>OU343222.1:247260572-247517217 GCA_910596185.1 Chrysanthemum makinoi | reverse complement strand
TCAGTGCTGGTTTTTTAAGTTTTCATAATGTCTCAGTTTCAAATAAGTTTTACTGCACTATATAGGTAGTGTTTGGTTTAAGCTTAAGCTTGGGTCAAAACCCATGCAATGGAGATTACTTTTGAATCCATTTTCATTTGACCCACTTCGTTGGGTCTTGCACTAGGCGTTAGAAGCTATCCTTAGTTTACTCATTGATAATTAATTTTCATTAAAACCTTTTTTTGCAAAACAAGTTTTGAAGAAGAAGTCTCATGTTTCTACTTTTCATCATGAATCTACATGTCCCACTAGTCCCATTTCAAGCTTAGTTTTTAAGTACTTGTGAGCTAGATTCAGATTTGATTTTTTAGTGTCCGTGATAGTTAGCAAAGATTTAGGTGGACCGCGTGTTCGTAAGCTTATTTAGGATTTTATAGCCCATTTAGTAGCTCATTAGAGATCTTAAATTGCCTCTCTGGTACCGGCATCACCGTCCCTAATACCCACTTGTAGCTTAATTTTAAGTAGTTTCTACTTAGGTGTGGGACTTGGTATTGATTTTACAAGTAGTTAGTAGCAATAGCTTAAACTTTTTTAGCTTATTTGGTAGAATAGAGTTCATTTAGCATCTTATTTCATGCCTTGAAACTGCTTGTACCATTTTTGTTTCGGAACAGCAAGTGACCTTTAAGTAACCCAACACCCACATTTCACAGCTTATTTATAAGTCTGAACACCTTTTCATGAACTACTCATGTGGGCTAATGATTATCCAAAACATGAAAAATGGATAGGAGCTTTAGAGTCCCATTAAGCTAAGGAGCTTATCTCCCCTATAGCTTATCCAAAATAAGCTCCCAAGTACCCCGTTGGGCCTGTTTGGGACTACATTCCAGCAGCTAAGTGAACCTTTTATATGTGCTCATTTCATTTGATCCTTAGCTTATTTGTAGGATAGATTGGATTTGAGGTTGCTGTTAGTAGTATATTTTTCATTTAAAAAGTTTTTAAATGCATTAGGATTATTTAAGGAGTGTTTGTCTTGTTTTAAATATCTTTGGATCATAAATGTTCTTGATAATCGTTTTCAAAAATCAGCTCTTAATCGATTTCATATAAAAAGTTTTCAATAAAGTTTTGTTTAGCTTATTTATTAGATGCTTAGTTTGTAGTATCTAAAGCTTAAAGTTGAAAAGTTGAAAAATCAAAAAAATTAAATAACAAAACAGCAAGCAGCAGATCAGCTGCTTGCGACCTTCAAGACCCCTTTTTGTTTGGCTTTTTGGCTTATTTATTGCTTAGTTTAGGTTTCCTCACTACTCTTTAGTTAATTAGATTAGGTCCTCAATAGTTTTAGTTAGTTTTCAAGCTTTTCATAGTTCTTATTTTCATATGTAAACTGTCCATCCAAACAGCCCCTCGAGTGTTTGCTAGTGGCAAATAAGCTGTTATACAGCTTAATTTTGTGTGTCCAATATTAAGTTTTTGTCAAATATAGCTTACTTTGGTCTTATAATTCGGTTGTAAAAGAAAAAATAATAATAAACATAAGTGAAAAAAAAAAGGAAGGACTGGGAATCGAACCCTGGTCTCCTCCCCAAACCGGCACGACCACAATACACATAGCAATCAACTTAAAATTCATTTTAATCTTTTTTCAAGTAAAGTTTTATGAAATATGTTTTTTTCAAGTCGACTTTTTTGTACCCAAACTTTGTGGAATTTTGATAACAGATTCGCTATAAGTCCATTTGAGTGAATTTGGGATACAAGATCTTTGGTTGGTGATCTCTAGGTATTTTAGTTTATTTTTTGTGATTTTTCTAGATAGCTTAATATAGTTTAAAGTAGGGCCTTAGAGTGGTTTATATGGTTATTAAAATGTCAGTTGCGAGTTTTTACACTCGTAGCTTGTGCTTTTACTTCCCAATCAGTTGAATTAGCTCATTTTAGGTTAAATTTAGGCTTTAGTAGCTTATGGTAGCTTATAGTTAGCTTTTAGCTTATTACAAGTGCTTATTCAAACCGCTGGAACATATTTGCCCAAGAATTCAGCTTATTAGTAGGCTTATCTAACTTTTTATATTTTTCCTAGGCTTAGAATAATATTTTAGATTTTCCTGTAAAGTCTCATAATTTTACTGTTCATTTGTTATTTTTCTTAATTTTAATTAGTTTAAATTAGTTTTTAATTAATAATAATTACATAAAAAGTCTAAAAAATATATTTTCAGTTTTAAAATAAGTTTTATAATATTTTAGATTTTTATAAGTCATAATTTCATTTTTCTAGCTTTATTTCATATTTTCTTGTATTTTAGTGTATAATTAAATAGTTAAAAATAGTTTTTATTTAATAATAATTAGATAAATAGTTTTAAAAATAATTTTCTTTTTCTAAAAATTTTCTCTTATCATTAGGGTTGTAAAAATATCATTTTCATATTTTTAGGATTAATATTGTTCCAGTTTCACATTTTCTTTTGTACGTCACGTAGTTTTTAAGTTAAATTTATAAAAGAAAAATAAAAAAAATTAGATTTTACAAATAGTGATAGAGTTTATTTAATATAATTTATCTTTTTAATTTTCTTTAATTTGCATTTAAGCCCCTGTAATTTATAAACTTTTTCCTTTAGTATAATCAATCACAATCCTTTTCCGTTCAAATCTCGATCACTACATCGTTTGATTATTCTCGCAAACCGCTTGGGACTTAACGACTTGGGGAAACACTAGACTCTCCCGATCTTCATTGCATTTGTTTCCGGTTGTTTAAGTTTCTTACGGTTGGCCATTCAGTGTTTTAAGCTTAAGCTACTTTTGGAAAACTTGACCGTCTGGGATCGAATCATATATCTTATTTCAAACCTAATGCTCTGATTCTAAAAAATAAATATTTGTCATCAACAAGACAAGTGTTTAATTTCAAATATTTTTCCTTCTAAAGATTCATCTGAAAAATATTTGTAATCTTTCGAAAACTCAATTGTTTTGAAAACAGTTCGGAATCTATTTTTGAAAATCAAAAGAACTTATCAAGTATCAAAATCTCAATTCATCAATCAACGACTTGATTATGTCATTGATTGAGGGGAGAATGATTTTTCAATTAAATCAAAAGTGTTCTTTTCAAACAATTTGCACTTAAATGAGTAAGGTCTACTCTAAATGGTTTACAAAATGTTACACAATTGGTTCCATACCTTGGTTATTATTATGTTTTCAAAAGATATTTATGCATGTTCAATCAATGGAGTTTAAGGTCTCAAAATCGATCCTTATCATAAAACGTAGCCTTTCACAAATCAAGTCACAATTCTCCTTAAAAGCCTTCAAAATCAATTTAAACTTTATGTGAGATCACAAATCTCAAAATGATTTGATAATTGTGATCGGAGGAGAATTTGTGATTTAAATTGGATTTAAACTGATAATAAATGGTTTCATAAGTGTTTAGCATGTTAGCCTCCCCGCAAGTTACAAACGATTTCAAATTTTCCATGCACATGTTGAGGGGGAGCATCTATTATAAACCTCAAATTATTGAAATGTGATTGAATTGTCTCTAAGTGCAGGTTCCCTCTAATATGTGCAAAATTCTTTCAAAATTCTAGGCACATATTGAGGGGGAGCAAACTTTTGAAAACCCCATCCTTCCTCAAAATGTTTTATCTACTCAAATTGATTGGGAAGTGGTGATGATCATTTTAGAAAATGTTAATCAAAAGATTGGACCTTTCACTCTTAATCTAACGATTTCAAAGATCTCTTGCCTCTATGTGCTAAACAATTTCTAAATTTTTATGCATATGTTGAGGGGGAGCATTTCTAAAATATCAAAACAATTAAGATACAAAATGCTTTGATTCTATATCACAAGTATCTTGATTGATTTTTCAAATGGTTTTTCAATTGGTTCCAATGGCAGATGAACGATACCAAAAGACCGACCAACTTTACGTTATGTATGGTGATATAAGGATGATAAGGTTAGGTTGAGGTCCCATAGATCCGCAGGAGGGATCTACCCAGGGACAATCCACTAGATAGTGTAGAAGTCCTTAGGTATGATGAAAAAAAGGAGAAAAGTGAGATATGGGAAGTGTGCGGACTGAGACTGAGCTAGTATTGGAATAAACCCAACAAGTTCTAGTAATGAAATCTCGGTAAGCACCGAAGGGTTGAAGAATGAAAAGAATTGAATGTGAAAAAAGGGTGAAAAGAAATATCCCTCCATTTATTCAACCTTAGGCGAAACCGTTCAATTCATATACTGGTTACCAAGGTAACATCGGTATTGAAGACAAGACGCCATGGACCAAAGGACGACCGCACTTCAACTTTCCAAACCACTCAAGTTCCTCTTAAAAGGGCTTGTTTCATTCTCACGGGGAACCGACATAATCCATCGACTTTCTCTTAGAGATTATTGATATTGAAGAAGGAGACCCTCTCCCTAGTCTCCGGCATAGGAACCAAATATGCACAAATGAGTCTAGGGCCACGAGATCATCAATAAATCTAATTAGGACACTTTCAATGAAGACTCTCTGTTTCACACAATGTGGAAAGAAATATTATATCTTATGAGTCCCTACGATTATCCTTGTGGTATTGCAGAACATCTAAGTGATATGCATACATATTCACAATGAAGATGGAAAGCCTTCGGAAGCCAACATCAAACAAGCTCCTGGTAGGTGGCATGTGAGATCTATAACCGACATCAATAGATCAATCATGTGACAATCGGAAAAGGACAGAACAATGGAGATATTCAATCTTTTGAATCAATCCGGTGGTTCGAAAGGAGAGAGTTATAGATTGACGGATACCTTTGAAAACCGACGTTGTGCTTAAAAACTCTTTTCTTTAGCACATCTAGTATTTATTTCTCAAAATAAAAGGTGTTTATGATTGATAATTAATTTTCATTAAAACCTTCTTGTATTGCAGAAACATTTCTATTGAGCAATACACGATTGTTTTTCAAATCTCTTTTCATTAATCAGTGAATCTCGTTTCGCTGGTTCACTCACTCCGTGTTTGAAGCTAAAAGCAAATTTTAGAGTGATTCAAAACCCTCGTCAAGGAAATTCTTCGAATTATACACGATCACAAAGATTTGTATCTGATCAAGGGAACCGTACGTGTACCTCAATTCATCGAAAGTGATCAAAGACACTTTCGTGCGCTTTATTGCTAACCTGCTTTTTTATGCGAATACACCCCGACGTACACCTGCTTGGTACCATCGAATGGAGCGTCAATCCATTGCCGCATGCTCACAGAACATTCATATAAAGCAACTAAAGAAATCATGATTAGTGCATCAATGTCTCGATATTATCACTCCATTTTACCTCGCTACTGCCGCCAATATCATGAATCAACGAAAGCTTCCGCATTACTGGATAAGAAGATATCATGATCTAGAATGTGAGCATGTCGGTCCAAAAGTCACAACATCACATAATACCAACACCACAATGGATGAGTATTTAATGTTGCTGATGATCTCAAAGTACTCAAAACTCAGATAATTGTAACGTGGATCGTTAAAGACCTCCACTCAGATTATCCAAAACATGCTTAATTGAAAAATGAAGAATCAAAGACTACGAAATGCTTAACAAAGAACATGAACAAGAACTCAGGAACTATCTCAATGAAATATCTGGTTGTATTCCATGAAATGTTAATGTGTGTTTGAGGTGACCTCCCTTAGGGGAGATTGTTAGGATTTGGAAAATCCAGTAGTTAAAGTGTCGGTCACCTCAAGTATATGTAATGTCGGTGTCGTTAGAAAGCTCAAATCGTAGTTATTTGATGTTAAGTAGTATTTAGTTAAGTAACACCGTGGAGGACTCCGGGATCGGTCTTTACCTACAGTATGCCTAATCCATGACCGCCGTCTTTATTGAAGACTATAAATACTCTCTACCTCCCAAGGTAGAGAGTTGGAGCTCATAATAAGATTTTTCTTTCTCTCACTAAAGTTCCCAAACCTCTGGATTTCTCTCTCTAAAACTCATCTCTTGTACACCAAGTATGTTTGTGTTATGATGTGTATGTGAAATCCAATATGTTACATACTCCACAAGTCTACCCCTCAAAAAGTCTGAAAATAGAATTCTATATATAGATTTTTAAACTGCGACAGCGTCACCTTTTAATTGTGACGCCTTCGGATCACCGTTATTAAGGTTTCGTCTTGGCCAAGTCAACTTTGGGACGGCCACGTTGTGGTTGTGGCAGCCGTCATTCAGGCCGAATGGAATCCGACACGCCTGGATCTAGGGGGTCTGGATGAAAAGTCTTCGTGACGCCTTAACTCAAAGCTTCACCAAAAGCCGTGTAAATCACAAGCAATTTCACTCCCCGATGTCGTCACAAATATAGGGATGGCGCCGCCTGGTAGCGGACGCCGTTTCAGTGCCATTTCAAGCTTGAAAAGTGTCTTGATCTTGACTTTAGCCATTTTCTTCACATATTCACTCCTTTTCGTCCAAATAAGCATCATTCCAGCTTTTTGCCTTCAAGAGACCTAAAAACTGAATAGGAACGAAATTAAGCAGTAACGGATATAAAAGTGGGCGATTAAGGGCTTAAATGACCCCTTAAAATGTACGTTTTAAATCCTTATTAGTAACCTGTGGGAAGGAAACTAGTTTGCTTGGGCTGAATAAGCTAGTGGATTTTGGGATTTGTACCCAAGATGTGTATGGTGTGGTTGAGTTAGCAGGGATAGCCCCGAGGAGAGAAGCCGGGGAAGCTAGCGGTGCTGGACCTAGTGGTGTCCAAGAGGAAGCCGAGGAGCATGTGCCTAGGGGTCGACGTAGGGCACACGTGAATGTAGGGGAAAGGTTGCAGGTTATCGATGAGAGGCTCAAAGGAATGGAAACCCACTTAAATGAGGAGATTGATAGCCACGGAGTGGGTTTATATGGATTGAGTAACCAGTTTGAGGGTTTTGCAAGTACACTGGATCAGTGCACTTAGCCTTTTGCAACAAGATTCTTTTTTCAAATTGAGTGTGGACCGTGACGAGCCAAATGCTTCGGGGATTGCAAAACCATCCACGATGGCATGGACCAGCTTATGTGTACCAGCCACATCCCCCAATATCGGCATCCGGAGTGGCATTTATGTAGACTGAGCCCACTCCTGGTAGCACCACAAGCACCTCATTTGACCAGACTCCGTTCCACTCCATGGAACATGATCACCACAAGGACAATTGATTCCCCTGTTATTTGGAAAATTTCTAAACAATTTCAAAACTTATGTCTGCAATAACTTAATAACTAGGATATTTGTGTGGCGGATAATCTATTGTGCCAATGGGTACAGAATTTTCTAGTATTTCGCGGTTTTGATTCTGTGATGCAATTACAAAGATAACCATTTGGGTTAAAATGCCGTAACCAGTGGGCCAGGAAATTTTTGACAACATTATAGTTAAGGCGTAGTCACCGGATAAGATACGCATTAGCAACCTTCTGATCCACCTTCAACCTTTAGTGAGACATCTTGGGCAAGCATTTGAGAGGGGAGTTTATTTCTTTCTCGGTTATTTTTCATTTATATTTTCTTTTTCCTTTTTATTCGTACAAATGGAACTTTGTACACTTCAAGTGGGGATTAGGAATAGAAATGAAGTGTACGTTTACTTAGCCTACTTGCCCTAATTTTCTAGTTGGTTTTAAAAATTAAGCTCTTTTGAAAAATTTTGTCATATTTTTTAACAAAAAGGGTAAATGTGACAATCTAGAATTGCATATTTAGCCGAGCTTGTTAACACTATGCTTATTGTTATTGGTGAGATTTAGCCTTTCCGTTTCCCTATTTTACCCAAATCTACCAAATATTGAGTGTGCCGATAGTATTGTAGACTTTAGAACTTGGATTTTACATCACTTCGAGACCATAGACGAGTAGTGTATTAAGTTAGCTTGGTGCATTTGGAAAAGGCAATTTGAAAAAGGCAGATGTTTTAGGATTAAACCCAAATAGCCCATATGTGTTTGCTTGTGTGTGTTTATCAATTAGTCGCATTGACTTTTTTGACCTCCATGTTAACCCTTTTTTGTTGCACTTTCCTTTAGTGCAAGATACCCCTAGTTACACCTATTTGAGCCTATCCTTTCGTTTTCTAACCCTTATTTTTGTTACACCTTTACATCTTGGCCTACCGTGTAGTCTTATCTTTTGATCTTGAAGTCATTGTTCGCCCTAGTTCGAGGTTTGAGTAAAAGTTTTGGAAAACGTGCCAAATCGAAGACATCCTAATCATTAAAGATCCCCCAATATTCTCCTTATGCTCATCTCAAGTGGGGGGATAATTATGTAAAAAAAAAAGCACTATAATAAAAGTGCATATTATCCCTTGTTGATAAAAGTGCAAATTGTAGCACTATGCATCGAGAATAACACCTGGATCACATTCGAAGATTGGAAGTTAGTCAAGTCACCATCGATTCTCAAACATAAAAAATATTCAAATGGTGCATTCCTGTGACGTATTATGATCCTATAAAGATGAACCTTGAATAAACGGTGGGGCGATGGCGACTTGGTTTTAAGCTAAGACTATTTGTTTCTTTTTCTTTTCACCCATTAAAATTTCTCATGCCTTACCTTACCCTTTATGTCGTGAAGCTTGTCTAGGTGATGCAGCGAGCAATCCTTGATGTCTTGGCCATGTATTTGGTCATGTATCATTGATTTTGTCCACTTCGCCGTGACACGTTAGTAATGACACTACCCCGTAGCCTTTGAATCACTATCTACCCAACATTGCTTTGTAAAACTGGCTTAACCTTAGCTCTAGTGGTGGAGATGTGTGTAATTGCCAAGCTTATGATAGAATACTTGCTATGCTCGTGCAATTGAGTGATCACCCCGAAATTAACACTTAGATTAGGATGAGCGTGAGAGTGTTTTCGTTCCCATTTCATGAGGTGTTCGGCTCGTATAAATATTCTAGTATGGAAATCTTAACTGCACATTCCTTGGTTTACTCCGGGGATGTATCTTTTGCAATCTAAAAAAGTATACTTGAGGGCAAGTAGAGTTCAAGTGGGGGGATATTTGATAACATCAAATTGTCCTGATATTTTAAGCATTAATTTCCCCATTTATCATTACATTAAGAGTAAAATGATAGTGAAAACATCCTTATTCCTTATTATTTCATTTCAGGATATATTTTTATGCAAGGAAGCGGTAAATGGATATTTCCAAGCCCAAAAGATGACTTTTCTCTCAACTACGGTGTAACCAAGTGATGGAGTTACGCCGTAATAATGATCATGAAGAATACGGCGTAACAATTGAGTATAATTACGCCGTAACAAGACTACTGAGCATGAAGCAGCCAATTACAGTGGATACGGCGTATTTTTCTCCTCGAGTCAGGTTACGCCGTAATAACGGATAAACATCAATTTTACAAAGGATACGGCGTAACCCTCAGCTCACCCTCAACTCAGGTTACGCCGTAACAGAAGAGGAGCATTTGGTTTACAAAGACTACGGTGTAACTCTCTGCTAAGGTTACGCCGTATCAATGGATAAGTACAAGATTTAGAAGAGTTACGGCGTAACTAATTAATAAATGTTACGCCGTAACTGATATCCGAGCCTATAAATAGACGAAGTTTTCATCAGTTATAGGCATCTCTCCTTTCCCAAACCTTTTAGGGTTTGGGGAGATCAAACACAGAAGAATAATCATGGTTTAGGAGCATGAATAATGAAGTTCTCGTCTACGATTTCCATTGTATTCGAGTTTGAATTCCTTTTATATTTTTCTAGGATTTATACTATGAATTCATGTTATTAATTTAAGTTTACATTTTCGTTATTGATCTTCTCTTTATTTCTTTATAGAGATTTACTAGTCTTATCATAGATCGCTAGTCTTTGAAATATTATAAGCCTGTTAGTATCTAAAGGGTTGGGAGAATTAACCAACTGACCTCAGTCAAATAGGTTGCGAAGTATGGAAGGAATTGGCCATAGTACAACCACTCTTCGTGCTTAATGACCAAATGATCACCTATCAAGTGGAGGTATTTAAGAGGTTAGGGGAAATCTAAGTTTCTAACGGCCGGGTTTCCATAGACTAGATCTAGTAGATTTGGCCCTTAATGATTGCTATTAGGTTGCCGAATGATCCCGGGTGACCTGTTCATCTTGGTGAGGAATCTAAGAACCATAGGCCATGACGAATTGACCAAAGGAGTCTTGCGATAATTAACCACTATATTGAACTTGCATATCGAGAATCAATTCGTATTTGCATTCTTTATTAAGCTTTGCTTTTCTATATCTCCCTATCCTAAATTCTTGTATCTGTGTGATTGGAATAATTATATCATCTCAATGGATTATCAATATCATATCATTTCTAATCATCTTAGTTCTTTGAAGGTCACAGCTCTCTTGGGACGATACTCAGATTTACCTACAGCTTTACTTCATCTAATCGGGTTCTCTGCCCGTTAGTATGTGTTTATCCTAAGTTGTCTAAGTTTTATAAATATTAAAAGCAGGATGAAATAGCACATCACTAGACCTAATGCAAATAAGAAACTTAAAGACTCGCAATATTCAAAATGGTCCCGCGCTCATGTTTGTTGCTGATCGTTATAATAACCTGACATCTAATAGTGAAGATTCCGTTAATTCATTAACTCGGAAAAGCTCGTAAACTTTCAGTAACAATGTTCATGGAATTCTTTAGAGATATTCTGGGTGGTATTACGAAAGGAGAGAGATAGAGACAGGAGGTATATTTTTTTACTATCAATTCAAAATGTGGTACTATCGATTTTTTTTATTTAATGTAAAACACTTAACTATCTAGTATATTTAATTATATAGATGTTGGTAAAATGAGCTTACACCTTGGGGGAAGCTAGAATGGCATTTATGATTCAGAAAGTCATTCTTTAAATGTCTTCGGTATCAATGTTCACAACTACCAAGTGAAATGAGTTTACACCTTGGGGGAAGCTAAAATGGCATTTATGATTCAGAAAGTCATTCTTCAAATGTCTTCGTTATCAATGTTCACAACTACCACGTGGATGATAAACATACAAGCTATGAAGTTGATTTAAATAAACGTATTTGTAGTATCCAAAAATGGCAGCTTTCAATATTGCCTTGCAATCACGTAATAGCTGCTTCAAGATTCCTAAATATCACTGATGTGGGTATTTGGGCAGAAAAATGATTCAAGAAATTTACATATAAAGCAACATACGAAGAATCTATTTATCCCATCGGTGATAATGAAGCATGTGATACTCAAGCTTATGTCACACCTATTTTACCTCTTTACATAGGTAAACGGTCAACACGGAGACCTAAAAATAAAGACCATATCCGATCTAAAGGAAAGATGCCCAAAGAACCATATTGTACTCGATGCACAACAATTGGACATTCTAAAGATAGATGTCATGAACATACAGCTTTTCAAAGACTGGCATACGATTGGGGACAACCTTTTATATAAGTGATTGATGAATGTTAGGTACATATTCACTAAAAGATAATTGTAATTGTTCGGGTGTTATGTAAGGTTGATTGTAAAAACAATACATGTTCATTGAAAAAACAAGCTTAATTGAAAAATAACAAACAAGTTACATCAAAATAACAAATGCAAATAACATAAGATTACATCGAAAATAACTACACATTCCTAACCTTCATAGAGCATGAACCATGGTTTTCTTTGGAAACTTCGCCCTTTCTCTTCTTTGGCTTGATCTTTGTAGGAGTGAATTCGTATCTTGTAACGTAGACGTTAATTAGATTCTCTTCAAGTGTTATAGATGGGAACATGTCAGTGTCAGTTACCAAAGGTAGCAGACCATCCTCCAAACTTTGATTCGCTTTGGAAATAAAAATATCTAGATGTTTTTCATTATAACCTAATTCACTTACAAGTTGATGCAATTCATCCATGCAAATTGTGTTCATATTTAGAAAGTCAACATAAGCATAAACACCCTTGTCGAAGGTGATACAACCAAATTTGGTCGAGAAAGTACCATAGTGATTTAGTCTAATAGAAAAAGTAGTTCATCTTCACCATATATTGCCTCTATGAAGTTGTGTTGGCCTTCAGATCTCCATTCACGGACAACCATGTTTTGAGTTTTGAATGTAGACATCTATGATAAAAATCAGTAAGTATTTATAAGGACAAAACATGAGTCCGTAGCATCTATGAAAAAAGCTAGAAATTTGGGCCGTGGTTAAATCGGGTCGCGTTTTACTTTAGGCCGCGTTTTAATTTGTGTCAAATTTTGCTAAATAAAAGTGGGTTGCATTGGTATGTGTGAAAACACATACCTTTTCTTTATCAAAACCGGACCCAAAAGACCAAAAAATAACCTCTAAAGCCAAATACATTTGTGTTTTTATGTTTATTCATGTGCAGGTAACAGATATTGCAAAATGGACGAAGAAAAGACAAAACGGAGAAAAACAGGCACGAGATTGGAAAAGAGTGTAAAAGCCGAAGCCGGGGAAGTGAATTCTACATTATGGATCATGCTTATGCTCAAAATTACCAATCAACCCTCACCTTTAATCCATTTCACCAAAAGTCATTAAACTCACAATTGCAAATCTAGTCCTCATGTGTTTGCAAAATAAGTCTCTAAGTTAAATCTACCCTTTACCCTTTTAAGAAAATTCCACTTGAACCCTTTTTTACTTTACTTAAACCAAACCGGACCCCCTTTTTACCCTTGAATTCCCCGGTCTAAACCTTTTACAATCCCACAGTCCATATTCACCTTTTATCCACTACCCTTATACCACCAGTCCAAAAGACCCCTTGAACCCTCCATATTTAATATAAAACCCTAGTCCAAACAAACCAACCCTTTCACCTTTTAATCCCTATCTCTTATTACCTGGTTCACCCTTCATCCCACTTAAACAACAATAAAAAATATAACGCGCCATTTTACCCTTCCTCCATCCTCCCACCATTTTACCCTGCATCCCACACAAACTTACCCAACTTAAAAACCTTCTAGAAGCCTGACACACCTGGCAGGGCTCTGACATCAAGAGAATGCCACATGGGCAGATTGAAGCACTATTACTAGTCGAAACACATCATTACATGATCCAAGGGTGCGAATTAGAGTTTATGATGATGGGAAATGATCAAAGGTTGTGATAAAAGGATCTAGGAGGTTCCCAAACGCTAGCTTGAAGGCTTTAAATACCCCCTCATTTTACAGATTGTAGTGTGTAGTATGTGTGTAGGAATTAGCTTAAACTAGCTTATTTTTTAAGTTTACTTTATTTTTAATTGTAATCTTTAATTTCAGTCTCACTTACTTTTAAAAGCATTCTAATTCTCTTTTTATTATTAGAAATCAATTTGCCTTTTATTTCATTTACTTTAAAAGCTACTATCATGTTTACTTATGGTTGATTAAGCTTCAATAAGCTCTTATACTGTCTCTTAAGCTCATATAAGCTTCTTAATAGCTTATTGTGAGTTATTGTAGTATTTTGTTTAATTTTAAAGCTTTTTAAATTCAAAAAATTCCATTTTAAGGTCAATAAGCCGTTTTGGATGTTAAGCTAGCAAGGGAAGAGCTTATAGGGTCATTACCAGCTTGTTTCTAAACAAGCTGGAGCTTGTTGAGTAGCTCCTCGAGCATTAAATAGCCTTTGTTGAGCTCAGGCTTAGTAAGTTTCATGTTTAGCTTATTTCTCATTTAACTACCTATTTTTATGCTTATTTGTCATTCAAAGTGCTTAGATCTGCTTATTATTTCTTGTTATTGCTATTTGTTGCTTATTTATAGATTTAATCTAAATTGTTTAAGTTTCTTTAAAAAATCATCCAAAAATCAAAAAAATATGTCCTTATCCTATAGCTTATTAATAAGTGCTTTGCAATAGATTAAAACTACTTTTTAAACCTTCATTCAGTCATTTAATTGTCTGTTTTCATTAATCCAAGCTTGTTCTAGTCTTAATCTGTTTTTAAAACTTTTTTTATATATTTAAAGGAGTGTTTGGATATGGGTTTTAGAACAAGCAAAAACCTGTTTTCATCACTTGTGGTCACTTAGGTCAATTAGATCTAGCTATTAAATGGGTAATTCAATAGATTAGAATCAGTTTTTAGTAGATTTGATTAGGTTTAAGGTATTTAGATCATAATCTGTTAGAATTTAGAGCCTAGGGTCAGTTTTATTAGCTTATTTTGATTGAAACTTATTGAGTCAGTTGTAAGTGTCAAGTTTGTGTTTAAATTAGTTTACAAATCATTTTGAGTCGGTAGGAGTCCAAGTTTAATCGTCAAAATTGCATTTTCATTAATTTCAAAAAGGGTAAAAACTAAAAAAAAAGTGTTCTGTCAGTCAGTTTTCTTGCTTATTTTCCAGCTTATTTATAAAACAAAAAGCCATAAAAATTGCTTTTATGTGTTATTCAGTTGCTTGTCTTAATCTGTTTGTGGTTTACAAGGTCTAGCATAATCATTTAATCAGCTTATTTTGGTCATAAAGTAGGTGGGTCAGAGTAAGTGTATGGTGAAATCACTCAGTGTAACTTTTTCTCAGCTTATTTTCTAGCTTATTTAGGGGTCTATCTGTTTAAATTTTGGCTTAATGTGTTTAATTGTTGCTCATCTTGATCTGTCTTTATCTTTGGTGGTCTTAATTTGTCTCTAGTCAGCTTATTTGTTAGCTTAAAGTAGCTGGTTTAGACTGAATTTGAAAAAAGCAAAACGGGTCAAATCTGGTTTGTCTATTTAATAAGCTCTAATAAGATCTAAAGTGTCTGAAAATGGTTTTACATGTTCTTAGCTAGCTTGTGAGTGCTTATTTGCTGTTTTGAACCTCTAGCTTTTTGCCTTGTAGTCTGTGCTTAAGCTCAAACATGCCCACATAGACTGTTTGGATTTTGCTTTTGCCTTAAGTGCTTATTTGTGTTTGGTACTTATTTGGCTTATTCCTTGTTTAATGTTAGGTTAGATTTGCTTAATATTAGTAGCTTATAGTTCCTTTAGGTCTGCACAAGCTTGTAGCAGCTTGTGCATCATAAACTGTGTAGTTTGTTTGGACTTATAAAGCTTTTAGCTAATTTTGCAAACTGAGTGCTTTTCTAGCTTATTCTAAAGTTCAATTTAGTTTAAAATTGCTTAATTAGTGTGTCTTTAAAGTCTTAGTAGCTTAAAGTTTTTCTTAAGCTTATTGCTTGAAATCAGTTAGGTATGTTTGGTTTAGCTTAATTTTAAATATGTCACTTTAAGCAGCTTAATTCTCAACTTATTTTAAGTTTTCAAAAGTTTTGTTTTCACAAAATTTTCTTATTTCAATTTATTTTTAAGTTTTGCAAAAAGAAAAATCAAAAAAATAAATTAATTTTGCAAAAAGGTGAGCCATGATTCGAACCCTAGACCTCACCGTCACCAAGCCTCTCATACACACACACCTGAACCATTAGCTCCCTAGGGACTTGCATGATTCTATTTGCACAATTTATTACTTAACCACTCTTTTCCACTTTTAGCTTATTACGACTTTTTAGCTTATCCCGGGTTATTTCAATAAGCAATTTTTCCATTCTTATTTTTCATTGATCTAGCACATCATAAAGTACTTTTCCTGATTTTTTGATAATTTTCACTTTTCATTTAGTATTTTTAATATTATTTTTAGACAAAAATAGTTTTCAATTCATAATAAATAAAATAAAAATCAGAAAAATACAAATCTTTTTTGTAAAATTATTTTTAGTTATTTGGGACTTAGGAAAAATAAATTTTCACTCGTAGGGTTTAAATTTGAGAATTTAGGTTTTTAGGGCTCGATAAGTTCTTGATTTTACGCGTTTTTGGTTTAGAATAATTAGGGCTTAGTTGTAACTTGTTTTATTGACTTGTTTGCTTATTTGTGCCTTATTTGCCTCCTTTATATGCTTTTTAGTTTATGCATTATATTTTAAATTCCAAAATCCAAAATTATCTCAACCATTCAAATCACCCGATCACAAACGAAATCCGATTTTCTATTTCGCGCCTCGTTGGGGGAGAACGACCCGGGAGTATCCCTACTTCCTGTAATATACGTATTTTTGGTTGTTTGACTTCCCGTGATACAATTTGGGGTTTCATA
The DNA here is from genome assembly GCA_910596185.1 of Chrysanthemum makinoi. NCBI lineage: Eukaryota > Viridiplantae > Streptophyta > Magnoliopsida > Asterales > Asteraceae > Chrysanthemum > Chrysanthemum makinoi. The sequence continues at coordinate 247,501,057 of OU343222.1, read as the reverse complement.
TTTTCCTAAGTGTGAAATTACCATTTTGCCATTTCTCGTGGTTTTTTTTACTACTAATAATATTTATATACATACTTTATATCTGTATCACATGTTTAACTTGGGATACGTTGCGATTTACTTTGTTAAATAAATTTTGTTTAAATAAAACTTGGGTCGCGTTTTACTATATAGATCACGTTTTACTTTTGCTAAATAAATAAAATGGGTCGTGTTTAAATAAAATAGAGTCGCGTATTTTAGATGAAAATAAGTCGTGTTCTAAATGGATCGTGTTTTTTATATGAAAAAAGATCGTGTTTTAAAATTTCCATCGCCTTGTATGTCGCGAAAGACACCAATAGAGTGATTTTTTTTTTCATTAACTGAATCTAAATTCAAAAGTTCTCGTAAAAATTTATGCGAAGTCTTGTAAAATTCTTTCTTTAATAAAAGCTTTTAAGTTGAAGTCCAAGATGTAGAAAAATAGCCTGTCAGAAAGAAATTTCTAGAAGCAGGTGGAAATGGTTTGCAATTTTATCATCACCACCTGAGCAGAGCAGAGAGGGTTTTACTCGCAAAACAAAAAAAAAACAAGCCCTAAATCCAAACAAAAACTAAACCAAACATGTCAACAAAACAATCATCATCGTCATCATCATCATGGCAGGAAATTGAATGCGTAGGTGAACTACAAATCGTCAAAGAAAACCATGATTTCATCCGCACCATCCCCATTTCTTATAATAATAATAATTCTTCATCCTCCAATTCTGCTCTTATTGTTCCTTCTTCTCACCCGGCCCCACCTCCTCCGTAAGTAGTAACATACACTAGTTGTTTTCTTTTTTCTTAAACTAGTTTGGTTTTTTTATTTATTAATTATTGTTATTGTTGTTGTTAGGGAAGGAGCACCGATGTATCGGGTGATTCCTACCGAAACTAATCTTAAAACGCTGCCGGTTATTCGACCCACGGACGATAATAAGGTTCTTCCTATTGTTGCTGCTGCTGCTGCCGCCAATACTAGAGGTGATGTTTGCTAATATCAACACTTGTATGTTACTATAAATGGGTTAACGCATTAGGTTTTTACCTCTTTAGGGTGATTTTTTTACGTGGCCTAACCGGACACCCCCAACTATGTATCTAGTAATTTGTTAAATTCTGTTTCCTAATATAAATGTTTGTATGTTACATGTATTAGTAATACTAGCTTTTGTCCCGAATTAATTCTCCATGTTACTATTTTAGTTTACTTTTGATAGTTTGAAGTTTACTGAAATGCCCTTACTAGTTGGTCAAGGGTAAATCTTAAGTCTTAACTATTCATTAGTTTGATATTATTTGATTGTTTTTTCAGAAGGATAGCACTCTTAACGTTTTACTTCCTTAAAAGCTATACTTCTTTTACTATCACTAGTGTTCTAGGGCTCCTTTTGTTTCTGTCTCATGAATCTGACCGAATCATAAAAATCGTGTCATGAATGGTGTGGTGTTGGCAACATTGTTATGGTATTTTAGTCTTGAAACTCGTGGAACGGTTAGTGTCATGAGGTGTAGAAATTACTGGTATTACATTTCAGTTTTGTTTGCATGATCAAATGTAGGTGTCACATTGTTACAAAAGGTAGACTAAAAAGTTCTACCAAGGCATATATTGGGCTTAAGCTTTTTACTGATCTTTGTGTTGGTAAGCTATCGTATCACTTGTGATCAAGTTTGTGGAGGTCCTTTTTTAGGCCACACCTTGGCTGATGAAATTTGGACTCACTCCCAAACATGTTATACTTTGAGTTATCAAGAGTAGCCGTAGTTAAGTTTTGACGAAAGGTTTTGAATTGCATTCCAGTAAAACGGGAATTTTTATATGACATGGGAACATATTAGAGATGTCATACTTTGATCTTAGATGCGTAATATCAGATGAAATAGACCACACGTTATATCAACAACATTGAAGGGGGTATGGATGTTTGAAAAAGAGAGAAAAACATTAAGCTTTATTATAAGAGGGTGGGTCATAAGAATAGTTTTCACCATGTTAGGAGTATCACCTGGCGGATTGTATGAATAGTTTTATATATTTAAATGTTGTGTTTTAAACTTTACTTGTGACACCTACATGCTATTTATCACTAATTGTCAATTGAAGAAGCTACATGCTTCTCTAGATTGTTACAAACAAGTTGAGGCTAGAAGGCTTGTTTGAGCCTTCGTATAGATGGTTGCTAGAATAGCTATTATTTCAACTATAAGGTGTCCATGCCATGATAATTGTGTTCATACAAAAAATACCGTAGCTTTTATGTTGGGCGAACCACTGTTTTTATTGAAACACTTGGGTTTTTGAAACAACCATCTATCGAATGGGATTAGTATTTGGACTCATGGATCCCCTTTAGAGCTCTTTGTGGCCTCCAACTTACAAAACAGAAACTGGAACACTGATAAGTTTTATTGTTTAATGGTGATCCGTTGCTACTAAAAATCAAGCTCATGTTTAATCGTAAAAAAACCAAAAGAAATATGCATTGTGGTCTATTGGGCTAACTTACATGCTAAATTCTGTGTATTTGTCCGATTGAGTATATTTATAGATGGTTATAGATAGTACAAAACTTTTTTCTGTAACCTGGCATGCATTTGCAGGTAAAGCAGCTGTTAAAATCAATAAAGCTCATTATTAATGTGTACACCAGTATTAACTTGTATTTGGGAGAACGGTTGCCTCTCGAAAGCAGACTGGATCTGTGTTCTCTCTTCAAAATTCTCTTTTTATTGGTTTTTTTAAAACAAAACTTTTTTTGTAGATTTACCGAATGAGAGTGGCACCCTGGCATCAAACCTTAGAAGAAAATGAGAACGTCTTGCTGTGTCTGGGTTAATAGAGTATGGAGATGACATTGACGTTATCTCCAGCTGACATTCTGAAGCAAATATTTAAAATTCCATATTCCCGGGCTCGTCTATCTATTGCAGTACATCGTATTGGACAGTCTCTCATATTGAATACAGGGTATATTTTATCATCTTATGCCTCACTTAGTTTCCTGTTATACCTAGGTTGCAGTTTCCATCCATTTACTTATGTTGATTCAGGTTATTTTTATATCACTAATGGTTTAAAGATTTAAAAGAAAAACGTGCTAAAAGGGGAACAGGTCAAAAATCAACCAAAGTGTTTTCAGTGTCTAAAACATCCTCTAAGTCATTTTATGTAAAGAACTATATTACTATTTATATACAGTAATTTTTATAATCACATTTGACAAATAATTCTTTATAAAACAATAGAACTTTGTGGACCGGAAATGTTTGGTTCAGCCCAGCATGACTAGACCAGTACCAAGAAGTTACATGTTTGAATTAATTACCCTCCCCGCCTGATTTGACCATTTTGCTACATATAGTCCTTTACTAGAAATTGTGTTAACACCTGATAATAATTCTATTTAACTGCAGGCCTGATGTTGAAGAGGGAGAGAAACTGGCTAGAAGACATAAGCAGTCACAATCCACAGAAAAATCTATATTTAGGAACTTTGCTATGCATTCTGTTAGGATGGAGGCATGTGATTGTCCAACGCCTCAAACTTCTGATTCAGATAAGCAGGTCAACTCAACTTATCTGCCAGGCAATAGGGATTCTGATACAATGGTTAATGGTGGTCAAGGGGATGGATTTAACTCGCAATCAAAACAAGATAGTTTTTATTGGGGGAAAAAGAAGAAGCAAAGAAATAAAGATGATGATGCTGTTAAAGAGGTGTCAAAAGTCAAAGAAAATCCCAGACCTTCAATGCAAGAATCAGACATGTACCGAAGAATGAACCGAGACGGATTTTTAAGAGTTCTGTTTTGGAAATTTAATAATTTGCGTATGTTTTTGGGGAGCGACTTGCTCATATTTAGTAATGAGAAATATGTTGCAGTGAGTTTGCACTTGTGGGATGTGTCGAGACAGGTTAGATTGCATGACTTAATATGTTTTAGCTGGAGTTGGCTATTTTGACCCTTACATTTAGGAATGGATCATTTTTAATGCACAGAACCTCCTAATCGTTATTTATTTATTGTTATTTTATAAATATTATTTTTGTTATAATAATTAACGCCTCGATTATTTGTCGATTTTGTAAAAAGATTGACAAAATGTGTTTACGAATCAACCAAACTCGAGTAAAAGATGATCAGTTGCACAACCCTCCTGAGTCGCTCATCAGTTGCAAGTATTCACCTGCTTAACTTCATAATTAATCTTCTGCAGGTTACTCCATTGACTTGGCTTGAAGCTTGGCTAGATAATATGATGGCAAGTGTACCTGAGTTGGCCATCTGTTATCATCAAAACGGTGTTGTTCAAGGATATGAGCTGCTGAAAACAGATAATATTTTTCATTCTAAAGGTTTATCTGAAGATGGCACTCCCTTTTTTTATCCTGAGATCGTTCGAGAGCATGGCCATTCAGTTTTACGCTTCCTTCAAGAAAATTGCAAGCAGGACCCTGGAGCTTATTGGGTACTTTTTTCCACTAATCGAGTGAATTTATTTTTTCTGGCTTCTTTATGCCTGTTTTTGCTAACATGTTGGTTTTTTCTTGTATGTACAGCTCTACAAAAATGCTGGAGAGGATAACATTCAACTTTTTGATCTTTCTGTTATTCCTAAGAGTCATGCCACCAACAGTTGTGACGATGACTATACCTTTAGACCTTCTCTAATTAATAGAGGGAGAAGTGATTCTTTACTCTCACTAGGAACTCTACTCTACCGTGTTGCTCACAGACTCTCACTTTCGGCGGTCTGTTTCTCTCTCTCTCTCTGGGTAACAGGCTGGGTTGGGTAACGGATTGGTGTAGGTAGCGGGTCAAAACAGGTTCGGGTTGGAATGATAATCTTTAGTACAGATCAAAATGGGTCAGATCAGATTTGGGGGACTTGCAGACACTTTTTATCTAGTTCTAGCTTTTTAGAAAAGAATCTGTACATTCGATGTTATTATTGAAATTATATAATCGCAATGGTATTCCATGTTTTTGAATCAAGTGATTTTGGAAGTTAAAGCATTAACAGTACATTTTGGGCGACGTTCGTCCCATTCAACCCATTTGACCCATTTCTCTGTTAGCTTACTTCTTTTATCTGATCCATTCGACGACAGCCAAATCTAATACGTGTTCTTTGGCTGCAGTCTCCTCACAACAGGGCAAGGTGTGCAATGTTCTTGAAGAAGTGTCTTGACTTTCTTGATCAGCCAGATCAATTGGTATCTTGCGCAACTCTTTATTTGATAGATATATAGTTATGAATTTTCACATGTAGAACTGTGTTGTGACCAATAGGTTGTACGCGCATTTGCTCACGAGCAATTTGCAAGGCTACTTTTGGATTATGATGAAGATTTGGATTTGACATCGGAAGTGCTGCCTCTGGATTCTGAAGACATAGTAGTTGATGCTGAAGAAAGTGAATCAGATAAATGCTTCAATGAGAACTCTGAGTTGATAATCCATGATAATTTTATTTCCAACAAAGAAAATGAGTCTGGTGGAGATACAGCTTCAGAAACTTCTGTACCAGATGGTTCTTTAAAACTTTTGGTGGCAAATGAGGCTGAATCGGGAGATGCTGTCATGCAACTGCCAACTTGTAACGCTGTGGTTCAAGCTAATGTTGATCTTATCTCTTCTAAGTTGGCCGCGATACATCATGTCTCCCAAGCTATTAAGTCTTTAAGGTGGACACGGCAGCTACAGAGCTCGGAGACTCATGGAAAATCTGACCATGGTGCACCATTGCCAGTTGATTTCTCTGTTTGTGCATGTGGTGATGCTGATTGCATTGAAGTTTGTGATATTCGAAAGTGGCTTCCTACATCTAAGCTTGATGACAAACTGTGGAAACTACTACTATTGCTTGGAGAATCTTATTTAGCCCTTGGAGAAGCATACATACAGGATGGTCAATCACATCAATCCTTTAAAGTTGTTCGTTTAGCATGTTTGGTTTACGGCTCAATGCCACAACTTCTAGAAAGTTCTAGATTTATCTCCTCAATGAGTAGTTCCAGTTCATCAATTGAGATGGATGACATTCACGATACGAAATCTATAGCAGCTCATTATCTGTTTTGGGCCAAAGCATGGACACTTGTTGGAGATGTGTATGTTGAATTCCATATAGAGAACCAAAAGGTTAAAACAGAGGAGAAACCACCTGCTAGAGAACTAAAAATGTCTCCTGAAGTTCAAAAGGAGCTTGAAAGGCTCAAGGAAAAACTTGGGAAATTTAACCAGAGCTGTTCATCTTGTTCATTGGTCAACTGCAGCTGCCAGAGTGATCGGGCCAGTAGTGGAAGTAGTGCAAGTAGTAGTAGCAGAACTACCCGCTCGCTTAGTTATGGAAAGAAGCATTGTGAAAAAACCGTTTCTAAAAGCTTATTGCAAAATGTTGTGAAGGACAATGAAGTGGTAATATCCTCTTCTAAAGAGACGGATTCTGATTCAACGGAGACAAATACGAATAATGGTGGCATTTTCAGATACCTTGATGATTATGAGCATAAAGATGCAGACCATAATCTCACTACTGCTCTTGATTGTTATAAAGAAGCCGCTAAATGTTTGGAAGGTGATCCTAGTAATTCTGCTGAGCTGCATTCTCTTTACAAGAAGAAAGGGTGGGTCTGCAATGAGTTAGGCCGAAAGAGACTGGAACGAAAAGAAACTGACAAAGCTGAACAAGCCTTTTCTGAAGCTATCAGCTCTTTCAAAAAGGTTTCTGATTACAATAACATTATTTTAATCAACTGTAATCTAGGCCATGGAAGACGAGCAGCAGCTGAGGAGATGGTATCACAAATGGAGCATCTAAGAAATCATCCAGTTTTCAGTAATGCATGTAACCAGAAACTGGAGGCTGCAAAATCAAAGTATTGCGAGTCATTAAAGTTCTATAGAGCAGCAAAAAAAGAAGCTGATGCCAATGATGTAATTAGTGATCTTAGAAATGAAGTATCTACTCAGTTTGCTCACACATATCTAAGGCTTGGCATGTTTCTAGCAAGAGAAAATACAACAGCTAAAGTTTATAAATCTAAAATGGAATTCGGGAAGCATGAGATATCAGCCAATGATGCAATTAGTGAGGCTTTATCTATATATGAATCATTAGGGGATTTGCGTAAACAAGAGGCTGCCTATGCATATTTTCAGATTGCTTGCTACCAAAGGGATTGTTGTTTGAGATTATTGGAGATGGATGTGAAGAAAAGTAAATTGTTGAAAGGTGAAAACAGTGTACCTCAAAGAGTTAAGCAACACTTGTCAATAGCTGAGAGGAACTGGCAGAAGTCTATGCAGTTTTATGGGCCGAAAACACATTCTACAATGTATCTGACCATTTTGATTGAAAGAGCGGCTTTGTTGTGTAGCCTGTCAAAGTCATCTCATGCAAATGTGGTACGTGGAGACTGATTTTCCTTCTTTTACATGCATTTTACTTCCCCATTCATATCTGGTTGGTTAAAAACACTTTTTAGGGTGGTTAGTCTTGACTAGAGCTAGCAAAAAGGACGGGTGGGATAACTGGTCAAACAGGTTTGGATCAGAACAGATAGTTTTTAAGTTTCGGTAAAAAAGGGTTGTGTCATATTGGTCGGACTGTAGACATTCTAAATTATAATTTAAATGTGCCAAGTATGAATGTATGTTACAAAAGCTATTTAACAAGACGCTCATGCATGTAAGTGTGTGTTAAATGACCTTCAAGTTTCAACCTGTTTGTCTAGTAGATATAAAACATAGCCAAAATCTGTTCATTTATGCTGAATTTGTTTAAATTTTGCATCTTTAGTGTTAACACTACTTCAATACAATTGTATTACCCCAATAGGAGGCCACAAACTGAATGTCGTAAATGCAATCCAGTTGAGTAGTCAATGTAATTGTTTTTATGGCCCCGTCAGTTCACTTCAAATTGTCGGGTAATAGAAGTTGGTTGTTTGTGTCTTATATATATCAATGAAAGGTTCACTTAAATCAGTAGTGTTTATAAACGTCCATAAACTTGCTTGCGGATGGGAACCTCATGTGTCCATACTAAGTGGCAAAATGGGACCGTTGTGTTGTGTTGGGTCGGTTATGTGCAGAACATTTTTGCCCGGATTATTTTGCCTCTTACATAAATTATCTGTGTCAAATAAGATTACAAAAGTTAGCCTAAGTAATAGTAATAGTAATAGTCGTTTTGAATGAATGATTTTAGAGGTTTTCATTCATCTAAAAAGTTCACTTTGTGCAACTTTTTAATCCCTTAGGCGCAGGTAGACAGTTTCCTTTGTAGCTCTTTTTTTCTTTGACCTGTTAAAGATGAAACATAAGCCAGATTGACACATCAATAAGTTAGTAGGCTGAAAGCGCCTCCTCTAGTATGCTTTTCCCATTAATGGTATGAATGTATGATGAGTACAAAATAATTAATAAAATAGCGTGCAAGTATGCTTTTAGTCATTTCATTATGTATGATCAACTCTTTCATAACGGGCAGCCGTTCAACTAATTCGATTACATTGCAGATGCTTGAATCTGCTCTGAATAGCTTGCTTGAAGGACGCCACGTGCCTGCTGCAGATAAAACTACATTGCAAAAAGAGGATTGTAAGGTGTATGAGAGATTTTGGAGTCAGCTTCAGATGACGTTAAAAAGCATGCTAACAATGGCTCTTCCAGGAACCACAAAGAAATCTCTTGCTTGTTCTGAACAGATCGCTTCAGAGTCTGGAGATGTCAAGAAACTGAAGGAGCTTTACATGTTATCTTTAAAAGCTACGGACTTCACTCAATTGCACGCCATCTATAGGCTTTGGGTGTCAGAAAATAAATCAGTTATACAGTAAGATTACAATGGCGAACTTTCAAGTTATATAATTTTTTAATTACTTGTAAGTTGCAACTTATGCAGCAAGTAACGGTGCTCTTGATTTGTGTATGTCATGAACTTTATATCCCAGACCAGAGTACCATGTTAACTTATACTTCATGCGGCTAATGTAATCAACCTGCTCTATTTGTATCCATCTCTTGGAGAATCATACGCATATAAAGTAGAGGTGGTGGGTTGGTAAATTGTGCCTTTGAATTTGTACATGGTAAATAGTTGAACATGGGGCTTTGTTAAGGGTTCCGTGAGTTTGACTGAAAGTAACATCTGCTTCTTAGCGCGGGAACATAGTAGTTGGAGTAGTTGGAGCCCATTGACTATGAGTACATTATTTAAACACATGTAGGAGTGCCATCGTCATAGCATTTAACGTCAGTGACTATTGTTAGATGGGTGACTACTCTAGATCAAAACTGAACTGAACCGAACTGACAAAACCAAAAACTGAAAATCGTAAAAACTTTAAATCAAAGCCGAACTGAATATAGTGGGTTCGGTTTGGTTTTGTGTCCGGTCCGTCGGTTCGGTCCGGTTTAGGCGTGTTTGTGTGTGTTTTTGTCGGTTGGTCGAATCGACCCGACCCGAAACCGAAACTCGTAAAAAACCAAAACCAAAACCGAACCAAAGAGCTGTCGGGTCAGTTCGGTCGGTTTTATCGGTCCGATTCGGTTTTGAACTTTCCATGCTCAGCCTTACTCTAGATCAACTTCCAGAGGGTGGCGAGTATATAGTTGATTTTCATAAAAGCGGGTGGCTTTTAGACGAGATGTTTAGTTTAATAAGCAGATAATTCTTAACTTATTCGAATGTTGACTGTTCATCATATTCATACATTGTTATAGCATGCTAATCGATTTATTAAATGCTTAATGGGTTCTATTAATGATTATTAAAGGTAAATATGCGGTGGTCGTAATATGATGGCGGTCGGTTGTGACTAGGGAATAGGGGTGGAAACGAGCTGAGCGGAGCTGGGGTCGTTTGACTTTTGGAAGGCTAGAGCTTGGCTCGAGGTATATATTATGCAAGCTCGGTTTAGGCTCGGCTTGTTTTGACGATGCCCCAATGAAAAATAAAATTTGGCTCAAACTCGGCTCATGGTATATTTGAGCTTCTTAATTAGCTCGTCATCGAGCATGTTTATAAGGTCACCAGTAATGATCATGAAACCATGAAAGAAAACACGTTCATTAACAATTTTTAAAAGGAAACAGTGGCCAACCCATTTGAAAACCGTCCAACAGAATGTTAATTTAGGGGAATAAGGAAACTTGAACCCGAGTAAACAATCCATACGAAATAATAATAATAACGAGGCTTTACGAACCCGTGCGATGCATCGGTTGTGATTTTGATTAAATATCTACTTTTTTGTACGTAATATTTGTGCAGATGTTTGTATTTTTATCAAGGTTGCGTTAATGTGTGTAATATAAGTTTTATATAATCAGTTATATGTAATGTATTAGGTTGTTTATTTTATATTTTTTATTATGTCCAATAACTTTGTAATCTGTGTTTGTTATCACGGGTTGAAGATTGTTGGTGATGTTATTCATCGCTTTTAATTAGTGAAACAATAAAAATGATATTTAGTTTTATAGTCTTGAACATTGAGGGATGGATTGTAAGTTTATCATGATAGTATTAAATCTAGTGCATTGCGCACTGTTTTGGTCTATTCCGTACTTGGTTAATTTGTGGTATTAATTTTGGTGTATTCAGTACTATAGTTTGATTATACAATAATGTTAAGTTCGGGACGATGAGTAAAAGGGTTGGTCATATATGTTAAATTTAAATTGTTGTTATGGTGTAGTATTTTAATGTTATGCATTGTATTTTTTGAGGGCCTTATATGTCAAAATGTTTAATATGAGGGGTTTTATGTTAACTTTTTAATTGTTTTTTGTTAAATGCTTGAAATGATAGTTATGCATTGATAAGAAGAAGTGTCATTCGATTAAATGGGTGTTATTATGTATCATGATGCCTCTCGGATTATTGTTTGTTTGTAGCTCCCAATGTTTTAATTTTCTATAAGACTAATAATGATAGTTGTAATAGTCATTCTCATCCATACATTTTTACGATCATTTTCCCTCACCTAACCTGATCAATGACTGCTACTCCGAATATCAATGAGCTTAAAGAGGCATGTGGTTCGAACGATCTCAGTGTTGCTTTCACGTTCTTATTCTCACAAGAAATAACTGAAGATGAGGGTTTCTTGATACGTATTGGAGAAGAATGCAACCAACTTCAAGCTAAGATAGAGAAACGTGAATAGACCATCGATGAGACTGAGACTTTTGGTCCTTTTAATGATGATGCTACCAAGGCTTGTATTGTCTCGTTGAAACTCAGGAGAAGGAGGAGCAGAGGCTTCGACATTTGACTGCAATCCTGGTGGAAGCTCGTAAAGGTATTGGTGAGAAGGAGGGCCATGTGACCAAGATGGGGTCTGATGAACATGGAGATGATTAGGTTCTTTTCATGTGTTGGTTTTGTGTTTTGGTCTCATGTTATGGTTGTCTTATATAATCTCTTGTGAAGCTGACTTTTGATGAACAATTAGTTGTAATTATTATTAATCTATGAATGGTATGCAACTAATCAATGATCAGTTTTTAAACTAATTATATGTTTGATTATGTTTTTATGTTTCTATTTATTTTATGCATTATTATTTAAGATGGAAACATGTATAGTCTTTATTATGTGTGTTGACTTTTTCTCTCATACACACGCATGCATAAAAGACACACAGAAATGGATCTTGGTGAAATATATCGATATGGCGATTATAGGGGTTTTAGTTTCAGGCTACATTAATGTAATCAAACAATAATCAATCAAACAAAACTATAATTTTGAGTGTTTGATCATTACTCTGAATATCGATTTGAGAGTTGCTTTAGTCATCCAGATATTGTTTTTTGATTTGTTTCCTCATCGGATTTTTTTATGTGGTTTTGGATTTGAGGCTGATTGGTTTAATGGGTGTGTTTGTAATTGTGTAAATTCGTTTAAAGTTTGTTACTTTATGATGTTTTGTGGGTTAGAGGGATTATTGGAAGTATTATGAGTTTTATTGTCTGATTATAGAGGTTTAAAGAGGGTGTGTATAGCTTTTTAGTATAAGAAATAAGCAATTTTGAAGGTGTTTAGGACTATAATACACTTTGCTGATAAGTTTATTTTTGCAAATGAAATTAGCAAATTGTGAAAAATATCTTGAACATATCAAGCTTTAAGTAATTATCGATGATTAATAGGGCATTTGAACTTGGTATATGATGATTGATAGGGCATCTGAATTGGGTTTATCATTGGTTATTTTGGGTTTATGAAGTACATATCGTGTTGAGCCTGTGGATTGAGTCCATACTTTCATACCAATAAGCTGAAAAAAGTAAAGTTTATCGGCATTTGCATATCTTTATAAGGTGAAAACTTATAAAGTAATATTGCCCAAACACCTGTTTAGTATATAAGCTGTCTAAAAAAGCTTACCCGTGCTTCAGGTTCCAAATTATTTGGATTGTTGTTTGGATTAACATTAATAGACTAAGTGGACTTTGTTGTTTATCTGAGTTCATTAGCAGCTTTCGGGCTTTATCTGCTTATAGTGCTAGAATAATAACGTTTATATTTTTACATGGAATATCAATAATTGATTATGAATAAGCATTTTAGAGGTATTTGATATTGAATAGTGATTAGATGTCATATTTTAAACGTGTATTTATACTGAAATAGGCATACACACATTTATTGAAACACACAAAACTGCTTATCAACTTATAAATAGGAAACATTCAAGATTTAGTATTCAACATTTTTCTTAAAGCTGTAAGATATCAATACTAATTTTCACCTAATCTTACTCATCACTATCACTTCCATAAGCATCATCTATTTCTTCATGTTCTGAGTTATTGGTAGAAGATAAATACTGCAACGGTATACCATTAGTTGTTGTTTGGTTTGATAATGAAAATACGAAAATCATGGGTTTTCTTTTTTGGTACTTAGCTTTGAAATTACATTGTCTCAACTTTTTGGTGGTTCTGGCAAGTTGTAAATCCGGGTTATCTTCCAGCTGTCTTTTTTCTTCTTTCAGCGTTTTTATTTTTTCTTGCTTGTCATTTTCAGGTTATGCACCTTCATTCTCAGCATATAATGCAAAGAACATTGCAGTCAATATAGTTGTAACAAACATATGTTATTTAAAGTTTAAAATAAAAGGTTAGTCTCAATTCATCTGTAACCTGAAAATCGTTAATTAATGTTTTTATACTTTTAAGCTTACGATAAGGCCAACGTTGAATACCCACATCTCTACAGTTATATTTTAAAGTAGATAAACCAACATTAAGCTCTTTCGCAACTTGCCTTATCGTCATGTGAAAGTACTGACTGATTGTCTCCTTGTTGTATGCCATGAGCTTGTGATATGGATAACAGATATGTGAGTGCTAACAAACAATTGGAGCAGTGGAGGTGGAGGTTAGAGTGTGGCTTTTAAAGGCCTTAACAAGCCTTGTAGCTTCCCAACAGTTACAAAAAGGTTTTGTAACTTCTGATTACTCATAAATTTAATTTATTATATTTTAATAAGGTGTGTTATTATTGTTAATTTTATTTACTGCCATATGATTTTTTTCATATTCTGAATTAAAACAATTTCAAAATTTGTTGAATTTCACCTTAGCCCTTATGATGACATTATTGTTTATTCATTGTTTATTTTGTATATAATTTAATTAAATAATTGAAAAGTAATGTGACTTTGTATATGATGTAACATGAAAAACAGTTGTATAAAATATGCTAACTTTATCGATCTTTAACAGTCAACAACAATATAAATGTTTATGAGTTTAACGTGAAGTTTCTAGGAATAGATGTAACTTTATTTGATTTAGAGTTGCACATGTATATTGGATTGAAGTTAGATTATTACGGATACGTATACTAATGTAGGTGATTTAATTAGGGTTGGTAATGATAATCAAAATTATCCAGTTCTGTATGTTGGATAGCATGATGTTTGGCACTCGGATAAATACTTATGGTAATGAATAAGAATATGTTAGTCCTAATTTCTTATGTATAAAGAGGTGATTTATATTAATCATTTGAAATAGAGATTTACAGATTAAGATAAGTTGGTATATGTCTCTTTAAAACAATATTCCGGGTTCAATTCTTGAATTCTTTGTCTTCGTCCTCCTTCATTAGGATCTTCAGGCCATTTGGGCTTGTCACTCTAGAAGCTGCTATGTAAAGTTGGCCGTAACTGAAAACAGGGTCTGTCAAATAGACACCTACATAAGAAAGTGACTGCCCTTGACTTTTATTAATGGTCATTGCGTAGCACAGATTTATTGGGAACTGTCTTCGTTTCATTATGATTGGCCATTGTGTTTGTATGGATGTCAGCATGATACGGGGAATAAGGACAGTGTCCCCTACTTTTGACCCAGTTAGGATTTTTGCCCGAATAACAAATTTACCAAGATCGGTGATGATAAGCCGAGTCCCATTACATAGCCCCTGTGCTGGGTTAACATGACAGGTAATTCCATTTTGAAGCACAACTCATGAGGTGGCATTCCTGAGAAATTTAAGGAATTTAGGAACTTGACTGGATATAGGTGTTGTTGGTCTAAAATATCAGTGGATGCTTTACAAACTTTATCTGCACTATTGTATGTCTTAATTGCACTTCCCAACTTCTTAAACATATAGGAATTGATTGCGTTAGCATCATCATTTCTTGGAGTGAGTATTGCCCTTTCTTTTAGATATGCATGCTCACTTTGCCGTGTAGTAAAATCAGGAAAGATTTCGAGCACAATCTTCTCGATAGGGCAACTGCCTGATTTTATAATGAAATCCTTGGAAATCTCAATCAATGTCGTCTCACCTTCCCCTTCTTTGCTTTTAGATGGCAAATTCCCATCGCCCAAATCCAAAACCCATTTATTGAATTCCTGTTTTTGGGTATCAACTACACCATTCGCAGAATACTCATTGACTCTCATGCTCCGAGTAATCTTTTTAAGATTTCCCAAATCAGATTGGTTTATACACGCGTTGACCACCTCTTGCCCTTTACCTTTGGGGATAACCGGTAGAACTTGCCTAAAGTCACCGCCAAGCAATACAGTAAGGCCCCCAATGATCTAATGCCGTTTTCTGAATCATGGTGCCCCAATATATCCATTAGAGTTTTGTCCAACGCCTCAAATGCATACTTTTGAGTCATTGGTGCATCTTCCCAAATAATCAGCTGGATTTGTTGCATAAGCTCAGCCAAATGCGTGTGTTAATACAAATAAACCATAAAAACGTTTGTTTATATTTAGCGTTCTCGTTAAGTTTTGTTGATAACAAATATAAAGTTATCATAAGTAAAATTATAAGAATACTGATGAGTGTGTAAATACTCATCATTTTTGGTCAAATCTGGACTGCAAAACGTTTAAAAATGCTCAGAAATGCATCAAAATACTGAAAATATCTCAAAATTTCATTTTATATGTTTCAGATGCAAAATGTTTAAAATCAGATGAAAAATGAGTTAAGTTTGCATAATTGGCGTTTCATCCCCAAGTTTCAAAAATTGTCAGAAATAGTCACTGAGCACTTATTTCAAAGAAAAGTCACCAAAGGTCCTTTTAAAATCATAAGTTGTCAAAATTAGTCCTTTGGTGAAAAATGTCAAAAGTTTTGAGAAATTACAAGTTTGGTCCTTCAAGTTTAAAAATTGGCAAAAATGGTCCTTGGAAATTTGAAAATGTCAAGTTTGGTCCTTGTACTATTGGAGCTTGTCACTTTTGATCCCTTGGAGCAACTTTGCAAATATGGCAGCCTTGGTCCCTTGATTTTCAGAAATTGCACAAAGGTCCTTGTTTATTAAAGAGCCTAAGCCCTTGGACCCTATCAAAATGCTTGTGACCCCTGCCATAGCCAATTGGACCCCTGCATTTTGACCCCCCTTCATAATATTAAAACCATGTCTGGTCAAACAAGCCACCCGCGCTTTTTCTTCTTCCCCAACAACTCACCTGCAAAACTCCAACTCCCATCCCCCCAGCTCACCTTCACACTCCCATGTCCCCCCACCTCCACCAAACTCCAAGAAGCATTTAGTGCTTCTTCACCCCCCTCACTCAACCCCAACTGGCTTATATATGTTTTGGCGCCAAAAATTGATCAAACGGCCAAGATCTCTTCAACAGATCCAATGGCCAAGGAAATTAGTGGGATATGCTCAGAAGTCAATGAGGAAGATATTTTGCATATAAAGGAAGAAGAAGAAGCAAGATAAAGAGAGTCTTGTAGTTTTTAAATTTCATTAATGTCGTTTTTAACTTTAAAGTTTTAGTTAAGTGTAAAAGATGTAATATTTTGTTTTCTTGTATCAAAATCAAGTTATACTATCAGTATAATCCACTTTTAATCATCAATTCCAAAGTTTTATCTAGTTTCATATTTTTGTATCACTGTAGCAAATTTCAGTTTCCAACTCCTATATCCAAGCTTCAACTAGCTTATTTTTAAACTCAAATAAGCTTACATAAGCTTCTTATAGCTTTTTGTAAGCTTATATATCAATTTCAAGCAATTTTGGATTTTGGTCAAAGAAAGTCAAACTGAGCTCAAAATTGAAATGGAAATGGATATGGGTGACGCAGTGCTGGATTTAGGTTGATAATGAGCTAGGTTATGGTTTAGATTAGGCTAGTGGTTCCTGTGTTCTTTGGCAAGCCATTGTGGCTAGGACCAATTGTGAGTTATTTTCAAGAATTATTGCATAATCTGTACTTGTGGTTTATATTGGTTTTTATTTGTTGATTAAGTGTTAATTAGGTTGGTTAGAGTCAGTTTTAGGGTCTGCAATAACTAGTTCAGTGGTTATATCATTTTATTTGAAAATCAGTTATATAAAGTTGTGTTTGGATTTGCTGCTTAAACTGATTTTGAGGTTTATTCATAGTAGATTCTGTTGTTTTATGCTTGTTAAGCTCTATTGAACTCAATTCAGTCATCAAATTGCACCTGCATACCACAATAGTCAACATCACCTTGAATCTGTCTTAAGATCATAACTGTTGGAATTTTGTTAAAGCAAAAACTTGTTTTGTGTTTATAAATCATAGGTATAACTTGCAGTAGTTTCATTCCATCATTTAACATCAACATCAGTCCACAAATTGGAATCAAAGTTCACAAAAGTCAAAATTATCAAAGTTCAAAAGTCAAAACTGAAAAGTCATTTTGAGCCAAACGGGATGATTTTCTTGAACTCATTTCTGGAACAAATTAAGTGAAATCATGGGTTTTTAAACTTCACTTGGTCGTTTCTTTATATCATTTTGTAGATTTTTGTAATTTTTATAAGCTCCAAAAAGGCTTGTGATTGGGTCTTATTTCCCTGTGCCAAACTTCAGTATTAACGAGTGTGCACAGTTTTGTGAGGGCTTGATAAGAGCTTGTCCAAGTCTAGTTTTTGGTTTACAAGCTCTTGGACAGGTCTAGTGTAGGTTCCCATTCTGGTTTTGATTTCCAGCTTATTTGGTAGCTTAAGGCTCCAAAGGGATAGCACATAAGCTCATATAATCAAATCTGTACATTTTGTATTTCAGAGGTTATGACTAGTTGTTTTTGCTTGTATTTTGAGCATAATGTATAATTTCATTGGGGAACATATTATTCTGTTTTTATATTTTTCTAGATTCTTAATATTATTTTAGACTTATCTTGAATTTTTCAGCTTTTTCTAGGTCAGTTTGGTATTTTTCTTGATTACAGTGAATTAATGCATTCAGAAAAGTTTCAAAAAAATAATTTTTCATTTTTCTTAGGTTAAGATAAATATAAAAAGTCAAAAAATATTTTTCCAGATTTTTCTTAGTTAAAAAGCAATTTAAGTAGTTTTAAATAGTTTTTAATTCATAAAAAATACAAAAATAATCAGAAAAATATAAAATTAGTTTTGAAAATTCTATTTTGTTATTTTAGATTTTTCCAAGTCATAATTTCATTTTTCTAGCTTTATTTCATATTTTCTTGTATTTTAGGCTATTATTAAATAGTTAAAATTAGTTTTTAATTAATAATAATTAGTTAAATAGTTATAAAAATAATTTTCTTTTTCTAAAAATTTTCTTTTATCATTAGGTTTGTAAAAATGTCATTTTCATATTTTTAGGATTAATATTGTTTAAGTTTCACATTTTCTTTTGTACGTCACGTAGTTTTTAAGTTAAATTTGTAAAAGAAAATTCAAAAATATCATTTTGCAAATAGTGATAGCGTTTATTTAATATTTTTTTTATTTATCTTTTTAATTTTCTTTAATTTGCATTTAAGCCCCTGTAGTTTATATACTTTTTCTTTAGTTATAATCAATCAAACCTCTTTTCCGTTCAAATCTTCTCGATCACTATTCGTTTGGTGATTCATCGCATAGCTCGCTGGGACATAACGACCCGGGGAAACACTATACTCTCCTGGACTTCATTGCATTTGTTTCCAGACTGTTTTAAGTTTGTTACGGTTGGCCATTCACAAGTGGCTAGCTTGCGTGATAAAACTTGACCGTCTGGGAGCCAATCAAATTTTGGCGCGCTTGCTTGCATCTTTGATTATCTTCCGTTTAGCAGATTAGTAATTTGAATATTCACTCTTTGTTCATACCATCTATCTATATATATATCCATATTTTCTTATAAAAAATCCAAAAACCCAAAAACATCCAAAAACGTATAAAACACAAAAATATTTTTCTTTTGTTTCTATATATATATCAAAGATAAAAATACAAAAAGATTTGTCGTTTTCTTTGTTTAATAATAACAACATAAAAGATTACCACCGCAAACCAAGGCAGTGTACTACCTAACTGGGGGTACGACCATAATAAGTTCCCGAACCAAAGATTAAAACTTGCCTTTGTGTCCTTGTGATTGGTGTACCTTTTTCAAAGAAGCCATTCATCTTGTGATTATTGGTTTAAGTTCACTGTTGTTTTGCCTCGATTTTGTTTTAATTGGATTTGTTGTTATATCTACTTGTCAAAACCAGAAACCCCAAAAGATTCTTCTTACCCCATTTTCATAATTCATTTTCATAATTCCCATTCCTCTCCTTAACTCTGAGATTCCTTAGAGTTAACTCTAGTGTATGCGCTTTTCGCTCTTCTAGATCTGTAAGCCCATTTCGTGAGCTTGTCAAGATTCCAAGAAGGCGTGTCGTAGACTTCTGCCCCATCAGTCGGATCTGAGATCCGGACTTCTCACACTACTTCCGCTATCATGGCGGAAGAACGTCCTATGTGTGAGCTTCTCCAGGCACCCATCGACGGGTATGGTGATGCTATTGTTATCCAGCATTGTGGCTGAAAATTTTGAGCTCAAAACGGGTTCTTGAATCTTGTAACCTCAAGTCAATTCTATGGTTTTGAGCGGGATGATCCTCATGCTCATATTCGATGGTTTAACAAGATTGCATCTACCATCAAATATAAAAATGTCCCTACAGATCTTTGTCAAGCTTCTTCATTCCCATTTTCCCTTGAGGGGCAAGCCGGATTTGGCTTGAAAAACAACCCCTAAATCAATCAAAACATGGGAAGACACGGTAAAGAAATTTGTGAACGAGTTCTATCCACCTTCCAAAACCACGAGTCTTAAAAATGAAATCATCAAGTTCACACAAAAGTTTAATGAATCCTTCAGTGAATCGTGGGATCGTTTTAAGGAGTTGCTTCGCAAATGTCCTCACCACGGTTTCTCCGAGTTAATGCAACTCGATACTTTCTATAATGGAGTGAGTCAATCTGATCAAGATTCTCTTAATTCCTCCGCTGGAGGAAATTTCTTGAGCAAAACTGTGAAAGACGCTTTAACGATAATTGAAAACAAGTCTAAAGTCCGCCTTGCACGAAGCAAACGGTTTTTCCCAAGTCGGTGTTGGTCCTTCTACTTCATCGCCCGTGAGTCAATCTAGCACCGATGCTAAGATTGACAAACTCACTGAAGCAATTCAAGCTTTGGTTCTCTCCAACCAAAAGAAAGTCTCTTTTCCACAAACTTCACCTTCTGCTGAAGTTAAGAAAGTGGAAGTCTGTGTTACTTGCGGTGGCCCCCATGCCTATTACAACTGTATGGCCACCGATGGTAACCCTTTTGAAGCTAATGCTGTGGGCGGGATTTCTAATTCAGGAGGCAACCAATACCGTGCTCCTATGGACCCGAACCACCGTCCTAACCACTACCCTGGACCACCGGTTTCAACCAAAACCAAAACCGTAATCAAAATCAGAATAGAATGAACCAAGGTTTTCAAAACCAAGGTAATTTTAGTCAAAATAACGGTTTTCAAAATCAAAATCAAAATTTCCAAAACCAAGGAAATTTCAATAGAAACCAAGGTCAGGGAAATTTCAACCCTGGGTATTTTCATGGCAATAATCAAGGAAATTTCCAAAATCAAGGCCCTAATCCAAACAATAGAGGCTAGAATTTTCCTATGCAAAATCAAGCCATTGTTCCAACTGGACCATCATCTGATGAGTTGTTGAAGCAATTCATGAAATCCCAAGAGGAAATGAACAGGTTGTTGGTTAGCCAGATTTCTGACATTAAGAAGTCTTTAAATGATCGACCCTCGGGCTCAGGTACTTTACCTAGCAACACGATCGCTAATCCGAGGGGCGATGCAAAGGCGATCACAACCAGAAGTGGTACTTCATATGATGGACCCGCTATTCCTACTACCTCTTCTTCTTCTCTCCCGAAGGTAGTGGAAAGTGAACCTGAGGCGACAAAGGACCAAGTGCAACCTACTAGCTCACAAAGTACAGCACATGTCCATCCTCAAGTTGTCCCGAACCCCAAAACCAAACCTGGAGTTGTTTTTGAACCTCCAATTGAAAACCCCAAATCCAAAACTTCTATTCCTTACCCCTCATGTTTAAATGAGCAAAAACTCCGGGAAAAAGCCAGTCATCAAATGGAAAAATTCTTTCAAATTTTCCAAGAGCTACATTTTGACATAAGCTTCGCAGATGCCATCATGCTGATGCCCAAGTTTGCATCAACTCTCAAACACATGTTGAGCAACAAGGAAAAGCTATTTGAAATGGCTAAGACTCCTTTGAACGAGAACTGCTCAGCAGTTTTGTTAAAGAATCTTCCCGAGAAGCTAGGAGATCCTGGAAAATTCCTTCTTCCTTGTGTTTTTCCAGGAATGATTGAATGCTTTGCTCTTGCCGATCTTGGTGCAAGCATCAATCTGATGCCTTATTCAGTATGGAAGAAACTTTCTCTTCCAGAACTTATCCCTACCTGCATGACTCTTGAGCTTGCAGATCGTTCTATATCGCGTCCTCTTGGCATCGCCGAGGATGTATTCATGAAAGTAGGAAAGTTCCATTTTCCAGCTGACTTTGTGGTTGTTGACTTCGATGCCGATCACCGGGTTCCCCTCATTGTTGGAAGAGGATTCCTGAGAACGGGACGTGCTCTCATTGATGTATTTGAGCAAGAAATCACATTACGTGTGGGTAATGAAGCTGTCACCTTTAACCTTGATCAAACTTTGAGGTACTCCTCAAACTATGATGCTGAATCGGTTAATCGAATCGATGTAATTGATATTGCTTGAGAGGAGTACTCTCAAGAGTTTCTTGGTTATTTTCATAATTCTGTGAGTGGGGATTCCACCACATCTTCTCAACCAATCATTGTCGACTCTTCCCCCTCTCTCACTCCGTTTGAGGAGGTGACTTCTTCTGGAAGAGATCGATGAGTTTCTTGCTAGTGAAGAATCAATTCCGCCGGGAATTGATGGTGTTTATGATTCGGAAGGAGATATCCTTTATCTCGAGCAATTGTTAAATGAAGATCCATTACCTTCACTCCCTCCGAAAGAGATCACGAATGAGGAAATCAAATCAGTACAAACTTCTACTTGAAGAATTTCCGAGGTTGAACTTAAGGACCTACCTCCTCATCTCGAGTATGCATTCTTGGAGGGTGATGATAAATTACCCGTCAGAATTGCTAAAGACTTGGTGAGGAGGAGAAGACTGCTCTCATAAAGGTCTTGAAGTCACACAAGCAAGCAATTACTTGGAAACTCTCCGACATTAAGGGTATCAACACTGAGTTTTGTACTCACAAAATCTTGATGGAGGATGACTTCAAGCCAGCAATCCAACATCAGAGAAGGGTGAATCCTAAGATTCATGAGGTTATCAAACAAGAGGTTCTCAAACTTCTTGATGCTGGTTTAATTTACCCGATCTCTGATAGTCCTTGGGTTAGCCCAATTCACGTGTTCCAAAAGGGTGGCATAACTGTTGTCACAAATGAAGAAAACGAGTTAATTCCAACTTGATTGGTTACGGGATGGTGTGTGTGTATTGACTATCATAGGTTAAACGAAGCCACCCGTAAAGACCATTTTCCTCTACCCTTCATGGACCAGATGCTTGAGAGATTAGCAGGGAACGAATACTATTGTTTCCTTGATGGTTTCTCAGGGTACTTTCAGATCCCCATTGATCCGCTGGATCAAGAAAAGACCACATTCACCTGCCCATACGGAACTTTTGCCTACAGACGTATGCCTTTTGGCCTATGTAACGCTCCTGGCACGTTCCAACGATGTATGATGGCAATTTTCCACGACATGATCGGGGAAACAATGGAGGTGTTTATGGATGACTTCTCGGTCATTGGGGACTCATTTCACACATGTCTCTCCCATTTAGAAAGAATGCTAAAACGGTGTAAAGACACCAATCTTTGTCTAAATTGGGAGAAGAGCCACTTTATGGTCAAAGAAGGCATAGTCCTTGGCCATAAGATTTCCAAAAACGGGATTGAGGTAGATAGAGAAAAAGTTGATGTTATTGCTAAATTACCTCGTCCTACTACCATCAAAGGTATTAGGAGTTTTCTAGGTCATGCCGGGTTTTATCGCAGATTCATACAAGATTTTTCTAAAATCGCTCGGCCTATGACCCATCTTCTTGAAAAAGATGCTCCTTTTATCTTCTCACCTGAGTGCATCGAAGCCTTTGAAACATTAAAGAAAAAGCTTACGGAAGCACCCATTCTAGTTGCCCCGACTGGGATTTACCCTTTGAGCTCATGTGCGATGCAAGTGATTTTGCTATCGGTGCAGTCTTGGGGCAACGCAAAACCAAGCATTTTCAGCCGATCCACTACGCAAGTAAAACTATGAGTGAAGCTCAAACCCATTACACCACTACAGAAAAAGAATTATTAGCTGTGGTGTATGCGTTTGAAAAGTTTCGGCCATACCTTATATTGACCAAATGCGTGGTGTATACGGATCACTCGGCTCTCAAATATCTCTTTGCAAAACAAGACGCAAAGCCGAGATTGCTCCGTTGGGTTCTCCTCCTACAAGAATTTGATATCATTATACGTGATATAAAAGGAGCTGAGAACACGGCTGCGATCATCGAGTCCCGTCTAGAAAACCCTCACCAAGATGTGTTTGAGAAAAAGGAAATAAATGAGACATTTCCTCTCGAAACACTCAATGTGGTTTCTTTTCGTGGAGACTCTTCTACCCCATGGTTTGCTGACTTTACAAATTACCATGCGGGTAACTTTGTGGTGAAAGGGGTGTCGTCCCAACAGAAAAATAAATTCTTTAAAGGTGTAAAACATTACTTCTGGGACGACCCCTGATCCGTGCTAAACCGTCAAGTTTTCTCACTCAAGCCGGCCACTTGTGAATGGCCGACCGTAAGAAACTTAAAACAGTTTAAACACAAATGCAATGAAGATCAGGAGAGAATAGGGTTTCCCCGGGTCGTTATGTCCCAGCGAGCTATGCGAAGAATCACCAAACGTATAGTGATCGAGAAGTTTGAACAGAAAAAGGGATTTGTGAATATTATAACTACAGAAATAGCCTATAATTACAAAGGCTTAAATGAAAATTAAAGGAAATTAAAAAGATAAAAACTATTAAATAAACGCTATCACTATTTGCAAAATGATGTTTTTGATTTTATGTTTTTATAAAACTAGAATTAAAAACTACGTGACGTACTAATGAAAATGTGAAACTGAAGCAATATTAATCCTAAAAATATGAAAATGATATTTTTACAATCCTAAAGATAAAAGAAAATTTATAGAAAAAGAAAATTATTTTTACAACTATTTAATAAATTATTATTAATTAAAAACTAGTTTTAACTATTTAATATTAGCCTAAAATACAAGAAAATATGAAATAAAGCTAGAAAAATAAAATTATGACTAGGAAAAATCTAAAATAACAAAATAGAATTTTCAAAACTATTTTTATATTTTTCTGATTATTTTTGGATTTTTTATGATTTAAAAACTATTTAAAACTACTTAAATTACTTAAAAATACAAATTTAACTAAGAAAAATCTGGAAAAATATTTTTTTGTCTTTTTAGATTTATCTTAACTTAAGAAAAATGAAAAATTATTTTTTTGAAACTTTTCTTAATTAATTGTATTAAATGCTAATTAAAAAGTGCTAAAAAGTAATTAAAATGCAGAAAAATAGCAAACTGACTTGGAAAAATCTGGAAAATTGAAGAAAAGTCTAAAATAATATTAGGAATCTAGGAAAAATGGAAAAACAGGTGGTTATGTGGGGGATTATGCAACTGCTATACCAAATGCTTATAAATAAGCACTTTGAATAAGCCAAAGACCACAAAAAGCCACCAACTGATTACAGAAGTTCTAATATGCTACAATAACCCAAATGCAACTAAAAACAACAAGCCATAGCCTCTGAATTGCAAGATTAACAGATTTGGCTTATTTGAGTATAAGTGCAAAAACAGTTTGAGGGTCCACTTTGCAGCCAAAGAATAAGCACTCAAATAAGCTAGAAACCAAAAACCAAATATGGAGACCTAAAATAGACCTGGGCAAGAATTAGAAAACCAAAAACCAGACCTTGGGTAGCTCTAATGATCTCTGTGCAACCTTTACACAAAACCTGTGCACACTCAGTTAATACGAGTGTGTATGCAGGCATATAAACCTTATAGACAAGCAGTTTTAAGACTTATAAAAATTTGATAAAATTCCACAAAAATGACAATAAGAAAGTAGACCAACAGAAGTTTAAAAACCCAAAGTTTCACTTAGATTGGCTCAGAAATGAGTAAATGATAAATCATCTCAGTTGGCTCAAAATAGCTTTTTCAGTTTTTGACTTTTGACAACAGTTTTGAAGATTGACTTTTATGAACTTTGAATCCAATTTGTGAGATGATATTGATGTATTATTATGAAATGAAACTACAGCAAGTTATACAAATGATTTTGAAACACAAAACAAGGCTTTCATTTTGCAAAATCTCAACAGTTAAGCATTTGAGACAGATTAAGTATGCTTTTGACTTTGAGAGCTTGCAGGCACAAAATATTGACTGATATGAGTATAAATGAGTTAAACAAACATATAACTACAAGTAACTGCTACTGACTAAACCTCTAAGACAAATTAAGCCATAAATCCAAACACCCTTGTAAACACTGATTTGCAATCAATATTAAGCTAAACACTGAACCAGCATAAATTATTGATCAAACTGAGTATAACTAACCTAAACACAACTTATTAAACAGATAGGAACTAGTTATAACTACAAATACAAGTTATGCATAGAAACTTTGTAAATCACTTACAAATGGTCCCTAGCCACTATGGCTTGAAACAGCAATGAAACCAGAACACATTAACCACTAACCTATATAAACCAACCCCATAGCTTCTAATTCAACCCAAAACCACTCTGCTTCAACCATTACCCATTTCATACCATTTTTGCTCCAAGTTGACTTTTGTTGACCAATATCCAAAGTTGCATGAAACTTAATTGTGAGCTTATAAAAAGCTATGATAAGCTTGCATAAGCTTATTTGAGCTTATAAATAGGCTATTGAAACCTTAATATCAGATTTTGAAATGGAAAATTGCCAACAGTGATCATGAAACAAGAATTCTTAACATGAGCTTGAATTGATACTTAAAAAGACTTGCAATACACTAAAATACTTTTACTTGATACAATTAAACTTGAAAATACAAATGAAAATCTTTTTAAGACTAAGAAATTAAAATACGACATACATTCTTAAAAATAAACTAAGTGCTCCCTTATTTGCCTTCTTTCTTCCTTTATTTACACTCCAATGAGCTTCTCTCACCTCTCTCTTCAAATCCCAGCAGTAATATTGGCCATTGGATTGCTAAAATAGATTTTGGCCATAGGATGAGATTTGGCGCCAAAATGAGTTTAACAGCTGGAGAGGGTAGAGTGTTAGGTTGAAGGTGCATTAAATGCACCTTGGCTTGGGGTGAGGTGGAGGGTAGGGATGATGATGATGGAGGGGCAGTGGGTTGAGTATTGCAGGTTTTGTGATGATGAAGGTGGAGTCTCGTGAGTTGGAGGGAAAAGAGGAGTCAAAGGGGTTTGACTGGTGATTAAATATTGGAGGGGGTCCAAATTGAAGGGGGTCACAAGGTTGGCAGGGGTCACAATTGAGTTATGACTTGGTCCAAAGGATATTAAGGGTTTAACAATCAAGGGACCAATTGTGTAAATTCTGAAAATTGAGGGACCAGTTCTGCCAATTCTGCAAAGTTGCTCCAAGGACTAAAAGTGACAAGTTCCAATAATGCAAGGACCAAACTTGACATTTTCCAATTTCCAAGGGCCATTTTTGCCAATTTTTAAACTTGGAGGACCAAACTTGTAATTTCTCAAAACTTTTGACATTTTTCACCAAAGGACTAATTTTGACAACTTATGATTTTAAAAGGACCTTTGGTGATTTTTCTTTTGAAATTATGTGCTCAGGGACTATTTCTGACAATTTTTGAAACTTGGGGGACTGAAACTGCCAATTATGCAAACTTAGCTCATTTTTCATCTGATTTTGAACATTTTGCATCTGAAACATATAAAATGCAATTTTGGAATATTTTCAGTATTTTGATGCATTTCTGAGCATTTTTAAACGTTTTGCAGTTCAGATAGACCCAAAAATGATGAGTATTTACACACTCATCAATCCCCCACACTAAACTATTGCTAGTCCCTAGCAATCTTTTGAGAAAAACTTAATGGATTTGAATCTCTTTACCAAAAGCCATTACTTCTGGAGTAGCCAAATGTTTCAGTTCAAGTAAGAACCATGGTACACCGATAACCATGTGATTTTGAGCAAACCACCAGCTTCCAACGGATTTGATTTGTCTTTACCAGAAGCCGTTTGCTCTGGACTAGCCAACTCTTAGATAAATTATCAATATTATCTTTGGTGAGTCGATTACCAATTATGGTTTTTCCACTGCCTTTACCAC
This sequence comes from Chrysanthemum makinoi, assembly GCA_910596185.1. Lineage (NCBI taxonomy): Eukaryota > Viridiplantae > Streptophyta > Magnoliopsida > Asterales > Asteraceae > Chrysanthemum > Chrysanthemum makinoi. The sequence goes on along the minus strand of OU343222.1, from coordinate 247,473,707 downwards.
AAGCCATAAACTTGCGGGCTAGCCAACTCTTCACTTTTTAAGATATGGTGAGCTGAATACCATACAATTTTGGGCAAATTGCAAGCCGTCAACGGATTTGAGATATCTTTACCAAGAGCCGTTTGCTCCTGGATTAGCCAATCCTTTTGTTTATTAGACAAGGCGGACTGATAACCAAATGAGTAAGTGCAAAACACTTACTCCAAAAAAAAATTTTTTGGCCAAAAACGGGGGAATTAGGCGGTATAATTACATGATAAAATTCGTGAGAATTCCCCCCCCACACTTAGAAATGAATATTGCCCTCAATATTCAAAGTACCGGCGGTTATGCCGAAACTGAGAACGTAAAAGGGAAATACTACGGCCATTATTTAGAAAGATTTTTTTTTTTTTTTGAAAACTTATATACACAACATGTGGGCAACCCCCCCACACTAGGGTGGTAGAAAGATAGAAAGAAGTCAGAATATGGGTGAAAACCCATATGGCATGCTACTGTTTTTGATTCCCGAGTCGCTAGCTTGACTCGACCCCGAATTAATTGGTTCATGGGGAAAGTAACGTGGAAAACCAATCTCGATCGGACTTTCGTTCACAATGTTAATAAACATATGAACATCAGAAAGTTCCACACCGACGAGATATAACCGCGGTATTGTTAATAGTAGAAACTATAAAGGATGATACCGGGGTCAAAGATGGTGTCCTCATTCTCGAAAGAGAAAAGGGAAAGAGCAACCACACCATCTGTGAAGAATGGAATAAAGACGTACATGAGAATGCAAGTCCATTCCTCATCAGAGAGAAGCAAATCACCAGTTTTGACATTTTTAAGCTTAAACTTGAAGCTTATATGGTGATTGTCAATAAGATGTCCGGGAGGGAGGGTGGGAAATGGTTCTTCAATCAACAGATTTTCCAGAAAAAGGATGTCTCCCTCCGGATCAAAGTAAGTATTATCAATTCCTGTTGGAATTGACTCATCACTAAGAAAGGCATCGACTTCATTCCAAAAGTTGTCGTCTTCCTCATCAAGAGTGAGAGAAGGGCTGGAAGAGTCGGGAATAATAAGACTAGAAGATGATGGATCATTTTTGAGCAATTCATCAATGGGAAAGATGTCTCCCATTGGATCACAAACATCATCATCCAATTCAGATGAAACTGAAGAGAGTTTGGTTTCATCCACAGAGTTAACAAACTCGATGCGACAAACTGATTCCGGAGGTGGGACAAGTGGTGTGCTCTTAGAGCTAGCAATTTCCACCACTTCCAATGAAGTCTCCGATTCTAGATCATCATCATCATCAAAAACACTCTTGACTTCCCTGGTACAGCTTTCAAACCATTTGTTTGAACCAGGGGTGATTTTCAAAGCTTTTAGCTCAGCACGTTTTTTGTGACTCCTCTTAACCGTGAAATTTGAGAGTGTTGCATTGAATCTTTCAGATCTTTGATCAATTGTGGCAACACTTTGTTTGGACAGAGGTTTGGAGTTCTGGTTGATATTCAATGTGAGCTCTTCGTTGTCAACCCGTATGGTCAACTCTTTAGCAAACACATCAATCGAGCACGACTCGTTCTCAAGAAAGCTCTCCCTAAGATGAGGGGAACTCTAGGATCCGCATCGAAGTCTACTACAACAAAGTCAGTAGGAAAGTGAAACTTTCCCACTTTCATCACGACATCCTCGGCTATCCCAAGTGGACGAGTTATGGTACGGTCCGCTAGCTCGAGTGTCATACAAGTGGATGAAAGTTTAGGAAGAGACAGTTTCTTCCATACTGAGAGTGGCATGAGGTTAATGCTAGCGCCAAGATCGGCCAAGGCGGAGCATTGAACCATTCCCAAGAAATCACACGGGATTAGAAATCTGCCAGGGTCTTCAAGCTTTTTGGGAAGCTTTTTGAGAAGGACCGCTGAGCATTGCTTATTGAGAGGGGTTTTAGCCATCTCAGATAGCTTATCTTTTTGGTCATAAGCCTTTAAGCGTGGATGCAAATTTAGGCATTAGAACGAGAGCATCAACGAAGCTTATATCAAAGTGTAGCTCATTGAAGATTTGGAAAAAATTTTCCATTTGCTCTTTGTTTTTGTCTTTGAGCTTCTCATCATTCATTCTTGATGGGTAAGGAAGCTGACTAGACTTTTGAGTCGGGATGGAAGTGTTTTCTGGCTCAGAATTTGTCTTCGGAACTTCGGGTTCGGACTTAAAGCTTGGACTACCGAAGGTGGGACGTGTGCGGTACTTCGTGGGCTTGAGAATTGCACCTTGTCCGTTGTTTCCTTGGTAACTTGACTCAATGCTACAGGAGGAGGGGGCATTGGAGTCGAAGGTCCATTGTGCGTCTTACCACTACGAGTGGTGACGGCTTTCAACTCGGCATTAGGATTGGGAATAGTATTGCTTGGGAGTCCTCCAGAAGATGATGAAGCTTTGTTCATATTCATGTTCATGAAACTGCTCATCATATTCTTCAACTCATTTGTCTGCCGAGACAATGTGGTATCAATTTCCTTTCTTAGCTCAACCCTCATGTTATTGATCTGAGTTTGCATTGAACGTATGCATGACTCAGTGATTTTCATGAAGTCATTTGGCATGGGAGCTTGAGAAGGTTGTTGATAACTTTGATGATTTGGAGCTTGATAAGGTTGGTTGAAATTGTTTCGGTTTTGATTGAAATTTTGAGAGTTATTGAAGTTGTGTCCTTGATTCGGAACAAAGCGATTTTGATTGCCATGGTTTTGCACAGGAGGAAAACCAGGTGGTGTCATACCGCTAGGTGCACGGTAGTGAGGATCAGCTTGTGGTCGGTATTGATTGTGATTTACCGAAGCTACGGGAGCTTGGTAAAAAGAAGCATCGGTTGCTTGACAATCATAATACGCGTGTGGACCACTACAAGTTTCACACACCTTGTTTACGGCTTTGATTGGTTCTGGCTTATGAATTTCGCTTTTGATTTCCTTTACATCTTTAATCATACAACGGATGGCATCCGTTAGAGCGGCTATCGGAGCGGCTAACTCAGAAGAGTTATTAGATGAAGAAGTAGGAGTGTTCGGAATATTGACTTTGTTGCGAGAAATAGAAACTTTTGATTTTTGCTCGCAAATCTCAATCACATCTTTAGGTTTACGATTCAAGATATTGCCACCGGCGGTTGCATTCAAAGAATCTTGATCGTTACCATTCAACCCATTATAAAAGATATTAACTTGTTGAAGCTCCGTGAATTCATGATGGGGGCATTTCCCGAGGAGATCTTTGAATCTCTCCCATGCCTCTCCAAAGTTTTCATCGAAATTTTGACAAAATCCAGAAATTTCATTTTTAAGATTAGTCGTCTTTGATGGAGGAAAGAAATGATTGACAAACTTTTGAACAAGTTCCTCCCAAGTTTCGATGGATCGAGGGGGTTCTTTTTCCAGCCAAATCCGGGCTGTCCCCTCAAGTGAGAATGGAAATAGCATCAACTTGATGACTTTTTGTGGCACATCCTTGAAATTGATAGTTGAAGTCAACTTGTTAAACCAACGGATGTGTGCATACGGGTCTTCTCGGTCAAACCCGTGGAATTGATTTGTAGACACAAGTGTGATCAAATGTGTCTTCAATTCGAAGTGATCAGAATTGATTACTGGTAAAACGATGGCATCTCCATAACCCTCGGTGGGTGCTTGGAGCATTTCCGCCATAGTTCGTTCGTCTGCCATATTGTTGTTTGAAATAGTACGAATCTCGGGTTCGACTATTTGGGCAGCACGTCTACGAGAACGTCTTCTAGGAATTTCTGCTAGATCACGCAAAGGACTCAATGATCTAGAAGAACGAGTGCGCATGCACTAGAGTTAACTCTAAGGACTCTCAGAGTTAAGGAAGGGAATTATGAAATTGGTGAAAATGGGGTAAGAAGAATCTATTTAGGTTTTATGTTTTTGACAAGTATATATAACAACAAATCCAATTAAAACAAAATCGAGGCAAAACAACAGTGAACTTAAACCAATAATCACAAGATGAATGGCTTCTTTGAAAAAGGTACACCAATCACAAGGACACAAAGGCAAGTTTTAATCTTTGGTTCGGGAACTTATTATGGTCGTACCCCCAGTTAGGTAGTACACTGCCTTGGTTTGCGGTGGTAATCTTTTATGTTGTTATTATAAAAGAAAACGACAAATCTTTTTGTATTTTTATTTTTGATATATATATATAAACAAAAGGAAAATATTTTTGTGTTTTATACGTTTTTGGATGTTTTTGGGTTTTTGGATTTTTTTATAAGAAAATATGGATATATATATATAGATAGATGGTATGAACAAAGAGTGAGTATTCAAACTACTAATCTGCTAAACGGAAGATAATCAGCACAGCTCCCCGGCAGCGGCGTCAAAAATTTGATCCGTGCTAAACCGTCAAGTTTTCTCACTCAAGCCGGCCACTTGTGAATGGCCGACCGTAAGAAACTTAAAACAGTTTAAACACAAATGCAATGAAGATCAGGAGAGAATAGGGTTTCCCCGGGTCGTTATGTCCCAGCGAGCTATGCGAAGAATCACCAAACGTATAGTGATCGAGAAGTTTGAACAGAAAAAGGGATTTGTGAATATTATAACTACAGAAATAGCCTATAATTACAAAGGCTTAAATGCAAATTAAAGGAAATTAAAAAGATAAAAACTATTAAATAAACGCTATCACTATTTGCAAAATGATGTTTTTGATTTTATGTTTTTATAAAACTAGAATTAAAAACTACGTGACGTACTAATGAAAATGTGAAACTGAAGCAATATTAATCCTAAAAATATGAAAATGATATTTTTACAATCCTAAAGATAAAAGAAAATTTATAGAAAAAGAAAATTATTTTTACAACTATTTAATTAATTATTATTAATTAAAAACTAGTTTTAACTATTTAATATTAGCCTAAAATACAAGAAAATATGAAATAAAGCTAGAAAAATAAAATTATGACTAGGAAAAATCTAAAATAACAAAATAGAATTTTCAAAACTATTTTTATATTTTTCTGATTATTTTTGGATTTTTTATGATTTAAAAACTATTTAAAACTACTTAAATTACTTAAAAATACAAATTTAACTAAGAAAAATCTGGAAAAATATTTTTTTGTCTTTTTAGATTTATCTTAACTTAAGAAAAATGAAAAATTATTTTTTGAAACTTTTCTTAATTAATTGTATTAAATGCTAATTAAAAAGTGCTAAAAAGTAATTAAAATGCAGAAAAATAGCAAACTGACTTGGAAAAATCTGGAAAATTCAAGAAAAGTCTAAAATAATATTAGGAATCTAGGAAAAATGGAAAAACAGGTGGTTATGTGGGGGATTATGCAACTGCTATACCAAATGCTTATAAATAAGCACTTTGAATAAGCCAAAGACCACAAAAAGCCACCAACTGATTACAGAAGTTCTAATATGCTACAATAACCCAAATGCAACTAAAAACAACAAGCCATAGCCTCTGAATTGCAAGATTAACAGATTTGGCTTATTTGAGTATAAGTGCAAAAACAGTTTGAGGGTCCACTTTGCAGCCAAAGAATAAGCACTCAAATAAGCTAGAAACCAAAAACCAAATATGGAGACCTAAACTAGACCTGGGCAAGAATTAGCAAACCAAAAACCAGACCTTGGGTAGCTCTAATGATCTCTGTGCAACCTTTACACAAAACCTGTGCACACTCAGTTAATACTGAGTGTGTACAGGGCAAATAAGGCCTTATAGACAAGCAGTTTTAAGACTTATAAAAATTTGATAAAATTCCACAAAAATGACAATAAGAAAGTAGACCAACAGAAGTTTAAAAACCCAAAGTTTCACTTAGATTGGCTCAGAAATGAGTAAATGATAAATCATCTCAGTTGGCTCAAAATAGCTTTTTCAGTTTTTGACTTTTGACAACAGTTTTGAAGATTGACTTTTATGAACTTTGAATCCAATTTGTGAGATGATATTGATGTATTATTATGAAATGAAACTACAGCAAGTTATACAAATGATTTTGAAACACAAAACAAGGCTTTCATTTTGCAAAATCTCAACAGTTAAGCATTTGAGACAGATTAAGTATGCTTTTGACTTTGAGAGCTTGCAAGCACAAAATATTGACTGATATGAGTATAAATGAGCTAAACAAACATATAACTACAAGTAACTACTACTGACTAAACCTCTAAGACAGATTAAGCCATAAATCCAAACACCCTTGTAAACACTGATTTGCAATCAATATTAAGCTAAACACTGAACCAGCATAAATTATTGATCAAACTGAATTTACTTAACCTAAACACAACTTATTAAACAGATAGGAACTAGTTATAACTACAAATACAAGTTATGCATAGAAACTTTGTAAATCACTTACAAATGGTCCCTAGCCACTGTGGCTTGAAACAGCAATGAAACCAGAACACATTAACCACTAACCTATATAAACCAACCCCATAGCTTCTAATTCAACCCCAAAACCAGCTCTGCTTCAACCATTACCCATTTCATACCATTTTTGCTCCAAGTTGACTTTTGTTGACCAATATCCAAAGTTGCATGAAACTTAATTGTGAGCTTATAAAAAGCTATGATAAGCTTGCATAAGCTTATTTGAGCTTATAAATAGGCTATTGAAACCTTAATATCAGATTTTGAAATGGAAAATTGCCAACAGTGATCATGAAACAAGAATTCTTAACATGAGCTTGAATTGATACTTAAAAAGACTTGCAATACACTAAAATACTTTTACTTGATACAATTAAACTTGAAAATACAAATGAAAATCTTTTTAAGACTAAGAAATTAAAATACGACATACATTCTTAAAAATAAACTAAGTGCTCCCTTATTTGCCTTCTTTCTTTCTTTATTTATACTCCAATGAGCTTCTCTCACCTCTCTCTTCAAATCCCAGCAGTAATATTGGCCATTGGATTGCTAAAATAGATTTTGGCCATAGGATGAGATTTGGCGCCAAAATGAGTTTAACAGCTGGAGAGGGTAGAGTGTTAGGTTGAAGGTGCATTAAATGCACCTTGGCTTGGGGTGAGGTGGAGGGTAGGGATGATGATGATGGAGGGGCAGTGGGTTGAGTATTGCAGGTTTTGTGATGATGAAGGTGGAGTCTCGTGAGTTGGAGGGAAAAGAGGAGTCAAAGGGGTTTGACTGGTGATTAAATATTGGAGGGGGTCCAAATTGAAAGGGGTCACAAGGTTGGCAGGGGTCACAATTGAGTTATGACTTGGTCCAAAGGATATTAAGGGTTTAACAATCAAGGGACCAATTGTGTAAATTCTGAAAATTGAGGGACCAGTTCTGCCAATTCTGCAAAGTTGCTCCAAGGACTAAAAGTGACAAGTTACAATAATGCAAGGACCAAACTTGACATTTTCCAATTTCCAAGGGCCATTTTTGCCAATTTTTAAACTTGGAGGACCAAACTTGTAATTTCTCAAAACTTTTGACATTTTTCACCAAAGGACTAATTTTGACAACTTATGATTTTAAAAGGACCTTTGGTGATTTTTCTTTTGAAATTATGTGCTCAGGGACTATTTCTGACAATTTTTGAAACTTGGGGACTGAAACTGCCAATTATGCAAACTTAGCTCATTTTTCATCCGATTTTGAACATTTTGCATCTGAAACATATAAAATGCAATTTTGGAATATTTTCAGTATTTTGATGCATTTCTGAGCATTTTTAAACGTTTTACAGTTCAGATAGACCCAAAATGATGAGTATTTACACACTCATCAATCCCCCACACTAAACTATTGCTAGTCCCTAGCAATCTTTTGAGAAAAACTTAATGGATTTGAATCTCTTTACCAAAAGCCATTACTTCCGGAGTAGCCAAATGTTTCAGTTCAAGTAAGAACCATGGTACACCGATAACCATGTGATTTTGAGCAAACCACCAGCTTCCAACGGATTTGATTTGTCTTTACCAGAAGCCGCTTGCTCTGGACTAGCCAACTCTTAGATAAATTATCAATATTATCTTTGGTGAGTCGATTACCAATTATGGTTTTTCCACTGCCTTTACCACAAGCCATAAACTTGCGGGCTAGCCAACTCTTCACTTTTTAAGATATGGTGAGCTGAATACCATACAATTTTGGGCAAATTGCAAGCCGTCAACGGATTTGAGATATCTTTACCAAGAGCCGTTTGCTCCTGGATTAGCCAATCCTTTTGTTTATTAGACAAGGCGGACTGATAACCAATTGAGTAAGTGCAAAACACTTACTCCAAAAAAAAAAAATTTTTTTTTGGCCAAAAACGGGGGAATTAGGCGGTATAATTACATGATAAAATTCGTGAGAATTCCCCCCCCACACTTAGAAATGAATATTGCCCTCAATATTCAAAGTACCGGCGGTTATGCCGAAACTGAGAACGTAAAAGGGAAATACTACGGCCATTATTTAGAAAGATTTTTTTTTTTTTTTTTTTTGAGAAACTTATATACACAACATGTGGGGCAACCCCCCCCCCCACACTAGGGTGGTAGAAAGATAGAAAGAAGTCAGAAATATGGGTGAAAACCCATATGGCATGCTACTGTTTTTGATTCCCGAGTCGCTAGCTTGACTCGACCCCGAATTCATTTGTTCATGGGGAAAGTAACGTGGAAAACCAATCTCGATCGGACTTTCGTTCACAATGTTAATAAACATATGAACATCAGAAAGTTCCACACCGACGAGATATAACCGCGGTATTGTTAATAGTAGAAACTATAAAGGATGATACCGGGGTCAAAGATGGTGTCCTCATTCCCGAAAGAGAAAAGGGAAAGAGCAACCACACCATCTGTGAAGAATGGAATAAAGACGTACATGAGAATGCAAGTCCATTCCTCATCAGAGAGAAGCAAATCACCAGTTTTGACATTTTTAAGCTTAAACTTGAAGCTTATATGGTGATTGTCAGTAAGATGTCCGGGAGGGAGGGTGGGAAATGGTTCTTCAATCAACAGATTTTCCAGAAAAAGGATGTCTCCCTCTGGATCAAAGTAAGTATTATCAATTCCTGTTGGAATTGACTCATCACTAAGAAAGGCATCGACTTCATTCCAAAAGTTGTCGTCTTCCTCATCAAGAGTGAGAGAAGGGCTGGAAGAGTCGGGAATAATAAGACTAGAAGATGATGGATCATTTTTGAGCAATTCATCAATGGGAAAGATGTCTCCCATTGGATCACAAACATCATCATCCAATTCAGATGAAACTGAAGAGAGTTTGGTTTCATCCACAGAGTTAACAAACTCGATGCGACAAACTGAATCCGGAGGTGGGACAAGTGGTGTGCTCTTAGAGCTAGCAATTTCCACCACTTCCGATGAAGTCTCCGATTCTAGATCATCATCATCATCAAAAACACTCTTGACTTCCCTGGTACAGCTTTCAAACCATTTGTTTGAACCAGGGGTGATTTTCAAAGCTTTTAGCTCAGCACGTTTTTGGTGACTCCTCTTAACCGTGAAATTTGAGAGTGTTGCATTGAATCTTTCAGATCTTTGATCAATTATGGCAACACTCTGTTTGGACAGAGGTTTGGAGTTCTGGTTGATATTCAATGTGAGCTCTTCGTTGTCAACCCGTATGGTCAACTCTTCAGCAAACACATCAATCAGAGCACGACTCGTTCTTAAGAAAGCTCTCCCTAAGATGAGGGGAACTCTAGGATCTGCATCGAAGTCTACTACAACAAAGTCAGTAGGAAAGTGAAACTTTCCCACTTTCATCACGACATCCTCGGCTATCCCAAGTGGACGAGTTATGGTACGGTCCGCTAGCTCGAGTGTCATACAAGTGGATGAAAGTTTAGGAAGAGACAGTTTCTTCCATACTGAGAGTGGCATGAGGTTAATGCTAGCGCCAAGATCGGCCAAGGCCGAGCATTGAACCATCCCCAAGAAATCACACGGGATTAGAAATCTGCCAGGGTCTTCAAGCTTTTTGGGAAGCTTTTTGAGAAGGACCGCTGAGCATTGCTTATTGAGAGGGGTTTTAGCCATCTAAGATAGCTTATCTTTGTTGGTCAGTAAGCCTTTAAGCGTGGATGCAAATTTAGGCATTAGAACGAGAGCATCAACGAAGCTTATATCAAAGTGTAGCTCATTGAAGATTTGGAAAAAAATTTCCATTTGCTCTTTGTTTTTGTCTTTGAGCTTCTCATCATTCATTCTTGATGGGTAAGGAAGCTGACTAGACTTTTGAGCCAGGATGGAAGTGTTTTCTGGCTCAGAATTTGTCTTCGGAACTTCGGGTTCCGGACTTAAAGCTTGGACTACCGAAGGTGGGACGTGTGCGGTACTTCGTGGGCTTGAGAATTGCACCTTGTCCGTTGTTTCCTTGGTAACTTGACTCAATGCTACAGGAGGAGGGGGCATTGGAGTCGAAGGTCCATTGTGCGTCTTACCACTACGAGTGGTGACGGCTTTCAACTCGGCATTAGGATTGGGAATTGTATTGCTTGGGAGTCCTCCAGAAGATGATGAAGCTTTGTTCATATTCATGTTCATGAAACTGCTCATCATATTCTTCAACTCATTTGTCTGCCGAGACAATGTGGTATCAATTTCCTTTCTTAGCTCAACCCTCATGTTATTGATCTGAGTTTGCATTGAACGTATGCTTGACTCAGTGATTTTCATGAAGTCATTTGGCATGGGAGCTTGAGAAGGTTGTTGATAACTTTGATGATTTGGAGCTTGATAAGGTTGGTTGAAATTGTTCCGGTTTTGATTGAAATTTTGAGAGTTATTGAAGTTGTGTCCTTGATTCGGAACAAAGCGATTTTGATTGCCATGGTTTTGCACAGGAGGAAAACCCGGTGGTGTCATACCGCTAGGTGCACGGTAGTGAGGATCAGCTTGTGGTCGGTATTGATTGTGATTTACCGAAGCTACGGGAGCTTGGTAAAAAGAAGCATCGGTTGCTTAACAATCATAATACGCGTGTGGACCACTACAAGTTTCACACACCTTGTTTACGGCTTTGATTGGTTCTGGCTTATGAATTTCGCTTTTGATTTCCTTTACATCTTTAATCATACAACGGATGGCATCCGTTAGAGCGGCTATCGGAGCGGCTAACTCAGAAGAGTTATTAGATGAAGAAGTAGGAGTGTTCGGAATATTGACTTTGTTGCGAGAAATAGGAACTTTTGATTTTTGCTCGCAAATCTCAATCACATCTTTAGGTTTACGATTCAAGATATTGCCACCGGCGGCTGCATTCAAAGAATCTTGATCGTTACCATTCAACCCATTATAAAAGATATTAACTTGTTGAAGCTCCGTGAATTCATGATGGGGGCATTTCCTGAGGAGATCTTTGAATCTCTCCCATGCCTCTCCAAAGTTTTCATCGAAATTTTGACGAAATCCAGAAATTTCATTTTGGGTTGAAGCTAAGGCTTTGCCTACCAACGATGCCCGAGTTGTTGTGAAATTCTTAAAATCTCTTTTTGCTAGGTTTGGAACTCCACGAGCTATAATCAGTGATCGTGGTACGCATTTTTGCAATGACCAATTTGATAGAGTCATGCAAAAGTATGGTGTAACTCACCGTCTCTCTACTGCGTACCACCCCCAAACAAGTGGGCAAGTGGAAGTTTCCAACCGGGGGATTAAAAGAATTCTAGAGAGGACGGTACTCTAGGCCTTCCGTACAGCATATAAAACACCCATCGGGTGCACTCCATACAAGCTTGTGTACGGGAAGGCATGTCATCTACCGGTTGAGCTTGAGCACAAGGCATACTGGGCCTTGAAGCATGCCAACTTCGATATTCAGACAGCTGGTGATCACCGGAAAGTTCAAATGAATGAATTAAATGAACTCCGTGATCAAGCATACGAGAACTCTTTGATCTACAAACAAAAGACAAAGAAGATTCATGACTCTAAAATCAAGAACCGCGTTTTCAACGTCGGTGATCGAGTCCTTCTTTTCAATTCAAGATTGAAGATTTTCTCGGGAAAATTAAAATCCCGCTGGTCTGGACCATTCACCATCACTAAAGTATTTCCATATGGAACCATTGAGTTATCTCAACCCGATGGTCCAAACTTTAAAGTGAATGGTCATCGGTTGAAGCATTATTTTGGAGAGGACATTCCTCCTGTGGTTGTCCCGGATTTACAAACTTTCCCCATGAACCAATGAATGCGGGGATCGAGTCAAGCTAGCGACTCGGGAATCAAAAACAGTAGCATGCCATATGGGTTTTCACCTATATTTCTGACTTCTTTCTATTTTCTACCACCCTAGTGTGGGGGGTTGCCCCCCGCTGTTGTATATAAGAGTTTCAAAAAAAAAAAAAAAAATCATTCAAAATAATGGCCGTAGTATTTCCCTTTTACGTTCTCAATTTCGGCATAACCGCCGGTACTTTGAATATTGAGGGCAATATTCATTTCTAGTGTGGGGGGGAATTCTCACGAATTTTATCATGTAATTATACCGCCCAATTCCCCCATTTTTGGCCAAAATTTTTTTTTGGAGTAAGTGTTTTGCACTTACTCAGCTTATGGTTATCAGTTCGCCTTGTCTAATAAACAAAAGGATTGGCTAATCCACGAGCAAACGGCTCTTGGTAAAGATATCTCAAATCCGTTGACGGCTTGCAATTTGCCCAAAATTGTATGGTGTTCAGCTCACCATATCTTTAATTAGTGAAGAGTTGGCTAGCCCGCAAGTTTATGGCTTGTGGTAAAGGCAGTTGGAAAACCATAATTGGTAATCGACTCACCAAAGATAATATTGATAATTTATCTAAGAGTTGGCTAGTCCAGAGCAAACGGCTTCTGGTAAAGACAAATCAAATCCGTTGGAAGCTGGTGGTTTGCTCAAAATCACATGGTTATCGGTGTACCATGGTTCTTACTTGAACTGAAACATTTGGCTACTCCAGAAGTAATGGCTTTTGGTAAAGAGATTCAAATCCATTAAGTTTTTCTCAAAAGATTTCTAGGGACTAGCAATAGTTTAGTGTGGGGGATTGATGAGTGTGTAAATACTCATCATTTTTGGTCAAATCTGAACTGCAAAACGTTTAAAAATGCTCAGAAATGCATCAAAATACTGAAAATATCTCAAAATTGCATTTTATATGTTTCAAATGCAAAATGTTTAAAATCAGATGAAAAATGAGCTAAGTTTGCATAATTGGCAGTTTCAGTCCCCTAAGTTTCAAAAATTGTCAGAAATAGTCCCTGAGCACTTATTTCAAAAGAAAAGTCACCAAAGGTCCTTTTAAAATCATAAGTTGTCAAAATTAGTCCTTTGGTGAAAAATGTCAAAAGTTTTGAGAAATTACAAGTTTGGTCCTTCAAGTTTAAAAATTGGCAAAAATGGTCCTTGGAAATTTGAAAATGTCAAGTTTGGTCCTTGTACTATTGGAGCTTGTCACTTTTGATCCCTTGGAGCAACTTTGCAAATATGGCAGCCTTGGTCCCTTGATTTTCAGAAATTGCACAAAGGTCCTTGTTTATTAAAGAGCCTAAGCCCTTGGACCCTATCAAAATGCTTGTGACCCCTGCCATAGCCAATTGGACCCATGCATTTTGACCCCCCTTCATAATATTAAAACCATGTCTGGTCAAACAAGCCACCCGCGCTTTTTCTTCTTCCCCAACAACTCACCTGCAAAACTCCAACTCCCATCCCCCCAGCTCACCTTCACACTCCCATGTCCCCCCACCTCCACCAAACTCCAAGAAGCATTTAATGCTTCTTCACCCCCCTCACTCAACCCCAACTGGCTTATATATGTTTTGGCGCCAAAAATTGATCAAACGGCCAAGATCTCTTCAACAGATCCAATGGCCAAGGAAATTAGTGGGATATGCTCAGAAGTCAATGAGGAAGATATTTTGCATATAAAGGAAGAAGAAGAAGCAAGATAAAGAGAGTCTTGTAGTTTTTAAATTTCATTAATGTCGTTTTTAACTTTAAAGTTTTAGTTAAGTGTAAAAGATGTAATATTTTGTTTTCTTGTATCAAAATCAAGTTATACTATCAGTATAATCCACTTTTAATCATCAATTCCAAAGTTTTATCTAGTTTCATATTTTTGTATCACTGTAGCAAACTTCAGTTTCCAACTCCTATATCCAAGCTTCAACTAGCTTATTTTTAAACTCAAATAAGCTTACATAAGCTTCTTATAGCTTTTTGTAAGCTTATATATCAATTTCAAGCAATTTTGGATTTTGGTCAAAGAAAGTCAAACTGAGCTCAAAATTGAAATGGAAATGGATATGGGTGACGCAGTGCTGGATTTGGGTTGATAATGAGCTAGGTTATGGTTTAGATTAGGCTAGTGGTTCCTGTGTTCTTTGGCAAGCCATTGTGGCTAGGACCAATTGTGAGTTATTTTCAAGAATTATTGCATAATCTGTACTTGTGGTTTATATTGGTTTTTATTTGTTGATTAAGTGTTAATTAGGTTGGTTAGAGTCAGTTTTAGGGTCTGCAATAACTAGTTCAGTGGTTATATCATTTTATTTGCAAATCAGTTATATAAAGTTGTGTTTGGATTTGCTGCTTAAACTGATTTTGAGGTTTATTCAGTAGTAGATTCCTGTTGTTTTATGCTTGTTAAGCTCTATTGAACTCAATTCAGTCATCAAATTGCACCTGCATACCACAATAGTCAACATCACCTTGAATCTGTCTTAAGATCATAACTGTTGGAATTTTGTTAAAGCAAAAACTTGTTTTGTGTTTATAAATCATAGGTATAACTTGCAGTAGTTTCATTCCATCATTTAACATCAACATCAGTCCACAAATTGGAATCAAAGTTCACAAAAGTCAAAATTATCATAACTGTTCAAAAGTCAAAAACTGAAAAGTCATTTTGAGCCAAACTGGGATGATTTTTCTTGAACTCATTTCTGGAACAAATTAAGTGAAATCATGGGTTTTTAAACTTCACTTGGTCTAGTTTCTTTATCTCATTTTTGTAGATTTTTGTAATTTTTTTATAAGCTCCAAAAAGGCTTGTGAATTGGGTCTTATTTCCCCTGTGCACAAACTCAGTATTAACTGAGTGTGCACAGTTTTGTGCAGGGCTTGCACAGAGCTCATAAGAGCTTGTCCAAGTCTAGTTTTTGGTTTACAAGTTCTTGGCCAGGTCTAGTGTAGGTTCCCATTTCTGGTTTTTGATTTCCAGCTTATTTGGTAGCTTATTCTTAGGCTCCAAAGTAGTAGCCTCAAAACTGTTTTAGCACATAAGCTCATATAATCAAATCTGTACATTTTGTATTTCAGAGGTTATGACTAGTTGTAACTTGTTGCATTTGGGTATTTTGAGCATATTGTAGCTTCTGTATAACTTTGGTGGTCTTTGGTTTTCATTGGCTTATTCTAAGTGCTTATTTATAAGCTCCTTGTGATTGCAGTTCCATATTCTTGCACACAACCCTCTGTTTTTATATTTTTTCTAGATTCTTAATATTATTTTAGACTTATCTTGAATTTTTTAGATTTTTCTAGGTCAGTTTGGTATTTTTCTTGATTTAAAACAGTTTTTAAGTCTTTTTAATTAGCTTTTATTGCAATTAATTCAGAAAAGTTTCAAAAAAATAATTTTTCATTTTCCTTAGGTTAAGATAAATATAAAAAGTCAAAAAAATATTTTTCCAGATTTTTCTTAGTTAAATTTGTATTTTTAAGCAATTTAAGTAGTTTTAAATAGTTTTTAATTCATAGAAAATACAAAAATAATCAGAAAAATATAAAATTAGTTTTGAAAATTCTATTTTGTTATTTTAGATTTTTCCAAGTCATAATTTCATTTTTCTAGCTTTATTTCATATTTTCTTGTATTTTAGGCTATTATTAAATAGTTAAAATTAGTTTTTAATTAATAATAATTAGTTAAATAGTTATAAAAATAATTTTCTTTTTCTAAAAATTTTCTTTTATCATTAGGTTTGTAAAAATGTCATTTTCATATTTTTAGGATTATTATTGTTTAAGTTTCACATTTTCTTTTGTACGTCACATAGTTTTTAAGTTAAATTTGTAAAAGAAAATTCAAAAACATCATTTTGCAAATAATGATAGCATTTATTTAACATTTTTTTTTATTTATCTTTTTAATTTTCTTTAATTTGCATTTAAGCCCCTGTAGTTTATATACTTTTTCTTTAGTTATAATCAATCAAACCTCTTTTCCGTTCAAATCTTCTCGATCACTATTCGTTTGGTGATTCATCGCACAGCTCGTTGGGACATAACGACCTGGGGAAACACTATACTCTCCTGGACTTCATTGCATTTGTTTCCAGACTGTTTTAAGTTTGTTACGGTTGGCCATTCACAAGTGGCTAGCTTGCGTGATAAAACTTGACCGTCTGGGAGCGGATCAAATTCATGTTGTTTTTCAAAGTATATACATTTGGTCATTTACATAAATGTTGTAATAATAATATGTTGTAATATAATATGTAATAGGTTGGGGAATATCCAAGACCCATGACCCATACCCATAGAGTTAGTCCATAACCCATGACCCATTGCATGACATCATGCATGAAATCATGTTGGGTATTATCCATGACCCATGACCCAATGTCCATGACCCATTGTCTAGATACATTGTATCTTGTTGGGTACCCATTACCCAAAGTCCATGACCCATGGCTCATAACCCATAACCCATAACCCGGTTTGCAACCCAAAATCCGGACTAAACTGACCCAGACAGCCAGATCCCTGGAATTGCACTAGCCGAATCCCTTGGGTGAGGGATCTGCTGGAACCGTGGGACATAAGGCTTTTTTGCCTATAAATATTGAGCCATTTCTTCATTGTTTCTCACCCTTCTTCTTACAATTCTCTCATATATTATCTCACCCTCCTAACCTCTGATCATTTGATCATTCTAGTAGTTCTTCTTTCTTTTGTTGTGATTCTCATTTAGGTCCTTCACGAAGGCGAGATCACGTTACTCTACAAGTTATCCAAGCAAAGGGTCCTTGATTGATTTGTCCATCCACAAGATTTCAGTAGCATATCATGTATTTCATATTTCACATAGTTGTTGTGTAATAGTTGTATGAAGGTTTAGTTCTACTCGTGGAAGAACTCGGTATTTAGCTTTGTACCGGAAAAAGTGTAAGCGACGTTGTGAGGCTGCTCCGTCAATTTGAAGGAACTTGTTGACATAGTGCTTGAACTCTCGAGTGGGGTACTCGGGGAGTGGAGTAGGGCAAGGAAGGTGTCCTTGTAGCCGAACCACTATAAATCACTTTTGTCGCTACTTTCTATCCTTTACTTTACTTGCATTCTTTACTTACTTTATTTATTGTTTGGTACTATTTATTCATCCATAAGAATTCACATAAGATTGAATCTAAATCTCTGAAACTTAAATTAAAATCAGTAAAACTATTCAACCCTCCTTCTAGTTTTCCACAATTAGTATCAAAGCAAGGTTTTCAAATTTTTTTAAAGTAAATTGTATTTTAAAAACTTTTCGATCAAAATGAGTTTTGAAAACTATAGAGAAGGGCAATCTATGCAACGACCTCCACTACTTGAAACTAATAGTTTTATTTATTGAAAAAATAGATTTGAAACTTATGTGAAATCTAAAGATATTGATCTTTGGTCTATATTATTGTTGAAGGTGATTTTCAAGCAACTATAAAAGATGATAAAACCGTCAAAGAAGAAAATATTTCTCATGATCGTCTCACTGAAGACCAAAAGAAAAAGCTTTCCAAAAATAGTGTGGCAAAAATGGTTTTATATAATGCCTTACCCAAAAAGGAATTTGAAAGAATATCTATGCATAAAACCGCTAAAGAAATCTGAAACTCTTTAGTTGTAACACACAAAAGAAATCAACAAGTAAAAAATAACAAAATTGATTTATTTGTTCAACAATATGAACAATTTTCAATATTAGATGATGATAGTATTGATAGTGCATTTGCTAGTTTAATACTATTATTACTTCACTACACGCACTTGATGAGTCTTTTTCTAGTCGTAATCATGTCAGGAGATTTCTAAGGGTGCTTCCATCAAAGTGGAGACCGAAGGTGATGGCCATTGAAGAATCCAAAGACTTGTCAATCCTCACTCTTGATGAACTCATAGGCAACCTAAAAGTCTATGAGCTCGTACTCGCCAAAGACTTCGAGGTCTCGAAGGAAAAGAAAGAGAAACATAAATATCTCGCTTTAAAAGCCAAGAAAGTCTCGAGTGACGAAGAAACCTCATCCTCAAAAAGTGAAGACGAGGAGTATGCGATAGCGGTACGAGACTTCAAGAAATTCTTTCGGAGAAAAGGAAGATATGTCAAGAAACCCTATGATGACAAGAAAGGTTTGCGGAAAAGCAAAGACGACAAGAAAGTGAAGGATGAACGCAAATATTTTAAATTCAGGGATCCAAATCACTTCATTAGTAAATGTCCCAAACGCGACGAACAAAAGGCGTTCGTGAGCGGATCATGGGAATGAGTGAGGAAGAGAAGGAAGAAATTTATCTTATGGCCAAGGACTCCAACAAGGTATGTTCTGACTCTCTATATTATAGTAGTTCATCTCTAGATGATGAATCCTTACATTTAGAATATAACAAGCTTTGCAAAATTAGTCTCAAGGTAATTAACAAAAACAAACTTTTTAAAAATAAAAATGAACTTTTAGAAAAAAGAAGTTTTTGAACTAAAAGATAAATTAAAGAGACTAGAAAAGGGAAAGGAAGTAAGTGGTGAATGCAAGCTTTGTGTATAACTTCAAACTTTAGTTGATCACCTTGATTTTAAAATTGCTAGACTAAGTACTAATTACCTTGATAAAATACTCGATAGTGTTAAAACGGGTAATAATCAAAAGGGTCTAGGTATTCATGAATATATTGCGTCAACTAGCGAAGTTAAGGACACACAATTTGTTAAAGCAAATGAAAAAATAGCCACTGTAGTGCTGGATCCGGCGGATCCCTTGAAAAGGGACCCGACTAGTGTAAAAGAAGGGATCCGGGCACCTACTGTAGTAAAAAGTAAAAATAACACAACCATCTCTTCTAGAACTGAATTGGTTGTCACTAACAAAAAGAAACCAACCCATGTTACCGTTAGGAATTGATACGCGTACAACGCGTGTTCGGGATCAAAGGAAACTTCCTTTTCTTCGAGCAAGTTTTTCAACCACCTAGGCAGTGAACCTAATCGTTGTAGTGTAGTATTAGGGTAAGCCTCAGGATTGATATCGTTCTCTATGGGAATAGGAATGCTAGTGAGAAATTACTACGCTAATGTTGGGGTTGAGGAAGATTATTTTTTTTATATTTTTTATGTTTTTTTAGAAAATTGAAAGGTACGATCTCGGGGTATTTTTTTATCTTTAAATGACCCCTCAAAAGTGTACCTTTTAAATCCTTATCAGGAATGTCAAACAACCACCCTCCTTAAAACAAGGTAAATGTTTAATGAAAAACAAAACCCTATCGTTCTCTAAACCTAACACAACTATAAGAAGGCCAAAAAATGTTTATCCTAGAAGTAACCACCATCAAATAGGCTGGAATCCAAACTTACAAAATGGTTTTCCATTTAAAAACTATGTACCTTGGAATGATTTTACACCATTTTCGTATATGCCTCATTTGAATGAAATGTATAACACCAATGGACCCATGAACAAATGAGGACCAAAATTTTGAGTTGTTTGTTTTATTAGGTGTGCCTAAAGGTTGACTTGTATCGGGACGAATGGATCAAGGATAGCGGGTGCACAAGGCATATGACCGGTAATAAAGCGTTGTTCTCCACATACGAATCCTTTAACGGAGGAAATGTGGTGTTCGGCAATAGTAAAGGCAAAATCGTCAGAAAAGGTACAATCTCTCACAAATCTTTGACCATTAATGACGTATGTCACGTAGAAAACCTAAAATTTAATCTACTAATTATAGGTCAAATATGTGATAAAAACTGCAACGTACTCTTTAGCAAAACCGGTAGTAAAATCTTGAAAAATGGTATTACTATAGGAAGAGGTATTAGAAAACATGGAGTATACGTTATTAAAATCGAAAATGAACCAAAAGACAAACTTTGTGTTACCTCTGTGGATGATACTTTGACCTTATGGCATCGAAGATTGGGTCACGCCAATATGCGACTTCTTCAATTGCGATCATCCAAAAACTTTTAAGAAACCTACCTAAAATAAAATACGAATATCATTTCTGTGATGCTTATAATATTTGGTCCGTCCGCCATCCAAAGTTACAGAGGTAACTTCTATACCTTGGTTATATTGGACGATTACTCTAGGTACACATGGAAATTTTTAAAAAAAATAAAACTGAAACGTTTGATCACTTTGAAATCTTAAGTAGAAAAATCTAAATACAACTAGGAAGTCCTATTGTGTCGATCCGAAAGGATCATGGTCGGGAATTTGATAATGAAGTGCAATTCAGAGCCTTTTGTGATGCTAATGGTATTTGTTGGAATCACTCCTAACTTTTATTTCAAGTCTTAGTAATTAATATGTAATAGTTTGCTTAAACTAGGCTTTTATGTTAGTTATTAAAGGCTAGACTCATGTAGAAAGCCCATGAGCCTATGCCAAAGCCCAATAAGGAAGGAAGGGACTAGACATGTTGCCCCTAGCTCCCTTCCCCTATAAATACTGTTGTAAACCTTCACTTGAAGGTTGGTTGATCACTTTCAATATATCATACGCCTAAAGTTTCTCTATAATTATACGTGTGTGTTTGTGAGTGTTCAACCGATCACTTTCTTTGCTATTTCTTACATATTGATCCTTGTGTTAACTTATAGTGACCTAACAGTGGTATCAATCACCATCTAGTTGGGTGAAACACTTTTGTTTTTGAATTTTTGTACTATACGCGTGGGTTTAGCATCATACATTTTTCATACGCTTAAAGCTATGATTTTTACACTTGTAAACTCAAGATTCTTTTGGTTTAAGGTTTATTTAGTGTTAAAGTTTCAGTTTTTAGCAAAAAGTTTCAAACTTTACGTGTGTAGTTTAGTTTTTAAACTTGGTTTGATTCGTATATCATTACTTATGCGTAAGGTGAAAAGTGGTTTTGGATCATCAAGTTTCAAACTTTCTTGTTGTTTTGGTGATTTTGAAGCTGTTTCATCATTAAAATCAGGTTTACAAAACGTTTTTTGGCATAAAAATCAGTTTTGGTAAATTTTGTACTTCCTACGCCTAGTAAAACCCTAGTTTTACGCTTAAGAACCTACTCCTAAGTCACTCTATGCCTAAGATTTTCTTCATTTGGTCTTCAAAGCTATTGGTTTACTCAGTGTTTTCTTGCTTGGATAAGCCTGAAAACACTTCGACTTTGGATATCTTTTACACTTGGATAAGTGTAAAGGATTTTTGGGTAAAACCCTAGTTTTACGCATAAGCATAAAAGCTTAAGCCTAAGTTATTCTTCCGCATAAGTTAATCTTACACCTAAGGTAATCTTACGCATAAGGTTCTTACTACTAAGCCTTTGGTTTACGCTTAAGCTTCTGTTTTACCTAAAGTTTACGCGTAAGCAGTAATTACGCCTATGCTTTTGTTTACGTGTAATAGGAGGTTACGCGTAAGGATTCAGTCTACGCCTAAGCTAGTTTTCTACTCCTAAGTGTACTTCATCAACAAGTTTTGTAACACCCCGCCTTATCTGACCACAATATTGTCCGCTTTGCCCGCAGGCTCACGGCTTTGTCTTTGCGGCCTCATTTGAAGACTTCCCGGCAGGTCACCCAAGCCAGTACTACTCTCACATGAGCACGCTTAACTGCCAGTTCCTAAGAACTCCACCCGCAGTAGACCACAAAACGCGTTGTGTCATTGTAAGGCGAATGTTATCTTATGAGCCCAACATCTCTCCAGGCCACAGCCGATGTGGGATTTGCCTAGGGTGTTACAAGTTTCATTCGACTACAAAGATCCATCCTCAACACAAGTGTCAAGATGTCTCAACCACCATACTCTAACTACTTACCTCATGAGTATCCTCAACAACAACAACAACAATAACAATTTCAACAATATCCTCCACAACAATTTCAACCACCATCTCAAATGTACTTTCCTCAAGGAGCAAACCCTCTTCCACCACAGATGCCTCAACCAAACCCTCGTCAACAAGTTCAACATTGTAACTACTTCCAATATCAGTTTCCTGCTAAGTATGCTATGAATGTCACAACGCAAAAGGAACCTTCTTGGTTTGTAAAGATGTGTGAAGCTTTATGCAGCCAATATTCCATTCATGAAGCTGGATCCCTTGATAGACCTCCAATGCTCACTCCCAGAAATTACGATCAATGGGTGATAACGTTTTTTAGGTTTTGTGATCTCAAGAAACCACATGGAAAGTTTTTGAAGAAGGCCATACTTGAAGGTCCCTTTCAGATGCCTACTATCACTATACCCGGAGATCCGACTGCTAATCCACCAAGAGATGATGTTACCAATGTTTTCAGCCTCGATCAACTTACTACTGACCAAATTCTTCACTTAGAAGCTGATGATCTTGCAATGCAATATATCCTTTTGGGTCTACCCAATCCGATACTTCGTAGTGTTGATGCTCAGAAGACTGCTAAAGAAATGTGGGAGCACATTCATCTTCTGATGGAAGGCATTGAACTCAATCAAGAAGACATGGAATCCAAAATTTACTTAGCATATGAAAACTTCATGATTGAACCTGGGGAGTCATTAGAGTCATACTATCATCGGTTCTCAGATATCATCAATGACTTGGACAAACACAATATCATTATGCCAAGGAATGCAATCAACATAAAGTTCCCGAGCTGTCTTGGTCCTGATTGGGAGAAGTACGTTACATTCATCTGTCAAGCAAAGAATCTTCATCAAGCTACCTACGGATTGTTGTATGACTATTTGAAGCACCATCAAAAGGAAGTATACAAAGACAGAATCATCCGTGGAGTCCCTGCTTCTCCATCACTCCCGGATAATCAAACTCTTGCTTTGTACACTCAAGCATGTTATCCTCAATTTTAGAACTTGCCAACTGTCTTCACAAATCCTCCACAACCAACTGCTCAGATTACACCATATGATCCATCACAACAACAATCACAAGAAACTCAATTGGTTCCATACAACAACAACAATGATCAAGCACTCTACAGTGAATCAAATGAGGATGCAGAAGCCTTCGATGCATTGAATCAAGGATTTGTCATTATTGCTAGAGCCTTCGAGAGATTCGCAAACAAATCCAACAATCGCATTCGTACCTCCTCAAACCAATGTTTTGAAAGGCTCAAGGCGCACTAAGGCGCGAAGGGGACCAAAGAGCCTCGAGGCGAGGCGCATACCAAGGCGCGGGATTCATGAATACGAGGCGCACTAAATACATTAAGTTTTTTTATAATATATGTGACCATTTATGTAGCTTAAATAACACAAAATAACATTAAATACTTAATACATGACACATATAGCCATTATAATGATTAAAATGGATCAGTTGTCACTTCTCAAATGGATCAACTCTTTGGCTAGATAAACTACATATAGATTAAAATCCATATCAGACTAAATATGCTTGTGTCCTACACTTGCAGACTTACATCTAACAAAGTTCACAATTTAACCCAAATATCAAGCAAGCAACATATTAATATTCAAGGCATAATGCAAATCATACAAATACTCACCCTATGATGTGATGCATGAAGATAAAATAAACTTATGACATTATTTACAATTCAATAAAATAAACAATCAATAAAAATCAGTTCAAGATATAAACTTATGACGTGAGAGATATTACATATTTGTAAAATGATCAGAATCTATAGTTACCCACTTGATTGTGTGTTTTTGTTCTTTTCCAAATTAGGGTTATTAGATATAACTTAAAAGGCTCATGTATATAACTTATAAAGCCCATGTATCTTATCTTAATATTTAGAAAACAGCCCCAAAAACTGTTACATCTCCGAGGCGCAAAAAGCCCAAGGCGCAAAGGCGCAAAAAGCCCCAAGACACAGCGCTTTTTTTGGGATTCATGCATGTCGTGAGCCTCGATCCGAAAAAATCCCTAGAGCTTGAGCCTTGAGTGAGGCGCGCCTAGGCGCGCCTCAAGGCGCGCTTTTTAAAACTATGCCTCAAACACAAGAAATTAAGCTGTTGTTAACAATGGAAGAGTTGAGGTTCAGAACCGTGGAAATGGTCGTCAGATGGGTAGTGGTCAAGGGTTTAATGTTCATGGAAGGAATAACATGGGTGCTCTACAACAACGAGTTCAAATGGTTGATCAGGGAAATGCTCAGACTGGGATTAATGGTCTTCGATGCTACAACTGCAATGAGAAGGGTCATCTGGCTAATGCATGCCCAAATCTGAGAACAAGAGGCAGCGCTTATCACAAGGAGGCTTTACTCTTGGCTCTCAAGGATGAAGCTGGTGGAACACTTACTAACAAGGAACAGAGCTTCATGGCCGATGCAGATTCTGATGATGACATGGAGGACTTGCAGGCTAATGCAGCTGTGATGTTAATGGCAAACATGCAAGAGCTACACATGAGTGACACAGGCCCAGTGTATGACACTGATGGCTTGTCGCAGGTACCAGATCCTAATATACTAATACATGATCTGATATCCCTTCCAACATCTGCATTCGACGAGGCTCAGAGTGTTCAACATAAGTCTTCTACATCTCATTACCACGATAATCAAATGGATCATGTAGTTATATTTGACGATCAAGATGACCTTATGGTTACTATTGATAATCAAGTTGACTCTGTGGTCATATTTGAGGATCTAAATAACGATTATGTTGAGACTCAAGTTGAACAAGATGAACCTTTGTCTAATCCAGATCTTGAGCTCATGACCAACTTATTTAAGACCAACCAATCTCAACTGGAAAAATGCAATGAGATCAATAAGAAACTGCAAGATAAAATTGCACTGTTGACTAAGGATAATGAATGCTATAAGTTCCAACTCAACATTTTTGAAACTAAAGAGAAACGTGAACACAGTTTTGAAGTCGCATTTTCAAAATCATACCAAAATGAAAAATCTTTGGAAAAACAGATACGTGATCTAGTTGAATCCAAGAATGCATTGTTGTCTCAAATAGAACAACAAAAAATTGATCATAAACAACAACTTAACGCTCTCACTTCGGAAACTCAAAAGGCCAAGTCTGAGTTGTCAACTTGTCAAAAACAGTTTTGTGAGTACAAAAAGCATTCGAGGAGACAAATTGATGAGTATCTTGATGAAATTGTCGACTTACAAAAAAAAATCAAAGAATTTCTAAATGTTGTTTACAAACATGGTGAGTCAATCACAACAATTCAAAAGTTTTCTCTTAAACCAAATCTAGATGGATATGGACCAATTCTTGCTGATTACAAACCAAGTTTTTCACATAGAGCATTCAAACCAAATCCTCAAGTTTACAGTACAGAACATAGAATTGATGATTCAGTTATGAGTGTTGTTGAATATAATCGTGATGAGGAAACAGATGCTGATGCTGAGAGTCGATTAAAAATGGAAAATGTTGAATATAACAAACCATTCGATTACTCAAAAATCATACCGTTTGTAAAACAACAGGATAATACTAACACACCTTAGGTTATCACACCACTTCCTGAGTCCTCTTCTAACGATGGTCCCCGACACAATGTTGCACAAATTAATGGTCCTTTACCTTCCTTCAGTGAAGTAAAATCATTACCCGAACGATGTCAAGTTCTTAAATATTTTGATACATTCATGTCTGACATCAAACTTTTGGAACGTGAAATTGAAGTTAAATCTCAAATAAAAGCTGAACATTTTCAATCGCCACATGCGCGAAATCAAAGAGATATTTTTTAGAAATTTTTTTTACCCCTTGTCCAAAATTTGAAAATGTGTGTAATATGTTGGGAACGGGATCTTCAGAAGGAGATTGGTCTTATGAAAACAGTTTTCGAGAAAACAGAAACATCGATTTCAAATACTAAACGTAAAAAGAAAAAGTTAAGAAATCATGTTGATCGACTCTTGGAAGATGTTCTTTGTGCTGATACCATCAATGTTGTGTTGTTACATATTGTTGCATATGCATTTGACTATATTGCTGTTGATTCTGTTGATAATGTTGAGAATATCGATAATGGGCCTCAAATCGAGTCTTTGAAAATTGAGAATGAGCGTTTGTTCAATGAACTTTCAAATGCAAAACGTCGTCTTCAATAGTGTCGAAAAGATTGTCAAAATCGAGAACTTGCTTTGCAAAACAAAATCTACCAGTTGCGTGCAAAATCTTTTGATCAAAAAATTGAACAATTGGATGATGAAAACTTGTCTTTAAAATTTCAAGTTTCCAAGTATGAAAAAGAAATTGCCAAAGTCAAAACAGAATATGGTGTCATATTTGATTTGTCCAAAAAGACTCGTGCTAAAGCATCACAAGAACTTGATAATCATCTTGCATACACTAAAGATGTCTTAAACATTAGTGGAAATGTTCGCTCTGAAAATCAAGAATTGTTGCACACTATCGTTGAGTTGAAAGAGAAGTTAGGAAAGTATGAACAAGATAAGTCTAGTAACATAAATGTCCTTACACCTGGAATGTTTAAAAACACTAGAACGCCTAATGAAAAATCACAAGATACTAATGTGCTTCCTTCCACTGAAACAAGAGTAGTTACCTCTTTTCCCAATGTTAGCACTTCACAACTTAAGAGTAAAACCAAGAAAAATAGGAAGTTGCAACGTAAAAGAATAACAATAAAGACCTCTGAAGTAGAAGAACACCTTAGGACTTTGAATAACACTCATTTTGCACCCACTTTAGACATTGCGTTAGAAAAATATAATAGACAAAGTGATGTAACGCATGCTGAACCTTTAAGTACGTTGAATGTTATGTTTGAAGCATCTTGTATTGGTTGTCGTAAAAGCATGTTTTCTGGTTGTCATGATAAATATGTTGCTAAATCTATCTTATCTCGTAAGCGGAATAATAGAAAACAGATTACCTCTAGGCCCACTAATGCTTCTAAGTCTGTGCTAGGTAAACCGCCCTCTAGTGTTTCTGCTACGATCATTGATGTACCCATGGAACCCACTTCACCTCCTAGGAAGAAAATATCACCTAGTGCATTCACTAAGACTAAAGCACAAACTAATTGGACTTGGCATAGATGGTTATAAAATACACTTGGGTTCAAATGGATTCCTAAAATCATTAACATGTGTGTTTCAACTGTAACTGTAATGGAACCCTCTAACTCTTCGGGTTCCACATCTACTTCTATTCCACCTGTGTCGTCTGTGTGTAATGCAGGTGATACAGATCATCCTTTCGATTGTTGATAGCGGATGTTCCCGACACATGACAGGAAACCTCAAACTGTTATCAAACTTTGTCTCAAAGTTCATCGGCACTGTCAGGTTCGGGAATGATCACTTCGCAGCTATCATGGGCTACGGAGATTACATCAATGGGAACATCCAAATTAGCAGGGTTTATTATGTGGAAGGTGTCGATCACAATCTCTTTTCAGTCGGTCTATTTTTTGATGGAGATTTGGAAGTTGCTTTTAGGGAGAAAACTTGTTTCATTCGTTATCTACAAGGAAACGATCTTATGTCTGGAAACCGCACATCAAGCCTTTACACAATCTCAATGCAAGACATGATTGCTTCATCTACAAATTTTTTACTTTCTAAGGCAACATCAACAAAATCTTGGCTATGGCACCGACGACTTTCACACTTGAACTTTCAAACCATAACCAATCTTGCACGATACAAACTAGTTGAAGGTCTTCCAAGGTTTCGGTATTCTAAAGATCATCTATGCTCAACTTGTGAACAAGGGAAAAGTACTTGTGCTCATTTTTCCTCAAAGGTGGAACACAGATCTCAGCATGTGCTTCATCTTCTTCACATGGATTTGTGTGGCCCGATGCATGTGCAGACGATTAATGGTAAACGCTACATTCTAGTAATTGTTGATGACTACTCAAGATGGACTTGGGTTTATTTTCTTCGAAGTAAAGATCAAGCTCCACAGATGATCATCACCTTTCTCACAAAAATTCAAGTTCAGCTCCGAAACACAGTTAGACAAATCAGAACAGATAAAGGAACTGAATTTGTGAATCAAAATCTTCGAGAATACTATGAGAAAGTAGGAATTGAGCATCAGACATCTATTTCACGAACACCAGAACAAAATGGAGTTGTTGAAAGACGAAACCGTATGTTAGTGGAAGCTGCAAGAACGATGTTGATCAATGCAAAACTTACAGATTACTTATGGGCAGAAGCCGTGTCAACTGCATGCTACACTCAGAACCGTTCTATGATAACCAAACACCACAACAAAACACCTTATGAGCTTATCCATAACCGTAAACCAAATCTCAAACACTTTCATGTATTTGGTGCTCTCTGTTACCCAAACAATGATCATGATGATTTTGGAAAGCTCAAGGCTAAAGCTAACATTGGAGTCTTCGTTGGATATTGTGAAAACTCAAAGGGATACCGGATTTTTAATCGTTGTACAAGGGAGATTATGGAAACGATTCATGCTAATTTTGATGAGCTTACAGAAATGGCTTCTGAGCAAAACAGCTTGGAACCCGGACATAACCATCTAAACTTCTCCCAAACCCCATCATCAGCTGAACCAAGCATACAGCTTACTCGTCGTCAAATGGAAACGTTATTTGCTTCTCTATTTAGTGATCATATTGACCAACGTGCTCCAGATGTATCAAATGTTTCCGCTGCTCAACCTAATAATAATCCAATTCCTGATACACCTGAAACAACAACAACTGTTGCTGAAGCACCTCCAATTAATTCTACAACAACAGCCGAACAAACCGCATCCAATGACGCTGATCCAGCTGATGATCTTCTGAATCAAGATGTACCTGCACCCGCGGATTATGATGGAAATGCATCCTTCAACCCTTTTGCTACAGAAAATGCATCTTCAGATGTTGCGGAATCTTCTACCAGCCATCTGAATCCACCTAATCTACATAATGTATATCAACATCAACCCTCCACACATCGTTGGACTAAAGACCATCCTCTTGTTAACATCATTGGAAACCCGAATCAACCAGTCCTAACTAGACAACGCCTTCAGACTGACGGTGAACACTGCATTTATGCCCTTACCGTCTGTCAAACTGAACCTAAAAACATTAAAGATGAAATGACTAAAGACAACTGGATTGAATCCATGCAGGAAGAACTGAATCAGTTTAAACGTCTTGAAGTATGGGAATTGGTTGAAAGACCAACAGGGGTCTATGTCATTGGTCTCAAATGGATTTGGAAAGACAAGTTAGATGCTGAAGGTACGGTTATTAGAAATAAGTCACGTCTGGTGGCTAAGGGTTATAGACAGGAAGAGGGGATTGACTTCGAAGAATCATTCGCACCGGTAGCTAGACTTGAGGCTGTACGGATTCTTCTGGCATTCGCGGCTCACATGAACATCACGGTCTATCAGATGAATGTCAAAACCGCTTTTCTGAATAGCAAACTGAAAGAAACGGTATATGTTAGTTAGCCAGAAGGATTCGTTGATCCAGAGTTCCCTAATCACGTCTACAAACTGAACAAGGCTCTTTACGGTCTCAAACAAGCCCCTCAGGCGTGGTATGATGAGTTGTCATCCTGCCTCCTTTCTCATAATTTTGTCAAAGGATCGGTCGACCCAACACTATTTATCCAATATCACGGGGCACACATTTTAATTGTTCAGATTTATGTGGATGACATCATTTTTGGGTCTACCCACAAAAAGTACTCAAACGCTTTTTCAAAACTGATGAAAACGAATTTTGAAATGTCAATGATGGGTGAACTTACGTTCTTCTGAGGACTACAAGTTCATCAATCACCCCGTGGTATTTTCCTAAGTCAGTCCAAATATGCTCTTGAAATTTTAAATAAACATGGAATGCAAAGTTGTGACACCTATGCAACACCAATGGTACATACAAACAAACTGGACGCTGATTTACATGGGAAATTGGTTGACCCTACCAAATACCGAAGTATTATTAGGTATCTCATGTATCTAACCAGAGACCGATATTTTATTTTCTGTATATCTTTGCTCCCGTTATTAGTCAAGACCAACTGAGAAACACCTCACTGAGGCTAAAAGAATCCTCCGATACGTAAAGGGAACCGTTAATTTGGGGATCTGGTATCCGAAGGATTCTGGTTTTGAACTAATAGCTTTTTCAGACGCTGATCATGCAGGATGCTTAGACTCTCGAAAAAGTACTTCAGGTGGTTTACAATTCCTTGTTGATAAACTGGTGTCATGGAAATCGAAGAAACAAGATCGTACATCGCTGTCCTCAATAGAAGCAAAATATGTAGCCATGTCTGCGTGTTGTGCTCAAGTCATTTGGATGAGAACACAACTCAAGGACTATGGTTACGTATTTGACAGAATCCTGGTGTACTGTGACAATCAAAGTGCTATTGCGATCTCGTGCAACACTGTTCAACACTCGAAGTCCAAGCACATCGATCTTCGATATCATTTCATAAAGGAGCATATGGAAAAGGGTACCGTTGAATTATACTGTGTTGGTACTGAACACCAACTGGCGGATCTTCTCACTAAAGCCTTAGCCCCTGCAAGGTTTAATGATTTGATTCACCGGATTGGTATGAGGTGTTTGACTCCAGAGGAACTAGACGAACTTTTAAAACATTCTTAAAAAATGTCAAACACCAAAACCTCTTTTGTAAATAAATCTTCAAAAACAAAAATAGAAAAATATAAAATCTGATAAAATTTAAAAATATTCTATCTAAATTTCTTTCAAATCATTGCAAGTACAAATCTTCCGTCAACACTCTGTTCCTTCAAACCTTTCACCATTTTTCCCGACCAAGCATTGAGGGGAAGAATGTAAATATTTTTCAGTCTCATAAAACCTTGTACTTGCATGTTACGTAAAATTGTTGTATCTTTGGAAATGGTGTATACGTTTCGTGTTAAATACTCTTCTCGGACTCAATGTTTTTAAAGTTTTATCATTTCAAAAGTCGAGGGGGAGTATCGTCAAGTTTCTTTCCAAATGGGTTGTGTTTAAACGTGTTTATGATGAAATGGGTTGTGTTTAAATGTTCTAATATCTATATTAAACCCATTTCTATCATCAAAACATGCCCAAAATCTTGTTTGAATCATTTACGAATTTTAGGGCATAAGTTCATAGTTGGGCATTTCTTCATAAGAGTGTTTTGGCATGATTAGATGATTAGAATAGGTTCACAACATGTTTAATTGAAAATATACACTCTTGAATCTCACCCAGTAACAACAAATTTGGAGAATTAAGATTTTAGGGTTTATGTGCGCATAAACATGAATTTTTTGATTTTGTGAGTGTTTGATCTTAAAACTTATTGGAACATGTTTCTTAGTCTTCTAGGAGTATGCAGAATTATTCTTGTGATTTTTCCATGGCTAAATCACTTAAGCGTAATATTAGGGTTTAGGGTTTTTGGTATAAACTTACGCCTAAGCTGTGTTACGCGTAACTGGTTAGAATTTGATATGCCTTGTGATCTTGAAAGTGGTTGGAATACATGTTAATATGTTTGTTATGTTTAAATTATTACAGGCTTCTACGCGTAAAAGATTCCGAATCAAGGTGTCTTGGCTTAAGCTTAAGGAACACCTTATGCGTAGAGCTTACGCATAAGAGCAATCTTACGAGTAACACTTACGCATAAGGGTCTAGAGTGGGACTACGCGTATCATGTGAAGGATATGCGTAAACTTGGATTTCTATGCCTAAGGGTTACTCTTACGAGTAAACCTTACGTGTAAGTCCTTTGCTTAAGCCTACGCGTAAGCTCATAAGCTAAGAGAATAATCCTACGCGTAAGTCATTCTTACTCCTAAGGATTACTCCTACACTTAAGCTTACGTCTATGCTTAAGGTCTTCATGTTTACGCATAAGCACTCTAGCTTACGTCTAAGCCTACTTGTAATTTTATTTTGAAATGTTACGCGTACAAAACTTGTAATAAGTTACTCATAATGTCGCAAAACCAAAATGTCACTAATAAGCTACAAAAATTAAAACGTTGTGTGATTAAGTGAAATTTGGACATTAAAATTCAAAATTAACATACTCACGTAACTTATCACGTCAACTTTGGACTATTGGACTAAAAGTGACTTTGGACTCGTAACATTCATAAACATAACAACTTCAATCAATAATTGGACAATAAAATCAATCTTAGACTAACATAATGTCTTTCAATATGTTGGTTCTTTTGTCTCAATACCTTTCAGATCACGAAATGGACGTCGTCATGGAAAATATCGACGCACCAAATGAACTCACAATGGAAGATATCTTCCCAACGGATTACCGCAAAACGATTGGAAAGAACAACCTCAGAGTCGATTTTGAGAACTTCACCTGCTCGGAATCATCATGCAGAGTTGCTGTGGATATTCTCAAAGGTCATCCCTACAGTCTCATGCTAACCAACTCAGCAACAGTACCAGAAATCTATATCCATAAATTCTAGCACACGATGGAAAAGATTGATGGTCAAGATGCTGTCAAAGTGACTCTCAACAACAAGGAAGTCACTGTCACGGTAGTGGATCTTCGTACTATTCTTCTTCTGCCAGCCATACAAAGATGCTGATTATGTGGCAACTCCTAATGAAGAGACCATAATGCAATTCATGGTCGACATTGGTTATGATGAAGCTGCTGGAGTCATCACCAGACACTCCACTATCGATCTGAAGAATATCCCTCATCCATGGAGAACACTGTATATCATGATCACCAAGTCTGTATCTGGAAGAGACAGCGGTCATGAACATCCTAAGCTCATGCACCTTCAGACATTTTGGGGAATGGTCAACAAACAACACATCGACTATGCAAGCATGATATGGGAAGATATGATGCAGCATCTCAAGAAGCCTGGTTCAAAGGTTCCCTTTATCAGATACACAAAGTTTTTGATTCAGAACATTCTCGGGCAAAAATGGGGACATCCCCATGAGAATTAATGACCCCAAGAATCACTCAGTGTTATATGAGCCAACATTAAACGTTGTCAGATTTAAGGATTCATCAACAAAGAAGCAAGGTGCAGTGTTACTTGACTACCTTCTCACTGACACAATCAAGAGTCTTCCATCGTATCTTCGTTACCAAGAAGCGGTGAGAGCAGGCAAAGTCGGGTTTATGGATGAGAAGACTTCTGTTGTTCCTACCAAAAAGACTAGAAGGTCAGGCAGCACTGGTAGTACTGGAAGCACTGGGAGCGCTCACAAGTATCCAAAGAGGCATCCAAGCTTCAAGAAAAGAGTCCCAGCTCAGATTGCTCGTCCTAATGTCAAACCGGAACCCATTCTAGAGGACGAAGACTCTGCCACTGAGTCTGAAGAGGTGGTTTACTACTCCGAAACAACAACAGATGATACATCCTCACCGATGTCAGAAGACAAACCACCAAGTCCTTAATCAGACAAAGGGAAGAAACTAGTGACTTAAGAAGAAGAAGAAAGTTCAGATGAAGATAATGATCCAAAGGATGAAGAGAGAGCTTATCAGAAAACTCTGAAGCAACTAAGATTGTAGCATGTTGCCAAAGAGTTTGCAAAACAACAGTTGAGAGGCCTTGGAGGTTCCAGTGGTGGGGCTCTTGTCACACTAGTTCTTGATGCGGTTAATCAACCTGATAAGGGAACTGGTGCCACCACAAAGGAATCAACAGAGCAACAAAAGCAAGATTATGAGGTTAAGTTCGACTTTGAGGAAGATGAACCAGAAAAGGCTGAGAAGATTACCGATGAAGATGTGGAGAGAGCGGCAAAGGAAAAGGCTGATGAAAAAGCCCATGCTAAAGCAGATGAAAAAGAAAGGATTCGAATTGAAGTAGAGAGCTACATCCGAGACAATCCTGAACATAATCCCGAACAATCTTCAGAGCCACCTCATGACCCTTCCACAACTGAATCCTCATCTCACTCTTCACCACCACCTTCTAAAGAAACAACCACCAGATCATCATCCAAGTCGGTCAAGAAACCTACTGATACATGGGCATCTCATGCAAAGACCAAGATCCTTAAAGCCGTAAAACAAGCAAGAAAACGTAGCATGTTTGATAGAAAGCTGAACTTGCTGGCTGACAGGGTCAACTTACTTAGCGATGAGATGAACAAATTCGTTGACGAGAGAGATCAGATCAAGTTATTCCTCAACCGAGATGTTCAAGGGGAAATGGAAGAGAAGATTAAGGAATACACTCATCAGTTCCTTCTCCAGTATGTCCCGGGAATAACCAAAGACATGTTCTCCAAACAATTGTATCCTACTTTGAGAACACTGATCAGACAGACAATCATCACTACCCCGGTGACTATGCAGACTCGACCAGTCCCGCCTCCTAATGTAACCGAAACTCTTCTTCTATTACAGTTGATAGTTCAAATGGCTGCTCGATCTTCAACACTCACTTCGGATGAATTAAAGTTTCTTGAGCTACTTCTAGCTCATCAACTGAAGACTACATGCAAGGAAGCTGCTGGTATTGAGAAGCGATACAGAGACGATGATGACACAGACAAGGATCCAAAGGCTAAACGTCAGAAGAAATCAGGCGAGTCTTCATCATTGATGCCACCACCACCACCAAAGACCACCACCACTACTGGAGCATCTCAGCAAACTCATACATCTGATAAAACGTGGGAATCTGAGTCACCATCATCATTGGAGAAAACCGGTGATCACTTTCAATACACCGATGGTGATGACGAAGAAATTCCTGAGCCCCAACAACAGCCATCATCCCCACCATCAACTAAGCAACAACCAGCATCATCCTCCAAGCCTAAGAATAAGAGATCAAGATCAGTCGTCTCATGGTTGGTAGAGGATGATACTGCTGTATATGATTGGTTTAGCAAATTAGTTGATGCCACACCTCGATTACCGGAAGGCCAAGAACCGGTAGATGGTCGCACTATGGAGCAGGTAAAGATTATCTAAGACAAGTTTAAGGTCAAGAAGATGACGAAAGGGGAGTTACGCCGGATCAAGAACGATTCATTCCAATTGCTAAAAGATAGTTCCGGAAGTGCTATTGAAGTCGAATACCATCTCGACAACATCGCTCGAGCCATGTCTAACAACATTGACTGGCTTAACCCCGAATCAAACATCGACTTCATAAGAAAGGATAACACTCCATATTACACTGACTGGACCAAACCGCTACCAACCATTGGCCGACCAGAGCAACCAAAGATTCCTTACCAATACTTCTTTAACAATGACCTAGAGTTTCTTTAGCATGGTAGCGACATCAGCAAGAAGTACGCTACATCATTTACCTTCAACATCCCAGCAGCAGTCTTCTCCACCAATGTTGCAATCGAAGAAGAAGCCACCAAAATGTTCGTTGACAAAGTGGTGGACTACGATATTGATTCTAAGTATGGAATTCACCATTGGCCTCCAAGGAGAAGTCTGTATTACAGAAGCTGCCAGGTTCTAAAGTCGAACAAGGAGGTGTTTAGTGATAAAGGGTTTGTTGCTATAATGAATGTCACTCTGGCTACAAAATGGGATTACTCATTTTTGAAAGAGATCAAAATCAAACGGCAAGATGAACAAGAATATGATTTCACTGAGGCTGATTTTCCGAGATTGTCTCTCAACGACATCGAAGACATGTATCTTGCTAAGGTACAAGGTTGGATGAGACAATTCTCCACCAACATTCAGCTTCAGTACATTACAGCCTTGCTGATATTCATTCGAAGCAGAGTGATCCAGGAACGTGTTGAAGATCTTCAACTTGCTGTGGAATCTTATCAGAAACAAGTCAACCTTACAAAACCATTGCTACACTTTCCCGACATAAATCAACTATCTCAGTACACCATTTTGAAGAAACCAAAGTTTGGAGTTGTTTACCGCAGTGAACTTCACCACAACTGCTTCATGGCGTACAACGAGGTTCATAAGTTCTGCGATCACACGTTGAAGTTGGTTCGTGATGGGTTAGCATATCGGTTAAAGGACATTAAGCAAGGTATTGGGTCAAAGAAGAGGTGGAATTTTGAGGAAAAGAGGGATGCTAAGAAGATAATCAAGAGGCTGGATGAAAGGTTGTTTCATCGAGATCAGATGCGGAGGTTGGAGAGCTTTGTGGGTGGAAGACAGAGTTTCTCGCTTACGGGATATCAACGTCAAGAGAGAATTCCTGGTCTAATTGAATGATTGTCTGGTACTCCTCAATATTATTTTGATTGACATTTGGATTGTATGATTTGTATATTCATTATGGCTTGTGCGCACATAACAGTGTACAACTCGTACTTGTAATGAACGGACCTTATGGTACGCATCAGTGCCACAATCCTTATTGAAGGAGCGAAAGCTTCTTACATTTGAGCAAAACTTATCAAAACTTTAATCACTTTAAAAGTTTTGCTCAAAAGAACAAGTACTTCCCCTTATGTTTTCAAACCTCAAAAGTTAGTATTACTTGTTGAGGGGGAGTATTTGCTAAAAATATTTGTTCACAAATTGTTCTTTGTGGAAATCTTCCTACAAAACTCGAAATGGTCATATTCGATATCAAAATTTCATCAAAAATAACATTTATATGCCATTTTTGAGGGGGAGAAAAATTGTGTGATACAAATATGTTGTAAATGTGATTGAATCATCGTGTGCTAAGACTTAAACTATGAATTGAAGAGACCTGAACTGTCATACATCGAAAAGATTTGTCTTCCAAGACTTATCTGAGTAGATCGTACCTATTCGAGAAACTCTTGATAGACATGAACTTTGACGGGTTTGACAACCTTTTTCAAGGTTTGTCCACACCTTCAAGGTAGTTATTAGAGCTAATTGTCACCTAAAAGCTGACAATGCATCTCTTTAACTATGCAACGTAACCGTGTCTCGCGGGGAATTGTCTATCTTGAGTCGATCAATTCAAAAGTGCGAGCTCTACTTTCACTGTGCAGATTTCTGTCAAAACACTTAAGCACATGTGGAGGGGGAGTATTTATGAAAATACAAAACTCTCAAAGTGTTATAAACATGTTTTCATTCATAAAACACTTTGAGAGATTTTCGTGAAAATGGTTTTATGGCAACATAGGATAGTCATGGAGTTATAAGGTGACTAAGGTTAGGAATAACCATCCTATGATCCGCCAGAGCCGAAGTGATCTACCCAAGGACACCACCAATAGTTAGTACTTAGAAGTCCTTAGGAATGATTATAAAAAAGAGAAAATGAAAATCGGAGAAAGAAGGAGTTGAAGAATTAAAAAGAAAAGTAAAGAAAAGGGTGAAAAGAAAAGGGTGAAAAGAAAAGGGTGAAAAGAAATAGCCCTCCAAATTATTCAACTTAGGGCAGACACTGGGTTCAATACATATGCTACTGGTTGTCACTAGATGACACTGGTATTGAAGATTAAAAGTCGTCATGGACCCAAAGGACGCAATGCACTAAACCTTCTTAGCCACTCAAGTTTCTCTCAACAGAATCTTGTTTCATTCTCACAGGGAACCCTACGTAAACTATCGACTTTCTCTTAGAGATTGTTCGTATTGAAGAAGGACACCCTCTCCCTAGTCTCCGCTCAAGAAAATCAAAGTGCACTATTGAGACTAGAGCCACGAGATTCATTAAAAGATCTCTTAGGAACACTTGACATTTCATCACTTGTCGTTCAACATTAAGGACGCAAGTGATAGAATTTTAGAGTCCTTCACAGATCTTAGCAATCTGTCGAGAACATTTATGAGGGGTTCACATTTGTGATCCTCAGTGATTGAATGGAAACTCCTGCCAGGGTCAACATCAAACAGCCCTGACAGCAGGTAACTTCAGTAACTCCTTGTGGGTTATGCTTAGTGTTGTCTCAAATGGTCTACAGTCATGGGGTGATGCTTCGGTATACCTCAGCGACTCACCTGAACTGTAGGTGTACTTCGGTACATCGTGTTATCCTACTTGAGGGATTCCAGTTCAGGAACAACTTTTGCTAGAGTTAGAGACATGTTTTCACACTATGTTGTTAACACCCTCGAACTTCGAACTTGTAAGTGCTGGAAATCCCGCTAAGGAGATTCCTTTCAAGAATCGAGTCCTGAAGATGTGGGTCATTACTTGAACTTGTTCAAGGTAATGCCAACTGTCCCTTATGGGATTCGGACGGCTGATTAGCCCAACCAAGGTGAATGGAATCAAGACATTCATCAGAAGAACAATCGGAGTGATCAGTTCTCTAAGAAACGATCACAATGATCGATTGGTGTTTTTCACTAACCAATTCTTATGTTTTCTTCTTATGGATGCTCCTGGGAAGAATAATCGTGTTGATTCTCCACATGCTCATACCAACAACAACACAAATGAAGTTCTCTCAAAAGGCGACACAAAAGTCAGAATGATTCTACATCAAAGTTAAAGAATCTACAAAGTTTAAAGACTACAGAACTACATAAAATCTGAAATCCAATGTCAAAGTGCGTGTGAGCATGTTGGAGAAAGACGTAGAGACACCTGAGCAATGAAGCGGACCTGATGCAGACAACAACAACATAATATCACCACAACCACATCAGAACAAAGAACAAAGATAACTAAGACGTCAAAGCTGAAAACTTCAAAAGAAAAAAGATCCTCACACAGGGGAGATTTCTAGAATCAAGGCACTTCTTCTCACAAGAAAGAGGAATGCTAGAAGACTTCAAAGCAACAGCTATTACATCAACACCAACAACTTATCCAAGATTGCTGGAGTCATCACTAACACTTAGGGGGAGATTGTTGGAATCACTCCTAACTTGTATTTCAAGTGTTAGTAATTAATATGTAATAGGTTGCTTAAACTAGGCTTTTATGTTAGTTATTAAAGGCTAGGCTCATGTAGAAAGCCCATGAGCCTATGCCAAAGCCCAATAAGGAAGGAAGTGACTAGACATGTTTCCCTAGCTCCCTTCCCCTATAAATACTCTTGTAAACCTTCACTTGAAGGTTGGTTGCTCACTTTCAATATATCCTACGCCTAAAGTTTCTCTATAATTATACGTGTGTGTTTATGAGTGTTCAACCGATCACTTTCTTTCCTATTTCTTACATATTGATCCTTGTGTTAACTTATGGTGACCTAACTTAAATGAATCGCACCATGATTAATGAGCAATTTATTCCTCAAAATTTTTGGTGCAATGCCGTCGATACATCAACTTATATACTAAATCGAGTCTTAATTAAACAGTTCTTAGGAAAAGCTCCATACGAGCTGTTACGAGGGAAAATGCCTTCGTTAGAACACTTTCGAGTCTTTGGTAGTAAATGTTTTATACTTAAAACAAAAGACTATTTAACTAAATTCTATCTAAAATCAACTGAAGGTATTTTCTTAGGATATTCTCCTAATAGTAAAGCATAGGTAATAATAAATAAAGAAACCACGAAAGTTGAAGAATCTTTAAATGTCAAATTTGAGGAGAGTCCACCTAAAACTTCCTTACCTCTTGTCGATGACGAGTTAATCGAAAGTGAAGTCTTAGATAAAAAAGAAAATGTAAACAAGGAAGATGAACCATTAAACAATGAAATTATCAATGTTAAAGAGTCTAAAGATCATCCCATAGAAAAGGTCATAGGAAAATTAAATGAAAGAACTCTAAGGTCTCAAGTTCAAAACCAAAGTAGTCTCTTTTGTTTCGTGTCAACTATAGAACCTAAAAACACTTAATAAGCTATTAAAGATGAAAGTTGGGTTATGGCTATGGAAGAGGAATTAAATCAATTTGTTTCTAACAATGTTTGGACACTTGTCCCTCCACCTAAAAACCAAACAATAATTGAAACAAAATGGGTATAAAAAAACAAGGTAGATGTAAACGGTGTTGTGTCTAGAAATAAAGGTAGACTTGTTGCTCAAGGATATAACCAACAAGAAGGCATATAATTTGATGAGACCTATGCTCCTATAGCTGGATTAGAGTCTATAAGAATCCTTATTGCGTATGCTTGTGCTCATGATCTTAAACTCTTTCAAATGGATGTCAAAAGTGCCTTTCTAAATGGCTTTATAAATAAAGAAGTTTATGTATCTCAACCTCTGGGTTTTGTCGATTTTGAAAAACCTAATCATGCGTACAAACTAAAAAAAGCTCTCTATGGTCTTAAACAAGCGCCAAAGGCTTGGTATGATAGACTCAAAGCGTTTTTAATTAAAAACAACTATACCATGGGGTTAGTTGATAACATACTTTTTACAAAGAAAAAGGAGTCTGTGGAAAACTAGAAGGGGGGGGGGGTTGAATAGTTTTACCGATTAAAAATTTGTTTTCAACTATTTAGATCGACTTATGTCAATCTATTTAATGTGTGTGTTGGATGATGATAGATAAGCATATAAATAAGTAATGTAAAGATAAAGCGTAAAGGAACACAAAACCACGACACGAGTATTTATAGTGGTTCGGATACAAGGACACATTCCTTGCCCTACTCCACTCCCCGAGTTCCCCACTCAAGAGTTCGAAAACACTACACAACACAAGCTTCTTAATGTGGCGGAGAAGCCTTCACGACGTCGCCTACTCTTTATCCGGTACTAGGCTAGACACCGAGTTCTTCCACGAGGTAGAACCACACCTATCACAATGTCACCTACACTTTATCCGGTGCAATGCTAGATACCGAGTTCCATTACAAAAGAGGAACTACTACCCAACACTACACCACTACACGACTACCCCAAAGGCGACACACTCCTTACTACAACATCATAAGGATATTAATATCCTTTAACCCAAACTAACTATCTTGTACATCGATGCACCATATCGAATGTACACCCTTGGCACCTTTCACTAATGCCTTTAACACGACCCTTCGACACCTTTCACTAATGCCTTCGACACGACCCTTCGGCACCTTTCACTAATGCCTTCAACACAACACTTCTATGGAGGGAGAAAAGAATTATCAACAAGATACACTTCAGTGGTCTTGATGATGACAAAGCTTAGCAACTCATGACCTTGAGCTTGCACCTCTTCAAGAGGTGGTGATCTCGCCTTTAAGAGGAACCTAGAGAATCACACGAACATAAAACTACATAAAATGATCCTTTGGATCAGAGGTTAGAGATGTTACAATACTAAGAGAGAGTATGTGTAAAAGGGGTAGTGAGCAAGAGAGAAATGGCTCACTATTTATAGACAAAAATGTCTACTATCCCACGGTTCCCATGGATCCCTCCCTAGAGGGATCCGGCTAGTGAAATATTTGGGATCCATCTACTGGGTTACTTAAGTCCAGATTTTGGGTTGCAAACCGGGTTATGGGTTATGGGTTATGAACCATGGGTTATGGGTAATAGATTATGGATACCCAACAAGATGCAATGTATCTAGACGTTGGGTCATGGGTCTTGGGTCATGGATCATGGATAATACCCAACATGACTTCATGCATGATGTCATGCAATGGGTCATGGGTTATGGATCAAGCTCCATTGGTATGGGTCATGGACTTTGGGTTTTACCCAACAACATTCATTGTACCTAGTCAATGGATCATGGGTCATGGGTCATGGACTTTGGTTTTTACCCATTACAATATATACAAAGTATTTATGTAAATTTCCATATTATGTAAACACTAGTTGTTATACATATGCATTTCGATAAGATGTAAACAATATTACTTGTTTACTGTTTATATGAAAATGTCTTTGGTTTTATATAACTTATTTACTAAATATGTTTTGATATGGTTTTAATATGTTTAGTATAAGTGTGTTAGTAAACTATTGGCTCAAACCATTTATGTATTTTATTTGTTTCGTTAAAATGATTTTACGTTTGTTATCGGCAAAATATTTGAAGATCGTAAAATATAAATAAACGTTTTTATGGCTTATTTGTATTAACAATCTCCCCCTTTTTGTTGATGACAAAATATAAGATTATTTTAAGGAAAAAATAAAATTCGTAAAAATTTGAATTGGAGTTTTTACTCTCTTCTCCCCTTTTTATCGAAATAAAAAGAGTGTCGAAAAGAAACTAACACATTGTTTTGAGAAAAATGTGTGAAAAGTAATAATATGAAAAATAGAGAGTAAGAGGGGAGAAGGATTCTCATCTTAGCTCCC
This sequence comes from Chrysanthemum makinoi, assembly GCA_910596185.1. NCBI lineage: Eukaryota > Viridiplantae > Streptophyta > Magnoliopsida > Asterales > Asteraceae > Chrysanthemum > Chrysanthemum makinoi. The sequence continues at coordinate 247,431,383 of OU343222.1, read as the reverse complement.
CCTTGAGGGCGTCAAGTAATTAGGAAGACTAAGCGAGTATGTTGCAATTATGTTCGCAAATGGTTTCGTCTTTCACGAAATGCTCCCCCTTGTCGAGTGCTCCCTTTTGAGGAGGACGTCAAGTAGTAACAAAATCTTAAGTGAAACTATTGCAAGCTTTTTTGCAATTGCTTTTCTTGGACGAAAAGCTCCCCTTTGTTGAGGGTGTCAAAGTCTTCATGTGTATTTTGAAAATCTATAAAATAAAGATTAGAAAGCAAGTATATGATGCATAATTTCCTGCAAATCAGATTCATATTAGTGATAAAATGAGCCTCTGTTGCACGGATCCCATGGTTCCTTCCTGTGAGGGATCCGTCTAGGCAAAAGTGAGGGAACCGTGTACGTGCATTCTTTTGACAGCAATGTGGATGTAAAATGTGATGTTAACATCAACAAGAGTTATGTATTATAGCACTAAACATATTTTCATAACCAAATAGCATACAACATGTAATATCAATCAATAAAATGAGAGAAATGATGTATATAACTCTAAAACTAAGAAGATGATCCAAACATGAAGTATGATTCCTAACAAGTCTAAGTTATGACTAAGATAAGAACACCACTTCAATTCTTATGCCTAAGGATGATTAGATTTGTTGACCTCATCGAAACGTTCGAGGAGGTGATCGAACATGAAACGTAGCTCGTCACGTACTTCATGTACTAAGCCTTTAATATGTTGACAATGATAACAATCTTTGTCATGGCTAGAGAATCGTGGTGGTAGGAATGGAGTGGTTTGAGGTGGAAGGTTGGATGAAGAGGGTGGAAGTTTCACAAAAGATGGAGGGATTTGTAGAGGCACGTTTGATGAGGTTGGAGGTGGTTCAACTAAGGATGAAGGTGGTGGAATATGTTTGATGATGGTGGTAGAGAGGTGTCTACTTCCGTGTGATCCGGTTGTTGATTCCTCATAATCCAAAATGGACCATTTGAGGGTGATGGAGAAAAGGATACGGGTGCTAGTGTTGTTTCAACACCAAAGTTTGGTTGTTGTGCCATTTTCTCAATTGAGGAAAATGTTGGCAATGGTGGTGGATGAGATGGCCTAGAAGGCAAGTCCTTTAAGTTATAGAGGTGTGGAGATGAGATTAGAGTGGTGAAATATATAGCTCTAGGTACTAGAGGTTATGGTTTAGGGGTGTTTGGTTTAGGAGGTATAGTAGTATTTGGCAAGGGTTGTCTTGTGGGAACAATCCTTTTGGGAATTGGTTTGATTGGTAGAGTTGATTGTGAGTGAATTATAGTGTTTGAGACTTTAACGGGTGATGATTCGGTTGAAGAGATTTCGTGAACAACCCGAGCAAGTTTCTTGGGAGGTCCTTTAGTGGATGAGTTAACAGTAGGGGCTTTCCTCATGGTAAAATGATAGAAAAGGAATATGTGAAAAGAGAGTTTTAGCCACTGAGAATGAGTGTGTGAATGGTGATTTGGATGTTCTAAAAAGGAGGTTTATAAAGGGAAAGGATTAGTGAGTGAATCAAGGCTTAAACCACTAAAATCAATCAAATTGCAATGATTTGCATGCATAAGAGTCAACTACAGAGTTGTACTGATCTAGGAAGTTATTTAAGACAATGTTGAGTGTTCAAATTAACAAACAAGGTTTGAAATGATTGTCTTAAGTAGGAGTAGCTTAGTATGTGCAGTCGGTTCCCACGGATCCCTCAAATGAGGGATCCATCTAGGCCAAACCTAGGTATCCAACTCTCAGCATGTTAGGAATTAGAAAATTCAGTCATTAAAGAGTCGGTCACCGCAAGTATATGTATTCGATTGAAAGCTCGTAGTCGTAGTCACGTTATGTTTGAAAGTAGTTTGTTAAGTAACACCGTGGAGGACGGACGGGTCTTTACCCACTGTATGCCTGATCCACAACCTGTAGGTGGCGTTTATTTGTAAGACACTATAAATACCCTCTACCTCCCAAGGTAGAGGGTTGGAGCTTCAATACCATTTTTCTTTGTTTCACATAGTTCCCAACTCTCTTCCCTTTCTCTCTCTAGAACTTTCTCTCTCTAAACTACTTATACGCCCCATTTTGATTATGGTTTAGTGTGATTGTGAAATCCTATATCTTACAATTGGTATCAAGAGCCATGGTTTGATCACTCATCTTTCATGCTCTTTGTTTTGGTGGATTTCATAAGGTTTTTGGGGTATTAAGTGTTTAGGAGAGTTTGAATCATTTGGACAAATTCTAGTGTTAAAGTTTGAATTTTGCTTGTACTTTTGTGTTTAGGATCATCATATGTGTTTATGTTTTGAATTGGAAGGCTTAAATCATTGTGGTTTGGTTGGTTTTGATTGATAAAGTGGTTATTTGTGAACTTTGTACAAAGCGAGTTGAGTCTCGGACTTTTTGTTTCTTCGAAGCGAGTTGCTTTGTTACTGGATGCGAGTTGGTATATGCGACTTGGCTATTTAGCGACTTGACTTTTTATGCGACTTGGGTTCTAAGCGAGTTGTTTCTTTAAGCGACTTGAGTTCTAAAGCGACTTGGCTATTAAGCGAGTTGTATAGCTAGCAAGTTAGTTTAAGCGACTTGGTGGTTAAGCGAGTTGTGTCAGTTTGCGACTTGCTATTAAGCGAGTTGTCTCTATATGCGACTTGGCTATTAAGCGAGTTGATTCCTTAAGCGACTTGTTTCTTTAAGCGAGTTGGTTGTTTAGCGAGTTGATAACTAAGCGAGTTGAGTGTTTAGCTATTTGTTTATTAAGACTTGTTACTTCTTCGTGCTACATTCTTACGGTTGTTCATTTGGTTTAGTAAAATCCCATGAAAGAATCAATTTCCCGGTTGAATCAAAGAATAGTAAAATCCCGTAGAACTTGTAATCATGGCAAACATCGTTCATACTATTGTTTCTTCAGAGTGAGGACGTTCATGCAAGTGGGATCGATACTCGCCCACCTATGCTTGAGTGATTATGACTCATGGGCTCAACAGATCCGATTGTACTGTTTGGGAAAAGAAAACGGAGTCAACATTCTCAAGTCAATCGATGAAGGACCTTATCAGATTGAGACTACAAGAGTCATAATTGATACTGCTGCTGATGGAACAATGATTTGGATTGGACGCACCAAAGACGTATGATGAGGTTAATGATAAGGAGAAAAAGAGATTCGATGCGACATCGTGGCTTCCAACATTATACTTCGTGGTCTTCCAAAGGATATCTACAAGCTCATCAATCACAACACCGAAGCTAAGGCGTCTGGGATAATGTCAAGATGTTTCTCTCTTGTTCGAAGTTAACTAAGGAAGACAGAGAATCACAACTGTATGATGAGTTTGAGCACTTCAAGATGAAACCCGATGAGAGTGTCTATGAGTACTACGTGAGATTCCATAAGCTTGTGAATGACATGAGGAACATCAAAATGACCATGCCTAACATTCAATTGAATTCAAAGTTTGTAAACAACATGAATCCCGAGTGGCACAAATTTGTCACCTCTGTGAAGCTTACCAAAGGTCTAAAGAATACAAACTATGAGCAATTGTATGCCTTCCTGCTTCAGAATGAGAGGCATGCTATGTTTGAAAAAAGGATTCTTGATCAATTCAAAACCAACCAGGGAGAAACAAGCTCACCAAATGATTCTACAGCTTTCTACACCAATGTTGGTATTACCACCAAAGCATCTCAAGTCATACCCATGGGTAATGGTAATTACAAGCTCATCCCTGATCCAGCATATAAGCCTCCCGACTCAAACACACTCATGGAAAACTTCATCAATCAACTGTCTCTCATGGTTAGCCAAAACATGAACTCTCTCCCACACACCAACAATAACCTCAGAACAGCATCCAATCCACACAATCAAGCTACTGTCAGAGATGGGAAGGTTGTGGTGCAACCAGTTCAAGAAAGGCAGTATGATCAAGGAAGACGTGGAGTTGGTAGAGGATATGTAGCAAATCAGAATCGGGGAAGAAATCCGAATCAAGGACAAGGAAAGCCTGTCAAATGCTACAACTGTGGTGGTGAGGGACACATTGCTAGGAACTGCATATCTCCAAAACGCCCACGAATGCAGTACTTCAGAGACAAGATGTTGCTTGTACAAGCTCGGGATAATGGTGCTGCTTTGGATGAAGAGGAGTTGTTGTTTCTCGCTGAGGGCAATGCCAAGACCTATGATGCAAATGTAGATGAGCGACCAATTCAGGAGATAGGTCACAATCATCAGAATGCCTTTCCAAGTCGCCGATGTGATGCATACGACTCTGACGTCGATGATGAACCTACTACACAAACAATTTTCATGGCTAGCATTTCTCCAATGGTCTCTCCTAAGGTCTCATCATCACAGCAAGCTGGTCCATCCAAAGAATCAATCATCTCAGAGGTATTGAAACTATATGATGAAGTTGATGAGCAAAAGATGCATAATAAAGTACAATCTCTTGAAACTTATGAATCAGATATTAATGATAAGGGTAATAGCAATATTGTCCCATATGATCAATATATGAAGCAAAGTGAAAGTGAGGTTGTACTAGGTAATGCATCTTCTGCAGTCAATGATGACTGTGCTTTTGATGAATACACTGCATGTGCCCCTGATGATTCTGTTATCTCTAAACTGAATGCCTATAAAGAACAAGTTGCTATTTATGAACAGCGTGCTAAGTTTGAGTTAACCACACATGAGCAGGAAATGGATGACCAAATGTGTACAATTTTTCGAAAAAGTAATTTTAGAGAAGAAGTATTAAAACAAGAGTTAAACTCCTTACAAGAAAAACTTTCTAAAACTGCTAAGCAAAAACAAGAACTTCAAGAAAATGTTAAAATGCTTAAGCAAGAATTCAATGCTAAGGAATCAAAACTTTTGAATGATTTTTCCAATCTAAAAACGTTGAAAAACAAGCATGAAAATAAGTTGTACGCATAAGGAATACCATTCGATCTGCTCACTTGATCACTAAGCATAGAGTCTTAAGCGATAAGCATAGCATTCCCTTTGTTGAGGAACCAAATCCAGAGGTCATTAAAAGGCTAGAACTGCTCATAAGGTTATTTATGATGGTAATGAAATCCTTAAGCATAGGCAGAAACCTAGTTTACTGAGTGCACGAGGAAGATAAGAAATCCGATGAAGTCACTAGGGAGAAAATGGATAAGAAACTCAACAACCCTACATGTAAAGAGGAAAACATAACTATCAAACCTCATGATTACACTAAGGAAAATTGGATCTCCCTTAACATGTTTAAGCCTCAAACTCAATTAACCCCAGAACAGAATTTTTGGAAGAAAGATATGGATAAGCAAAAAGCAGAGAATCTTGTTGTAACAAACCCTCCCCTTAGGAAAATGCCTTCAGCGACTGTGTATCCTCCAAATACACCAATGCTTTTAGTTCCTAGAACTATTGCCACTAAAAGCAAGACCTTAATCAGCCAATATGTTATCTTTCAATTATTTGTTGATTTTGAGAAAACTTGTAAGAAGAGGATCACACCCACTGGAATAACTGAAGGGGAAAGGGGTTTTGAGCAAACTAAAGAATGCTATTTAACTGAGGTCATGCCTTTCTTTAAACAACTAAAAGATCAATTTGAGAGTCTTAAAAAGGGGATGGATTCAGATAATAAAGAAATGGAAAAGGAATTTGATGCAATGATAGTTGAGGTTAGTGACTATGAGCATGAATTAAAATATAATGAGATTGAGAGGAAGAACTTGCATACATTAAATGAGAATCTTATTTCTTAATGTATTACTCAAGATGTGTTTTACACGCTACTAATCACTCCATTAATGCTTCTCAATTTCATGAATTATCTATTGCATTGAAAGTCTCCCATGATCGTGTCATTGAGCTTGAAAACAAAAACTCGTAAATTAGTGAGAAAATTGATCGAGATGATCACGATAATTTGGTAAAACATCTTTCTAAACTAGAAGTTGAACATTTTGATTTGCAACTAAAATATCAACATCTTAAAGAAAATGTTAAAACCTCAAATATCAAGACATCCTCAGATGTTCCAGAGTTTGATGCAGTTTTTCAGATAAATAAACGTGACGAACTGATTCAAGCTCATTGTTGCACGATCAGAAAGTTGAAAGCCCAAATCTCTCAATTAAAGGGTGAAAAGAACAATGTGACTGGCTCCCAAATGCCTCCTCCTTTAGATTCTCAGTATTCTCAAACTTTTCATCTTCAAAACTTAGTTAATGCTTTACAAAAAGAAAACGAGAGTTTTCTGGAAGAAAATGAAAAAGTTAAACGACACTTTAAAGAGTTATATGATTCAATGAAAGTCACTCGTGACAAAAACAACGAAAAAATAACTTCTTTACAAAAAGAAATTGAGAATCTGGGGAGTCAGGAAAAAGGAAAACTGCCACTTGTCTTTAATGAGAATGTTGTATCTAAGTCATCCTCAGACTGCAAATATACTGTGACTGTTAAATACATTCCTCCTCACATTAGGAACAATGAACTTGTGTTTCATAACTATTGTGCTCACCTTAAGGATAGTCTAGAATGTCTCCGCGTGATTGTGGAAGAGGACTTCATCAATAATCCTCTTGATAGAGAAATTAGGTTTGCTTGCATTCAGGCCAAACGATCTCAGGAGCTGCTAGAATGTTTAATTGCAACATGTCCTAAATCCTTAGGTGCGAAAGGTAAAACTGTGATGCCTTGTTCTATACCTAGTGCCAAGCATACAAACCACTCTGTGCCAAGTAATATGAAAGTGAATTTTAAGGTGCCTTCTAGTAGTTCAGATCCTTGCACATCTAGTTCAGGAATGCAAAAAGTAGCTCAACCAACTAATGTTCCCATAATTCCCTCTACAGGAGTAATCAGTGACATTAAAGCAAGCGGGCCAAAGCCTCCAGGAAATACCAAGAATGATAGGACCTTGCAAGCCAGGAATGTTCAGTGGAAGAAAGTAGAAGATCACCTTAGGGAGAATTTGAATAAAACGAATCGTGTTGATTCTAGTGTTAGCTCTAAGCGTACTGTAATTAATGCGAATTCTGCTACTTTTGGCAAAACATGTAATAATGATTGCGGTGTTTCTGTTACTAATCATGATTGTGGTGTGAATGTTTTGTCTAATACTGTCAAACGCCCTGTTAAAACTGTTAATGCTAAAAATCAAACTAAGAATGCTAAAAGGCAAAGGCGAAAGAAAGTTAGAAAACAGTGGAAACCCACAGGAATAACATTTATTAAGATAGGTTATCAATGGATACCTTTTGGCCATAAGGTTAATCAGTTCTGCCCTCAATCAGCTAAGACAATGCCCACTAGAAAATGGATGCCTACTGGTAGAAATATTCCCTTAAGAAGTGAACACACTTTGAATAGGTCAAATACGGACAATAGCACTGCATCTATTTCTAATGATTCCATTGCTTCTATTTCTGATGTGGGTGTTCCAATCACTGTTACTAACCAAATGGAACCCATTCTTGCTTGGGGATCCCAATTATCCAGTTATCCATTCCTGTCTGTGTTCAACTGCAGATCGTTCAAATCGTTCTGTGGTACTTGGACTCAGGCTGTTCCAAGCATATGACTGGAGACCGGTCGCGACTCATGAACTTCGTGAGTAAATTCATCGGGACTGTTAGATTCTGGAATGATCATTTTGGTGCTATTATGGGTTATGGAGATTATGTTGTCGGTGATAGTGTTATCTCCAGTGTATATTACGTAGAAGGTCTTGGTCATAACTTATTTTCTCGCGGTCAATTCGTGATTCGATCTAGAAGTGGCCTCTAAAACATACTTGTTTCGTTAGAGAACTTGATGGTAAGGAACTTTTAAGAGGAACACGTGGTTCAAATCTATACACCATCTCTATCGAAGATATGATGAAGTCTTCTCCAATTTGCTTGTTGTCAAAGGCTTCGAAAACAAAGTTATGGTTATGGCATCGTCGTCTCAATCACTTGAACTTCGGCACCATCAATGATCTTTCCAGAAAGGACTTAGTTGTAGGTTTACCTAGACTAAAATATGAAAAGGATCATGTTTGTTCAGCATGCCAATTGGGAAAAAGCAAGAAATATGCCCACAAACCCAAGCCTACAAACTCAGTTACTGAAGTTCTTCATACAATTCACATGGACTTATGTGGACCCATGAGAGTGCAGAATATCTTTGGGAAGAAATATGTGTTAGTTGTGGTTGATGATTACTCTCGATTCATTTGGGTTAAGTTCTTGAGGACAAAGGATGAAACTCCGGATATCATCATCAAACTTATCAAAGCAGCAGGTTCGACTTAACAAAAATGTCGAATCATCAGAACAGACAATGGAACTGAGTTTGTTAATAAACAACTTAGTGAGTTTTATGAAAGTGTTGGAATCAGTCATCAAAGAAGTGTTCCACGAACTCCTCAATAGAACGGTGTAGTTGAAAGAAGAAATCGAACTCTTGTGGAAGCCGCAAGAACAATGCTGATTTACTCAAAGGTTCCAATGTTTCTCTGGTCTGAAGGCATTGCCACTGCATGTTACACTCAAAATCGATCCCTAATTCACACTGCTCATGGAAAAAATCCATATGAACTTGTCCATAATAGAAAACCTAATCTCTCATTCCTTCGTTTGTTTGGTGCATTATGTTATCCAACTAATGAGGGTCAAGACTTAGGCAAACTTAAAGCTAAAGCGGACATTGGAGTATTTGTAGGATATGCACCAAACAAAAAGGGATACCGAATCTACAACAAAAGAACCCGAAATATCATGGAACCAATTCACGTTACGTTCGATGAGCTGACCGGTCCTATGGCTCTAGGACAACCCAGTTCTGGACCCGCATCATCATGTAGTCCCATCAGTTCTACTCTTGTTTTCGACTCCTCGCCAGCAACTCCTTATGTACCTCCTTCAGAAGATGACTTGAAGAAACTGTTCGATCCAATGTTTGATGAACACTATGAGCCAACCGCAAACGATCTGTCAATTCCATCATCAGAGAATACTTCTATCCCTGTCAATGAAGTTAACCCTTCAGTTTCTATGACGCTAAGTCAAGAAGCGCCTACTGCTGATCACTCTGTCTCATCAACAAATCATCAATCTTTGAATGTACATCAAGGAATTGTTTCGGCACCATTGATGGAGAAAATCCCTTTGCTACTCCTGAAGATGCTCCATTTGAAAACATATTTGCTCCTGAATCATTATCAGAACCATCTTCATCAGGAGAAATCGATTCTGCTACTTCAGTCCCTCAACAACAACCACATGAACACCTTAGGAAATGGACACATGATCATCCATTGGACAACATCATTGGAAACCCCTCTTGTCCAGTATCAACATGGAAACAACTTGCAACCGATGCCTTATGGTGCTTCTTCAACTCCGTACTCTCTAAGATCGAACCAAAAGATGTTAAAACTGCCATGAATGAAGACAGCTGGTTCAATTCCATGCAAGAAGAAATTCATGAGTTTGATCGACTTGATGTATGGGAATTAGTACCTGCTCCAGATTGTGCTATGATCATTGCTCTAAAGTGGATCTTCAAAGTGAAGCTTGATGAGCATGGCGATGTATTGAAGAACAAGGCTAGATTGTTTGCAAAAGGATACCGTCAGGAGGAAGGTATTGACTTTGAAGAATCATTTGCTCTTGTGGCACGCATCGAGGCAATCAGAATCTTCCTGGCTAATGCTGCAAGTAAGAATATGATTGTCTATCAGATGGATGTAAAGACGGGTTTTCTTAACGGAGATCTTAAAGAAGTCGTATACGTCAGCCAACCGGAAGGTTTTGTTAATCCAGAGCATCCTACTCATGTCTATCGCTTGAAGAAGGCTCTTTACGGCTTGAAGCAAGCTCCAAGGGCATGGTATTATACGCTATCAAAGTTTCTTCTATCTACTGGATTCAGCAAAGGAGCAGTTGATCCGACATTGTTCACTAGGAAGTCAGGCAAACATTTAATTCACGTTCAAATATATGTTGATGATATCATCTTTGCCTCGACTGACCCCAATGAATGTGATCGTTTTTCAAATGAAATGGGTTCCAAATTTCAAATGTCAATGATGGGACAAATGTCATTTTTCTTGGGATTACAAATATCACAAAGTCCCGGAGTCATTTTTATAAATCAATCTAAATATGCTAATGAGATTTTAAAGAAATTTGGATTTGATTCTAGTGACCATGTTGACACTCCCATGATAGAGCGTACTAAACTGAATGAGGACCACTCAGGGATCATGGTAGACCAAACGAAATATCGTAGTATGATTGGATCCCTGATGTACCTCACAGCCAGTAGACCTGACATTCTGTTCGCTGTATGCATGTGTGCTAGATACCAGGCTAAGCCTACCAATAAGCACCTTGAAGCGGTTTAACGAGTCTTTTGGTACCTCCAAGGAACCATCAACATGGGACTTTGGTACCCGAAGGACACCTGTATGTCACTAACAGCATATGCAGATGCAGATCATGCAGGGTGTCAAGATACTCGTCGAAGTACATCTGGAGGTGCTCTGTTTTTGGGTGATAAGCTTGTGAGCTGGTCTTCAAAGAGGCAAATGAGTACTTCTATTTCCTCTACAGAGGTTGAATACATAGCCATGTCATCCTGTTGTGCTCAAATCCTATGGATGAGATCTCAATTAACTGACTATGGCTTTGAATTCAACAAAATCCCTCTGTACTGTGATAATAAAAGTGCTATTGCTCTCTCATGCAACAACGTACAACACTCAAGAGCAAAGCATATCGACATTCGACATCATTTCATCAGGGAACAAGTGGAAAAAGGTGTGGTGGAACTCTATTTTGTGAGGACTGAATACCAATTAGCAGACATCTTCACCAAAGCTCTTCCTAGAGAACGTTTTGAGTTTATCCTTCCACGTCTTGGTCTAAAGAGTCTACAACCGGAAACACTCAAGCGTCTTCAAGAGGAAGACGAGGAGTAAAGGTCTTTATCCATCTATATCTTGTATATATTTATTCAAAAAGCAAAATACAAAATTTAAAAATAAAAAAAAATATATATATATATATATAATATATATATATATATATATATATATATATATATATATATATATATATAAATATTAAATTCTATAAAATCCATAAAAATTTGAAAAATCTTGAAAAATTCCAAAAATATTGTTATTTTGTCATGTTTTTCCTTATTCGATATCATCTACGGACTTTGTGTTGACATTCAAAGAATGTCACGGGTCTTTAAATGTTCTTCGAATGTACATAGTTTTTGTTAAAAAAAAAAAAAAAAAAATGAGGCGGAGAAAAATGGTGGTTTATTGTCATTTCAGGAAGTAACCCGTTTTAAAAGTAAAGAACAGAGTCATGCTTTATCTTATTTTTCAAATCTCATGCTCTGATTCTTAAAACAAATTTTTATCATCAAAAAGAAAAATGTTTCTCTTTCCAAATATTTTTCCGTCTAATGATTCTTCTGAAAAATATTTGCCATCTAATAAAAACTAAATTGCTTTGAAAACACCTCGTACTCTATTATTCGTGTAAATCATTAGTGCTTATCATCTATCAAAATCTCTAGCTCTCAATCAACAACTTGTGTCATTGATTGAGGGGGAGAATGATTTTATTCGAATTAAAAAGGTTATTTTGAAAGGTCTCTTTTCAAACAATTGGCACGTAAATGAGCAAGGTTTATTGTTGAAAAATCAAAAAGAATAATATTTTATACAGTTGATTCAAAACCTTTGCTAAATTTTATGTTTTCAAAAGACAATCTTGCATGTTTAATAAATGGAGTTTAAAGTCTGAAAATCGATCCATATCGGTTAAAAGTTTTTTCAAAAGGAAGTCACTATTCTCCTCAAAAGCTTTCAAAATTTAATCTAAATCAATAGAGATCACAACTCTCAAAGGATTTGAACAATGTGATCGGGGGAGAATTTGTGATTTAAATTGGATTTAAACTGATAATTCGATACATGGTTTTATAAGGATGTACAAGCTCTCCTTCCCACATGTGCCAAACGATTTCAAATTTTCCATGCACATGTTGAGGGGGAGCATCTATCTTAAACCACAAAGATTTGAAACGTGATCAATTTATTTCAATGTGCAGTCTTTTCCTAATATGTGCAAAACATTTTCAAATTTCTATGCACATATTGAGGGGGAGCAACTATTTTGAAAACCACATTCTTTAAATAACTACTCTTAGATGCAAGCCAACCCTTCAAAGATGAAAATTATTTCTATTATAAAATAATGCTTGATGCACATGTTGAGGGGGAGCACTTGTTTTAAAAATATCAAAACAATTCAGGTACAAAATGCTTTGATAATATATCACAAGTATCTGGATTGATTTTAAATGGTTTTCAATTGGTTCCAATGGCAGATGAACAATATCAAATAGACCGACCAACTTTACTTTATGTATGGTGATATAAGGATGATAAGGTTTGGTATTTGTTCCCATGATCCACCAGAACCGGAGGGATCTACCCAGGGACAATCCACTAGATAGTGTAGAAGTTCTTAGGTATGATGAAAAAAGGAGAAATGTGAGATATGGGAAAAGTGCGGACTGAGACAGAGCTAGTACTGGAATAAACCCAACAAGGTTCTAGTTATGAATTCTCGGTAAGCACTGATGGGGTTGAAGAATGGAAAAGAATTGAATGTGAAAAGGGTGAAAATAAATAGCCCTCCGATAATTCAACCTTAGGCAGAATCGGGTTCAATTCATATGCTACTGGTGGTTACTAAGGTAACACTGGTATTGAAGACAAGACGTCATGGACCCAGTGATGCACTACACTACAACTTCCCAAACCACTCAAGTTCCTCTTAAAAGGACTTGTTTCATTCTCACGGGGAACCAACATTATCTATCGACTTTCTCTTAGAGTTTGTTGATATTGAAGAAGGAGACCCTCTCCCTAGTCTCCGGCATAGGAACCAAATATGCACAATTGAGTCTAGCGCCATGAGATCATCATAAAAATCTCGTTAGGACACTGTCAATGAAGACTCTCTGTTTCACACAATGTGGAAAGAGAGTGTATATCTTATGAGTCCTACGAATTATCCTTGTGGTATTGCCAGAACATCTGAGTGATATGCTATCACATTCACAATGAAGATGGAAAGCCTTCTGGAGCCAACATTAATCAAGCTCCTGGTGGGTGGCATGTGAGATCTATCCAATAGATCAACCATGTGACAACTGAACAGAAACAATGGGGCGATTCAATCTTTTGAATCAATCCTGGTTCAGGTTATGGATTGACGGATACCTTTGAAAAACCAGTGATTGTGCTTAAAAACTCTTTTCTTTAGCACATCCACTGTGTACTCATATTTCAAAATAAAAGGTGTTTATGATTGATAATTGATTTTCATTAAAACCTTCGTTGTATTTCTAAAAAAATTTCTATTGAGCGATACACGATTGTTTTTCAAATCTCTTTTCATGAATCAGTGAATCTCAATTCGCTGGTTCACTCACTCCGTGTTGTCTTCTTTGAGACGTTTCGGTTTGAGAACAGCTAGAGCAGCTGCGAAACCCTGTCAAGGAAATTCTTCGGAATTATACCTGATCACAGTTAGTACTAGTACTGATCTACGGGGAACCGTGGCCCGTGTACCTCAATTCAACGAAAGTGATCAAAGACACTTTCGTGCACTTTATTGCTAACTGTCTTATGCAGGTACGCCCGGACGTTTGCAAAATGATCGGAATGAAGCGGTCAATCCATAGCCGCATGCTCACACTACACATTCATCTCAAAAGAAATCATGATAAGTGCTTCAACGACTCCGATACTTTCACTCCATGCTTCTGCTATGCTGCTGCAAATATCATGATCCAGTAAAAGCTTCCGCTACTCTGATGAGAATATATCATGATCCAGAATGTGAGCATGTCGGTTCAAATGTCACAACATCACATAATACCAACACCACAATGGAAGAGTCAGAGATTCATGTTTGCTGATGATCTCAATGCTGGCTCAAAACTCATCATCACATGGATCAGTTAAAGACCTCCACTCAAAATTATCCAAACATGCAGATCATGAAGAATCAATGACTACATGCTTCTAAGCAAAGAACTGAATCAAGAATCCTAGAACAATCTAATGTAATATCTGTTTGTATTCATTGTAAATTGAGGTGACCTCCCTTAGGGGGAGATTGTTAGGAATTAGAAAATTCTGTCGTTAAAGAGTCGGTCACCTCAAGTATATGTATTCGATTGAAAGCTCGTAGTCGTAGTCACGTTATGTTTGAAAGTAGTTTGTTAAGTAACACCGTGGAGGACGGACGGGTCTTTACCCACTGTATGCCTGATCCACAGCCCGTAGGTGGCGTTTATTTGTAAGACACTATAAATACCCTCTACCTCCCAAGGTAGAGGGTTGGAGCTTCAATACCATTTTTCTTTGATTCACATAGTTTCCAACTCTCTTCCCTTTCTCTCTCTAGAACTTTCTCTCTCTAAACTACTTATACGCCCCATTGTGATTATGGTTTAGTGTGATTGTGAAATCCTATATCTTACACAACAGCCAAAGAAAAGAAAGATGATGTTTTTGTAAGGTTTGGTACCTACATATCTTGAGAGTATCAGTCTCCTCAGGTGTCTTAAATGATATGAGACTTAAATGATTAAGTGTAATGAGTGAGGATAGCTAATGATGTCTTTTATGGAAAGAAATGAGTTTTTATGAACACCAATGGATGATCAAAGATAACACTAAGAATTTTAAGAGTGTCAAGTGGAGTCAAATGATCCTAGAGATAAGATGATGATATAAAGAAAATTTAGAAAATTCATTAAAAATTATAAGAAATGAAAAACTAGTTTTTAGCCTATTTTCAGATAAGGATGACTAAAATCAATTTGCTAAAATTGAGAAAAATATTAAGCTAGGTGTTTTAAGATGCGAGAAACATATGTGAATATTTGAGCAGAAATATGGTGAGTTTTGATGAAGTGATAAATCAAAAACACCTTTAGTGTGATCCTAAGTTATCTATGAGTGAATGTGAGACCAACTGAGCTTGAGGAAGACTTAAGTGATCCTAAAGTATCATGTTTAACTAGTCTAATAGGGTCTGGAAGATTGGATTAATGTGAAGATGTTAAAAAATCTATTTGCTGTTGCCCGTATCCCACAGATCCCTTACTTGAGGGATCCGGCTAGTTATAAGCCAAGGATCCGGCTTCTAGGACAGGTTACTCCATAGAATACATGCAAAATTTTGTTTTAGGTGTTGCATACTAAAATTAATGATTTCTGCTGGAAACATGCATCAATACAAGTAAAACATGGTAAGAGTGGCATGTAAGAACGTCAAATGATCAACAAACGATTCAATTCATAGGTATAATCAAGTTACAAAGGTAGATAAAAGAAAAATCCTAAGGATTGATTATATTAAAGAAAGGACTAAATTTATCATGCGTTTTCATTTGATGGATCGTCGAGTGGGTTGTGAGTACTTGATGATTCGGGAGCGAAGAATGAAGTGATGAGAGATGTGTTCAAAGGTTCCATCATTTTGTTCACAAGTATATATAAAGGACTTTGAAATTTAGGATGATAATACATGACAGGATGATAAAGGCGTGTTAGGAACGTTCCATATGGAATTAGTTTGTTCTTGTTACCTTGGAGTGTTAGGAATTAGAAAATTCCATGGTGAAGAGTCGGTCACCCCAAATATTATCTAGCATAAGTTAGCTCGTAGACTTGTAGTTATTTACGTTATTTATTAGTTTATTAGTTAGTTAGTAGCGTATAATAGTTTAGTGTAACACCGTGGAGGAAGGACGGGTCTTTACCCACTGTATGCCTGATTCACAGTCCGTTAGGAGGACGTATGCTTTGTAACTATAAATACCCCTTCCATCCTTGGAAGGGGTGTGGCTTTTTTGAATCTAACATTTCATTTTTATAAAGTAACACTCTTTCAAGAACCTCCTCTCTACTCTCTTCATCTCTCTAATGGATTTCTTATTTAATCATTGTCCTAGACCACCCGAATCATCAAACAACATAAATATTCACGATCCTACAATTGGTACCAGAGCCATGGTTTTGTTGTCTTTGATGATTCGTACGTTTTTGATGCGGTTTGTATGGTTGTTTTTGATGCAGTTTTTACGTTTTCGTGTATAATGTTTGCGGATGTTTGGTTATGTGTGGTTGTTAAGTTGGTTTTAACTGATTGAAATTGTTTTTTAGCAGTTTTAAAGGATTTATGAATCTTGTTCTTAACTGTTTTTTTGATCTTTGAATCTGCTGGTGCTACATTGATAAATCCGGGTTTGATGCTATTCGTTAAAATCGTCAAACTGTATCTTAACTTATTTTGATCAAGCTTTATTTCTGCTTTCAAATCAGACTTGGTGGTCAAATAATGTTTTTTGGTAAACTGTTTCTATTAGCTGATTTGAGGTCAAATTCACACATGCTGTTTGATAAAAAAATTCTACTATGTGAGTCGACTGCTTCTTCTAAGCGAGTTGTGACAAATGCTTTTGAGCATTTTGTCTTTTACTGGTATGAAAGATGTCACACTCATAATGTCCAGATTCAAAGATTGTTGTGCGAGTTGTTAAACGTTTCTATGAAGCGAGTTGTCAACATTTTATAAAGATGCGAGTTGTGTTCTGACTGTTAAGGATGCGAGTTGTGTACTTGCATTGTTGAATGCGAGTTGCTAAAACGATTTTGTGTGCAAGAGAATTGGTCAAAAGCGAGTTGTGTATATAAGCGAGTTGTCTTTTGAGTCAACTCAAGTCAAAAGCGACTTGTAAAATTCCATATGTATGCGAGTTGTGTCTAATTGAAGCGAGTTTTGCTTATTATGCTTTTTGACTATAGAGTCATAAGCAAGTTGTTAAACTGATAATGAATGCGAGTTGCTGACTACTTGTACCTAATACCAATCGAAGACTTCAGGTCAATAAACAACCATCATCAGTCGGCTCAAACCCAAAACAAAATCTTCAAACCAAAACCAACTTCAATGTCAAATCCCAATCTATCCTATTACAACTCTTCCACATCTCAAGACCAAGACTCAAAACAAATTAAACAAATGATGCAAACGATCTCAGATACGATTCAAACTTCTCTTTTGTTTAAAGATCCGTTTGTTTGAATTCATGCCCATCATCGATCAAATAAATAAAATCAAATGGTTTGTATTATATCCGAAAATAATTGAAGAAAGAACAAAACCATAGAGGTTTCATCCTCTCCTCGTGCTCGGTTGAATGAAACGAAATGCAAAATGAAAAATCACAACATAAACCTACCTGGTTCTCTTTGAAAAGCTCTCGAAACCAACTCAACAACTCGAGCCATCTCTGTGGCTGTCACTTAACAACTCTCACCATCCCTATGGCTATGTCGAATCATGTACGTAGAGCCATCCCTGTGGCGTTCATAAAACATAACTTCAAACCATCCCTGTGGTGATGTTCTTTATTATCATTTAGATGAGAAGAAGGAAAGGGGCGTGAGACTGAACTGGGATTGGTAATAAGTGATGGATTTGGATGGAGGCGACTGTGTTTGGAATTAGGGTTTGGATGGTGGAAGAATGGTTAGGAAAGAGGCGTGTTTTAGTGAGTGATTTTAGGGTTGTGAAAATGAAAAGTAAGTGTGATGCGTGTGATAAATACCCGAATAATTAGGTTATCCATCTATGAATTTGAACCGGTTGAGTTATTTTTGAGATGGGCTTCAAACGGATTTGGTATTTTTGAGATGGACTTTAACCGGTTGTGTTATTGTTGTTGTGATAGGCCGAGTTAGAAACAGCTCATTCATGGGCCTCAATGATGTGTCATTTAAATCTGTTTAACACCCGTGAAACTAGTATGGTCAATCTTGGTGTTGTCTTTCTCAAGATATATACCATGAAGATTAATGATTTTTGATGTTATCTTGGGCATTTAAATGGAAACGGCATATTTTTGGATTGAAGATGTTATCGGACCAAGCATGTAATTTGGATTGAAGATATTGCATCGGATTGATTTGATATGATATGTGTGCTTAACGTATTAGAAATGGTCAACCGGTCTATTTAGGTGTATTAAGGTGCGAGATTCGGTTATTTGGATATTGTCCAACCCGTTTGGATATTTGGTTAAGAGTAATATTTTGTGAAATGGGCCTCTTGTGTCTATATTCTACTTGGACTTAAAATGAACTTATTTAAATCAAATATTAATCAAGTGGGATGGAGTTGGATTTCAATTGGATCGAACTTGGGATTGTAAATTGGGTTGAAATGATTTGGATGATGGACTGATAAGCTTTTCAAAATTGGGTCGTTTATTTGAGAATTGTGATTATATGATTTGATGATAAGATTTGGTATGATACTATGATTTGTTGAGTTATGTGGGTTGGTACTTTGGTGTTTACAATTTCAAGGAGGATATTATGTCACAGATTGAATTTTCATTTAAACGAAGTTGACTACGGGGTTGTTTGTATTCGGTATTTCTTATTTGGCTTTGAAGTGAGGTTTTTCGGGCGTGTCTACTTATTTCGTCTTCTTTCTTTCTACCCTTCCGCGAAGATGACTTGTTTGGGCATTTATTGAGTGTGATAAAGACTTGGCTATTTAATTACGGTTGTGATTCTTTCTCGCTTAACCCAAAACGTAGCTATCACTTCGGTGTCTCACGCTTGATTGAGGATATGTCAAGAGGTTTGGTACATTGGGTACACCGTCTCTTCTTCACAAGGATTAGTACAAGCTTAAGTAACAAATCTGGGGAATTTTACGTCATGTTCAAGTTTGATATATCAGGTTTACTTCTCCATGTGGTCACTACAATTGCCGTCAGAATACGTGAATGATGTGTGTACCAATGGATTGATTGGTTGAGATGTGATCAACAATTCTCATGATATATTCGACGCCACTGAATGTCAATGATACTTCACAGTCTAAGCAAAATATTTCAAGAATCTTCAACGTCAGTCATGATCTTTCAAGATGCTTGCTTATGACAAGAACTTTTCGTGCAAATGGTCGTACAAGTTAATGATGCTTCCGAAAGTTCGAAACCATCATGGGGGAGGAACGTGTACTTTGATGCTTTATGGTCAACCTCAGGGGGAAGTGGTGTATACTACTCGACTTAGTATGGTTTGTGAAGGTGTCTACATATGGGTAAAGAATTGTTGATGATGTTTGTGATGTTGGATAATGAGCCGTTGATGAACCGCTGCATGATCCCCTAAAACAGAAATTCACCGAAACCAAAGTTGTCATAAAACATTCAAATTGACATTGTTTACGGTTTTGTATTGATTTTGTAAAATCCCGTGAAAGAATCTATTTCTCGGTTTAAATCATAGACTTGTAAAATCCCGTGATAATAGAAACATCCTGGTAATTGCAAAGTGCATTTCCGGATCTATCTTACGGTTTATTCTTGGTTTTGTAAAATCCCGCGAAAGAAACTATTTCTCGGTTTAAACTATAGAATTTTAAAATCCCGTGTTGATGGCTTCATCCTAGAGAAAGGGAAAGTGTAATTCTGGATCTTGTTTGATGCTGGTGCTACGGTTTCTACTTCGAAAAAGGGATAAAAGGGTATACTTCATTAATTGGATGTATGTTTGGATATTCGTCATGGCATTTTAGTTACTTCATAGTCTTACGGGGTTATGCTCATTAAACCATGGTCAGGATGAAACCATTATCATAGTTCACTTAATACGTTAAAGGAGGCTAGATGTGAGCTTTTAATCAGAAGATATGACAATGGGGTTAATTCACTATTATTTATTTGAGGTTGGAGTGAAATATCACGGGCGAGTGTACTTAGTATCTGAAGGTATCAGGGATAGTTGGATGAAGATTCTTCAAGATCCTTGTTCGAGCTTATTATCAAAAACGAAGACTTGGAAATCTAGTTATTGTTGGGTGACTTTTTTCTTTTTCTTTTACCACTTGGGGGAATTGGGCTCTTATCACCACATAATAACTATCACTTTAAGGAGTTACGTTATAGGGCTCAGTATCACATTCAATTGTGGATTTTCAAGAGGTGATGTACGTCTTATACTTGATGGTTGGTTGGATGAAGAGTATAGAGTACTTAGACATTCAATGGTGGATGAAGTCTCGGCACCGCTCTTTGTTACATATGTGCAAGTTTAAGTCACGAGTTCGGGTTAGCTTACTTCAGGGTCAAATTCATAATATTGGGTTTTCTCCATCAGCTGTCACGAAAAAGAGCCTACTAAATGATAATGGTGATGATTAAATGTTTTGCCAAGAGTAGATGAAAAGAGAGAGATTATGACGTTTGAACAAGTCAGTTCAAGCCTCGTTCTCTAAAGAAAAGAAAAGTGTACGTCTCAGTGCGCTTTATCTTGGAAATAAGAGAAATCTTCTTATGGCGTTTGAACAAATCGGTTCAAGCCTCGTTCTCTAAAGAAAAAAAATGCGTCTCTGCGCTTTATCTTGAGAAATCTTCTTATGACGTTTGAACACATCAGTTCAAGCCTCGTTCTATAAAGAAAATAAATGTAATAAACCCGTGCGCATTATCTTGAAGAAAGAAATCTTCTTATTTATGACCATTCACATCAACATGCTTCATTCTTTTTCCATGCGCTTCAGTCATCAAGTGAACCGGACTACTAATAATTACTCTTATTCCACTTGCTCAATATAATGAAGATGGCGACATCATGTGCTAATTTTGCGGGGGAGAAGTGTGAATAGAATGCATTTGGATGATAATCACTTGTTTAATCAAGAATGGCATCCCCATATGCAATTCTTGAGGGGGGAAAGAAGTGTGAATTTTTTGCATGATTGATTGATATATGAGAATAAATGGTCAAACGGCTCCAAACTCATGTAAGAACCGAGCTTCTTCTTATCGGGTCTTCTCTACATGGAGTTTCTTCTTTAGAGCCGTTGGTTGACATCTTTATACGGACTGATGAGTTTAATGACAAAGTGCTTCGATTCGGGGTGATTTCCTTGATGAACATCTTTCTGTTCTTGTTTGATTGGGAGGGATTTGATTTAAGGGGATTTGCTATATATAAGTTAACGGGAATGCAGGTGGTGAGAAGAAGATGTTAACTTTCTGATCCCCAAACGGCAATCTTGAAGAAGGTGAGTCTGATCGGTTCTACATTTTACTGCTACATGTTAGAAAACTAAAGACGAGTTGCATTTAACGATCTAAATACTTCTTCTTATTCAAGGCATTTATCAAAGCAGTTGTCGGTTTAGGGGAGAGCACTAATTGAGGGAGAGTGTAAAGTTTGATTTAATCCCCAATTAGAATTGCTCATATTCTTTCGCAGCAAGTTGATTCTCACAAGAGTTCAAGTGTTCTTCTTAACAAATTTCTAGTATACGGGCTTATTATTTGTTACTGATTCTGAAGTATCAAAACCAGAAAGGGGCAAAGAGACAAGCATCTAAACGCGAGTAAACTTGATGAACTTAATTCTTCTAAGCAATGTTGCAAAAATCGTGAATCGGTAGTCGGGCGGTCGACCACCCTGCAGCGAGTAACCGGTCAAGTCGGGATTAATCGGTGATTAATTGGATTGGCATTTTCTGCAATTTTTTGGTATTTCTGGAGACCAAAATGGAAATCTTATCCGATTCCAGGCCTGCTATGTTTCTAAACCTCAATAAAAGGCTCTAATTCTGATTATGATGCCCATTGTGCGTTATAAGTGAAATATACGATCCCTAAATTAAGTATAATGCCTAAATTATTATTATTTTTAAAATGACCAATTTGCCCGATTCGTCCGATTTTTACCGATTTGGCCGATTTTGACCAATTCGGCCGATTAATCGGCCGATTCAGCCGATTTTTTGACTGCTTAGTGTCGATTTTTTTCCTAAGCCGATTTTTCGACCGATTTTCAAAAATCGACAAGGTACTCGGCCGATTAGCGTTTAATCGGCGATTAATCGGCCGAGTTGACCGATTTTTGCAACATTGCTTCTAAGTGATTGAAGATATCCCGGGAAGACGAATGTCATAACCGCAGAGAAACTCAATGTTTATCTCATCGTGGCGTTTAGTGCTCTTATTCCAACTACGTGGAGGAAGAGATGTAAGAAAGTTTCGAAGATAAAGAGGTACACATGTATGATATATTAGGGAGATAAATGTATAACATGAGAGAGAGAGATTGTGTACATTGGGGATGCTCAGTTGTCTCACTTGAGTGCTTAATCAGTGATTCAGAGATATAATCACTTATTAGGAGTTGACATCGCATGAGATTGTCATCATGAGAATGTCATGATTCGGCTGCTTCTTCAATGTTATCGGTTATTCTTTCTTTGGGAATGTGTGTACTTCGGGTTCTTGAGATTCATACACGATCATGAGGAAGAAAAATGTGAACATTGGGTAGGTGTTTTCATTCCCCTCATGATGTGTATTCGGGAGAGCTCTTGGGTATTGGTGTACTTTGGGTTCTTGAGCTTCATACACGATCATCCGGGAAGAAAAATGTGAACATGGGAAGGTGTTTTCATTCTCCTCATGATGTGTATCGGGAGAGTTCATGAGCATTATACAAAGGCTGTGCATCAATTCAACTACTTGGGGGAATTGTTCTCTTGACACCTTTTGGAATGGATCTCTTCAGACTTCAGTGGAAAAGGAATTTGAGAAGATTATTTAAATGTGGGATGATATGTTGCTGTTGTTCTATTGGATGATATAACCTCGAATGAAGAATCACGGTGATTATTCTTAAAAGGCGCAGCAAGATCGATGATAATGGTGTGCTTCTCTGTGCACCTGTCTAAGGCAAGCTTGAAATAAGAGCTTTGAATCTGCTCATCTAATGGATTTTCGGTTTGGGGGGAAGCTGCCAAAGTCTCACATTCTTAAAGGCTCTATTTCTTCTTTTCAAGAGCCTCGGAAGCTTTGGTGGTGGATGTTTAAGAGATGACGATTTCTATCTTCAACAACGGGGCTGTTTGTTATCCTTATCTCGGTACTCGTATCATCATCTTTCTTAAACTATATCATCTATTCTATCTTTGTAAATATTTATCAAAAACCAAAATACAAAATTATAAAACCAACAAAAAGTAAATAGAAAAATATAAAACCAACAAAAACCCATAAAAATCAGAAAATTTGAAAAAGACCAAAAATATGTTTTCACAAGACATGTCTTCTGGTATCGATAACATCTGCGGTCTTAGAAATGTCATTCAATAATGGCACGGGACCATAGATGAAGTTCGAGCAGGAGGTGTAAATATTCTTTTCTAAACATGTCAAAAATCATGGCTTCAGATTATTTGACTGTAACCCGCGCGAAAAATGATGGCTTGATTATTTGAGTTGTAACGTGCTTATAACAATGGTTTGCTATTATTTCTGATAGCAACCCGCTCTTTAAAGAAGGAAAGTGCTGCGCTAATACAATTTTCATGAATTTCGTGCACTTATCCTAAAATCAAAATGAGGAAAGTATGTCGAAGGACTGCTGTTCCAACTCAAATATTTTTCCTTCTAAAATTCTTCAGAAAAGTATTTTTTGTTTTCAAAAATGGTGGTAAATGAGTTGCTTAAAAAATCAATCAGATTCAGTGTTTTCGTAAAAATCAAAAACTTAATCAATGACTTCAGCGCTTTTAAACTTTTCAGAAAAATGAGTCATTGATTGAGGGGGATAATGTTTTTCAAATTTATATCATCTATCGGGTTTATCAAATTATTCTAAATGCTTAACTGAAAAATGATGTTAACCTACGTTGAAGGACTAGGTGCCTAGGATAAGATTGTTAGGATTAGATGATTATAGTATGATAAAAACATAATTCCCATGCTTTATACGAACTGATTGATATGTTGGATTGACTTGTATTAGTCGATTGTTGTTTGGGTGTTGTCGACCACCATATATCTGTATGTGTGTTCACTAACGTATGCAGGTATATTGGTATATAAGAATGTTCCCGATTCGGATCCCACAAATGAAGATGATTGGATGCCGAAAGGAAAGGGCAACTATATCTTAGGTCGACAAATGAAGAAGCGAGACTTAATTTGACTTCTATGGAAAGTTGGCATGAAAAATGCAGCGTAAGAGGTCTCACTGCATCGTGCGGAGATGGTTTTCTTCATCATCAAATGAAGAAACGGAGCTTAATTGGACCTCTATGAAGAGTTGGCATGACAAATGCAGCGTCGAGAAGTCTCAATGCATCGTGACGGTTTTCTTCCACCCTACAACAACAACAACGAAGAAAAACTTGTTATTCTCTACCACCTAACGTATCTTTGTGCAGGACAAGTAGTGATGATGCCATTTTTTTAAACAATTTTTGAATAATATTGTTTTGAAAATGGAAAAATATTGTTTTGAAAATAAATCGGATTCAAAGTTTTGAAATCAACCGGACTTTATTTTGTCAAATAATAAGTGATTTCAAATTAAATATTTTCAAACGATATCTCTTAATAAAAGTCCAGTTTGTACAACATAAAGTGGTGATCTAAAGATTTAATGTTATGTCATGGTATGATTTTCTTTAAAATTCAAAGATCTTACAAAATGAAATTTTTTCTGTTCTTGTTTGATTGTGAAATTGTTTTATTTTACTTAAAGATCTCTTAAAAACTATCATACCTGACACTAACAATATTTAATGTCTAATATTGATCCGTATCAATCATTTTTCAAAATTAAATCAAGCCCGTATTTCCCAAAATCTTTTAAATGATTTAAATCAATTGGGATCACAAATCTCAAAAGGTTTGAAATTTTTTATCGGGGTGGAGATCGTGATTTAAATCTCAAATTTTTTTAAATGGAATTGGTTTTAGTCCTTTAAAGGCACTCCTGCCTCCATGTGCCAAACGATTTCTAATACGTAATGCACATGTTGAGGGGGAGCATTTATCCAAAAACAAGATGAGTATTTAAACCTGGACACATTTTCTCCTATGTTTTCTAAACCTTATTAAATCACTTGGGATCCAAAATCTCAAAGGGTTTGATATTTTTGATCGGGGAGAATTTGTGATTTAATAATGAAACTTGATTAAAGATGATCATTTTTTGATTCAAATGTGCATGCTGCTCTCCCATATGTGCTAGCGCTTTCGAATCTCGAAGCACATATTGATGGGGAGCATTTCAAAAAGAAAATAAACTTTCAAGGTACAAAGATTTATATGTTTCAACATAAAGTACCTTGATTGATTTTCTAAAGGTTTCTTAATGGCTATTGTGATCGTGGATGTGCTTCAAAAGAGCTCTTTCCTCTATGTGATAAAATAATTTAAAATATCCCATGCACATATTGAGAGTGAGAATTTACCAAAGAAAATCAAATGGCTTTTTTCCATGGAAATTGTGATCAAGAATTTATTTCAAAAGAACTCTTGTCTCCATGTGCTAAACAATTTATAAAATCATATGCACATGTTGAGGAGGAGCATTTCTAAAAGATCAAAACAATTAAGGTACAAAATGCTTTGATATTATATCACAAGTACCTTGATTGATTTTCAAATGGTTTTCAATTGGTTTAGAAGGAAAGACTAATACCAAAAGACCGACCATTTTACTTTATGTATGGAGTTATAAGGATGGTGAGGTTAGGTATTAGTTCCCACGATCCACCAGAACTGGAGGGATCTACCCAGGGACAATCCACTAGATAGTGTAGAGTCCTTAGGTATGATGAAAAAAAGGAGAAAAGTGAGATATGGGAAGAGTGCGGACTGAGATAGAGCTAGAACTGGAATAAACCAACAAGGTTCTAGTTATGAAATCTCGGTAAGCACTGAAGGGGTTGAAGAATGAAAAAGAATGAATGTGAAAAGGGTGAAAAGAAATAGCCCTCCAATAATTCAACCTTAGGGCAGTAACCGGGTTCAATACATATGCTACTGGTGGTTACTAAGGTAACACTGGTATTGAAGACAAGACGTCATGGACCCAGTGACGCACTACACTTAACTTCCCAAGCTACTCAAGTTCCTCTTAAAAGGACTTGTTTCATTTTCATGGGGAAACATAATCTATCAACTTTCTCTTAGAGATTGTTGATATTGAAGAAGGAGACCCTCTCCCTAGTCTCCGACATAGGAAACCAAAGTGCACGATTGAGTCTAGAGCCAAAGAGATCATCCACAATATCTCATTAGGACACAAATGTAATGAAGACTTGCTGTTTCACACAATGTGGAAAGTAAGAATATTTTAAGAGTCCTACGCATTATCCTTGTGGTATTGCCAGAACATCCGAGTGATATGTAAAGTATTCACGATGAAGATGGAAATCCTTCTAGAGCCAACATCAAACAAGCTCTTGGTGGGTGACATGTGAGATCTTCTCGAAAGATCAAACTGGTGACAACTGGATAGAAATGATGGGGCGATTCACTCGTGAATCAACCTTGGTCTAGGAAATGAATTGACGAATACTTTTGGAAAAACCGTTAGATGTGCAAATCTTCCTTTTCTCTAGCACATCGAATGTGTATTCATATTTCAAACTCAAAAAGTATCTCTGATTGAAAAAATACTTTTGGAAAAACCGTTCGATGTGCAAATTTCTTCTTTTCTCTAGCACATCGAATGTGTACTCTTTTCAAATACAAAAGGTATTTTTGATTGAGAATTGATCTTTCTCATAAAACCTTCGTCGTATTACAAATCTCTTTCTTCTAAGCAATACGCGATTGTTTTTCAAATCAATTTTTCATCAATCAGATGAATCTCAATTATTTGGTTCACTCACTCCGTGTTGTCTTCTTTGAGGCGTTCGGTTTGTTTAGAGCAGCTAGAACAGTTGCAAAACCTGTCAAGGAGATTCTTGAATTATACCGATCACGAGGCAGTACTTGTGCGATCAACGAGGAAACGTGGGCGTGGACCTCAATTCAATGAAAGTGATCAAAGACACTTTGTGTGTTTTATTGCTAGCTGTTGTTTGCGGTACATTTGAACGGTTGCGGTGATCAAAATTGAGAAGTCAATCAAAGCCGCATGCTCACGGCATCCAACTTAATTGAAGAAATCATAACTAGTGCATATCTACATAACCGGCTCGATATTTTTATACTATGCTTGCTCTGGCTGCTGCAAATATCATGAACCAGTAAAGCTTCCGCTACTCTGATGGAAAGATGTCATGATCCAAAAGTGTGAGCATGTCGGTCTAAAAGTCACAACATCACATGATGGCAACACAACAAACGGTGATCCAGAGATTTACTGTGGCTGATGATCTCAATGAAAGCTCGAAGATCATCAAAGATGTGGATCAGTTAAAGGCCTCTACTTAAAGTATAAAGCATTCTGACTTTGAAGTTGCACTACTAAAGTACAAAGATTGCGGAACTTGAAGAACAAGAAGTCTACGAGCTCAGAACTAAAGACAAAGATAGAATGCTAGGATGCAAAATGTATTTCATGGGGGGACCTCCCTTAGGGGGAGATTGTTAGGAATTAGAAAATTCCATGGTGAAGAGTCGGTCACCCCAAATATTATCTAGCATAAGTTAGCTCGTAGACTTGTAGTTATTTACGTTATTTATTAGTTAGTTATTAGCGTAGAATAGTTTAGTGTAACACCGTGGAGGAAGGACGGGTCTTTACCCACTGTATGCCTGATCCACAGTCCGTTAGGAGGACGTATGCTTTGTAACTATAAATACCCCTTCCATCCTTGGAAGGGGTGTGGCTTCTTTGAATCTAACCTTTCATTTTTATAAAGCAACTCTCTTTCAAGAGCCTCCTCTCTACTCTCTTCATCTCTCTAATGGCTTTCTTATTTAATCATTGTCCTAGACCACCCAAATCATCAAACAACATAAATATTCACGATCCAACATGGAGGTTTACAATTCGCCTTGCGAAGAAGTAGGCGAGATTGTATGGTTGTTGAGTTAGGAGACAGTAAATCATGTGAGCACAACATGCAGGAAGTATCTCACGGTTTCCTATAAGACTCCAAACACTTTCACGTAGAATGACTGCGAGAGGTTTAAGATCATCTCGGATATCACGTGTATGGATTATGTTTGGATTTGAGTAACTGGATTGAGGAGTGCATAAAATGCGAGTTATTTCTTGAGGAGAAGGTATGTATGAATAATATGGCCTGTTTTCTTCACGATAGTTAAAGAGAGAATCAAGAGACCAATCTTCAGTGAAGGCACATTGTCCATGATTTGGAATTCGGAGAATGTGAGCAAATTGCTCAAGAGTCAAGACAAACTTTTGGTTTTTGATCCAAAACCATAGTGATAGAGAACGATCCTCGTGACGAACGAGTTAAACTTGACGGAAGAATTCCAAAACAAACCGCGGACAAATTTTCTCGTTAATCCTGAGAAGACCTTCTAGTCCTATGGTGCGGAATGAGGTATTGATACCTTCTTGGTATAATAGAGGTGATTCAACAACACGTCCTTCATGAAAGCAACGAGTTTCGAGATTATTGAACCTACGAACATGATTTCCAGGTTTGCTGGGCTTAAGAGATATATTAGGAATGTAGACACAAGTGAGTTGATGATTGAATTCATACTCATGAGTCATGATGAAACTTATATACACGAAATGAATAATTTAAATGAGTATGATAGGACAAAGTAACGCTTCAAGAGTGAGAATGTTTTTTATTAGTGACATCTGAGTTCAATCCTACTTTATTGTTGAAATGATATGATCTCCTAATGTTTTTATTGACTATTCTATTTTTATTAACAACAAAAATTAACTTACTTTGCTCTAATATTCTAGTAGGTTTTTCATTTTATGGTAATTTTTGTGAAGTGGTTTTTATGTTGCATGAGTATTTGTCACTAGATCCACGGTTCTGCCGGTTCTCTTTTAAATGGGATCCGGCTAGTTAAAGATCGAGGATCTGGGGATCTGCAGGTTTGACAGAAAAATGGTTTTGACGTAGAATCGATTTTTGCAACTTTTATATTATAAAGTAGAATGTGTTTTAGCCAATGTTAGTTCTTAAGCATGCATTAATTATTTTAAAAACATGTCAAGGATTGAAATGTGCGAAAGAAAGAAATGTTAAAGAACACATTATACGAGAAATAAATGAGATAACTACGACAATTAATTATATAATATTTCAACGCTTAGAGAAATACAAAGGATCAAATATATGATACAAATGTAGATCAACAAGACAAAGTACATGTCTCCATGAGAAAACTTGATCATGGGATACACGAGAGCGATGAGTGATATGATGATGAGCACGAGGGTGATGTAAACCATGATGATGAAGATCTTTCTTGGTTTGATTTCTCAAAGTGAGATGAATAAGAAGATGAAGTTTGAATGTGAGGTATTTTGAAAGTGGAAGATTTGAAAAATGAGGTTTGTTGGTGATATTGGACGATCAGAGGGGGTTTTATAGGGAAGGAGGAATTTTTTAGATTTGTGTTTTTTTTATTAGTATTTAGAAAGATTTGATTGTTAGGAATTAGTTTAAGACAACACATAATGAAATACCTAGGTTTAGACGCATGAAAACACGCATGCACAAAGGTTTTCTAATGAAGCCACGTATAACAAAAACTAACATATATTGGATATTTAAATAAATGAAAAATAAATATAACCATATAAGTTTCCATTTAGTGATATGCAAGCATACTCATACTTAGCTAATGTTACTTAGAGATAAGTTTTATGAAAATCATACCTCTATTGTAATTTTGAGTGTCCCTTTCTTTTGAAAAAATGTATCAATGGACAACTCCAGTTTCTTCGAGATCTAGTTGGTAGTATGTTTAGACACCTTTTTTGTGAAGGTTATCTTATTACCAAGGAATCCTGATGGCTTGTTTATTATGAGGTTAACTAAACAAAATGACAAGAAAGGTTAGTGCATTTCGTAAGAAAAAATAAGATGTAGAAAAATTGATGTTGTCATCCAATCAACATCCAACAAGAGTGTTCTTAAAACATAGTATTTGTTTTTAGAAACTTTCATTCTTTGTATTTTTCAAACATACATAGATCGTATCAAGTTCTTAAAGTACGATATACTCTAAGAAACTTGGTAACAAAGCTCTGGTACCAATTGTGGAAAACTAGAAAGGGGGGGGGTTGAATAGTTTTACCGATTAAAATTCATTTTCAACTATTTAGATCGACTTATGTCAATCTATTTAATGTGTGTGTTGGATGATGATAGATAAGCATATAAATAAGTAATGCAAAGATTAAGTGTAAAGGAATACAAAACCACGACACGAGTATTTATAGTGGTTCGGCTACAAGGACACCTTCCTTGCCCTACTTCACTCCCCGAGTTCCCCACTCGAGATTTCGCAAACACTACACAACACAAGCTCCTTAATGTGGTGGAGAAGCCTTCACAATGCCGCCTACTCTTTATCCGATACTAGGCTAGACACCAAGTTCTTCCACGAGGTAGAACCACACCAATCACAACGTCACCTACACTTTATCTGGTATAATGCTAGATACCGAGTTCCATTACAAAGGAGGAACTACTACCTAACACTACACCACTACACGACTACCCCCAAGGAGACACACTCCTTATTACAACATCATAAGGATATAAATATCCTTTAACCCAGCTAACTATCTTGTACATCGATGCACCATATCGAATGCATACCCTTGGCACCTTTCACTAATGCCACCCTTCGGCACCTTTCACTAATGCCTTCGACACGACCCTTCGACACCTTTCACTAATGCCTTCAACAGAACACTTCTACTAAGGGAGAAAAGAATTATCGACAAGATACACTTCAGTGGTCTTGATGATGACGAAGCTTAGCAACTCATGACCTTGAGCTTGCACGTCTTCAAGAGGTGGTGATCTCGCCTTTAAGAGGAACCTAGAGAATCACACAAACATAAAACTACATAGAATGATCCTTTGGATCAGATGTTAGAGATTTACAATACTAAGAGAGAGTATGTGTAAAAGGGGTAGTGAGCAAGAGAGAAATAGCTCACTATTTATAGACAAAAATGTCTATTGCCCACGGATCCCTCCCCAGAGGGATCCGGCTAGTGCAATCTTTGGGATCCGGCTCCTAGGTCAACTAGTGCAAGAATATTTTTAGCATATTCCATCAACTGGAGTTGGCTTAGTCTTGCTGGGAGATCTTATAACTATCTGGGAGACAAAGGAAACAAGCACTGATGCAATCTAGAACAACTAAGAAGTTTGGGAAATTACTAGCTGGAGATTCTTTGAAGAATCAGGAGTGCATGTTTTGGAGTTAGAAGATGGGAACATGATTCACATGCTAGCGAGAAGAAGATATCATTGACAAGAGATCTTATGATCAGAATGCTAGATCATGGTATGGAGGTTGAGCGAGAATGAAACACCCTTATGGTCATTGAATTATTTATCAAATGGACAACTATGGTTGATGATGATGTATAAATCTTTGGTATGATTCTTAATTATATAATCTTTTTGAAAAATCAGTACTTTATTCAAGAAAGAACTTCTGATAACGATACTTTACCAAAGTATGCTTGCTTGTAATAAAAACGATAAAATTCTTTTAATGAAAATAAACAAGTAATTTTTGAAAAGTGCAAAATACCGATGGTAATCGACTCACAATGTTTTATAAACAAGAAAGAGTTTGACTCACAATGTTTTACAAATCCGTTTTTAGTTGACAATTTACTAAAAATTGTATGGTTTTCATCTCACCATATCTGCAATAGTGAAGAGTTGGCTAGCCCACAAGAAAATGGCTTGTGGTAAAGGCTGTGGAAAAACCGTTTATATGGTAATTAGTTCACCATGGTGGCAAGAACTAACTAGTCCAAAAGCAAACGGCTATTGGTAAAGACTTAACAAATCCGTTGATAGCTGATTATTTGCTAAAAATCATATGGTTATCAATGTACCATGGTTTAACACACCTAAACATTGGCTACTCCAGAGTTAATGGCTTTGGTAAAGAGACATCAAAATCCATTAAATTTTCAATGATTCACCTCTCACAGGAGTTAACACACCTGGAAGTGATGAGAATAATATGAAACTTTATGATCTGATGTACAATTTGCCATATGTTACTGAGAAGCTGAAAAGATGAAGGTTCTGATAATGATTCTTTGAAAAGGATTGCTTATAAAGACTACTTTGATGATGATAATACAAGCACAAAGAGTATAAGACAAATATGAAGATAAAGACACAATCTTTCCTTGAAGACAAATATGTTAAAGATAAAGATACAAAGGAACTTGAAATCAAGCAAGTAGAATTCAAGTTAGGGGAGGATTGTTGGGATATAAAGTACTGAAGAAAGTCAAAGGGCTGAAAAAAGTCAAAGTACTGCTTAATGAAAGTCAAAGTACTGCTTGTGTCAAAGTACTGCAAAGGCAAAAGGACTGCTATGTTATATCGTTTATGGAAAGCTTTGTAGTTCTAGAATATTCTTAGTTTAGAATTAGTATTACTTGTCGTACAAGGATTGTAATTGTAAACCGACTAGGGTACTCCTTATGCCTATAAAAGGACCCTAGATTGGCATTAGAGGTACGCAACATTAGAGAATATTAGAGATACGACTTACATGCAAGTACGATATTAGAGTTATTAGGGTTGTTAGTGAATCTGTATAACAAGCAGGTTCAAAGTTTTAATATAATCGTTGAAGTTTAAAGTTATTCTTCTTAGCTTTATTGAAGTAGTTTCCACATACTTAATAGAGTAATATCAGTGTTTCATTGTTAGTAATTTAGGATTTATCCAAGATTGCTAAACCCTTACAAGCTACATAATTAGTTTGGTCAGAGTATATCGATCCAACAATTGGTATCAGAGCTTTTGTGGAAACTCTGATTAAGAAGAAACCCTTAAAACCAATTTAACTACAAACCCTAAAGATGTCGACTGAAGCTGCACCACTCCCATCCATCACCTCACTCAGAATTTCTATCATCAAGAAGGGAAAATATGATCTTTGGAGCATGAAGATGAGGCAGTACATTGCTATTATAGACCATGCACTGTGGGATGTGATTGTCACTGGTAATGTCGTTCTTGAAGAGCCTGTAGAAGTTCCTGGATAACCTAAACCACCTAAGCCTACCTTGCCAGCAGCTACAAAAAGAAATCAAGAGAAGGCCTTCAACATACTGCTGTCTGCTATTCCTGATGGTCACCTGCTAAAGTTTCATGATGCTAAGGATGCAAAACAACTATGGGCTGCTATCAAGACAAGATTTGGAGGTAATGATGCTTCCAAGAAGATGCATAGAAATCCGTTGAAGCAACAGTTTGAAACATTCACTGTTTGAGAAAGAGAAGGTCTTGATGCTGCCTATGACAGATTCTAAAATCTCCTTAGTATGCTAGAGTTATATGAAGCAAAGCTATCTATTGAAGATGCTAATTTGAAGTTCTTAAGAAGTTTGCCATCCGTATGGCATGTGGTTGCTACTATGATTAGAGGACAATCTGGTTTGGATACTATGGACTTTGATGATCTATACAATAATTTAAAGGTGTATGAGCATGAGATGAATGGTCAAACAAGTTCAAAATCTCACCGCATTGCTTTTGTGTCTTGAAGAGAGGTAGTACTTCCACTAAAAGTACTGCTTATCTTGTTCAAAGTACTGTTGGTGATAAACAGAATATTTGCACAACCATGACTACTACCACCTCATCACCATCAAAAACCATCAACTCTGATGATGTTATATTTCCTTCATTGCTTAGCAAGCCACCTTACCCGTTACTTATAAAGAAGATTTGTTGCAAATTGATGAGGATGATCTAGAAGAAATCGACATAAGATGGCAAGTTGCCATGATCACTGCAAGGATCAAGAAGCTCATGAAGAAGACAGGAAGAGGTGTTGATTTCAAACCCAAAAAAGGTATAGCATTTGACAAATCCAAGATTGAATGCTTTAATTGTCAAAGAACTGGACACTTTGCAAGAGAATGCAAGTTTGCTAAATATCAGGCAAACAGGATGATTGAGAAACCCAAGCTTGAAATAAGGAAGCTCCTATTACTGAACCAAAACCAAAAGCTTTGGTTGCTCAATAAAATCTGTCAGAGGTTGACTGGAGTGCTGAATTTGATGAGGAACCAGTAACCTACTCTATGGTCGCAGTGGAAGAGTTTGATTGGAGCACAACTTTTGATGAGGAACCAAGATTTGCTACTTTAGAATCAAGAGATGGCCTTGGAAGCTTTGATTGGAGCATGAAAAGTGAAGAAAAACCTGTTCTGCTCGCTATGGTAGCTACTTCACCAAGTTCACCTACTATCTCTGAGGTATGTTCTAAGTGTAATGATTTTTATCAAAAAGTGCTTAAAGATTATGTGACTGAAAGAGATAATTGTAGAAGGGCTAGGTCTGAGGTAGCTGGTTATCAAACAACTTTAGAGTCAATGGAAGCCAAAATAATAACTCATGAAAATAATGAAATGGCTTGGGCAGAAAAATATGAGCAACAAGATTATCAAATAAAATTGAGTGAATGGAAGTTAGGATGTAAGGTTTCTGAACATGAAAAGATGACTAAAGAAAGGGATGAATTGTTAGAAAAATTTGCTAGTTGGAAAGAATATGGCCTTTCACATGTTAGTTTTGTTGAAAAACAAAAAAGAGCACACATTAAAACTGGCCTAGGTTTCGGTATGGATTTTAGCAATACAGTGGAGAACCCACCTAGTGATAAGGAACAAATTGATTCAGAGGAGATAAAAACTAGTGATGATGACCTCATTAGCTCAGAAGAAAACACATCTAGTAATGAGGAATCAATTAGTCAAACACCTCCTGAATTTAAGAAAGACAAGGGTTATAATGCAGTTCCTCCACCAACTGGTAGTTTTCAACCACTTAGGACTGATGTTTCTTGTTTTGTAGTAGACAATTTAGAGTTTAGGAAAAAGGTTATTGGTCAATCTAATTCAGGTCCATCTAGTTCTGAATCCCCAAAAGAAACAGTTAAGAATCCTAAGGATGATAATGTTAAGAGTTCAGCAGTACCTTCAAGAAAAACTTTTCAAAATACTGCTAAATCATTTTGGGATAATTTTGGTCATTCACCAAAAAGTCAGGATAGTTTTGGTCATAGAACTAAAGGAAGAAATTTTGGGATTACAGGTCAAAAATTATGTTTTGTTTGTTATAGTCCTGATCATTTGATTAAGGACTGTAACTTTCACTCAGAATATTTAAGCAAATTTCCAAAGACCACATCTACCAACCATAAGCCAAGGAAGAATAAACCAGTTTGGAATCATTCACATAGGGTAAACCATAGTAATTTCTCAAAAAACTATAAGTACCCTCACTAGAAAAGACCTTTTTCCAAACCACCAGTACCCTCAAGCAACACTTTTCAAGGTACTGGTAAGTCAAAATTTTGTCAAGCAGTACCTTCTCAAAGTACTGCTAGGTTTTCACCCAATCAAGGTACTGCTAGTACTTTTTGGAATGGAAGCCCTAGGAGATCCAATTACTATCAACCTAGAAGGCGTTACACCTCAAATAGAGTACCTTGATCAATAAAATCTACACAAAAAGTTAAAACCAACTGGGTTGAGAAAGAAAAATGCTGATGGGAACAAACAATACTTTCAGCAAGTAAGGGTGAAAAAGAGAATTTTGTTGAAAATGAAAAAGAGAGTTTTGTTGAAAAACCACCACAAGTTTTGGAACAAACGAAAATAATTGATCATGTTTTAAAAAACAGTGGAGATTACATACTTAAAGAATTTAAGTATGTCACTCCACAAGAGGAACACAAGTCAGTAATGGCTTGGGTTCCTAAAAAAACTAACTCTTTCGTCTTTGTGCAGGGGGCAACCCGGAAGAGGAGCTTAAAGATCATTTAATTGTTGATAGTGGTTGCTCTAGAAGCATGACAGGAGACAAAGAGATTCTGTCAGATTTTAGATCATATTTTGGAGGAAGAGTTGCATTTGGGAATGATCCTAGTGGAGGTAGAATTACTGGAAAAGGAACCATCAAGGCAGGAAGCATAGACTTTGAGAATGTTCGCTATGTTAAGGAGCTCAAGTTTAATCTTTTTTCAGTATCTCAGATCTGTGACAAGAAGTACCCTGTGTTATTCACTGACACATAATGTCTTATTCTTTCCCCTGAGTTCAAGCTTGTTGATGATCACTTGGTAACACTGAGAGTACCAAGAACCAATGATGTGTACAGTCTAGATTTGAAGAATCTTAATTCTACTGAAAGAGCAACATGTTTAGTAGCAAAGGCAACACTTGAAGAAGCACATCTATGGCATAGAAGATTAGGTCATGTGAATTTCAAGAATATCAACAAGTTGGTTAAAGGAAATTTAGTTAGAGGTTTACCTTCCAAAACATACAAGAATGATCATTAATGTTTGGCGTGCAAGAAGGGTAAAAAACACAAAGCCTCATGCAAGAAGATTGAGGAAAGAACTATTAGAGAACCTTTAGAGTTGTTGCACATGGATCTGTTTGGACCTGTTTATGTTGCAAGATTAAACAAGAAGAAGTACTGCTTAGTTGTAACAGATGATTGTAGTAGATTTAGTTGGGTCTTTTTCTTGGGATTTAAAGATGAAACCTTTGATGCTATTCATGATCTTATAATATCCCTTGAAAATCAATTGAGACTCAAAGTACGAGGTATTAGATTTGATAATGGGACAGATTTCAAAAACAAGCTTATGGATGAATTTTGTGCCAAGAAAGGGATTAAGACGGAGTTTAGCATTGCTAGAACTCCACAGCAAACTGGTGTTGTAGAAAGAAAGAACAGAACATTGATAGAAGCAGCCAGAACAATTCTTGCAGATTCCCTATTATATATTCAATTTTGGGCTGAAGCTGTAAGTACTGCTTGTTATGTGTTGAATAGAGTATCAATCACTAAACCTCATATGAAGACACCCTATGAGTTGCTTATGGGTAACAAACCCAACATTCATTTTATGAAACCTTTTGGTTGTCCTCTAACTATTCTCAATACTATTGACACTCTGGGAAAATTTGATGGCAAGTCAGATGAAGGATACTTATTGGAGTACTGTACCAATAGCAAAGGATTTAGAGTATACAACAAGGTTACCAAAAAGGTTCAAGATTGTCTTCATATTGAATTTTTAGAAGATCAAGAAAATCAAAAGGGTAAAGGTCCTGATTGGATGTTTGATCTTGATGTTTTGACTCCTTCTATGAACCATGTTCCTGTCAGAGAAGAAAATCAAGTTGTTCACAAAGAAGAAGATTTATAGTACATTGTTCATGCAGTCAATAATAGACCTGATGCTGCTCCTGATGAAGATCCTATATCTATTGAGAAAGAGAAAAGTAATGATGTACCAAAATCCACATTGTCTGATGAAGATCAAGCTCTCCAAGATGAGCTTAATAGGATGCTTTTTCAAGAAACAATAGCACAATCTTATGAGGATGATCAAAGAAGAGCTTATGAGGAGGCAAAAAAAAAGGGTAAGTCTACAGATTACTCTCACAGTACTTTAGATCACAGTACTTTGGATCAAAAACCGATGCACCAATTAAGATTCCGATGATTTGAATGATC
Organism: Chrysanthemum makinoi; assembly: GCA_910596185.1. Classification (NCBI taxonomy): domain Eukaryota; kingdom Viridiplantae; phylum Streptophyta; class Magnoliopsida; order Asterales; family Asteraceae; genus Chrysanthemum; species Chrysanthemum makinoi. The sequence goes on along the minus strand of OU343222.1, from coordinate 247,393,726 downwards.
CTAACATGCCGGATTAGAAGACACTGATGATGAATTAGATGATGAAGGTATTTTCTCAAATTCCAATGAAGAAGCTGATTTCACAAATTTGGGTAATGATCTTGAAGTTCCACAGACTCCTACATTAAGAGTTCATAAAGATCATCCTACTTGTCAAATCATTGGACCTTCTACTTCAGGAGTGCTCACAAGAACCAAAGCTAAAGGTTTCTCTAAGCCACATAATGTTTTGCTTAGCTTTGTGTATAAACAAAATAGGCTAAATCATTAGGATCAACAAACATGCTTATTCACTTGCTTTATCTCTCAAGAAGAACCCAAGACTGTAGCTTAAGCATTAACTAAAGAGAGTTGGGTTGAAGCCATGCAAGAAGAACTTCTTCAATTCAAACTTCAAGACGTTTGGGTACTATGTGATCTACCAGATGGAAAGAAAGTCATTGGTACAAGATGGGTTTTCAGAGTTAAGAGAGATAAAAGAGGGAATATCATCAAGAACAAAGCAAGATTGGTTGCACAAGGATATAGACACGAAGAAGGAGTGGACTATGATGAAGTGTTTGCTCCTATAGCAAGGATTGAAGCCATTAGATTATTCCTTGCTTTTGCATCTTATATGGGCTTTACTGTTTATCAAATGGATGTCAAAAGTGCCTTTCTTTATGGCAAAATTATATAGGAAGTCTATGTAAAACAACCTCTTGGTTTTGAGGATCCTGTACATCCAAACAAAGTCTACAAAGTTGTTAAGGCTCTGTATGGCCTTCATCAAGCTCCTAGAGCTTGGTATAAAAGACTCTCCACTTTCTTATTGCAACATGGTTACAGGAGAGGAGCAATTGATAAGACTTTGTTTATCAAGAGAGACAAAAAGGACATAATGCTTGTTCAAGTATATGTAGATGATATTATCTTTGGAGCTACAAAACAATCAACGGTGAAAGAATTTGAGCGACTCATGCGACAAGAATTTCAAATGAGTTCCATGGGTTAATTAACTTTCTTTTTGGGGGTTCAAGTTAAACAATCAAGTACTTGAAGCTTTATTAGTCAAGATAAGTATGTCACTGACATTCTTAAGAAGTTTAACTTCGATGCTATCAAGCCAGTCACCACACCTATCAAAGCTATCAACTCATTAGGAAAGGATGAAGATGGATAGGTGATGAGTGTCTAAATACTCATCATTTTTGTACAATCTAAACTGCAAAAACATCTGAAAACACTCAGAAATGCATCAAAATGATGAAAATATCACAAATAAGTGTTTTATGTGTTTTAAATGCAAAAATACCAAAATCAGATGAAAAACATATCAAATTTGCAAAATTGGCAGTTTTAGTCCCCGAGTTTCAAAAAGTTGTCAAAAGCAGTCCACTGGTATATCAAAATCAAGAAAAATATCATTCAAGGTCCCTAAAATATTCTAAGTTGTAAAAAATGGTCCTTGAATGATTCTTTGGTCAAATGGCGAGAAAAGGTCCTAAACTTTGAAAAATTGCAAAATTAGTCCTTGGATATTTTAAAATGGAAAATGATTAAATTTTATCCTTGTACTATCAAACTTGTCAAGTTTGGTCCTTTTGATACCTTTGGAAAATGGGCAAGTTCAGTCCTTCAAGTTTGGTCGAATTACAACTCTAGTCCTTGTATTACTACTAATACCAAACGGATTCCTTAATTATCCAAACCCAAATACACAACCAATAAGCCCAAACCCAGTCCAATACCCGTTTACCCATCCAACCCGTCCACTACCCAAACCCGGTCAACAATAATACCACCCAGTCAAACAAATTCACCCCGCGCCTTTTTCTTCCGCTCACCTGCTACCCTGCAATCACTCAACCCACTCCCCCACCAATGCTCAACTTCACCCCTCCTTGTCCCCTCCACCTCAACACAAGACAAGAAACATTAAATACTTCATCCTCCTAAACACTCAATCCTTCCACCTGGCTAAAACCACTTTCCCGCCAAATTGCATCAAACGGCTAACATAGTCCCAACCCATCCAATGGCTCAGAATTTAAGTGGGATTTTCTCAGTGGACAAGTGGAAGCACATTTGTTATAAAGAGATGAAAGAAGCTTGAAGAGAGTAGTTAGTTTTATAAATTTTTAATGTCGTTTTTTTAAAATTAATGTTTTAGTTTAAAGCAAATGTTGTAATTTTAGTTTTTATGTATCATAATAATTGCTGAGACATAATTGTAATGTGCTTTTGAATATCAATTCAAGTTTTTATATAAATTCCAAGTTTCCAGTTAAATTTGAAATTTTCTTTGTCTTATGTACAAGCTTCTATTAGCTTCTTTAAGCTCAACAAGTTCACTCAATCTTATTTTAGCTTTTGACAAGCTTTGGAAACAGTTTCAAGCCCTTTTCATTCATGGTCAACAAAAGTAAACTGTTGATGCATTTGGAAATGGTGATGATAATAGTTGTTGCAGAGGATGAATATGGGTTGGAATAGATTAGGTTAGAGTAGATTGGGTTTGGTTTTAGCAGCAACACCAGGTGGACACATGTGAGTGAGTTTCTAATTTTAAATTTTCAAGTCAATTTGCAGTTTTTGTTGGAACTTGTATATGTGGTCATTTGTAGTTCAAATATGTTTATTTAGTTCTAATTAAGGTATTTAGACTTAGTGTGATTAAGAAATCATGTTGGTTCAGCAGTTTGTTCAGTTTTTCAGTTCATATCAATTAGTATAGGTGTGTTTGGATTAGCTCTTTGATCTGTGTTATAAGTCTGTGCATAGGATAATACTTGTTGTTTTTGGCTTGTTCAGCTCATTCATACTCATACCTGTCTCAATAGTATGCCTGCAAAAGCTCAAAAGTCAAAATTTCAATAATCTGTCTCTATTTACTTAACTGTTGCAGTTTTATCAAAGCATAGTCTTGATTTGTGTTTAGAAATCTTAGACCTTGCTTGCTTTAGTCTCATTTTATCATATTACATCTCATTCAGTCCAAAAATTAGCTTCAAATTTCATTTTGGTCAACTTTTGATAATTGCTTCAAAAAGTCAAAATGGCAAAACTCAGTTTTGGCCAAGCTAAGATGATTTTCATGAGTTCATTTCTGGGTGAATTCCATTGAAATTTTGGGTTTTATAAGTTCAACAAGTCTAATTTCTTATTACTATTTTTGTAGATTTTTACAAATTTTCTATAATCTCCAAATGAGCTTGTCAAAGCCAGGCTTATGTGCCCCGTGCCTGAGGGCATTAAATTGCACATGGGTTGTGCAGTTTGTGCAGATCTTGCACAAAGCTCTTAAGAGCTTTTCTAGGTCTGATTTTTGGTTCATTAGTAGTTACCCAGGTCTAGCTTAGGATCCAGCTTCTGTTTTTCCATTTCAGCTTATTGACTGTCTTGTGCTTGAGCTTAAAGTTGGTCCCCTAAAACTGCTTTTAGCTCATTAGCTTAAAACATCAAACCAGTGCATTGTGCATTTCAGAGGATTAGGATAGTTGAAACTTATTCCATTTAGGTACTTTTAGCAGTTTATAACTTCTGTTTTGGTTTGGTGCTTATTGGTCTCCATTTGCTTATTCAAAGTGCTTATTTATAAGCACTTTACACATCAGTTCCATAATTCCACACATAAGCATCTGTTTTTCCATTTTTCTTAGATTCCTAATATTATTTTAGAGTTTTCCTGAAATTTTTAGATTTTTCCAAGCTTGTTTGCTAATTTTCTGCATTTAAATTACTTTTTAGCACTTTTTAAATAGCATTTAATACAAAAAATTAAGCAAAGCTTCAAAAAAATAATTTTTAATTTTTCTTAAGTTAAGATAAATATAAAAAGTCAAAAAAATATTTTTCTAGATTTTTCTTAGTTAAATTTGTATTTTTAAGTAATTTAATTAGTTTTAAATAGTTTTTAATTCCTAGAAAATAGAAAAATAATCAGAAAATTACAAAAATAGTTTTGAAAATTCTTTTTTGATATTTTAGATTTTTGTAAGTCATAATTTTATTTTTCTAGCTTTATTTCATATTATCTTGTATTTTAGGTTATTATTAAATAGTTAAAATTAGTTTTTAATTAATAATAATTAATTTAATAGTCATAAAAATAATTTTCTTTTTCTAAAAATTTTCTTTTATCATTAGGTTTGTAAAAATGTCATTTTCATATTTTTAGGACTTTTATTTCTTAGATCTCACTTTTTATTTTGTACGTTTACGTAATTTTATTTAAACGTAAGTTTTAAGTTTTAAACGTTCATTATTGTAAAAATAGTGATAGCGTTTATTTAATATATTTTATCTTTTTAATTTTCTTAATTTGCATTTAAGTCGCTGTTATTTATAAACTTTTTCTTTAGGTATAGTTATCCATCAAAACCTTTACTGATCACTATCCTTAGTGATCACTCTATCATCTGAATTAGTTTTGACACACCATTGAGTCTCCGTGGGACTTAACGACCCGAGAATTCATTATATTCTCCAGGACTTCATTGTATTTGTGTTTTAAGCAGTTTTAAGTTTCTTACAGTCGGCCATTCACAAGTGGTCAGCTTGCGTGAGAAAACTTGACTGTTCGGGCACAGATCAAATTTTGGCGCCGCTGCCGGGGAGGCTTTAGCGTGTGTTAAACCTTTTGCAGACCCATTCTTGCACATATACCACCATTTGTAAAAAGTTTTTTGTAAAGTTATCAGAAAATCAAAAAGTTCATTAACACTTTTCCTGAAGTGTTAACAACACCAAAAATATTTTCATTCTTCGTTTTTATAGCATGTTTTTCAAAAATCCAAAAATATCCATCCTTTATCCTCTAATCTTTTAATTCTCCATTCCTTATCCTCTATAACCGTTTAATTCTTCATCTCTTATCCCTCTTATCCGTTTAATTCTTTATGTCATGGTTTTCGACATGTTCCTGGTGTGGAGGTCCATTTAACGGTGGAAATTGTCAGCGATGTACCAATGTGAGTTTCGGAGACAAATTTGTCGCAATCCCGACCCCATTTCAAATAATGAAACACCCGATTTTTCCTACCTACCTCCACAGGCCCAATACGAATCCTACTCATGCGAGTTTTGTGGGAATGATTCTCATTACGGTTTTGATTGTCCACCACGGGTCCCGCTTGTCTATGAGCCAGAACCATGTTACAATCAGAACTTTGGTGAAAGTTATTTCCCCAATTATCTCATTCAAGTGAGAATTGCGGGGTCCTCATGCGACTTTTGAATGTCAACCGATGAATCAAAATTTTCACAATTCCAATTCTCCCGGTTTTGACAATTTCCAACCCCACAGATTCCATCATTCATCAATATCATCATGATAAAACTATTGGAGAATTACTAGCTGAAGAACGTAGCGGCTAATCCTAGTACTCAGATTTCGAGCCTTCCACAGATTTCAATGATTACAAGGAGTGTAATCTTCTAGAAAGTTTCGAAGAAATCGCATTCGAAAAAACTACAAATGAAAAGAATGGTATGTAAGCTTCAGCAGATGAATATAAAAATTCGATATGATGACGATGATGATGAGGATACTATTCAAATGAGGGAATATTATGATTACGACGAGGAGAGTGTTATTCAATTGAACGATCTTATTTCTCAACTCCCTCAATCTATTGCTATCACACCTATCTTATCTATTATTGCTTCCAAAGACTCTCTCATAATGGAGGATGATCATCTAAACTATTTCGGAACGGAATCATCTAATGTTGAGAACTTCGTCCCAATCCCAAGTGAGTCTGAGGATATATCCGATAGTGATTGTGATTTGCCTTTTTGTTATTCTCTTGACATTTAGGAGGTTACTCCGGATTTTCTCAAATCCTCTTTTTGAATTTAATAATGACTACACTTTTGGGAAAGTAAATCCTCTTTTTGATGAAATGTCCAGATCTGAGAGACCATCACGAAGTGGTGGAAATTGCTAGCTCTCAGAGCACACCACTTGTCCCACCTCTGTATTCTAACTTATCTCTTCCATCATGTGATGACGATTCTATCCTCATTGATGAGATTCATGATCCAAAAATCATGAATTCCCCTTCCGATAATGAGGAGTTAGTCATGATTTTTATCATGATTTTCTTTCTTTTCTTCACATATGGTGTGACTTCTCATTCCCTTTTCTCCTTCGGTAATGAGGACACTATTTTGATCCGGCATTTTCATTTATCATTTTTGAGCCGGTTCTATCTATATCTCATCGGTGTGGAACTTTCACGTGCTTCAAATATTTGTCCAAACATTTTGAATGAAAGTCCGATGGAGATTGTCTCTTCCACTTACTTCCCCATGAACCAAATGAATTCGGGGTCGAGTCAAGCTAGCGACTCGGTAATCAAAAACAGTAGCTAAACATGGGTTTTCACCCATGTGTTCCACCCTAGTGTGGGGGAGTTGCCCCACATGTTATATATATATATATATAAGTTTCATATAAAAAAAAAAAAAAAATCAAATAATGGCCGTAGTATTTCCCTTTTACGTTCTCAGTTTCGGCATAACCGCCGGTACTTTGAATATTGAGGGCAATATTCATTTCTAAGTGTGGGGGGGATTCTCACGAATTTTATTATATAATAATACCGCCCAATTCCCCCGTTTTTGGCCAAATTTTTTTTTTTTGGAGTAAGTGTTTTGCACTTACTCAATTGGTTATCATCGCCTTGTATAAAAAACAAAAGGATTGGCTAATCCAGGAGCAAACGGCTCTTGGTAAAGATATCTCAAATCCGTTTGTGGCTTGCAATTTGCCCAAAATTGTATGGTATTCAACTCACCATATCCTAAAAAGTGAAGAGTTGGCTAGCCCGCAAGATTATGGCTTGTGGTAAAAGCAGATGGAAAAACCATAATTGGTAATCAGCTCACCAAAGATAATATTGATAATTTATCTAAGAGTTAGCTAGTCCAGAGCAACGGCTTCGGTAAAGACAAATCAAATCCGTTTACAGCTTATGATTTGCTCAAAATCATTTGGTTATCGGTGTACCAAGGTTCTTACTTGAATCAAACATTTTGCTACTCCGAAGTAATGGCTTTTGGTAAAGAGTTTTAAAATCCATTAAAGATCTAAATCATTGCTAGGGACTAGCAATATCTTAGTGTGGGGGATTGATGAGTGTCTAAATACTTATCATTTTTGTACAATCTAAATGAAAAACATCGAAAACACTTTCGAAATGCATCAAAATGATAAAAATATCACAAATAAGTGTTTTATGTGTTTTAAATGCTAAAAATACCAAAATCGATGAAAACATATCAAATTTGCAAAATTGGCGCTTTAGTCCCCCAAGTTTCAAAGTTGTCAAAAAGCAGTCCCTGGTATATCAAAAATCAAGAAAAATATCATTCAAGGTCCCTAAAATATTCTAAGTTGTAAAAAATGGTCCTTGATTGATTCTTTGGTCAAATGGCAGAAAAGGTCCCTAAACTTTGAAAAATTGCAAAATTAGTCCTTGGATATTTTAAAATGGAAAATGATTAAATTTTATCCTTGTACTATCAAACTTGTCAAGTTTGGTCCTTTTGATACCTTTGGAAATGGGCAAGTTAGTCCTTCAAGTTTGGTCGAATTACAACTCTAGTCCTTGTATTACTACTAATACCAAACGGATTCCTTAATTATCCAAACCCAAATACACAACCAATAAGCCCAAACCCAAGTCCAATACCCCTTTTACCCATCCAACCCGTCCACTACCCAAACCCGGTCAACAATAATACCACCCAGTCAAACAAATTCACCCCGCGCCTTTTTCTTCCTTCTCCACCTGCTACCCTGCAATCACTCAACCCCTCCCCTCACCACCAGCTCAACTTCACCCCTCCTTGTCCCCTCCACCTCAACACAAGACAAGAAACATTAAATACTTCATCCTCCTAAACACTCAATCCTTCCACCTGGCTAAAACCACTTTCCCGCCAAATTGCATCAAACGGCTAACATAGTCCCAACCCATCCAATGGCTCAGAATTTAAGTGGGATTTTCTCAGTGGACAAGTGGAAGCACATTTGGTTATAAAAAGAGATGAAAGAGAAGCTTGAAAGAGAGTAGTTAGTTTTATAAATTTTCCTAATGTCGTTTTTTTAAAATTAATGTTTTAGTTTAAAGCAAATGTTGTAATTTTAGTTTTTATGTATCATAATTAAGCTGAGACATAATTGTAATGTGCTTTTGAATATCAATTCAACTTTTTATATAAATTCCAAGTTTCCACTAACCTGTTGAAAATTTCAGTTTCTTTGTCTTATGTACAAGCTTCTATTAGCTTCTTTTTAAGCTCAAACAAGTTCACTCAATCTTATTTTAGCTTTTGACAAGCTTTGGAAACAGTTTCAAGCCCTTTTCATTCATGGTCAACAAAAGTAAACTGTTGATGCATTTGGAAATGGTGATGATAATAGTTGTTGCAGAGGATGGATATGGGTTGGAATAGATTAGGTTAGAGTAGATTGGGTTTGGTTTTAGCCCGCAACACCAATTGGACACATGTGAGTGAGTTTCTCATTTTAAATTTTCAAGTCAATTTGCCTTTCATTTTTTGTTGGAACTTGTATATGTGGTCATTTGTAGTTCAAATATGTTTATTTAGTTCTAATTAAGGTATTTAGACTTAGTGTGATTAAGAAATCATGTTGGTTCAGCAGCTTTGTTTAGGTTTTTCAGTTCATATCAATTAGTATAGGTGTGTTTGGATTAGCTCTTTTTTTTGATGTGTTATAAGTAGTCGTGCATAGGATAATACTTGTTGTTTTTGGCTTGTTCAGCTCATTCATACTCATACATGTCTCAATAGTATGCCTGCAAAAGCTCAAAAGTTAAAATTTCAATAATGTCTCTTATTTACTTAATCTACTTGATTTTATCAAAGCATAGTCTTGATTTGTGTTTAGAAATCTTAGACCTTGCTTGCTTTAGTCTCATTTTATCATATTACTTCTCATTCAGTCCAAAAATTAGCTTCAAATTTCATTTTGGTCAACTTTTCATGATTGCTTCAAAAAGTCAAAATGGCAAAACTCAGTTTTGGCCAAGCTAAGATGATTTTTCATGAGTTCATTTCTGGGTGAATTCCATTGAAATTTTGGGTTTTATAAGTTCAACAAGTCTAATTTCTTATTACTATTTTTGTAGATTTTTACAAATTTTCTATAATCTCCAAATGAGCTTGTCAAAAAAGCAGGGCTTATGTGCCTGTTACTGTGGGTTGTCGCGATTTGTGCAGATCTTGCACAAAGCTCTTAAGAGCTTTTATAGGTCTGATTTTTGGTTCATTAGTAGTTACCCAGGTCTAGCTTAGGATCCTGCTTCTGTTTTTCCATTTCAGCTTATTGATTGTCTTGTGCTTGAGCTTAAAGTTGGTCCCCTAAAACTACTTTTAGCTCATTAGCTTAAAACATCAAACCTGTGCATTGTGCATTTCAGAGGATTAGGATAGTTGAAACTTGTTCCATTTAGGTACTTTTAGCAGTTTATAACTTCTGTTTTGGTTTGGTGCTTATTGGTCTCCATTTGCTTATTCAAAGTGCTTATTTATAAGCACTTTACACATCAGTTCCATAATTCCACACATAAGCACCTGTTTTTCCATTTTTCTTAGATTCCTAATATTATTTTAGAGTTTTCCTGAAATTTTTAGATTTTTCCAAGCTTGTTTGCTAATTTTTCTCATTTAAATTACTTTTAGCACTTTTAAATAGCATTTAATACAAAAATTAAGAAAGCTTCAAAAAATAATTTTTAATTTTTATTAAGTTAAGATAAATATAAAAAGTCAAAAAAATATTTTTCTAGATTTTTCGTAGTTAAATTTGTATTTTTAAGTAATTTAATTAGTTTTAAATAGTTTTAATTCCTAGAAAATAGAAAAATAATCAGAAAATTACAAAAATAGTTTTGAAAATTCTTTTTTGATATTTTAGAATTTTCTAAGTCATAATTTTATTTTTCTAGCTTTATTTCATATTATCTTGTATTTTAGGTTATTATTAAATAGTTAAAATTAGTTTTTAATTAATAATAATTAATTTAATAGTCATAAAAATAATTTTCTTTTTCTAAAAATTTTCTTTTATCATTAGGTTTGTAAAAATGTCATTTTCATATTTTTAGGACTTTTATTTCTTAGATCTCACTTTTTTTATTTTTTATTTACGTAATTTTATTTAAACGTAAGTTTTAGGTTTTAAACGTTCATCATTTTAAAATAGTGATAGCGTTTATTTAATATATTTTATCTTTTTAATTTTCTTAATTTGCATTTAAGTCGCTTTTATTTATAAACTTTTTCTTTAGGTATAGTTATCCATCAAAACCTTTCTGTCAACTATCCTTAGTGATCACTCTATCATCTGAATTAGTTTTGACACACCATTGAGTCTCCGTGGGACTTAACGACCCGAGAATTCATTATATTCTCCAGGACTTCATTGTATTTGTGTTTTAAGCAGTTTTAAGTTTCTTACAGTCGGCCATTCACAAGTGGTCAGCTTGCGTGAGAAAACTTGACTGTTCGGGCACAGATCAATAGGCTGTGGATGTCAAGCTTTACAGATCAATGATTGGTTGTCTTATGTACTTAAATGCATGTAGACCTGATATCATGTTTGCCGTATGTTTGTGTGCAAGATATCAAGTCTATCCAAAAGTGTCTCATATGAATGCAGTCAAGAGGATTTTTAGTTATTTGAAGCAACAACCTAAGTTAGGGTTGTAGTATCCAAAGGATTCACCTTTTCACTTGGAGGCTTTTTCAGACAGTGATTATGCAGGTGATAATTATGATAGAAGATCAACCACTGGAGGATGCCAATATCTTGGAAGAAGATTAGTTTCATGGCAATGTAAGAAACAAACCATTGCAGCAACATTATCCACTGAAGCAAAATATGTTGCTGCTACAAGCTGTTGTGGACAAGTACTGTGGATGCAGAATCAACTCTTGGATTATGGGTTCAATTTTAAGAATACTCCTATCTACATTGACAATGAGAGTACTATTTGCATTGTGAAGAATCCTGTTTATCATTCCAAGACCAAGCACATTCAGATTAGGCATCACTTTATTCGAGATTGTTGTGAGCATAGGCTCATTAATGTTGTCAAGGTCCACACAGATGATAATGTAGCTGATCTACTCAAAAAGGGATTTGAAGTTTCAAGATTCAATCATTTAGTGGTTAGTATTGGTATGATTAACTATTAAGCTACAATTAAGGGGAGGACTTATTAGTTAGTTAGTCCTATGCATTGTTTAAGGGGAGGCTATGCAATGCTTTTTGAGGTTTTTGCTATTGTGAAGAAGAGGATGGAAAGTACTGCTTAAAGTTTATCTAGAAGTACTGCTGTGAAAGTACTGCTTACGTGGAAAGCACTGCAGTCTTGTCAACGTACTATTCCAACAGTCAAAATAAGGGGTAAAATTCAAACAACGGTAACTTTATTAATTGGGCTTTGATTTTTTAAATCTTACCTATAAATAACTACCCTCCGATTTTCCCTCTCATGTTTATACTTATCCATCCATCTCTCTTTTTTGTCCATTCACATTCACTATTCATCGAACCATTCTTTCTTATATCAACCAAGCAATGGCTAATCGTAACACTGTTAGTAAGCACAACATGGTTGCTAATTTAGACAAGACACCATCCAATGTCGCTTTTCATGACATAATTGATTTCCTAACTGGATCTTCAATCAATTATGCTCTATTGGTCGAACCGAACATCTTTGAACCCTGGATTCAACAATTTTGGGCTACTGCTAGATCTCATATGCAAGATGATGAATCCTTTATTCAGGCTAAGGTTGCTGGAAAGATAGTTAGAGTTAGTGAAGCCACAATTAGGGAAGATTTTTTGTTTGATGATGAAGAAGGGGCTATTCGTTTTGACAAACAAGTGTTTGGGATACATTAAAAGATATAGGGTATGAAGGGTCTCTCACTGAAACAACTTTTAAGAAGCCCTTGTTTAATCCTCAATGGAAGTATCTAGTTCATGTTTTGCTTCATTGCTTAACTATCCCGAAGTACTTCATGGGAACAATTTGTTCAAATATCGCCTCTCACTTTAGTGGGATTAGCTACTAATCACCTCTTAAACTTTTCAAGAATGATTCTGGATGGTATGCTATCTCACATCTCCAATGGTTCACCATTCCTAATGTACCCTCGATTTGTTCAAGTCTTCTTGAACAAAAAGCTTAAGGATGTCCCTAAACCTTCTAGCTTTACACTTTGTAGTTCTTCCACCAAAGGTATTTACTTTCATGGCTAGAAAGATTGACAAGTTTTCTGGGAGGGATACACCATTAACTGCTCACATGATGGAGGTAGTACAAGCATTATAGATGAAGCCGCTTTCATGAAGATCGTAGCCTGCCGGTTCAAGGGAAGGTTGCTTCTCAACATAATGCTTCATCCCAGCAGTGCCTCAACCTCTTGCTTCAGGGAAAGTCCTGCATCTCTCGCAAGGTAATTGTCCATACCGATTCAGAACAAGCTGTCAACCCACCATCATCTCCCAATGATTATACTTCCACAGATGGGTCTCAAACATCTGGAGGAGATGAGGGAGATATGGCTTCTGAGGGATCAGTTCAGGATAATTATGCTTTGACAAGGGAGTTATTGAGATTGAAGAAAGATAATGAAGTTCAAGATGCACAACTTTTGAAGCTGAACATCAAGTTTAAAAGACTGAAGAAATTTGTCTGGCCACTAGTTCAGCATCACAGGTTGTGGGTGAAGTCACAAAAGAAGAAAGGGAAGAAATTTAAGAAGGTTTCTAAAGGCAAGAAGCTTCACAAGAATTCTTCATTCCAATTGGGGAGGAATTTGGAGCAAGAGAATTTGAATGAAGAAGCGCAACCTTATAAAGATGCTGAAACTTTTGACGATTCACATAAAGAAGCTGAGAAAATTGAGCAAACTGAGCCTCAAGGTACTGAGCCTCAAAGTACTGGTGTTCAAAGTACTGGTGATCAAGGTGCTGATGCTCAAGGTGCTGGTGATCAAGGTACTGCTTTTCAAAGAACATTTAGGCAAGAGCTTATAACACCAAGGATCTTAAATTTTGAAGAAGAAGCTGGTCCTTCATCAGTCTTACATGAAGAAGAAGCTGGTACATCTAAAGTAGAACATACTGCTAGTGATGATGAGACCATTGCTCAGATAATGCTGAACATGTCAAGACCAAGAGGTGTTAATATCCCTGGAGTTGAAGAACAACAACAACCTCAAGTCTTGCAATCTTCTCAACCTACTTTAGATCCTAAAGATAAAGGAAAAGGTATCCTGGTAGAAACAAAGAAAAAGAAGAAGCTTACTTTAGCAGAATTAAGAGCTATTGAAGTGGCTAAAAATGAAGAAGCTGTTAAAAAGTTACAAGCTGAATTGGATGCTGAAAATGTTCTACCAGAAAAGCCAGTGATTATGCCTAGAAGACCTCAAAGTATTGCTAAAGAAAGAAATGCAATGATGGCTTATCTGAAGGGTAGGGGATATACTGGTTTACATAAGTTGAAGTATATAGAGATGAAAGATTTGTATGATGCTGTTAGAGAAGCTTATCAAAAGGAACTGGAAGCTATTATTCCTTTTGATGATGAAAAGCAGAATGAGGATGCAAGAAAAAGAAGTTTAAAGAGAAAGAGAATAACTGATGATGAACAACCATAAAAGAAGATACAATTGAGAACATATACAGTTGATGAGCTGAGGAACTATCTAAGGGTTGTTGATTTTGAGCATCCTAAATCAAGAGAAGCTGCTGAGAAGAAGTCTAAGATGTCTACATTTGAAGTTGTAGAATCAAAGGAAGGAGAATATCTTATGTTTCATAGAGAAGATGAAAGCTTTAGAGTATTTAATTTGTTATGGGATGTACTGCATATGATAGATAGAAGATGCTTTCACATCAACTAGTGCAATAATATTTTGAGCATATTCCATCAACTGGAGTTAGCTTAGTCTTCTTTGGATCTTATAACTATCTCGGGAGAGAAGAAACAAGCAATAATGCAATCTAGAACAACCAGAAGTTTGAGAATTACTACCGGAGATTCTTGAAGAATCGGATGCATGTTTTGGAGTTAAGATGGGACTATGATTCACATGCTAGCGTAAAAGAAGATATCCACTGACAAGAGATCTTATGACCTAATGCTAGATCATGGTATGGAGGTTGAGCAGAGAATGAAATGAAATTTATGGTCATTGAATTGTTTATCAAATGGACAACAATGGTCGATGATGATGTATAAATAATGGTATGATTTCTTAATTATATAAATTTTTTGAAAAATCAAGACTTTATTCAAAGTACCTTCGACAAACAAGATTTTTACCAAAGTACGCTTGTAGCTTAAAAACCAAAGAAAAGTCTTTTAATGAAAATAAATGAGCAATTTTTGTAAAGTGCAAAATACTTTTTGAAGCACAAAATAAACAGCAAAAAATTGTTTTGAAAACAACATCTGATGGTAATCAACTCACCATGTTTTATAAATAAGAAATATTTTGACTCATCATGAGGGGTACGCCTGATGATTATCAAATCCATTTTAGTTGACAATTTACTAAAAATTGTATGGTTTTTAACTCACCATATCTACAATAGTGAAGAGTTGGCTAGCCCACAAGAAAATGGCTTGTGGTAAAGGCTGTGGAAAAACCATTTATATGGTAATTAGTTCACCACGGTTGCAAGAACTAACTAGTCCAAAAGCAAAAAGCTATTGGTAAAGACTTAACAAATCCGTTGATAGCTGATGATTTGCTAAAAATCATATGGTTATCAATGTACCATTGTTAGTATTTGGAAAATCCAGTAGTTAAAGTGTCGGTCACCTCAAGTATATGTAATCGTTAGAAAGTTCGTAGTCATAGTTATTTAATGTTAAATAGTATTTAGTTAAGTAACACCGTGGAGGACGGACGGGTCTTTACCCAAGATGCCCGATCCACACCTGTCAGTATGCTTTTATAAGACTATAAATACTCTACCTCCCAAGGTAGAGAGTTGGAGCTCATAATAAGATTTTTCTTTCTCTCACTAAGGTTACCAAACCTCTAGCTTCTCTAAAACTCATCTCCTGTATGCCCAAGTATGTTTGTGTTATGATGTGTATGTGAAATCTAATATGTTACAAATGGTATCAAGAGCCATGGTTAGATCATCTCTTACATATCTTTGGATTTCTAGTGGTTTTAGGTGGTTTTTGAGTTTGAGAAAGTTTAGTGGTTTTGCATCATTTGGTTGATTTCTAGTGTTAAAGTTTGGATTTTGATTGTACTCTTGTGTTTAGGATCATCATAAGTGTTTAGGTTTTGATTTGGAAGGCTTGAATCATCGTGGTTGGGTTGTTTTTGTATTGAAAAGTGTGTTTTAGAAGTTTTTCATGTTAGCTAATTTGGCTCTCGGTATAATATTCTGGTAGCTTAACTTGCTTTGTAAGTCTCAGACAGTTGTAGTGTTGTTTGGTGGCGATTTGGTCCTAGCGACTTGCCTTTAGAGATAAGCCGACAAAAAGTATCTTGGTGGATTCTCCACTACGTAGCTTAATTTGGTAAGGTAGCGACTTGCTTTCAATTTTGATAGCGACTTGCTCTTTAAGTTCAGAGCATTTGGTGGTAGCGATTTGGTCCTTAGCGAAGTTGTTATTTAGCGACTTGATCTCATAGCTTAATTTGCATAGCTTAATTTGTCTGCCAAAATTTGTAGCATTGGGAACTTAGCTTAATTTGCTTTGTCATTACTTTGCAACTTAGTACTTAGCTTATTTGTCAAGGATTCATAGCGACTTGGTTGACTTTTGTGTGTAATACGGTTTTCTCTTGGTTTAGTAAAATCCTGTGAAAGAATCTATTTCCCGGTTTAATCATTGAGTTATAAAACCCGTGATTATTCAAACATGTCTACCAACGTACCTACAATCATCTCCATCTGCAGAGGATGTTCAAGTGGTCGTTCGATACCCGCCCACCCATGCTTGATAGAACCTGATTTACTCTTGGGCTCAAAGAATCGATTGTATCTGCCTTGGAAAGGAAAATGGGGTCAACATTCTCAAATCGATTGATGAAGGACCTTATCGATTGAGGTACAAGAGACTTAATTGATACACCGCAGATGGAACAATGATCTATGGGATAGACAGACCAAAGACATATGATGAGCTCAATGATAAGGAGAAAAAGAGATTCGATGTCGATATCGTGGCTTCTAACATCATACTTCAAGGTCTTCCAAAAGATATCTACAAGCTTATTAATCACAACACCGAAGCCAAGGCAATGTGGGATAATGTCAAGATGCTTTTCTCGTTCTCAATTAACTATGGAAGACAGAGAATCACAACTCTATGATGAATTTGAGCACTTCAAGATGAAACCAGATGAGAGTGTCTATGAGTACTATGTGAGATTCCATAAGCTTGTGAATGACATGAGGAACATCACAATGACTATGCCAAACATTCAGCTGAACTCAAAGTTTGTGAACAACATGATTCCCGAATGGCACAAGTTTGTCACCTTGTGAAGCTAACCAAAGGATTGAAGAACACAAACTATGAGCAACTCTATGCCTTCCTTTAATGAGAGACATGCTATGTTTGAAAAGGATTCTTGATCGCCAAAACTCAACTGTGGAGAGACAAGCTCATCAAATGATTCAAATGCTTTCTACTCAAACATTGGAATTACCACCAAAGCATCTCAAGTTATACCCATGGGTAATGGTAATCACAAACTCATTCCCGATCCTATGTTCAAACAAGCTGATGCTGATGCACACGTGGAACTTCATTAATCAAGCTCGCTCTTCTGATTAGACAAAACATAAACTCTTCCACACACCAACAACAATCTCGTAATCGCATCTAATCCACACAATCAAGCCACCTGTCCGAGATGGAAAGTTATGGTGCACCAATTCAAGAAAGACATTATGAACAAGGAAGAGGTGGAGCTGGTAGAGGATATGTCAAATCGAATAGGGAAGGAATGGAAACCAGGGTCCAACTAAGACAATCAAATGTTACAACTGTGGAGGTGAGGGACACATTGCAAGGAACTGCACATCGCCAAAATGCCCTCGAATGCGAATACTTCAGGATAAGATGTTGCTTGTGCAAGCTCAGGATAATGGTGTAGCTTTGGACGAAGAAGAGTTGTTGTTTTTGCCGAGGAAATGCCAAGACGTATGATGCAGATGTGGATGAGGAGCCAATTTAGGAGATAGGCCATAATCATCAGAATGCCTTTCAAGTAGCCGATGTGATGCATACTGACGATGTTGATGATGAACCTATCGCACAAACCATTTTCATGGCTAGCATATCTCCAATGGTCTCTCCTAAAGTCTCTTCATCACCACAAGCTGGTCCATCCAAAGACAAAATCATTTCCGAGGTATTAAAACTATACGATGATGCTGATGTGCAAAAGATGCATGACAAAGTACAATCAACTTAAACTATTGAGTCAAATATTGAAAATATGGGTAATATCAATGTTGTCCCATATAATCAATATGTGAAACAAAGTGAAAGTGAGGTTGTACCAAGTGATGCATCTTCTGCAGTCAACGATGACTATGTTTTTGATGAATACACCTGATGTGCCCCTGATGATTCATATCTCGAACTTAATGCCTATAAAGAACGTGTTGCCATTTATGAATGCTAAGTTTGAGTTAACTACTCGTGAGTGGAGTGGATAACCAAATGCGTACAATTATTAGAAAAGTAATTTTAGAGAAGAAGTGTTAAAACAAGAGTTAAACTCCTTACAAGAAAAGCTTTCAAAAACCGCTAAGCAAAAACAAGAACTTCAAGAAAATGTTAAAGTGCTTAAGCAAGAATTTCATGCTAAGGAATCAAAACTTTTGAATGATTTTTCTAATCTAAAACTTTGAAGAACAAGCTTGAAAATAAGTTGTACGTACAAGGGAATACCATTCAGACACATGGTCACTAAGCATAGATTTTGCGATAAGCATAGTGTTCCCATTATAGATAAACCCAACCCTGAGTACAGTAAGTTAGCTAAGGCGCTCAAAATGTAATTTATGATGGCAATGAGATTCTTAAACCTAGACAGAAACCAAGTTGCGTTGAGTGCAATCGGAAGATAGAAAATTAGATGATGCATCTAAGGAGAAAATGAATAAGAAGCTAGAAGATCCTGAATGCAAAAAGAATAACATAACGATCAAACCCCATGATTACAAGAAGGAAAACTGGATCTCCTTAAACAAATTTAAGGCTTAAACGTTGTTAACACTAACAAGTTTTCTCGAAAAAGGACTTAGATAAGCAAAAGCTGAAAATCTTGTTGAAACAAACCTCCCCTTAGGAAAATGCCTGCAACGCATGTATCCTCCAAATACACCAATGCATTTAGTTCCTAGAACTATTGCCACTAAGAGTAAGACCTTAATCACCAATATGTTATTCTTCAACTATTTGTCGATTTTGAGAAAACTTGTAAGATAAGGATCACACCCACTCGGGATAATCAAGGGGAAAGGGTTTTGAGCAAACAAAAGAATGCTATCTAACCGAGGTCATGCCTTTCTTTAAACAACTAAAAGATCAATTTGAGAGTCTTAAAAAGGGATAGATTCAGATATTAAAGGAATGGAAAAGGAATTTGATGCAATGATAGTTGAGGTTAGTGACTATGAGCGAGCATTAAAATATAATGAGATTGAGAGGAAGAACTTGCATACCTTGAATGAGAATCTTATTTCTAATGTATTGCTCAAGATGTGTTTTACACGCTAGAATTGCTCCATTAATGCTTCTCAATTTCATGAATTATCTGTTGTTCGAAAGTCTCCCATGATCGTGTCATTGAGCTTGAAAAGATTAATTCGAAACTTAATGAGAAAATTGATCCGGATGATCACGATAATTTGGTAAAGCATCTTTCTAAACTAGAAGTTGAACATTTTGATTTACAACTAAAATATCAACATCTAAAAGAAAATGTTAAAACCTCAAATATCAAGACATCCTTGGATACTTCTGAATTTGATGCGCTTTTGAAAATAGCAAACGCGTGATGAACATTCGAGCTCATTGTAACACATCAAAAGTTGAAAGCCCAAATCTCTCAATTAAAGGGTGAAAAGAACAATGTGATCGGATCCCAAATGCCTCCTCCTTTAGATTCTCAAGATTCTCAAACTTTTCATCTTCAAAACTTAGTTAATGCCTTACAAAAGGAAAAACGAGAGTTTTCTAGAAGAAAATGAAAAAGTTAAACCACACTTTAAAGAGTTATATGATTCAATGAAAGTCACTCGTGACCAAAACAACGAAAAAATAACGTCTTTACAAAAGGAAATTGAGGAATGAGAAGTCGAAAAAATGGAAATTGCCACTTGTTTTAATAAGAATGTTGTTTCAAAGTCATCCTCTAGACCGCAAATACACTGTTATCAAGTAAATATCCTCCTCATCTTAGAATAATGAATTGTTTCATGACTATTGTGCTCACCTTAAGGATAGTCTAGAATGTCTCCGTGAGATTGTCGAAGAGGATTTCATTAACAAACCTCTTGATAGAGAAATTAGGTTTGCTTGCCTCCATGCCAAACGATCTCAAGAGCTGCTAGAATGTGTAATTGCAACATGTCCTAAATCCTTAGGTGCAAAAGGCAAAGCTGTGATGCCTTGTTCTATGCCTAGGGCCAAGCATTCAAACCATTCTAGGCCCCCGTTTTAAGAAAGTGAACTTTAATGTGCCTTCTAGTAATAAGGCACCTTGCACGTCTAGTTCAGAATGCAGATCAACCAACTAATGTTCCATAATTCCCTACAGGAGTAATCGGTGACATTAAAGCAAGCGGTCAAAGCCTCGTGCAATACCAAGCAAGATAGGACCCCGCAAGCTAAAAATGTGCATTGGAAGAGAGTAGAAGACCAACCTAGGAACTTTAAGTTTGAGTTGAATAAAACGAATCGTGATGATTCTAGTATTAGCCATAGGCGCATCATTAATTCAATTTTGATACTATTTGCAAACCATGTAATGATGTCCGTTGAATTCTCATGCTAATCATGATTATGGTGTGAATGCTTTGTCTAATGCTATCAAATGCCCAATTAAAATTGTTAATGCTAATAATCGTGCAAAGAAGGCTAAAAGGCAAAGACGAAAAATTGTTAGAAAATAGTGGAAACCCACAGGAAGAACATTTATAAAGATAGGTTATTATTGGATACCCTTTGGCCATAAGAATAATGGCTTTGCCCTCAAATCGCTAAGACTATGCCCACTAGAAAATGGATGCCTACTGGTAGAACTATTCCCTTAATAAGTGAACATGCTTTGAATAGGTCAAATACGACACCAAAGACTGATCTATTCCTAATGATTCCATTGCTTCTACTCGATATGGATGTTTATTTCTCGATGTGTCCAATCATCAAGTATTAACCAAGTGGAACCCATTCTTGCATGGGGATCCCAATTATCAAGTTATCCATTCTTGTCCTGTTCAACGCAGATCGTTCAAATCGTTTCGTGGTACTTGGACTCGTCGTTCCAAGCATATGACCGAGACCGGTCGCGCTCATGAACTTCGTGAGCAAATTCATCGGGACTGTAGATTCGGAACGACCATTTTGGAGCAATTATGGGTTATGGTGATTATGTAGTTGGCAAAAGTGTAATCTCCGGGTATATTATGTGGAAGGTCTTGGTCATAATTTGTTCTCTGGTCAATTCTGTATTCCGATCTAGAGAGGTGCCTTTAGAAAACATACTTGCTTCGTTAGAGAACTTGATGGTGTGGAATTATTAAGAGGTACTCGAGGTTCTAACCTATACACCATCTCTATCGAAGACATGATGAAGTCTTCTCCAATTTGCTTGTTGTCAAAGGCTTCGAAGACAAATTCATGGTTATGGCATCGCTCTCAATCACTTGAACTTCGCACCATTAATAACCTTTCCGTAAAGGATCTTGTCGAGGCTTACCCGATTAAAATATGAAAAAGATCATCTTTGTTCAACTTGCCAATTGGGTAAAAGCACGAAATATGCCCACAAACCAAAACCCACAAATTCAGTAATGGAAGTTCTTCATACCCTTCATATGGATCCGTGCGGACCAATGAGAGTGCAAACGATAAATGGGAAGAAATACATTCTAGTAGATGTTGATGACTACTCTTCATTTACGGTAAAGTTTTTAGGACAAAGGATGAAACTCCGATGTCATCATCAAACTAAAACAGCCTTTCAGTTCACTCAACATCAATAATTGTTCAATCGCATAATGGCAACGAGTTTGTTAACAAAGACTTAATTCAGTTTTATGAAAGTGTTGGAATCAGTCATTAAAGAAGTGTTCCACGAACTCCTCAAATGAACGGTGTAGTTGAAAGACGAAATCGAACTCTTGTGGAAGCCGCAAGAACAATGCTTATTTATTCAAAGGTTTCAATGTTTCTATGGGTAAGCCGCTACTGCTGCTACACCCAAAATCGTTCCTTTATACACACCTCTCATGGAAAAACTCCATATGAACTTGTTCATAAACGTAAATCTGATCTCTCCTACCTTCGTGTGTTTGGTGCTTTGTGTTATCCAACTAATGACGGTCAAGACTTAGGTAAATTAAGAGCAAAGGCAGATATTGGAGTTTTTGGTGGTTATGCACCAAACAAGAAGGGTTACCGAATCTACAACAAGAGAACCCATATCATGGAAACAATTCACGTTACGCTCGATGAGTCGACGGTCAAATGGCTCTGGACAATCCAGCCTGACCCAAGACTTCAAAACAAAGTCCCATTGGTTCATCTCTTGTACCAAACTCATCTCCAAAGAACTCCATATGTACCTCCATCTCAAGATGATTTAAAGAAATTGTTTGATCCAATGTTTGATGAACACTATGAACCAAGTGCTGATGATATGTCAATTCCATCAATGAGGGCCTCCTATCCCTCGTGAATGAAGTGAACCCTCTTACCTCAATATCATTAAGTCAAGAGCGCTGCGTCTGATCACTCGTCTCATCAACAAATCATCAATCATCAAATGTACATCATGGAAGTGTTTCGCATCATGATGAAGTTAATCCCTTTGCAACTCCTGAAGATGCTCCATTTGAAAATATATTTGCTCCTGAATCATCATTTGAACCATCTTCATCAGAGAGATATCGACTCGCTACTTCAGCCTCCACAACAACAACCACATGAACACCTTAGAAAATGGACACATGATCACCCATTAGACAACATCGTTGGAAACCCCTCTCGCCAAGATCCACACGAAACAACTTGCAACCGATGCCTTATGGTGCTTCTTCAACTCTCAGACTTCTAAGGTCGAACCAAAAGACATTAAAACCGCCATGAATGAAGACTGCTGGTTCAATGCCATGCAAGAAGAAATTCATGAGTTTGATCGACTTGATGTATGGGAATTAGTACCTGCTCCAGATTGTGCTATGATCATTGCTCTAAAATGGATCTTCAAAGTGAAACTTGATGAGCATGGTGATGTCTTTAAGAACAAGGCTCGATTGGTTGCAAAGGATACCACAAGAAGAGGGTATTGACTTTGAAGAATCATTTGCTCCAGTTGCTCGTGATCGAGGCTATCGTAATCTTCTTCTTGGCTAATGCGCTAGTAAGAACATGGTAGTCTATCGATGGATGTGAAAACGCACTTTCTAATAGATTAAAGAGGTGGTTTACGCCACCACCAGAGGGTTTTGAATCCGAGCATCCTACTCATGTCTATCGCTTGAAAAAGGCTCTTTACGGTTTAAAGCAAGCTCCAAGAGCATGGTATGATACGCTTTCAAAGTTTCTTCTATCACCGGATTCAAAGAAAGGAGCAGTTGATCCTACATTGTTCACCCGAAAGTCAGGCAAACATTTAATTCATGTTCAAATCTATGTTGATGATATTATTTTGCCTCGACTGACCCCAATGAATGTGATCGTTTTCAAATGAAATGGGTTCCAAATTTCAAATGTCAATGATGGGACAAATGTCATTTTTCTTGGGATTACAAATTTCACAAAGTCCCGGAGGCATTTTATAAATCAATCTAAATATGCAAATGAGATTTTAAAGAAATTTGGATGTGTATCATGTGACACCGCGACACTCCCATGATTGAACGTACTGGATGAGGACCACTCAGGGATCATGGTAGATCAAACGAAATATCGTAGTATGATTGGATCCCTTATGTACCTCACAGCCTAGCAGACCGCATATCTTGTTCGCTTGTGCATGTGTGCTAGATATCATGCTAAGCCTACTAAAAAGCACCTTGAAGCGGTTAAACGGGTCTTTCGGTATTCCAAGGAACCATCAATATGGGACTATGGTACCAAGGACACCGTATGTCACACAATGCCTATGCAGATGCCGATTGCGCGGATGTCAAGATACACGCCGGCACATCGGAGGTGCTCAGTTTGGGTGATAAGCTTGTGAGCTGGTCTTCAAAGAAGCAAATGAGTACTTCTATTTCCTCTACAGAGGTTGAATACATAGCCATGTCATCTTGTTGTGCTCAAATCCTATGGATGAGATCCCATTATCGACTATGGCTTTGAATTCAACAAAATCCTCTCAGACTGTGATAATAAAAGCTATTGCTCTCTCATGCAACAACGCAACAACAAGAGCAAAGCACATTGACATCCGACATCATTTCATCCGGGAGCAAGTGGAAAACGGTGTGGTGGAACTCTACTTTGTGAAGTCTGAATACCGTTAGCGTACATCTTCACCAAAGCTCTTCCGAGAACGCTGAGTTTATTCTTCCCACTTGGCTTGAAAAGCCTTCAACCGTAAACACTCAAACGCCTTCAGAGGAAGACGAGGAGTAAAGGTCTTTTCTTCATCTATATCTTTGTATATATTTATCCAAAAAGCAAAATACAAAATTATAAAACCTTCTAAAAACAAATAGAAAAATATAAATCTTTCAAAAATCCATAAAATTTTGAAAATCTTGAAATATCTCAAAAAATATTGTCTTTTTGTCATGTTTTTCTTTTCGCGACGATAATATCTACAGTTTGTGTTGTCATTCAAAGAATGACACGGACTTTAGATGTTGTTCAATGTTTAAAAATATTTTTTGGGAGAAAAGAAACAATGGTTTATATATTTCATAAAGAACCCGCTTTTCAAAGAAAGAACAGAGCCATGCTTTATCTCATGTTTCAAACCTAATGCTCTGATTCTAAAACAAATGTTTGTCATTAACAAGACAAATGTTTAATTTCAAATATTTTTCCTTCTAAAGATTCCTCTGAAAAATATTTGTAATATTTTGAAAACTCAATTGTTTTGAAAAAAAACACTGACTCTATTTTGAAAATCAAAAGAACTTATCAAGTGTCAAAATTCATTCATCAATCAACGACTTTCGTCATTGATTGAAGGGGAGAATGATTTTTCAATTAAATCAAAAGTGTTCTTTTCAAACAATTTGCACTTAAATGAGTAAGGTCTACTCTAAATGTTTTACAAAATGTTACACAATTGGTTCGAGACCTTGGTTATTATTATGTTTTCAAAAGATAATTATGCATGTTTAATCAATGGAGTTTAAAGTCTCAAAATCCGATCCTTATCAGCTAAAACGCCATAATCAAGTCACAATTCTCCTTAAAAGCTTTCAAAATCAATTTAAATCTACAGAGATCACAAATCTCAAATGATTTGATAATTGTGATCGGGGAGAATTTGTGATTTAAATTGGATTTAAACTGATAATTCGATAAATGGTTTAATAAGTGATTAGCATGTTTCCTCCCCGCAAGTGACAAACGATTTCAAATTTTCCATGCACATGTTGAGGGGGAGCATCTATTTTAAACCTCAATTATTGAAACGTGATTGAATTGTCTCTAAGTGCGTGTTCCTCTAATATGTGCAAAACTCTTTTAAAATTCGAGGCACATATTGAGGGGGAGCAAACTTTTGAAAACCTCATCCTTTTTTCAAAATGTTTTATCTACTCAAATTGATTGGGAAGTGATGATGATCATTTTAGAAAATGTTAATCAAAGATTGGACCTTTCATTCTTAATCTAACGATTTCAAAGATCTCTTGCTTCCATGTGCTAAACAATTTCTAAATTTTATGCATATGTTGAGGGGGAGCATTTCTAAAATATCAAAACAATTAAGATACAAAATGCTTTGATTCTATATCACAAGTATCTGATTGATTTTCAAATGGTTTTCAATTGGTTCCAATGGCAGATGAACAATACCAAAAGACCGACCAACTTTACTTTATGTATGGTGATATAAGGATGATAAGGTTAGGTTGAGGTCCCATGATCCGCCAGTACCGGAGGGATCTACCAGTGGACAATCCACTAGATAGTGTAGAAGTCCTTAGGTTTGATGAAAAAAGGAGAGAAGTGAGATATGGGAAGAAAAGGACCGAGACCCAACAAGGTTCTAGTAATGAAGTCTCGTAAGACTGGGGGTTGAAGAATGAAAAGAATTGAATGAGAAAAGGGTGAAAACAAATAGCCCTCCAATTATTCAACCTTAGGCGTAAACCGGTTCAATTCATATACTACTGGTGGTTACCAAGGTAACATCGGTATTGAAGACAAGACGCCATGGACCCAGTGACGCACCGCACTTCAACTTTCCAAACCACTCAAGTTCCTCTTAAAAGGACTTGTTTCATTCTCACGGGAACCGACATAATCTATCGACTTTCTCTTAGAGATTGTTGATATTGAAGAAGGAGACCTCTCCTAGTCTCCAGATAGGAACCAAATATGCACAATTGAGTCTAGAGCCACGAGATCATCAATAAATCTCATTAGGACACTTTCAATGAAGACTCTATTTCACACAATGTGGAAAGAGAGATTATATCTTATGAGTCCTACGCATTATCCTTGTGGTATTGCCCGAACATCTAAGTGATATGCATACATATTCACGATGAAGATGGAAAGCCTTCTCGAGCCAACATCAAACAAGCTCCCGGTAGGTGGCATGTGAGATCTATCCAATAGATCAACCATGTGACAACTGAACAGAAATAATGGAGCGATTCAATCTTTTGAATCAATCCTGGTTCAGGTTATGGATTGACGGATACCTTTGAAAAAACCGGTCGTTGTGCTTAAAAAACTCTTTTCTTTAGCACATCGAATGTGTACTTATTTCTCAAAACAAAAGGTGTTTATTATTGATAATTGATTTTCATTAAAACCCTCGTTGTATTGCAAAAACAATTTCTATTGAGCAGTACACGATTGTTTTTCAAATCTGTTTTCATCAATCGCTGAATCTCATTTCTGGTTCACTCACTCGTTGTTGTCTTCTTTGAGACGTTCCGTTTGAGAACAGCTAGAGCAGCATGCGAAAAACCCGGTGCCAAGGAAATTCTTCGAATTATACCTGATCACAGGCAATACTTGTATCGATCAACGGGAACCGTGGCCGTGTACTCAATTCAATGAAAGTGATCAAAGACACTTTCGTATGATTTATTGCTAACTGTCTTATGCAGTACACCCGACGCTTGTACAGTTGATCCGTAATGGAGCAATAATCCATAGCCGCATGCTCACACAACACAATCATATCTAAAGAAATCATGATTAGTGTATCAATGACTCTGATATTTTCACTCCATGCTTCGCTACGCTACCGCCAATATCATGAATCAACGAAAGCTTTCGCTACTCTGATAAGAAGATATCATGATCCAGAATGTGAGCATGTCGGTCCAAAAGTCACACCATCACATAATACCAACACCACAAAGGATGAGTCAGAGATTTAATGTGGCTGATGATCTCAAAGCTGGCTCAAAACTCATTATACGTGGATCGCTTAAAGACCTCCACTCAGATTATCCAAAACATGCAAAAATGAAGAATCAAAGACTACGAGCTACAAAACTAGAATACAAGAACAATCTCAATGTAATATCTATTTGTTTTCTATGTAATTTAATGTGTGATTGAGGTGACCTCCCTTAGGGGAGATTTGTTAGGATTTGGAAAATCAAGTAGTTAAAGTGTCGGTCACCTCAAGTATATGTAATCGTTAGAAAGCTCGTAGTCGTAGTTATTTAATGTTAAGTAGTATTTAGTTAAGTAACACCGTGGAGGACGGACGGGTCTTTACCCATTGTATGCCCGATCCACAGCCCCCGTCAGCGGTGGCTTTTATGTAAGTACTATAAATACTCTCTACCTCCTAAGGTAGAGAGTTGGAGCTCATAATAAGATTTTTCTTTCTCTCACTAAAGTTCCCAAACCTCTAGCTTTCTCTCTCTAAAACTCATCTCTTGTACGCCCAAGTATGTTTGTGTTATGATGTGTATGTGAAATCTAATATGTTACAACCATGGTTTTACACACCTAAACATTGGCTACTTCAGAGTTAATGGCTTTGGTAAAGAGACATCAAAATCCATTAAATTTTCAATGATTCACCTCTCACAGGAGTTAACACACCTAGAAGTGATTAGAATAGTATGAAACTTTATGATCTGATGTAAAATTTGCCATATGTTACTGAGAAGCTGAAAAGATGAAGGTTGCTGATAATGATTGCTGAAAATGATTGCTTATAAAGACTACTTTGATGATGATAATACAAGCGCAGAGAGTACAATACAAATCTGAAGATAAAGACACAATCTTTTCTTGAAGACAAAGATGTTCAAGATAAAGATACAAAGGAACTTTAAATCAAGCAAGTAGAATTCAAGTTAGGGGAGGATTGTTGGGATATAAAGAACTGAAGAAAGTCAAAGTGCTGAAGAAAGTCAAAGTACTGCTTGTGTCAAAGTACTGCAAAGGCTAAAGGACTGCTATGTTATATCTTTTATGGAAAGCTTTGTAGTTCTAAAATATTCTTAGTTTAGAATTAGTATTACTTGTCGTACAAGGATTTTAATTGTAAACCGACTAGGGTACTCCTTATGCCTACAAAAGGACCCCTAGATTGGCATTAGAGGTACGCAACATTAGAGAATATTACGACTTACATGCAAGTACGATATTAGAGTTATTAGGGTTGTTAATGAATCTGTATAACAAGCAGGTTCAAAGTTTTAATATAATCGTTGAAGTTTAAAGTTATTCTTCTTAGCTTTATTGAAGTAGTTTCCGCATACTTAATAGAGTAATATCAGTGTTTCATTGTTAGTAATTTAGGATTTATCCAAGGTTGCTAAACCCTTACAAGCTACATAGTTAGTTTGGTCAGAGTATATCGATCCAACATCCTGGTTCTCAAAGAAGCAAATGACATTAGCTATCTCAACAACCGAAGCCGAATATGTCTTCGCCAAAGAAAGCATGCCAACAAGCACTATAGATGAAACAAGCATTAGTCGACTACGACATCCATCTAAGTGACATTGCCATTCTATGCGACAACAAAGGCTCTATAGATCTTAGCAAAAATCCGGAGTTGCATTCTCATACTAAACATATAGAGATCCATCGTCACTTCTTAAGAGATAATTTTCAAAAAGGGAACATTTCTATTGAGAAAATGTCATCCGAAGACAACATAGCCGACATCCTCACCAAACTGTTGAAGCGCGAGCAATTCAACTTACTCCGTCTAGGTCTTGGTCTTATGGAACAATCGTCTTGAAATACCCATTTTTCTACAAGGTACGTAAACTTTTGCTTTAGTTCCTCTTTTGAGTCTAGGATTTCTATTTCATACGATTCACAAACAATATAGGGATTTATTATAATTACTAAAAATATTTTCTCTTCAAGAAACTCTTCAAAATATTTTCTCAACTATTTCTCCCCATATCATTTTGTCTTAAAATAACTCTCACGCCTAGGACAAACATTTTTTACTCATCGTTAATACAAAGTATGCTATGGGTGGTCATGGTTTTTCGTTGGAGATCCAAGTGAGTGATGTACTCTTTTTCCCTAATCCAAGGTTTTCCCATTGGGTTTTTTCTTGGAAAGGGTTTTTAAGGAGGCAGGCTTATCTGATTCATCAATCTCCTTCGAAGCGATGGGCAGATAAGTGGATTCATTCATGTGTTCTTAGATGGATGTTCCCTGTTGGGGTTTTTTAGCTTTTTTATTTTCTAGCTTTTGTAACGCTTAGTGGCATGTCACTAGCGAGTTTCATTGGTTGTTCAAGCTCAGCTTGAGGTTAATGTGGCATGTCAGCCACATTCCATTGTTCTTATTTGGTTGATGTTTTAATATATTTTACCAGGGTGAATCCCTTTTACCTAAAAATAATACAAAGTAAAAACCTTTTTCATTACATCTCATATGTATTTTGAATGCTAAAGGGAATACATAACTAATATGTATTTTTGGGTACATTCAAGCGAAGCAAAAATGAATTAAGAAGTCTTTGGGTTATCTCACGTATACATATACATACGTATTTTTTCATTTCTATGTTTATTTTCCTTTCTTTAAAGAGTCGATATAACCGCAATTCCATATAGTTTTCATATAGGCACACACTAGGCACTATTGTTTCTAAAAACAACTTTTCCTTTTTCTTGTAAACACCAGTTCCTCAGATCCCAGGTTTAACGCTGGACGGATCCCTAATGGGTCGGATCCGTAGGAACCAGGGCACAATAGCTGTTTTTATCCCTCCTTTTTACTATTTACCCTTGATATTTTCAAATTTTCAACATTTTATTTTTATCGATAATGAATATTTTCCCTTAATGCTTATGCTGTCATGATCACTTGCTTTAAATTCATATCTAATCATTAGATTATAGTCCATTTTTATGGTTATGGCATTCATTGCAATGCATTACTTGTCCTATAAATAAGGTTCCAAAATGCTTGCATATCTATCACTTTCAACCTCACAAACAAACCTCATCATGTCTTCCAAAAGATCTCCAAACAATGACGAACTCTCTAGTGAAAACAACCCTTTTCATGAAATCCGAAACTTTATCCTACCACCTTCTTTAATACCACCACCACCCAAAACTAGGAAAACCACTCGGATTAGTATCCGACCTTGTTGCTTGGCTCAAACTTTGTCAAATAGCTCATCACCAAATACTCTTTCACCACTAAATGACTATAATATAGCACCTCCACCATCTCCTCAAAACTCACCACCACATTCCTTAACTGAGTCTCAAATTGACTCTCAAATCACTCTAGCGGAACTCTTTAGGACCCTAAAAACCTCTCCACTACCCTTGTCTAGTCCACCACCCGCGCCATCTCAACCATCAAAATCTACACCACCTCTATCCCCAATATAAACCTAAAAGAGCTAGTCTTATTAACTCCTCCTACATCTCCAAGTATTCTCTTCAATGAGCTTGAAAATTCACCACCTCTACAACCCATCACCTTACAAGAATATCTAGGTTCCTTACCACCACCACGCACCAATATCATGGACTTTGATCAATATTTTCTAACATTTCCACCACCTAATCCGCACTCCAATAATCAAACTTGGACGGATGACTTCCACCCACATCTTTCTCATCATCTCTTTAACATTGTCAATCCACTAGGGATCTCGCATTAGAAATAAGGGACGAAATGCGGTTCATTCTCAACCATATTCTTGATCGCATCAACATTATCACTCACTAAAACTTCCATCATTAGACCCTATGCAAGCATGGAAGGAATGATAATAATATTTTTTATATTGTTTTTATTTTGGGTATTTATAAAGAACAAACCCTTGTTCTTAATTTTATAATTGTATGTGGGATATATACCACTACATTTTGATGTTTTATTACAAGGATTTTTTTACGTACCTTGGCCTTTTCTCTTGTCTCTCGCCTTCTACATGATTGTATTATATGTTATCACTAACATTTTTTTTGTAGGTATTTTTTTTCTCACTTGACGCCCTATTCTAGGGGGAGCTACCGTCAAGGGGGAGTTAGTGCTTTGTAAATCATTTTTTTCCACCATTTATTTCTTTACTTGACTCACTTTTGTTTCGACAAAAAGGGGGAGAAGAGAGTAAAACTCACATACGCTTTCAAAACGTACATCTAATATTAAGTTTTACTCACCATAACTTTATGTTTTGTCATCAACAAAAAAAAGAAGATTGTTAATACAATTGATATGTGTCTAAATACACATATATTTTATATTGTTTAACCCCATAAAAACGACCAAAAACACACAAATGACCCTATAATTGTTACAAATTCATCTAAATGTGTTTTTATGTGATTCAGGTACAAAAAGATTGAAAACAAGTGAAAAACATGCAAAGTTCACAAAATTGTCATTTTCAGTCCCTGGAGTTTCACAAATTGGCAAAACTAGTCCCTGAAAGTTTAAAATGAATAAAAAATCAACTTTAGTCCTTGGGATATCAAACATGTTCACAAATAATCCCTGGATAAAAGTTTTCACAAAATGGCAACTTTTACCCCTAAGAATCCAAAAATGACACGAATGGTCCTTATAAGTTTTAAAATAGAAAAAATACAACTTTGGTCCTTGTGTTATTATTATATGGCAGGTTTGGTACTTGGAAGGAAGTTTGGAAAGATGGCATGATCAGTCCTTAAAGTTTCAGAATATTACAAATATGGTCCTTGTGATTAATCTACAAACCAAATGGACCCTTTGTTTTATTTAACCCAAAACCAAGCCCACCTTAGAACCTTGACCCTTGACCCCCTACCAAAACCGGTGAACCCCCATGCCTTTTGAACCCTTCTCGTTAATAAACTCCCCAAACCAGTCAAACCACTTGACTAATAACCAAACCCGCCAACCGTTTTCCCTCCATCTCCATCACCTTTTGCCTGCAAAAAACTCACCAAACACTCAACCCACACCATTTTCCCACTTCCCAAACACAAACCTCCAAGATACAATTAATGCCTTCCTTCCCCTGTCCCAATCACCAAGACCCAGTGGCACAATTTTTGGCGCCAAAAACGCATATTGAAGGTTGAGATCAAGTCTGCCCAATCCAATGGTCAGAAGAGGGAGAGAGGCAACTGGTGAAGGTTATAAAAGAAAAAGAAGACAAAGAGAAGAAGCAGTCATTGCTTTTAGACCGTTTTTACTTTTATGCTTAATCGTTTTTTTTTTTCATTGTAATCTGTAACTGGGTTTTATGATTTATGTATTGCACAAGTTAATTCAATCTTAATTTACAAGTTTTTTTCAATCAATTTCCAGTTTTTTGCCTATTTTAGCTTTCCCGCCATTTTTGTTCTTAACTGTTTTCAAGTTTTCAATCTTTTAAAATTGCTTCATTAAGCTTCTGTAGCTTATTAGAGTTGTTTTAAATAGAAGTAGAAGATTTTCCTGGTCTTTGTGCTAAATTTTCATTTCCAGTCATAAATAGTCAACAATAGTCAATTCACTGTTCAAGAGCTTATTAGTTGCTTATATTAGCTTTTCTCAGTATTATATGCTCTTATTAGTAGTATGTGTTCTTAATTCAATCTTTGTAGTTATCTTAATCAGTTTTAGCCAAAAATCAAGAAAATAGCCAAAAAAAATAGCTTATTTGTATGTTAGATAGATTAGTGCTTATTTAGCTCTGATTTCTGTTCAATTAGATTTTTTACAAGTTATTTGGTGTTTAGGAACCTAGAATATAGCTTTTGGATAGCTTATTGCTTATTTCAAGTGCTTATTCAAACTGCTTATTTGCCCAATTAAGCTTATTAGTGGGCTTATCTAACTTTTTATATTTTTCCCAGGCTTAGTATAATATTTTAGATTTTCCATAAAATTTCCAGATTTTTCCTACCTCATTTAGTCCTTTTCTTATTTAATATTAGTTTTTAAGTATTTTTAAATCATTTTTAATTAATAATAAATACATAAAAAGTCTAAAAAATATATTTTCAGTGTTAACATTAGTTTTATAATATTTTAGATTTTTCCAATTTATAATTTCATTTTTTAGGTTAATTTCCTATTTTCTTGTATTTTAATGTATTTTTAAATAGTTAAAAATAGTTTTAATTAATAATAATTAGATAAATAGTTTTAAAAAATAATTTTTTTTTCCAATAATTTTCTAGTATAATTAGGATTGTAAAATGTATTTTCCATATCCGTAGGTATTTTACTTCTTTATTTTTACGTTTTATTTCATACGTTACGTAGTTTTTAATTTAAACGTACGTTTTAGGTTTTAAACGTTAAACGCGATTTTAAATATAGAATTAAAATGACTTCAAAGTCTTTTATAGATTTAATTTCTTTAGTTTAATCACTCACTCACTCATATTCCTTTTTCTGTCCAAATCACCCGATCACAAGCCCGTGTTTTGAGTACCATCACAGCCTCGTTGGGAAGAACGACCCAGGTTTGCAGTTTCTTCTGCAATACTTTGGAACACACACTATACTACATTTGATTAGACGCCCCTCAAAAAGGCTGCTGTCAAATTACAATAAACCGTAAAAACGTTGGTTTATATTTAGCGATCTCGTTAAGTTTTGTTGATAACAAATATAAAGTTATCATAAGTAAAATTATAAGAATACATGTTGTTTTGAAATGTATATACATTTGGTTATTTACATAAATGTTGTAATATAATATGTAATAGGTTGGGCAATATCCAAGACCCATAACCCATACCCATGGAGCTAATCCATAACCCATGACCTATTGCATGACATCATGCATGAAATCATGTTGGGTATTATCCATGACCCATGACCCATTGTCTACATATATTGTATCTTGTTGGGTACCCATGACCCAAAGTCCATGACCTATGGATCATAACCTATAACCTATAACCCGGTTTGCAACCCAAAATCGGGACTAAACTGACCCAGATAGCCAGATCCCTGGAATTACACTGGTCGGATCCCTTGGGTGAGGGATCCGCCGGAACCGTGGGACAAAAGGTTTTTTTACCTATAAATAGTGATCCATTTCTTCATTGTTTCTCACCCTTCTTCTTACAACTCTCTCATATTATCTCACTCTCCTAACCTCTGATCATTTGATCATTCTAGTAGTTCTTCTCTCATTTGTTGTGATTCTCATTTAGGTCCTTCACGAAGGCGAGATCACGCTACTCTACAAGTCATCCAAGCAAAGGGTCCTTGATTGATTTGTCCATCCACAAGATTTCAGCAGCATATCTTGTATTTCATATTTCACATAGTTGTTGTGTAATAGTTGTGTAAAGGTTTAGTTCTGCCTCGTGAAAGAACTCGGTATTTAGCTTTGTACCAAAAAACGTGTAAGCGACGTTGTGAGGCTTCTCCGCCAATTTGAAGGAGGTTGTTTACATAGTGCTTGAACTCTCGAGTGAGGTACTCGGGGAGTGGAGTAGGGCAAGGAAGGTGTCCTTGTAGCCGAACCACTATAAATCACTTGTGTTGCTACTTTCTATCCTTTTCTTTACTTGCATTCTTTACTTACTTTATTTATTGTTTGGTACTATTTATTCACCCATAAGAATTCACATAAGATTGAATGTAAATCTTTGAAACATAAATTAAAATCGGTAAAACTATTCAACCCCCCCCCCCCTTCTAGTTTTCCACAGCGTGTTTTGTTTTATGCATATGTGCTATTTTCCACTAATTCTAATGGTATGACGAATCTGCTATGGGCAGTCATTCCTCCTGGAATTAGTAATAAAGCTATCCCTAATTCAATGAAAGGGTTCAAGTTAGGAGATTGGCATACCTAAATTGTAATAACTGTTGTAATTTAAGCATTAAATGATGTAAAAATAAAAAATTATTAATAAAATAGCACAACTGAAAATGCGACTGTCAGCACAATTTTTCGTTCAGATATTAACCTTGAAATGATGGTCTTTTATAAGAACGTCTTATTGGTACCCCCAAGCCCATAAACAAAGTAAAATTTATCTTTTTATTTTATTTTATTATGAACTGATTCAATAACCTCTTCATATATTAGGCGTTTCTCGGGGTTTAACAACGAACAAAAATGTTCATGGTCATCCTTACTTTTTTTCATATCAAAATCTAGGGCTTTCTGATCAAGCGGTTTTCCATGTTTGTTAGTATTTTTGGATCAGGTCATGGTAGATCTTGGAAATCTGAAAAAGACCTCCCCATTCTTATTTCACAATTCTTGGATTTCTACCAGGCAATAGTTTCTAATTTGTTCTTCCGTTAGTTCCAGCTCATGATACTTGAAAAGTTTACTCTTTTTGTGTAAAATGTCCTCAAAAAGAGCTTCCCAATTTTCTTCCCATAATTGTAGTGGCCTACTTACATCACAGAATAACAAAATTGTAACAAATAGATGATGCAGTTGTGATCCTAACGCCCAAAATCTTGCTTTTGATATAGCGTTTGTCCATTCTTTGTCATCATTTAGTAGACCATAGGCAAGGCATACCTCTTTAAAACTTCCATATAGTTTCTTGTTAGTCGTCATAAGTTATTCAAAAGATTGAGGCCCTCTTACAACGTTCAAAACCATTCTGAGGTAGTAGCACTCACCCGAGGCTGGGTTTGAGTAATAAATCCTACGAATGCTTTTTTGTTGTTTCCGTTTTTTCCAAAGTCTACTTTGTTCATGTCAGACATAGTATTTCAGCATAAGTGAGCTTTCTTGCACCGCTATCTCGCTTGTTAAGATCAAACCATTCAGTAAACATTGTGATTTTGATGTCTTCCCTTTGAAGCAATGCTGGTAAATTTTGCGAGTCACGTAATGTTATTGAATTCTTATTTGGTAAATGGAAATTGAGTTTCATAACGGATAGGTAGGAGTAGTGAATGTCGAAAGAGAATAATCGCCACACTGCTTCACACGGTGCTAAATAACGACAATTAAAAAAACTTTTGATTTCATCAACTTCGTTTATTTTCTCAAACATTCCATGCTGGCCGGTTGCAACATTTTCTTGTATGAAAATAGTTGACCTATCTGGACCTTTATTTAAATACTTAAATAAATAATTTATCGCCTTTGATATATTTCACCATTCAACGTTAATGTGCGCCTGGTACTTCAGCAGCAGATAGCAATTGTGAGGAACCATATATTTGTTGTCAAAGGTGAAATTACCTTTCACAGCATACACTTTATTGTCCCTTCGGTGGTACACATGGTATCCATCTTCATCTACCATTGTCTCTGCATAAAATTCTTTAGGAAACCGTTTAGAGCATTTTCCGTCCGTGTTGCATGGTGCATTTTTTCCATCTTTACCACAGGGTCCGTACAACATGAATTCGGTAACAACTTTGTACCCTTCTGGCTCGCGCACCGGACATGGCGGTTCTGCAGATATTATATCATCTATCTGTACTGGTGTCTTGCATTTGTAGACTTCCTTGAGCCACAGTAGAATATGTGCGTGCGGGAGTCCACGTTTTTGGAATTCAATTAAATAAATGCCAACATTATAAGAGTTATGAGGGAATAAGTTTTGATTACTAATGATTAATAAACTTAAGAATGATGATTGCATGACATGGGATTGGTTACCTGCACGACTAACGCCAAATATCTGTTTTTTGGTAAGATCATCTAGTAACTCAGTTAGTTTCATTTTGAACACTCTTGATCCTATCTCCGGCCTATCATGTGTTTTTTGGCCAGGGAAAGTGGCAAGCATTTCGGCAATCTCAGGGCATTTTGGGTTAGATGTGAAGGTGATAAATAGGTCTGGATTTTAATATTCCCGACACAAATCCATCGTATCTTGATAGCTTTGCATCATATACCTTGGCCCACCGGTAAAACTTGAGGGCAAAACTTCTTTTACCAAGTCCCGCTGCATTTGTGTCACCTCTTGTAACAACATCCTGAAGGTTATGATAGAGGTCTACTAACATAGTTTCTTGATTACTTCTCGTCCATTTAAACCTTTGTTCTTCAACTGCCATGTATGCATCGACCAAATACTACTGATACAGGCGCCCCCTTTCAACAAAGTGTTACCTTGGTTGTTTCGCTGTTGAATTACGTAGTCGTAGTACTCCTTCATTGTTACAAATGGCCGATTTGTCTTCCTTGAACTTCTATTGTTATGATAAGGTATCTTTTTATGGAATCCATCCTCTCCAAAAGGGAACAAAAATGGATATTGCAATGCCATGTATGCCGGATGCAATTCTGAAATTTGTTATGGACCACTATTTTTATTGTTTACAACACTATCTCTTGAAGAAATACCATCACCAAAATCATTTGTAATTAGAGCAGCTACCTCATTACTCCATTACTCCATAATAAATAGTACTAAACCCATTACTCCATAATAAATAGGACTAAACCCATGAGTTCCAATCGTTCCAAAACTATATTTACAAGATATGACTCGACTTAGCAACCATGTAATCAAGTAGACAATTAACTAAGGGTTTAACATATATGTTGTAACAATAATGCACTAAAAATGAGTGCATACAAGGAAGGCTAAGACAATTTGGGTGTAACATTTGGGGGTGGATTGTAA
Source organism: Chrysanthemum makinoi (assembly GCA_910596185.1). NCBI lineage: Eukaryota > Viridiplantae > Streptophyta > Magnoliopsida > Asterales > Asteraceae > Chrysanthemum > Chrysanthemum makinoi. The sequence goes on along the minus strand of OU343222.1, from coordinate 247,356,273 downwards.
ACAATTCTCTTCATTAATATTTTAGAATCCACCGAAATATCACAATAACCGTGAAAAGGATAGGCTCAGAGGGGTTAACTAGGGGTATCTTGTACTAAAAATGAGTACATAGCAAGGGTGTGGGGTAATTACTTGAACAATGTAGCCAACGTAATTATAATAAACATGTTTGAAATAAGGGTCATCCTAATGTATCTTATCACTTAGTCAATCCTAATTACACGAATGCAAAAATCGCACTAGCGATATCGTAATGTATTACTAAAGCAAGTTCTAGAATCTATATACTATCGGTACACTAAATATCTAAAGGCGAACCTCATATTTTTGCGTGGAACTTGAGTGGTAGGGTTTTTGTTTTAGCTATATAAATCCTATCCATGAGACGTTTTATTAAGACTAAAGTTTCACTCGTGAATGTCATAATTTTTTTTTAATTTGGTGCTAAAATTACCTTTACAAGTATTTTTTTTTTCAGTTTATTACACAATTACTCAAGAACAAGACAAATAACAAATGTGTGACTAGTTTCTAAGGTGTCTCTTTTTACCCTCCCTACACTTAAATTGAACATTGTCCCTGATGTTCTTAAAAACTACCAAAATTGATAAAGAGAAAAAATAAAAGATATAAAAGAAACTAGTACTCCCCTGAGTAGCTCGGTATGAACGAAAAACAAAATACGGTCAAATCCTCCTCGAAGAAGATATAGCTGTCCAATGATATGCTTCTTGTCGAATATAGTCTGTAAATTTATAAGAAAATGAACACGAAACCCAACATAAAATCAGTGATAAACACTATATATAATAAAAAGTAAACTAGAAAGCGAATAATATATAATTCTTGCAAAATAAATGTTTACAGAAATTTGAAAATTTTTAAAAATTAAGTTTCGCTAGAAAAACAAAAATCTAGAAACATTTGTTGCTATAGTGCATGACGTCGTCACCTTGTAGGTGTGACGTTGTCAGGGATGACCTGACAGATTGTTTCGTTTTTTTTTCCAATTTTTTGGAAAAATCTAACTTTTAAAACCTGAAATTTCAGTAAAACATTCATTGTGACTCGATACAAGCATTTAACACTAACAAACACACAAACAAGATAGAATATATGCTAATCATGAATTGTAAAATTTTCATGTTTTAATTTCGTTCTTTTAAACAAAATATGAACTTCTTTACACTTATCTTTTTGTAAAATACCTTTATATGCAATTAAAACGATGTTAAAAAAAAATAAAGTATTTCACAAATTACTCGGTACATAAAAATTAAACAATTATGATTAAGCATATATGACACAAACAAAATAAAATAAAAACATTAAACAATTAAAAAACGTGGGTTGTCTTTATTTACAAGTCTTCTAGCTAGACTGAAAGTCATGCCTACTAAGCACTATGGATAAGATCCACATCGAGGATATCGTTTGGATCAAATTTATTTTGTAATTTTCTCTTAGTAGGTATTGTTTGGTAGGACCTTTGAAAATATTCTCCGTCGAGATATATTAATTCCATCCTAATATGCCACAATCCATCTCCTTCTTTTGGTGGCTTATCTCAACTCCGTTTACTTCGAGTCCTCTGAATCCCATTTGTTTCCCTTAAGATTAATTGGTATAGTTCCTAGGAATTCAATCATTTTCCTGAATACTAAAGGATCCTTAAATGGGTTAACCTCCGCCTCTCTAGCTAATTCTTGTTTCATGTATGGTGTGTTTTTCACAAATTCATCTTCCAAGAAAAAGGGGCGTTGAGGTCCTATAAATTCTTTATTAACTCGGTGGCCATATCTTGATGGTCTCCTATCCTTAGCTGACTATTGAGATTCTTCCTCCTCGTCATCATCATAAGTATGCTCTTTGACATCATAAATTAACCTAGTGTATCCTTCATCAACCGCTATCATAGATTTCTTACAATCTATAATTGCATTAGCGGTGGCCAAAAATCCTCTACCAGCAAGTAATGGGCACCTAGGGTCTCATTAAACATCTAGGACATGAAAGTCCACCAAAATAGTCAATCTCCCTATGTGTATCACTAGGTCTTTGAGTATCCCTACCAGATAAGTTAAAATTCCATCCGCTAATCCTAAAACCATTTTCGTTTCTTCTAATCTTTCTAAGTTGAGGTTTCTATAAAGGGACAACGAAAGTATGTTAATACATGATCCTAGATTGGCTAGGGTGTCAAAAGCTTTAGAGTTTCCAATACTACAAGGTAGAACGAATATGCCCGAAGCATCTAATTTTTCAGGTAACTTGTTTTGAACGAATGCAGATCCATTCTATCCTAACTTAACTCCTTCCACATATTTATCCAAAAAAGCATTATAATAAGGAGCATGAGTCAAGACATCAATAACCGGACATTCAAGGTAAAGATCCTTGAATTCGTCATTTAGAGTTGATTTAGGTTCTTTTTCTTTTAGTGTTTCATCAATTGCTTTGACCAAGACTTTATTTTGTAAATTTTCCGTGTGTTTTTGGTCTTTCCAAAATTTTTGAGTTTTTTGAAACACATTTTAATATTATTGACCAAGTGAAAGTGATGTGAAGGGCATGGATATTAACTTTCTCTATAAAGGCAAGAACGAGCAGACGAAACCGATGAAATAGAGTTAACGCTTAGTTTTAGTTTCTTGACGGTGTCACTTGGAGGTGCTCCCATTACTTGATCATTAAGAACCTTTAAGAGGGTATCAATTTTGTTTGTCATCTCGCTTTATTCTTTTTTGAAATCGGCTTTAAACTTAGACAAATGAGCTTCTTGAGACGACATGAAGTTAGACTCCAATCTTTCAAGATTATTGGAATTATTTGAAAAGGAAGGATTATTGTTAAAGGTACAGTTTGAGGACAGACCGTTTTGGTTGAAAACGATTAGGTGGGTTTGAAAAAAAGTTTTGAGATGAATTTTGATTTGTCTCCACCTAAAGTTTGGGTGATTTTTCCAAGAAGGGTTGTATGAATCACCAAGAGTGTTTTGCTCGGGTTTAAAAGTGTACCACTTCTCTCCTGATCCATCGTTACGTGAGGATGCATAGTCCGTGAAAGCTTGTTCGGGATTTTCCATGCAATCACGAGTGTCATGAGGACCACTACATACTTCAGATGATGAAGCAATTTTTTTCGCTTGATGTAAAGGTTTATGAGCATCAAGAATTTCATTTGATCTTCTACTTTGATGATCCTACGATTGGAAATGCTTGAAGTATTGGAAGGCAAAGATATTGCCTTGACCGTGTTGCTTGTAATATCACGAGGGTCATTCCAACTTTCTTTGTCATAGAGGGAGAGGTCCTCTATAATGCCCCAAGATTTTTCCGCATTCTTGTCACGAAGCTTACCACCGGTCACATGGTCATTGTCTTGCTTTGTGGAGTAGTTGACATGAATTATAGAAAATTTAGATTTGAAGCCAAAGATTGATGCCATGATGAGAGACTTTTTGGAGTAAGTCCTTGAAACGAGTCCACACTTCGTAAAGAGTTTCACCTTGATGTTGTTGGAACATCAAAATGTCATTCCTTAACTTATTAGTTCTCCCCGGTGGGAAAAATTGTGCGAGGAAATGAGAAGTAAGATCATCCCAAGTCGAGATAGATCCTGCGGGTAGACGCTCAAGCCAATTGCTAGCTTGATCACGTAGAGAGAATTGGAAGAGACACAATCGCGTCGTCTCTCGAGTATCAACATTAAGGTCAATAAAATCAACGATTTTAAGAAATTCCTTAAGATGTTAGTTTGGATCTTCTGAACGAAGTCTATGGAATGCACATCCGTTTTGCACCAACCGGATGGTGTCAGTTCACAAGGGAGACACATTGGCTTTGTTAGGAAGCTCAATGGTGTTTCGATAGCCATTGTTGGCTAGGTTTGGAGTACTTACCTAGAGTAAGGGCTTGAGGTTGTATTGGTGGGTTTTAGTGTGGTGGGTCTTGGTGTGGCGGGTCTTTATTAAGAGGCATATCATTCACCATGATGGCAAATGATAAGTTTTACAAATAAAGGGAACGAAGAAAAGATAGACTAAAAAAAAAAAAAAAAAAAAAACTCGCTTGATAGGAATTTAGTGAGTAGACTTAAATGAGATAGAAGTTGAAACCTAGACTATTAGCTTCGCCAAAAACTTGATGCGAATTATGCAAACACAAGAATTTTTACAATCCTCCTTGGCAGAGCACCTAACCGTTGTAGTGTAGTATAGGTAAGACACGGGGAATTGATCGTTCTTTAGGGGAATAGTGAGGTAGGCTCGAAGTGTATAATGAAATAACTCTAAGGGTTGAGGGATGATTATTTTTGTATTTTTATATTTTATATAAAGCAAGGTAAAATCTCGGGGTTTAAAGAGTTTGGTTTTTTAAGTAATAGTTAAACTAAATAAAACTAAACTAAATATGTGAAAAAAGTAAATTGGATAGAAAATCGTATTATAGGTAAAGTGTATTTACTTAGAATCTCAATACTCCATAGTTATCTCCTATTGATTAGGGTAATTGTCACTTCATAACATCAAATAGTCCTGAATATTAAGTGTCAATTTCCCCCGATAATTCTCGTATTTTATATCATTATGGATTTACGCTTGTTTTCCTTTATCTTTCACTTTCAGGTAAATTATGAGCATTGGAGCTAAAGAGATGCGGATTTGGAGATTTATTAAAGCTATATCAAAGAATGCTCATTTTGGAAGTAGTTACGGCGTAACTCCTCTCTCACATTACGCCGTAACTAAAGCGTGGCTCAGAAAACCAACTCAACAGAAGATTACGGCGTAACTCTCCCAAAGATTACGACGTAACCAAATAGGTCAAATGAGGTTCCGCGCCGCTGCAAGCTACGCCGTAACTATTGCATCATTCACGGCGTAACCAAGATTTATTGAAGATACGGCGTAACTCCTTCCATAGTTACGCCGTAACCAACATTATTAGTGCAAATTACGAAGAATTGTATGTTACGGCGTAAATTTATAATTAGTTGCGCCGTAACCAGATCTGGCCTATAAATACCCCATGATTTCCAGCATTTCAAAGCATCCCATTTCACACAGAACATTCAGAGAACGTGATAAGAAGTCGAAGGCAGATCTAGAGGAGCATACGGAGCTATCTCCAAGAGAGAAAACACTCCCCTACGATAAGAATTAGATTTTTATCTTTTCTTTGCTTTCAATTTATGTATTTCGTAACGTTAAACATTGAATTGATTGTTATAGTTAATATGAGCGGCTAAGCACCTCTAGGTGCTGGCCTAGTTATGATTCCTTAATTGTTTTGTTTGCGTTTACATTGCTTCCGTATAATTATTTCTAAGTGTATGCATGCATAGTTTGTTGGTAGCTACCCTTGTTTCGGTAGTTTTGAATGGCGGTAGAGGCTAGTTACTTAGGAGATATGACCAACTGACCCTATGTAAGTAGACTGAGACGGGAAGGGTAAGATATGACCAACTGACGACCCTTTCTATTTTTGCGATTTGACCAACTGATCACCTACCGTTTGGATGAACTTAAGAAGTAAGAGGTGAGTGTTTAAGTTGCTAGCGCCCGGGCACTCGCTGTTATGAATCTAGCATGTAGCGGTACTTAATGACTTAACTTAGGGGACTAAGAAAAACTGGACTTATGACGGGGCACCTGATTTCTCCAGTGGGACCCTTTGCTGATAGGTTAGGACGAACTGACCAAATGCTGTCCTAGCGAATTTGATCCCACCTGAAGTAATTAGAAGTAATTAGACGTAAACACTACTAATTTGGATGATTAACTAGGTTAGCACCCCTCTCCTCTATTGATCACAACCCTCGCCTTTATTTGCTTTAGTAGTTAATTATATCAAAATCATATTAAAATCTGTGACACCTAGACTTAGTTTAAATCCGCACACATAGCTCTTGGGACGACGTCGGTTTTACCAAATACTACACTACACACGACCTGGTACACTGCCCGTTAGTGCATTAGGGTAGACCATAGGTATAACGAGTAATTATAAATATTAAAACCTGTTCAGTAAAACCTGCATCAAGTTTTTGGCACCGCTGTCGGGGAGTTATATTAGGATTTCTATTAAGTCTTTCATTTTTGTTTTGTTTTAAGATTTTGTCTATTTCTCACGATCTCTTTTCAAGTTTTAGGTACCATGGAAGTTGTTAACATTGATGACCTCACTCTTGAGGAATACTGGCGTTAACTAGAGAAGAACAAGGACCACGGATAGTTAGGCCAGCCATCGCCGAAGATGCTCAATTCGAAATCAAACCTCAATTTATGAGGGAGTTACGTGCAAACCCTTTCTCAGGAATCATTATCGATGATGCTCACGAGCACGTGGACAACGTAGAATACATTGTCAGCTTATTCAAAATTCCAAGAGTCTCAAACGATGCTGTCATGTTACGCGTATTCCCTATTTCTCTCACCGGAGCTGCTAAAAGATGGGTTGATCGATTACCTATCTGAACAGTCAACACCTGGCCCCTCCTTAAAAAATATTTCACTCAGAGATACTGTCCTCCATCCAGGACTGCTAAGCAATTAGAAGAAATCCATAACTTCAAGTAAGAGGGTGATGAAACGTTATACCAAGCATGGGAAAGGTACAACGAATTATTATACAAGTGTCCTACTCACGACCTCACCAGCCAGCAAAAGGTGAATGTCTTTTACAAAGGTCTGAACATCTCCTCAAGACAAATGATCGATTCTCAGGGACCAATACCTGAAATGACTCCAACATTGGCTCTTGAAACTATTTAGAAGATGGCTGACCACTTTCACAAATGGCACAATGGAGGTAGCAATCGAAGTAAGAGTGGAAATATGGAAGGCCTTGCAACGATAAACAAGAAATTAGAAAGTCTCGGAAGAGACATGAAAGAGCTCAAGGAAAATGTACATTCCATACAAATTGAACGAAATGAACACAATGGAGCTCTCCCTACTAAGGAATGCTCATCCAATGAGGAAGTTAAAAGGATTGAATAAGTAAAATATGGAGGTGGAAGTCCCTTCAACGGATACAATGGTAACGAGGCCAGATATCGAGAAAAATCCCCAGGGTTCTATATAAGAATCAACAACAATCCTACTAGACCAAGCCTTGAAGAACTAATGCATAAACATATCGAGGAGTCTACAAAAAAAGTGATAGACTCAAGGAATGGATGGTCAAGGTAAAATAGGACACCAACATGAATTTGCGGAACCAAGATGCCGTAATTAAAAACCTCGAAACTCAAATTGGGCAATTAGATAAAAATCTTGAGACCAGTACTGACAAAGCCGTTGCCTGTAAAGCCATATTTGCACAAGATAAACCGAAGAAAGAATAGTGCACCTCTTCTGTCACCAATGATCTATCCGGGATTAACTACCTAAAAGAAGATGGTAAATCGGAAGACGACGAGGAACTGCCAAGCCAACTTCCTGAAAAGGAGCACTATCAGGAAAGTTTTCTTCTTCCATGCACTATCGGTAATCTTAAAATTCTCGCATTAGCTGATTTAGGGGCTGGGGTAAACCTTATTTCTACCACATTGTTTGATAAGATAAAACTTACCAATTTAAAAGAAACATCGATGATGATTGAAATGGCTGATTCCTCTAAAGCTGTACCTAAGGGAGTAGTTAATAATGTTCTCCTTAAAATTCGGAAATTCCTTTTTCCTACTGATTTTGTGGTTATTGATATGGGAAAACGAGAGACTTACAACTTAATTGTTGGAAGGCCTTTTAAACCATTTGTGAGCACATATAAAGGTTTTGAAAAACAAATTTCTTTGGGAACTGAAAAAAGAACGAATCACTTTCAAAGACGAAAGAACAACTAAATCCTAAGTTAGAAATTTCAAATAAAGTTGATGTTGTCAACATTCCATCGCTCGACCCACCTCTATGTTATAATCTCAGTACTAACAATCGTGGAGGAAATTTAGATAGTGGTTGATGCAGGTTTTACTGACCAGATTTTAATATTTATAAAGTCTCGTTATACCTATGGTCTACCCTGATGCACTAACGGGCAGTGTACCCGGTCGCGTGTAGTGTAGTATTCGGTAAAACCGAGGTCGTCCCAAGAGCTATGTGTGATGGATTACTACTAAGTCTAGGTGTCACAAATTTTAATATTAATTATGATAAGGAATTAATTAACTACGAACGCAGATAAAAGTAGATAAAAGGCAAAGGATATATCAATAGAGGATAGTGGTGCTAACCTAGTTAATCCTCCTAGCTAGTAATGTCTAGGTCTACTTACTTCCAATTACATCATGTGGGGTCAAAGTCGAGAGGACAACATTTGGTCAATTCGCCCTAACCTATCAGCAAAGATGCCACCACAGGAGAAGTCAGGTGTCCTGATGAGTGTCTAAATACTCATCATTTTTATACTGTTAGAATGCCAAAAACATCTGAAAACACTCAGAAACACATCAAAATGATAAAAATATCACAAACAAGTGTTTTATATGTTTTAAATGCAAAAACATCAAAATCTGGTGAAAAACGTATCAAGTTTGCATAATTGGCAGTTTTAGTCCCCAAGTTACAAAAGTTGTCAAAATCAGTCCCTGGTAATTCAAAAACTTGTAAAAAGTCATTTAAGGTCCTTGGGATTCACAAGTTGTTCAAAATAATCCTTTGAAGTTTAAAATCACAAAATTACAACTTTGGTCCCTCAACTTTGCAAAAGTGTCAAAAATAGTCCTTAAGGTTTTAAAAAGTGAAAATTATCAACTTTTAGCCTTGTTCTATTAATATTTGACAAAAATGGTCCTTATGATAAACTTTGGAGAAATTACAATATTGGTCCCTCAAGTTTCTAAATTGACGGATTTTGGTCCCTGGATTTGTAAAAATGGAAATTATCAACAAAGGTCCTTGTACTAATCTACTTGGCAGTTTTAGTCCTTATGAGAGCTTTGGAGCATGTTCAAGATCAGCCATTAACTTTGGCTAAATTACATGATTGGTCCTTGTTGAAATTAACCAAACCGGACCCTATTATTAACTAAGTCCAAATCCAAGCCCAAACACTTGACCCGGCCCAATATTTAAAAACAGATAAAGCGCGCACACTGTTCATCCCCTTCCCCCCTAACACCTGTATCCACTCCATATCCTCCACCTGCTCACTTCCACCTTTACACACTACCTCCTAACACTTGATTACATCCCCCTCCACCTCCACATCAAACCAAACACAATTAATGAAGAAAACACGCTCAATTGAAAAATGGCGCCAAAAGTGACAAATGTCAAAACTGATTATCTGGCTCAATCCAATGGTCAAGATGTGGTGGGATTTACTCAAGAGTGTCGACATAGTTGGAAAAGATCAATAAATATCAAGAATGAAGCAAGAGAGAAGATATCTAGTATAATTTTAATTTTTAATTTCGTCTTAGTCTAACTTTAAAATTTCAGTGTTTGTAAAAGCTTTAAGCTTTGTATTTTATGTTTTTAAGGTGAAATAAAACTTTTGTAAGCATCAATTTCCAGTTTCAAGTCTTATGTCAAGTTATGCAGTTTTCTTATTATTCAAAAATCTCAATATGTTGAAATGTTGTTAGAAGTTGTTACTTTGGACTTAGAAGCTCATATAAGCTCCATATAAAGCTTATGCAAGCTTTTAGATACTCTTAAAAGCAGTTCATTAGCAAAAATCAAAAATTCACAAAAATATCAAATAAATAACTTAAAAATAAAAAATCATGATGCAAGGTTCAAAAATGCTGGAGCAGGGTATATAGTGGATGGTCTTGGGTGTAGTGCTTATTGGTAAGCTATAGGATCTGTTACTTGGTCCTAAGTCTCATTTTCAAGCTCAAGCTACTTGTAACCCTCTTGATCTCATTTTGGTATTTAACGTGTAAAAGCGGTTATAAGTTTATATCTTTGTGTTTACATGTTCAGTAGTTGTAGTTAAACATAATTAAACTATAAAAACAGTTACTTGTTCTTTAAAGTTTGTAGTTAACTAAAATTTCATTTTCACAGTTAAGTTAGCATAGTTGTAATTTCTCAATCTTATGTTGTTATTAATGTGGTTTTATGTTTATTCAGTCTTCTTTAATGAAATTATAAGGTTTATAATCATGTTCATGGTCTGAATCTTTGTTATCTTTTGAAAAACACCAAATCAGTCACATAAAGGGTTGTTTGGATTTGTGCAGTTCATTGTGCTAAAGGTTGTGCAGTCAATTGCTTTTGCTTGTCTCATGTCTAAATAGGTCTTAATAACTCATACAAGTCATTAAAACAAGTCCTTATTAGCCTAAAAGTCAAAATCTTTCTTTTTGGTCTTGAATCAGTCCACTGTTGGGATTTTGATTTGCAAGAATCATCATATTAGCTCAAAAGTAGTTAACATAGCTTAATATAACTTTATTACACCTTAATACATCAATATCAGTGTTTTAGATCAATCACAAGTTCAGTTTAGTCAACCTTTCATTTCAATCAAAAAGTCAAAACTTGCCCTGTGCATCAGTTTTGATAGCCAAATCAAAAGCTCCTACAGAGCTTATTAGTTGACCTTTACCTGTGATTTTTGTTTCTTTGGACAGACAACCTGGTCCTTTTCAAGCTCCAAGTTTTAAAATTCCATTTGGAGCTTATTCACCAGTACTGCAAGTGCTTATTATTTTGTCCCATATTACTCAGCATTAACTGATTCTCAAATCAGTGTTTTGTCAGTTTTGAAATAGCTTCTCACAAGCTCATAAGAGCTTATCATGGTCTGAGTTTTGGTATAATTAGTCTCAACCAGGTCTAGTACAAGTTCCAATAATTGTTTTTTAGTTCTAGCTTATTTGGTGTTCTGTGCATAAGCTCAAAGTAGCTTACTAAAATCTGTTTTGCTCATTAAGCTCAAACATCAAATCTGTTGAGCTTGTGATTCTGTGGGTTAGGACTTGTTGAAACCTGTTCCATTTGAGTCATTTTAGCTTAATATAGCTTCTGTGTAGGTTTGGTGGTCTTTGGTTATCATTTGGCTTTTTCAAGTGCTTATAAATAAGCAGTTGCCACTGCAGTTGTTTATTTCTCCACACAAGACCATGTTTTTCTATTTTTCCTAGATTATACATATTAAAATAAACTTTTCCTGAAATTTTCATAATTTTTCATAACTGTTTGCTATTTTTCTTAATTTAAACTAGTTTTTAATCCTTTTTAATAGCTTTTAATACAAATAAATTATAAAAAGTAAAAAAAAATAATTTTTCAATTTTCCTAGATTAAGATAAATATAAAAGTAATAAAAAGTATTTTTCCATAAATTTCTTAGTTTAAAAAGTATTTTTTAGCATTTTAATTAGTTTAAAATAGATTTAAATTAATAATAAATACATAATAAGTCTTAAAAATATATTTTCAGTTTTAAAATAAGTTTTATAATATTTTAGATTTTTCTAAGTTATAATTTCATTTTCTAGGTTAATTTTGTATTTTCTTGTATTTTAGTGCATTTTAAATACTTAATAAATAGTTTTTAATTAATAATAATTAAATAATAAGTTGTAAAAATAATTTTATTTTTCTAATAATTTTCTTTTACTATTAGGATTGTAAAAATATCATTTTTATATTTGTAGGCCTTTTATTTCTTTAAAACTCACGTTTTATTTTGTACGTAGACGTAATTTTATTTTAAACGTAAGTTTTAAGTTGTAGGTTTTAAACGTTCATCGACTTTAAAAATAGTGATAGCGTTTATTTAATATCTTTTATCTTTTATTTCTTTTAATTTGCATTTAAGTCGCTTTAATTTGTAGATTTTTTCTTTTAGTATAATTTTCCATCCAAAACCTTACTGATCACTATCCTTAGTGATCATTCTACCATCTGATCAAGTGTTTATTACACCAATTCATCCTTCGTGGGACTTAACGACCAGGAATTCCTATATTCCTCTGATCTTAATTGTATTTGTGCTCTGAGCTGTTTTAAGTTTCTTACAGTTGGTCATTCACAAGTGGCTAGCTTGCGTGAGATAACTTGACGGTTCAGCACAGATCAAATTTTGGCGCCGCTGCCGGGGAGGCTGTAAGTGTGTTTCTAGCATTTTCAGACCCGTACTTGCACATATACCATCGTTTGTAAAAAGTTTTCTGTAAAGTTAATATAAACCAAAAAGTTCATTAACACTTTTCCTAAAGTGTTAAAAACACCAAAAACAATATAAAACAACAAAACAATCGGAACGTTTTCTATTTTGTATTCTCTTTTAAGGTGATTCTTGAAGAGATACGATTTGGTTAAACGGGACGATAACAAAAATATTGTCCAAAAGTTTTTGAACCCATCTGCACAAATCTAACCTACGTCTTTTCCGTGGTACTTAATTGAATACATAAAAATCAACCACCGCAAATCAAGGCAGTGCACTACCTAACTGGGGGTGCGACCATAATAAGTTCCCGAACCACAGATTTAAAACTTGCCTTTGTGTCACTTGTGATTTGGTGTACCTTTTTCAAAGAAGCCATTTCATTTGTGATTATTGGTTAAGTTCACTTGTGTTTTGCCTCATTTGTTTTGAAAACTTGATTTTTATACTTAGTGCATGCGCACTCGTTCTTCCAGTTCTACAAGTCCACTTTCTGAACTAGGAAAGATTCCTCGTAGACGTAGAGGACGTTCAGCTCCTTCAGCCGTGACTGAGGAACGTCTACCACCACCACCACCTGTCGAAATGGCAGAAGACAAACCTATGAATGAGCTTCTCCAAGCACCCATCGAAGGTTACGGAGATGCCATTGTTGTCCCAGCCATTGTGGCTGATACCTTCGAGCTCAAAACCGGGTTGCTCAATCTAGTAACCCAAAGCCAATTCTATGGTTTTGAGCGGGATGATCCTCATGCACACATTCGATGGTTTAACAAGATTGCATCTACCATCAAGTACAAGAATGTCCCACATGAAGCTATCAAGCTTCTTCTGTTCCCATTTTCTCTAGAGGGACAAGCCCGGAATTGGCTTGAGAAACAACCCCCTCGTTCTATAGAGACATGGGAAGATCTTGTCACCAAATTCGTTAACGAGTTCTATCCTCCATCCCGAACCACAAGACTTAAGAATGAGATAATGAAATTTTCTCAGAGATTTGATGAATCATTCGGGGAGGCATGGGATCGTTACAAAGAGTTGCTTCGCAAGTGTCCGCATCACGGTTTTACCGAGTTAATGCAAATGGATACTTTCTACAATGGTCTCAATCAGACAAATCATGACTCTTTGAATGCCTCGCTGAGGAAATTTCTTGAGCAAGACCACAAAAGAGGCCTTGCAGATCATTGAGAACAAATCTCAGGTCCGTCCTTTCAGAGCAAAGACATATCAGTCTAATCTTGGACCTTCTTCTTCTTCATCCCCAGTGAGTACATCTAGCACCGATGCTAAGATTGATAAACTCACAGACATTGTTCTGGCTTTGGTTCTTGCTAACCAGAAGAAAGTCTCCTTCACTCAGACACCAACACATGCTGAAGTGAAGAAAGTTGAAAGTTGTGTCACTTGTGGTGGTCCTCATGCATACTACAACTGTACTGCCACCGATGGTAGTCCTTTTGAAGCAAATGCTTTAGCCGGTAGTTCACAGCAAGGAGGTAATCAATACCGTCCTCAAAATGAACTACACTACCGTGCTAACACTAATCAGGCACCACCCGGTTTTAACCAGAATCACAACATTCAAAACCGGAATCAAAACCAACCAAGAATGAACCAAGGTTATCAAAACCAAGGTAATTTCTATCCTGGACCCAATCAAGGTTTCCAACATCAAGGGAACCTTCATCAAAACAATTTCAATCGAGGGAATCAATTTCATGGGAATATGAATTCCAATCAAGGGAATTTTCAACAACAAGGTCCTAATCAAAACATCAGACCTCAGAATTTCCCTTCACATCCTCCAGTACCATCATCTGATGAGTTATTGAAGCAGTTCATGAAATCCCAAGATGAAATGAACAGGTTGTTGGTCAGTCAGATTGCTGATCTCAAAAAGTCTTTAAATGATCAACCCTCGGGCTCAGGAAAACTTCCGAGCAACACGATCGCTAACCCGAGGGGCGATGCTAAGGCGATCACGACCAGAAGTGGTGTTTCATACAATGGACCCGCTATTCCTACTACCTCTTCTTCTTCTTCTCTCCCGAAGGTAGTGGAAAGTGAACCTAAGACACACAATGGACCTACGACTCCAATGCCCCCTCCTCCTGTGGCAATGAGTCAACTTACCAAGGAAACAACGAACAAGGTGCATTATTCTAGCCCACGAAGTACCGCACACGTCCAACCTTCGGTAGTCCAACCTCAAGTGGTCCAGAAACCCAAATCAAATCAAGGAGTTGTATTTGAACCTCCTGTAGCTCCTGTTGAGAATCAGAAATCCAAATCTTCTATTCCTTATCCATCGCGTTTGAATGAGCAAAAGCTCCGTGAAAAAGCTAGTCATCAAATGGATAAATTTTTCCAAATTTTCCAAGAGTTACATTTTGACATAAGCTTTGCGGATGCTATCATGCTGATGCCCAAGTTTGCATCTACTCTCAAGCACATGTTAAGCAATAAGGAAAAGCTGTTTGAAATGGCTAAGACTCCTCTTAACGAAAACTGCTCTGCAGTCATCCTGAAGAAGCTTCCAGAAAAGCTTGGAGATCCTGGGAAATTTCTCTTACCTTGTGTATTCCTAGGAATGGTTGAATGCTTTGCCCTAGCAGATCTGGGTGCAAGCATAAACCTTATGCCATATTCAGTGTGGAAGAAACTTTCTCTTCCGGAACTTACTCCTACATGCATGACTCTCGAGCTTGCAGATCGTACAATATCCCGTCCTCTTGGCATTGCCGAGGACGTATTTGTGAAAGTAGGAAAGTTCCATTTTCCAGCTGACTTCGTGGTTGTTGATTTTGATGCCGATCATCGGGTTCCTCTCATTATTGGTCGAGGATTCCTGAGAACGGGCCGTGCTCTCATAGATGTATTTGAGCAAGAAATCACATTGCGTGTTGGTAATGAAGCTGTTACCTTCAACCTTGACCAAACTTCGAGGTACTCTGCAAATTATGATTCTGAATCGGTTAACCGAATAGATATCATTGATGTTGCCACTGAAGAGTACTCTCAAGAAGTTCTTGGTTATTCTCATAATTCTGTGAGTGGGGATTCCACCACATCTTCTCAACCTATCATAGCCAATTCTACTCCTTCTATCACTCCTTTTGAGGGAAATGACTCCATCTCGGAAGAGATTGAGGTATACTTGGCTAGTGATTCTGTGCCGTGGGAAATTGATCACGCTCCAATTGACATTGAGGGAGACATACTTCTCATCGAGAAGTTGCTTAATGATGATCCATCATCCACCCCTCACCCTAGTGATTCAATCCCAGTTGAGATTAATCAAAATAAGATTAATCTGGAGGGAGATTTTCTTCTTGAGAAATTGTTAAATCATGACATTTCTCCTCCACTCCCTCCCGTCGAACTTCATAACAAGGAAATCAAATCAGTTGAGGAAACTGAAGAATTTCCTGAGGTTGAGCTTAAGGACTTACCACCTCATCTCGAGTATGCATTTCTTGAAGGTAATGATAAATTACCAGTCATTATTGCTAGAGATTTGAGTAAAGATGAAAAAGCTGCTCTCGTTAAAATCTTGAAGTCACACAAGCAAGCAATTGCTTGGAAACTCTCCGACATTAAGGGTATCAACCCTGAATTTTGTACTCACAAAATCTTGATGGAGGATGACTTTAAGCCAGCAGTTCAACATCAGAGAAGAGTAAATCCAAAAATCCATGATGTTATCAAACAGGAGGTTATCAAACTTCTTGATGCAGGATTGATTTACCCTATCTCAGATAGTCCTTGGGTTAGCCCGATTCACTGTGTTCCTAAAAAGGGTGGCATAACTGTTGTCACGAATGAAGATAACGAGTTGATTCCAACTCGGCTGGTTACGGGATGGCGTGTTTGCATTGACTATCGTAAGTTAAATGACGCCACTCGTAAAGACCATTTTCCTCTACCCTTTATGGACCAAATGCTTGAGAGATTAGCAGGGAATGAGTACTATTGTTTCCTTGATGGTTTCTCGGGTTACTTTCAGATCCCTATTGATCCAAAGGATCAAGATAAAACCACATTCACCTGCCCATACGGAACTTTTGCCTATAGACGTATGCCTTTTGGCCTATGTAATGCTCCTGGCACGTTCCAACGATGTATGATGGCCATTTTCCACGACATGATCGGGGAAACAATGGAGGTGTTTATGGATGATTTCTCTGTCATTGGGGATTCGTTTCAAACATGTCTCTCCCATCTAGATAAAATGCTCAAACGGTGTGAAGACACCAATCTTTGTCTAAACTGGGAGAAAAGTCACTTTATGGTCAAAGAAGGCATAGTCCTTGGCCATAAGATTTCAAAGAATGGGATTGAGGTAGATAGAGCAAAAGTTGATGTTATTGCTAAATTACCTCATCCTACTACCGTCAAAGGTATTAGGAGTTTTTTAGGTCATGCCGGTTTCTATCGTAGATTCATTCAGGATTTTTCCAAAATCGCTCGGCCAATGACCCATCTTCTTGAAAAGGATGCTCCTTTTATCTTCTCACCCGAGTGCATCATAGCTTTTGAAACATTGAAGAAAAACCTTACTGAAGCACCTATTCTCGTTGCTCCCGACTGGGACTTGCCTTTTGAGCTCATGTGCGATGCAAGTGATTTTGCTATCGGCGCAGTCTTAGGGCAACGAAGAAATAAGCATTTTCAACCTATTCACTACGCAAGCAAAACTATGACTGAGGCTCAAACTCATTACACCACCACAGAAAAAGAGCTATTAGCCGTGGTGTATGCTTTTGAGAAGTTTCGGCCGTATCTTATCTTGACCAAATGTGTAGTGTACACGGATCACTCGGCTCTTAAATATCTCTTTGCAAAACAAGATGCAAAGCCGAGATTGCTTCGTTGGGTTCTCCTCCTCCAAGAATTTGATATCATTATACGTGATAAAAAGGAGCTGAGAACACGGCTGGCGATCATCTTTCAGATTAGAAAACCCTCACCAAGATGTTTTCGAGAAAAAGGATATAAATGAAACATTTCCTCTCGAGACACTCAATGCGGTTTCTTTTAGTGGAAACTCTTCTACCCCATGGTTTGCTGACTTTGCAAATTACCATGCGGGTAACTTCAATGTGAAAGGGATGTCGACCCAACAGAAGAACAAATTCTTCAAAGATGTTAAACATTATTTCTGGGACGACCCTTTCTTATTCAAAATCTGTGCGGATCAAGTCATCCGACGGTGTGTTTATGGACAAGAAGCTCTTGACATTCTCAAAGCTTGCCATGCTGGACCCACCGGGGGCCATCATAGTCCAAACTACACCGCCAAAAAGGTGTTTGATTCCGGGTTCTATTGGCCCACAATCTATAAGGATGCCCACGAATTTGTCAAAGCCTGTGACGCTTGTCAACGTCATGGTAATATATCTCAAAGGAATGAAATGCCACAAAATGCCATTCAAGTTTGTGAGATATTTGACATATGGGGTATTGATTTTATGGGGCCGTTTCCATCTTCTCGTGGTAACAAGTACATACTCGTGGCTGTTGACTATTTGTCAAAATGGGTTGAAGCAAAAGCTTTACCTACAAATGATGCCCGAGTAGTTGTGAAATTTTTGAAAGCTCTCTTTGCCAGGTTTGGAACTCCTCGTGCAATAATCAGTGATCGTGGTACACATTTTTGCAATGACCAATTTGAAAGAGTCATGCAAAAGTATGGTGTTACCCACCGTCTCTCTACTGCATACCACCCCCAAACAAGTGGGCAGGTGGAAGTTTCAAACCGTGGTATTAAAAGAATCCTTGAAAGGACAGCAGGTGAAAATCGTGCATCCTGGTCGGATAAACTGGATGACGCACTCTGGGCTTTTCGTACAGCTTACAAAACACCAATTGGGTGTACTCCATACAAGCTAGTGTACGGAAAGGCATGTCATCTTCCGATTGAACTAGAGCACAAGGCTTACTGGGCCTTAAAACATGCAAACTTCGATATACAGACAGCCGGTGATCACAGAAAAGTTCAAATGAATGAACTAAATGAACTTCGTGATCAAGCTTACGAGAACTCTTTGATCTACAAGCAAAAGACAAAGAAGATTCATGACTCTAAAATAAAAAACCGCGTTTTCAACGTTGGTGATCGAGTCCTTCTTTTCAACTCTAGATTGAAGATTTTCTCGGGAAAGCTTAAGTCCCGTTGGTCTGGTCCATTTACTATTGCTAAGGTTTATCCTTATGGCACCATTGAGTTATCTCAGCCTGATGGTCCTAATTTTAAAGTGAATGGTCATCGAGTGAAGCATTACTTTGGAGAGGACATTCCTCCTGTGGTTGTCCCGGATTTACAAACATTCCCCATGAACCAATGAATGCGGGGATCGAGTCAAGCTAGTGACTCGGGAATCAAAAACATTAGCACGCACCATATGGGTTTTCACCCATATTTCTGTCCTCTTTCTCTGTTCTACCACCCTAGTGTGGGGGAGTTGCCCACATGTTGTGTATATAAGTCTTCTAAAAAAAATGTGTACATATCAAAAACAAAATAATGGCCGTAGTATTTCCCTTAAATGTTCTTTGTTTCGGCATGACCGCCGGTACTTTGAATATTGAGGGCAATATTCATTTCTAAGTGTGGGGGGGAATTCTCACGAATTTCATCATGTAATTATTCCACCCAATTCCCCCGTTTTTGGCCAAAATTTTTTTTTGGAGTAAGTGTTCTACACTTTCTCATTTGGTTATCAGTCCGCCTTGTCTAATAAACAAAAGGATTGGCTAATCCAGGAGCAAACGGCTCTTGGTAAAGATATCTCAAATCCGTTTATGGCTTGCAATTTGCCCAAAATTGTATGGTGTTCAGCTCACCATATCCTAAAAAGTAAAGAGTTGGCTAGCCCGCAAGGTTATGGCTTGTGGTAAAGGCAGTGGAAAATCCATAATTGGTATTCAGCTCACCAAAGATAATATTGATAATTTATCTAAGAGTTGGCTAGTCCAGAAGGGTACGGCTTCTGGTAAAGACAAAATCAAATCCGTTGAAAGCTGGTGGTTTGCTCAAAATCACATGGTTATCGGTGTACCATGGTTCTTACTTGAACTAAAACATTTGGCTACTCCAGAAGTGATGGCTTTTGGTAAAGAGATAAAATCCATCAAGTTTTCTCAAATCATTGCTAGGGACTAGCAATATCTTAGTGTGGGGGATTGATGAGTGTCTAAAATACTCATCATTTTATTTGTTAGAATGCCAAAACATCTGAAAACATTCAGAAACACATCAAAATGATAAAAATATCACAAACAAGTGTTTTATATGTTTTAAATGCAAAAACATCAAAATCTGGTGAAAAACGTATCAAGTTTGCATAATTGGCAGTTTTAGTCCCCCAAGTTACAAAAGTTGTCAAAATCAGTCCCTGGTAATTCAAAAACTTGTAAAAAGTCATTTAAGGTCCTTGGGATTCACAAGTTGTTCAAAATAATCCTTTGAAGTTTAAAATCACAAAATTACAACTTTGGTCCCTCAACTTTGCAAAAGTGTCAAAAATAGTCCTTAAGGTTTTAAAAAGTGAAAATTATCAACTTTTAGCCTTGTTCTATTAATATTTGACAAAAATGGTCCTTATGATAAACTTTTTGAGAAATTACAATATTGGTCCCTCAAGTTTCTAAATTGACAGTTTTGGTCCCTGGATTTGTAAAAATGGAAATTATCAACAAAGGTCCTTGTACTAATCTACTTGGCAGTTTTAGTCCTTATGAGAGCTTTGGAGCATGTTCAAGATCAGCCATTAACTTTGGCTAAATTACATGATTGGTCCTTGTTGAAATTAACCAAACCGGACCCTATTATTAACTAAGTCCAAATCCAAGCCCAAACACTTGACCCGGCCCAATATTTGAAAACAGATAAAGCGCGCACACTGTTCATCCCCTTCCCCCCTAACACCTGTATCCACTCCATATCCTCCACCTGCTCACTTCCACCTTTACACACTACCTCCTAACACTTGATTACATCCCCCTCCACCTCCACATCAAACCAAACACAATTAATGAAGAAAACCTGCTCAATTGAAAAATGGCGCCAAAAGTGACAAATGTCAAAACTGATTATCTGGCTCAATCCAATGGTCAAGATGTGGTGGGATTTACTCAAGAGTGTCGACATAGTTGGAAAAGATCAATAAATATCAAGAAGGAAGCAAGAGAGAAGATATCTAGTATAATTTTAATTTTTAATTTCGTCTTAGTCTAACTTTAAAATTTCAGTGTTTGTAAAAGCTTCAAGCTTTGTATTTTATGTTTTTAAGGTGAAATAAAACTTTTGTAAGCATCAATTTCCAGTTTCAAGTCTTATGTCAAGTTATGCAGTTTTCTTATTATTCAAAAATCTCAATATGTTGAAATGTTGTTAGAAGTTGTTACTTTGGACTGAGAAGCACATATAAGCTCCATATAAAGCTTATGCAAGCTTTTAGATACTCTTAAAAGCAGTTCATTAGCAAAAATCAAAAATTCACAAAAATATCAAATAAATAACTTAAAAATAAAAAATCATGATGCAAGGTTCAAAAATGCTGGAGCAGGATATATAATGGATGGTCTTGGGTGTAGTGCTTATTGGTAAGCTATAGGATCTGTTACTTGGTCCTAAGTCTCAGTTTTCAGCTCAAGCTACTTGTAAGCCTCTTGATCTCATTTTGGTATTTAACTGTGTAAAACAGTTATAAGTTTATATCTTTGTGTTTACATGTTCAGTAGTTGTAGTTAAACATAATTAAACTATAAAAACAGTTACTTGTTCTTTAAAGTTTGTAGTTAACTAAAATTTCATTTTCACAGTTAAGTTAGCATAGTTGTAATTTCTCAATCTTATGTTGTTATTAATGTGGTTTTATGTTTATTCAGTCTTCTTTAATGAAATTATAAGGTTTATAATCATGTTCATGGTCTGAATCTTTGTTATCTTTTGAAAAACACCAAATCAGTCACATAAAGGGTTGTTTGGATTTGTGCAGTTCATTGTGCTAAAGGTTGTGCAGTCAATTGCTTTTGCTTGTCTCATGTCTAAATAGGTCTTAATAACTCATACAAGTCATTAAAACAAGTCCTTATTAGCCTAAAAGTCAAAATCTTTCTTTTTGGTCTTGAATCAGTCCACTGTTGGGATTTTGATTTGCAAGAATCATCATATTAGCTCAAAAGTAGTTAACATAGCTTAATATAACTTTATTACACCTTAATACATCAATATCAGTGTTTTAGATCAATCACAAGTTCAGTTTAGTCAACCTTTCATTTCAATCAAAAAGTCAAAACTTGCCCTGTGCATCAGTTTTGATAGCCAAATCAAAAGCTCCTACAGAGCTTATTAGTTGACCTTTACCTGTGATTTTTGTTTCTTTGGACAGACAACCTGGTCCTTTTCAAGCTCCAAGTTTTAAAATTCCATTTGGAGCTTATTCACCAGGGCTGCAAGTGCTTATTATTTTGTCCCATATTACTCAGCATTAACTGATTCTCAAATCAGTGTTTTGTCAGTTTTGAAATAGCTTCTCACAAGCTCATAAGAGCTTATCATGGTCTGAGTTTTGGTATAATTAGTCTCAACCAGGTCTAGTACAAGTTCCAATAATTGTTTTTTAGTTCTAGCTTATTTGGTGTTCTGTGCATAAGCTCAAAGTAGCTTACTAAAATCTGTTTTGCTCATTAAGCTCAAACATCAAATCTGTTGAGCTTGTGATTCTGTGGGTTAGGACTTGTTGAAACCTGTTCCATTTGAGTCATTTGGTTATCATTTGGCTTTTTCAAGTGCTTATAAATAAGCAGTTGCCACTGCATTTGTTTATTTCTCCACACAAGACCATGTTTTTCTATTTTTCCTAGATTATACATATTAAAATAAACTTTTCCTGAAATTTTCATAATTTTTCATAACTGTTTGCTATTTTTCTTAATTTAAACTAGTTTTTAATCCTTTTTAATAGCTTTTAATACAAATAAATTAGAAAAAGCTTAAAAAAATATATTTTCTATTTTCCTAGATTAAGATAAATATAAAAGTAATAAAAAGTATTTTTCCATAAATTTCTTAGTTTAAAAAGTATTTTTTAGCATTTTAATTAGTTTAAAATAGATTTAAATTAATAATAAATACATAATAAGTCTTAAAAATATATTTTCAGTTTTAAAATAAGTTTTATAATATTTTAGATTTTTCCAAGTTATAATTTCATTTTTCTAGGTTAATTTTGTATTTTCTTGTATTTTAGTGCATTTTAAATACTTAATAAATAGTTTTTAATTAATAATAATTAAATAATAAGTTGTAAAAATAATTTTATTTTTCTAATAATTTTCTTTTACTATTAGGATTGTAAAAATATCAGTTTTATATTTGTAGGCCTTTTATTTCTTTAAAACTCACGTTTTATTTTGTACGTAGACGTAATTTTATTTTAAACGTAAGTTTTAAGTTGTAGGTTTTAAACATAAAAACAAAAATTCATCGACTTTAAAAATAGTGATAGCGTTTATTTAATATCTTTTATCTTTTATTCCTTTTAATTTGCATTTAAGCCGCTTGTAATTTGTTGGCTTTTTGTAGTATAATCCTATTCAAATTTTTTCTTTTAGTATAATTTTCTATCCAAACCTTACTGATCACTATCCTTAGTGATCAAATTCTACATCGATCAAGTGTTTATTACACCAATTCATCCTCCGTGGGACTTAACGACCCAGGAATTCCCTATATTCCTCTGATCTTAATTGTATTTGTGCTCTGAGCTGTTTTAAGTTTCTTACAGTTGGTCATTCACAAGTGGCTAGCTTGCGTGAGATAACTTGACGGTTCAGCACAGATCATGTCCCCTCATAAGTTCTGTTGTTCCTGGTCCCCTAAGCCAAGTCATTAAGTACCGCTACATGCTAGATTTATAATACTGAGTGCCCGGGCATTAGCAACTTAAACACTCAACCCCTAATTCTTAAGTTCATCCAAACGGTAGGTGATCAGTTGGTCAAATTACACAAGTAGAAAGGGTCGTAAGTTGGTCATATCTTACCCTTCCTGTATCAGTCTACTCTTTTAGGGTCAGTTGGTCATATCTCCTAAGCAACTAGCCTCTACCGCCATTTAAAACTACCGAAACAAGGGTAGCTACCAATAAACTATGCATGCATACACTTAGAAATAATTATACGGAAGTAATACAAACACAAACAAAACCATTAAGGAATCATAACTAGGCCAGCACCAAGAGGTGCTTAGCCGCTCATATTAACCATACAAATCAATTCCATATTCAAAGGTACGAAATACATGAATCGAAAGTAAAGAAAAGATAAAATGTTAATGCTTATCGTAGGGGAGTGATTTCTCCCTTGGAGACAGCTCCGTATGCTCCTCTAGACCTGCGTTTGGCTTCTTCCCACGTTCTTTGGTTGTGGTGTGTGGAATGGGATGCTTTGAAATGCTGGAAACCGTGGGGTATTTATAGGCCAGATCTGGGTTACGGCGTAATTAATATAAGAGTTACGCCATAATATTCAATTCCTTCGTTATTTGCACTAGATCTGTTGGTTACGACATAACCTAATAAGGGGTTACGCCGTATTCTTCAATATTACTTGGTTACGCCGTAGTTGGTGGAATAGTTACGGCGTAGTTATCAGCGGCGCAGAACCTCATTTGACCTAATATAGTTACGTCGTAGTCTTTGGGGAGAGTTACGCCGTAACCTTTTGATGAGTTGGTTTTCGAGTCGCTTTAGTTACGGCGTAATGTGAGAGATGAGTTACGCCGTAACTTCTTCAAAGTCAACATACTTTGATAAATCTTTGATATTTCTCCAATTCCGCGTCTCTTTAGCTCCAATGCTCGTAATTAACCTGAAAGTGGAAAACAATGGAAAACAAGCGTAAATCCATATAAATGATATAAATTACAAGCATTATCGGGGGAAATTGACACTTAATATTCATGACTATTTGATGTTATCAAATATCCCCCCACTTGAACTCTACTTGCCCTCAAGTAGACCTTATTAGAAAGATTTCTAAAAAGATATCTCCCATAACCTGGAAAATATGAGTTTACAAATCCTTTATGCTAGAATAAAACAAAGCCAAACACCTCACGAAATGGGAATGAAACACTCAAATCTCTCAACTATTCTAAGTGTCAATTTCTGGGTGATCACTCAATCGCACAGTCTAGCATGTATTGTATCATAAGCTTGGCGGTTACATAAATCTCCACCACAAGAGTTAAGGGCTAAACAATTCTCGAAGGCAATATGGGTAGACACGACAAAGGTTAAGGGGTGACTCGTCATTACTAACATGTCACGGCGAAGTGGACAAAATCAATGATACATGACCAAATCCATGGCCAAGACACCAAAGATTGCTCGTTGCATCACCTAGACACGCTTAATGACTAAAGGGTAGGATAAAACATGGGATATATAAATGGTGTAAAATAAAAATCAAGCAGGTAGTCTAAATCTATAACCAAGTCATCACCATTTATCGTCCGCCCAAAGTTCAAGCTTTGAAGTTAAGAAACCGGATCATGAAATACTAGGTAGATGTGTCATTAGAGGACGTCATGATGGGTACACTACCTTTTCTCCAACTGTTGGCAAAATTACCAACTCAAATCTTCAAATGTGACTGAGGTGGCCTCCTCAATACTAAGTCTATAAAGCTCATAACATAGTGCTTATAACATCGCACTTTTACAATAACATAACAACTATTTTTTTTTATCAATATAACCATAATAACTAAACATATTATCCCCCCACTTGAGATGAACAATGGGAATTCGGGAGGTCTTCAATGATCTTCAGGAATATGTCGTCGACGAAAGTGTGATTTCCAAACCTTTCCACTTGAACCTTGAACTTAGGCAAATGATGACTTCCTAATTACAAATAAAGACTACAGGGTAGGCTAAGGTGTATAGGTGTATCGAAACAATATAAAGGGTTAACAAAATGAAAGGAATGGCTCAGATGGGTGAATCTAGGGGTATCTTGCACTAAAGGTGAGTGCAACAAAAGGGTTTCACAAGGGGGTCGAGAAGTCGAGGTGACTAATCGATATACACATAATGGTAGGATATTTGGGTGATAATCCTATAATATTGCCTTCTAAAACTGAAAAGTCCAAATACATCGAGCTAACTCAACATACCTCGTCTATGGTCTCGAAATGATGCAAAGGCCAAGTTCTAAAGTTTACAAGCTACCGGCACACTCATAACTTGGTGGATTTGGGGTAAAATAATGGAAATGGATAAGGCTAATCTCACCATATAATATCAAGTGTTGTATGTGCTCGGCTAAGGTCTAATCTAGTTAGGTTAAGAAAAACATGTCAAAATTTTAAAAATGGCATAATTTTTCAAAATAAACAAGAAAAATGAGGGCAAAATAATGTTCAAGAGATAATTCTACTCCCATCCCCCCACTTAAGTTGTACAAAGTCCCTTTTGTACTAAGCTTTGAATAAAGGTGAAGAGAAAAGTTGAATTAGAGCGAGAACTTCCCTGAAATTTGCTCCACAAAGAAAGAAGGCCCACGAAAAAGAAACGTGCCTTCGTATAAGCATCATGAACAAACTTCAATCCCTGAAATCACACTACTGACAAGCATAATTCTAAAAAGAAAAAAAATGAAAAATAAAAAATAAACCTAACTCACTTTCGTAGGAATCACGGTTGCATTTAGCATATGCAACAAGCCTTTTAAACCACTTGGTGTCCCAAGTGGATGAGTGAAGTCTCGTGAGGGTTTACAGGGAACACACCCACAAAGTTCATTTAAAATACTAATACAAGGTTACTGTGTTTTAAAATGAAAGAATTAAAGCAGAGGAAGGTTATGTCGTAACTTTTTGAGGGAGTTACGCCGTAATTGGCAAAACCTGACATAAGCTGCAAAGCGAGTGGCTACGGCATAACCACAGATATGGTATTACGCCGTAATTGGTAATGCGTCTTGAACCTCTACTGCAAGGGATTGGTTACGGTGTAATCACTGAGGTGAGTTACGTCGTAACTATGGTCAGATCATCAAACTTGTAGGATCGTAAATATTATTGTGTTTGATGATTCGGGTGGTCTTGGATGATGGAAATACATGATAGCCATTTAGAGAGAGAAATATAAGAGAGGGTGTTCTTGGTAGAGACTTGCTTAACAAAGGAAAGGTTAGATTGAATGAGAAGCACAACCCCTTCCAAGGATGGAAGGGGTATTTATAGTTACAGACAAAACGACCTCCTGACGGCCTGTGGATCAGGTATACAGTGGGTAAAGACCCGTCCTTCCTCCACGGTGTTACTCTAAACTAATCTACGCTAAAAACTAACTAATTAACTACCAAATAACGTAAATAACGACACGTCTACGAGCTAACATATGCTAGACCATAATTGGGGTGACCGACACTTTAACATGGAATTTCTAATTCCTAACAAAACTGCAGCAGCAATCACTTCCTCGTTTCCTGCAAAAATGGTTAAAAACACAAAATCCTACAGAAATGGAAATAAAACAAAAGAAAAGGATAATTCGGGTTGTCTCCCAAAAGAGCACTTTTCTTTATTTACGAGTCTTTAAGTTAGACTTAGGGCCGCGAGGCTTTAGGCAGGGGCAAAGAACTCATCTCCCGAAAGCTTGCTAACATCTTGCCCATAATAAATTTTTTCACGGTGTCCATTTACCTTGAAATATAATCCTTCCTTGTTATGAACCTCAACAGTCCCATAAGGAAACACCTTGCTTACTGTGTAAGGGCCAACCCAACGAGATCTCATTTTTCTAGGGAATAATTTGAGTCTTGATTTAAAAACGAGAACCTCTTGTCCTACTTCAAAATTTGTATCCATATCATATTGGTCCTGTCTTTGTATCTTTGTGGCATGATTATGCTTCGTCGTAATTATCGGTGTTCCTTGATCACATCGCATTCTTCCCAATCGCATATGCCCATAAAGCTTCATCGAGTTTGTCGAACCAATCTTTTCATTCTGTGCCTGCCCCTCCGATGGAGTACCCCATATCATTGAGAATGGTCTTGGGATGAATAATCTTCAAAATGGCAGTATGATCTGCATTTATGAAGATTTCTAATCTCTGAGGATGATTTGTGAAGATTTGATAAAAGTTTGAAGAAATGTCGTATTTGTCGAGAAATGAAGATTCAAATCTTTGCTGACAAAGATGTCCAGGATATTTTCAGATTCACATGAATCTATCCGGATATACATGTTTGGTCTATGATTGGTATTTGGGAATCACTATACGGTCCAATTAATAATCATCTCAACCAATGATCGGTGGCCAAATGGCACAATATCATTGGCCGAAACACCTCTATGGATGAAATGGTGCAATCCTGACGCTCAAAATAGCTTCTAGGCCTTTCATGTGGGAGTTTATTTTAAGCCTCGATGTTTTCTTAAGTTTTATTGTACTCTGTTCTTGTAATCCCAAATCCAAGTAATCTTGCATTTGAATAATCAATAAGCTCTTTTGAACTATGGAATAAGCTCATCGAAAATCACAAAAAGACATTCCTTGTAATGGATGGTCTCATGAGCAAGCCATAGTGGGTGGATTTATGTAAGCATTATCTTATTTGCAATTCGTTTCATTCTTGTCAATTTTGCATAAGTAGAGTAATCCTTGTTTGATAGTTATGTTGCATCCTAGACAGTAGTTGACTTATCTTTGGATCAAGAACTATAGTCTATTGAAGTTGAAAGAATTGTTCTAATCTTAGTAGCCTTGATTTAGGTTAGAGTTGCTTGAGCTTATAACATAATCTCGATTCAGTTTGCATGTCAAAACAGTTTAAAGCTGAGGTTCAATCTTGTTAGGGTCTCATTTTTGGTCTATAAGTTGGGTGTCGAACGTTTTTAGCTAATCTGCTTGCAAATCAAAGTAGGGACTGACGTTAGATTTTTCTTATTTGAGGTTAAAATTTGTTAGAGTGTCATAGTGTAATTTAGGCCTGTATTGGTGTTGCTTCAGTTTGCCCATTAGCTCTGAATCTTTTGTGGTTACATTTTAGCATTTTTGAATTTTTCATATTTTGTCACTGTGTAGACATTGCGGTTCCAAAAATAAATTTTCAATTCTGATTTAAGAAAAATATAAAAAGTACCCCTTTTATATTTTTCTGAGATTTTATAAAAACTTTCTCCATCCAAAAAAATAGCTAAATTACAAAAGTGTAAAAGTAGGCCGTAGTTGCTCGATCATTTATGATGGTTTAATAATCAAAATCAACAAATCAAAACATCATTAAATTCCAAACCAAGACGACGTTGGATCCTCGTTGGGAAAACGATTCGGAGATTTGATAATTCTTTTCTAAAGGAATTTGAAAAAATAGCGATATGATACTACACATAACCCTAAGCCTTCATTATCAAATGAATCAAATTTTGGCTATGCGGTCTGGGGACTTAGACATGCTTCAGCCGACCCATTTTGAAAAGTAATCGACAGCTACAAGGATATAACTTTTATTCTTTGATGGGGTGAAGGGTCCCATAAAATCGATCCCCCAAACATCAAAAACCTCACATACCATAATGTTGTTGAGTGGCATATGATTTTGAGAAGAGATGTTTCCTGCCCTCTGACAAGCGTCACAATCCCTTACATGTTTTGCGGCATCTTTGAAAATGCTAGGCCAAAAGAATCCGGCCTCATAAACCTTCCGAGCAGTATTATCGGCCCCATAGTGTCCTCCTGCAGGTCCGTTGTGACAATGTTCCAGAATCTGTTTTTGCTTCTCTGGCCGCGAGGTAATTAGCGAAATATGCGTACCATGGTTCGGAACTGGAATCCTTAATTCTTACTGCCATGAGATGCTCGTCGGGGAAGGAATCCCGAATAGTTTCTTTGTCAAGTTCTTCAAGCTCAGGGTTTTCTAATCGTGAGAGGTGATCAGTGCTAAGTTTTACGCCCTTTCTTATCCATGATTTCTATTTTAAATTCTTGCGGCAGCAGACACCATCTTATCAATCTTGGTTTGGCATCCTGTTTATTGAATAAGTACTTCAAAGCAGAATGGTCAGTGTAGACAACAGTTTTTGACATTACTAAATAAGATCTGAATTTATCAAAGGCATAAACCACAGCTAGGAGTTCCTTTTCGGTGGTTGTGTAATGCTTGTTGGGTTTTTGGTTCCTTAGATCAAGAATTATTCTAAGTACTGGAACTACGGACAGAGTTGATATAACCACGGACAGAAGAATGGAACCACGGATGAAGACAAACCGCGGCTGGTAGTATTGTGTAACCACGGATAATATAATATAACCACTGCTAGTCTTGTATAGTCGGTTTAGTATTATGTATTAGATAAATATGGTTAAGATATTTATCTTGTAGATTACGCATTGTATAATGTAAATGACTCCTTAGCCTATAAAAGGAGGTCCTAGGTTAGATTAGATATACGTATATTTTATATCTAAGGTCGATACACTTCAAGGTTGTAAAACCCTAATACTGGTTAGAGTATTCGTATTAATAATAATATTGAGATGTTGAATGTTTATTGTTCTTCTTCTTAAGATTAAGTATTAAATTCCGCGTGATACTTAATAAGTTCTTGTTTAAAGTCAGTTTCTATATTAGATCGTTTGCTCAACTAGGATCATCAAGTGGTATCAGAGCTTTTGATCTAGAAACTATAATCAAGAAGAGGTCAAGTTAAGTTTTGTTCAAGTAAGATAAGATGTCTGACGAAACACACATGGTTACTGCTTCAAAGGTGCCCATGCTCAAGCATGGAGAGTACCAAATCTAGAGGATGCGAATAAGGCAATACATTCGCATGATTGATTATGCTCTCTGGGATGTTGTGGAAAAAGGTGATACTCTTCCTAAGAAGGGTGATGATGGCAAAGACATAGCCATTGTTAGTGAGATTGACAAGGCTAAGAGAAAGATGGAGATCAAAGCACATAGTATTCTCTCTATGGGAATACCTAATGAATATGCTTTGGATTTTGAACAATATGAGTCTGCTAAAGAGCTTATGGATGCGATAGAAACAAGGTTTCTTTGGTAATGAAGCTACCAAGAAATCAAGGAAAAATATGCTCAAGCATCAGCTTGAAAACTTCACTACACTGAGTGGAGAAAAACTTGATGGCACCTATAACAGACTTCAAAAGCTCATAAGCCAACTGAAGTCGATTGGACTACAAAGTTTCTCAAGAAGATATTAATCTAAAGTTCATCAGAAGTTTATCACCTGACTGGGCTATGCATACTGTTGTCTGGAGGAACAAGGATGACTTTGAAAAGATGACTCTGGACAATCTCTACAACAACTTGAAGGTATATGAGTCTGAGAACAACATTGCTGGTACATCTACATCTAGCCAAAACATTGCTTTTATTTCCACTAGTCACAAGAATTCACAAGATGTAACCACTGCTGCTTATGGTATAACCACGGCTATTGCAAACAATACCACTGTTGGTGATAATGTCAGTGATGGTGCAATTTGTGCTTTTAAAGGTGATTTAACTACCAAGTGCTGTTTTGAATCAAGATCTAGATCAAATTGATCCTGATGATCTTGAGGAGATTAATCTTCAACGGCAAATGGCAATGTTGGCTCTACAAGTATGATGGCTCTTCAACGGCAAATGATCTTGAGGAGATTAATCTTCAACGGCTCTACAAGTATGATGGCTGATTTAACTACCAGTGTTACTGTTTTGAATCAAGATCTAGATCAAATTGATCCTGATGATCTTGAGGAGATTAATCTTCAACGGCAAATGGCAATGTTGGCTCTTCAACGGCAAATGATCTTGAGTCTGAGAAGGACTGGAAGACAGGTCAAGTATGATGGTAAAAGAAGAGCTGGGTTCGACAAAAGCAAGATGGAGTGCTTTAACTGCAAGAATAAGGGTCACTTTGCAAGGGAATGTCAAGCACCTAAGAGGATTGAAGGCATCAAGAAGACCACTGAAGATTCTGCTCCTTCTTCAGCATTGGTGGCTCAAGATGGTCTTGGTGATTATGACTGGAGTGATGAAATTGAAGAAGGACCCAATGCAGCTTTTCTTGCTAGTGAAGCTTCAAAAGAGCATAACTTTGCTCTTATGGCCTATGCTTCATCTTCTGGTTCAGATTCTAAGGTATCTAATGATTCTACTTGTTCTTTTAAATCATGTCAAGATAACTTAGAATCTCAAAAAGCTATCACTGAGAGTTTAAGAAAAGAAGTAGAAAGACTGTCTCTTGATAACTTAGGTTATAGAGTTGGTCTAGAAAGTGTTGAAGAAAGGCTTAATTAATGTATCAAATGTGAGTTTGAGTATGTTGATAAAATTAATATACTAGGTGTGGAAATTGATCTTAAGAATAGGGAGATTAAGATGCTTAAAGAGAAACTAGAACAAGCTGAGAGTGTAAAAGTAGAAGCCCTAAAAGAAAAAGAAAAACATGTTGTTAGGGTTGCTAAAACACAATATGCTTCTGATCTAGTAAATAAACCAATAGGTCAAAAATTGTTCAAGGATGGTACTGGACTAGACTACAATGATATGCCACCACCCACTCTTATGCAACATGCACCACCTCTAAAAGAGCTCACATTTACCAGTGAATTTAGTTTCAACAAACCTGTAGGTGAGACTAACAAGAATGAATCACCTAAGATAGGTTCTGATAAGTCATCTAATGCTCCCATCATTGAAGATTGGGAATCAGATTCTGAGGAAGATAGATCTATATCAACACAGCCTGAGAAGATATAACCTCTTAAGAAAGTTGATACTAAGCAAGCCAACCTTGTGCCTAGATTTGGAGCTCAAATTGCTAAGAAAGTAGTAGAGTACAAGGAAGTACCTAGGGAACAGATGAAAAGATATATGCCTAGGGGCAATCATAGAAACTTTAATGGCCTAATATCTAACAAGTTAGGTGATGAGTTTCAATGTGTCAAGAAAGCTTGTTATAACTGTGGTAGTTTTGAGCACTTACAGAGAAATTGTTATAAAAACAGACCACAAGTTTGGAATCAATGGAGGAGGGTAAATCACCAAAACGTTTCAAAGAAAACAAACCCTCATCCTAACAGAAACATGATTCCTAGAGCAGTGTTAATGAGGAATGGGAATACAAAATCAATTGTCACTGCTTCTCCCAAATGGGTTCCAACCACTGCTAAGCAAAGTGTAAACACGGCTAAGCAAAATCAAACCACTGCTAAGCCAAATATCACCATAAATAACAAAGAAGTTTTAAAAATTCCAAAGGTGATAACTGACACAGTGGTTGGAAACTATTTTTATGCTGTAAAGGCCTCAGCTAGTTGGCAATGGAAACCTAAGACCAAGGTTTTACATCATGTCAACTGTGCATCAATGGACCTAAACAAATTTGATTATATTGATGCACAGGGCAGACCCAAGTCAGTATTGGCTTGGGTCCACAAAAGGAACTAATTTGTTTAACTTCATGTGCAGGGCAATCTACAAGATGAGCTAAAAGACAAAGGAGTTTTTGATAGTGGTTGCTCTGGGCACATGACTTGGAATGGGAGCAACCTGGAGGATTTTGAAGCTTTTGATGGAGGATATGTGGCTTTTGGTAATGATCCAAAGGGAGGAAAGATACTTGGCAGAGGCACAATCAAAACAGGAAATTTAGACTTTTAAAAGGTCTATCTGGTACAGGGACTTAAGTATAATTTATTCAGTGTTTCTCAAATGTGTGATAAGAAAAACTAGGTACTTTTTGGTGAAACTGAGTGTGTGGTGTTGTCACCTGAATTTAAGATGCCTGATGATAAGTACATACAGCTAAGGGTACATAGGAAAGAAAATATATATTGTTTTGATCTTAAAGATGTAATTCCTAATAGGTCCTTAACCTGTTTGTTTGCTAAAGCATCTGTGGATGAGTCTAAGTTATGGCATAGAAGATTAGGTCACCTCAATTACAAAACAATCAATAAACTAGTAAAAGGAAACTTAGTGAGAGGGTTACCTTCTAAGGTTTTTGAGTGTAAGGAACTGTGTGTGGCTTGTCAAAAAGGAAAACAACATAGAGCTTCTTGTAAGACCAAAACTTTCAACACCATTACACAACCACTATTTATGCTTCATATGGACTTATTTAGACCTACCTTTGTTAAAAGCTTGAACCATAAGCAGTATTGCCTAGTTATCACTGATGATTATAATAGATTTTCTTGGGTATACTTTTTGGCAGGTAAGAGTGAGACTAGTGAGATCCTCAAGAGTTTCATTACTAAGATAGAAAATCTAGTAAATCATAAGGTAAAGATAATCAGATGTGATAATGGAACTGAGTTTAAGAATGCTGTGATGAATCACTTTTGTGTAGTTAAGGGTATAGAAAGACAGTTTAGTGTTGCTAGAACACCACAACAAAATGGTGTAGCTAAAAGGAAAAATAGGACACTAATTGAGGCTGTTAGGATAATGTTGTCAGAGTCTAAGTTACCAACTACCTTTTGGGCTGAAGCTGTAGGCACGACATGTTATGTGCAGAATAGAAGTAAGGTAGTGAAGCCTCATAACAAGACCCCCTATGAGCTGTTACATGATAGGAAGCCAATGATTGCATTCCTAAAACCTTCTGGGTGTCCTGTTACTATCTTGAATATCATAGACTACCTAGGCAAGTTTCAAGAGAAAGCTGATGATGGATACTTTTTAGGCTATTCTTCTAATAGTAAAGCCTTTAGAGTATACAATAGGAGGACTAGAATTGTTGAAGAAAACTTACATGTTCAATTTAGTGAAAAGACTCCTAGTGTTGAGACCAAAGGACCAGATTGGCTGTTCAACATTGATATGCTAACCAAATCTATGAATTATGAGCCTATCATTGCAGGAACTTCCACTAATATTGATGTAGGTACTCAAAAGGATTACGATCAGAAGCAATTTCTAAGGAAGGTGATTCTCCTCAAGAGTTCTATTTGTTTGAAAAGTGGAAAGCTAGTTCTGTCTCACCCATCATTGAGAAGCAAGGTCCCACTGATGATGATGTATTGAATTCTGGAGGCAATGTTGATCATCATCAAGATAAGGATGAGTTGTTGAAAGATAACTCAGTGTTGGTAGAAGAAATTGAAAAGAAGAAAAGGCATTCTGAAAGCACTGCTAAGCCAAACCAAAGCACGGACAGTTATAATGCAAACACTGATAAGCCAACTTCTACCACTACCAATATCAGTGAAACCACAGTTGTAAGTACTGATGATAGTACTTTCTTTGGACCAACTGCAAAGCCATTATTTGGTGAAGAGGAGTATCCACATGATCCTGATATGCCTGCTTTGATTGAAATTGATACTCCTACTGATGATGAAGACATGGATGATTTCTTCAATGCTGATCTTACTAATTTAGAACATGTCATTCATGAAAGTCCTGTTACCTCAACAAGGATACATAAGATTCATCCTAAGGAACAAATACTTGGAAATTTGAACACCCCTGTTCAAACAAGAAGCAAAGTTCATAATACAAAAACCTTTCCTGAACAAGGTTTCTTTGCAAGATCACTTCACAAAAGAAATAGTCACAAAGATCTGCAAAATTGCTTGTTTGCATGTTTTCTGTCTCAAAAGGAACCCAAGAGAGTTGAAGAAGCATTATCTGAAGAAGGTTGGGTAGAATCAATGCAAGAGGAACTTCTTCAGTTCAAGCTTCAAGAGGTTTAGACATTGGTTGATCTTCCTAATGGTAAGAGGGCAATTGGGACTAAATGGGTGTTCAGAAACAAAAGAGATGAAAGAGGTATTGTTGTGAGGAACAAGTCAAGGTTGGTTGCTCAAGGATACACACAAACTGAAGGCTTGGATTATGATGACGTGTTTGCTCCAGTTGCAAGAATTGAGGATATTAGATTGTTTCTAGCTTATGATTCATTCAAAAATTTTGTTGTGTATCAGATGGATGTTAGAAGTGCATTTTTGTATGGCACAATTGATGAGGAGGTATATGTTTGTCAGCCTCCTGGTTTTGAAGATCCTGATCATCCTGATAAGGTGTACAGGGTGAGAAAGGCTATGTATGGATTGCATCAAGCTCCTAGGGCATGGTATGAGTGCCTGTCTACTTATTTAATTGACAATGGTTTTAAAAGAGGGCTGATTGATAAAACTTTGTTCATAAGGAAGCACAAGGATGATATTTTACTGGTTCAGGTTTATGTAGATGACATCATCTTTGGCTCAACCAATAAGGAGCTATGCAAAGATTTTGAGAAGCTTATGCATGATAAGTTTCAGATGAGTTCTATGGGAGAACTCACTTTCTTTTTGGGGCTATAGGTTCAACAAAGGACTGATGGTATCTTCATTAGTCAAGACAAGTATGTAGCAGATGTTTTGAAGAAGTTTGGGTTTCAGGATGTGAAGAGTGCTAGTACACCTATGGAGACTCAGAAACCACTACTACCTAATGATGGAAGTCCCAAAGTTGATCAGAAGTTGTACAGGTCCATGATTGGATCTTTGATGTATCTTACTGCATCTAGGCCTGATATTATGTTCTCAGTATGTGTGTGTGCCATATTTCAAGTCACACCCAATACATCATACATGAATGCTGTTAAGAGAATATTTAGATACCTTAAAGGTCATCCTAAACTGGGCCTTTGGTATTCTAAGGATTCTCCTTTTGATTTAGTGGCCTATACAGATAGTGACTATGATGGTGCTAGTTTGGATAGGAAGTCTACAACTGGAGGATGTCAGTTTTTGGGAAGCATACTTATTTCATGGCAGTGTAAAAAGCAAACTATTGTGGCTAATTCTACAACTGAAGCTGAATATGTGGCTGCTGCTAGTTGCTGTGGTCAAGTTCTTTGGATTCAAAATCAATTGCTGGATTTTTGGTACAATTTTATGCATACTAAGATTTACATTAATAATAACAGTACAATTTGCATCATTAAAAATCCTGTTTTACATTCTAGAACTAAACATATTGAGATAAGACATCATTTTATTAGAGATTGTAATGAGAAAAGGCTGATTCAAATGGTAAAAATCCATACTGATTTCAATGTTGTTGATCTTCTCACCAAAGCTTTTGATGTGGGGGGGAGGGGGGTTTCAGTACCTTGTTGTTAGTATTGGCATGATTAATCTCTAAACTCTCAAATTGTTTTGTACCAGTTTGTATAAGTATTGGACTATTATTATGTAATCTTAGTATTGCTATTTTTGTTTCTAACCACTGATAGTTTTGTTCGAACCACTATTTGTTGCTCTGTGTTTCCACTAACCATTTTGCAGATAAAAGAAAGTTCATTATAGAAACAAAAGAAGTACTGAAGTTAAATTGTTCATTCATTCAAGAAACAGTTTACAGCTTACAGCTTACAATGAAACTTCAAGTGCAAATTAAAAGACTAGTTCTATACATGATTTCCTACTACTATCCTCAGCTGTTGGATATGCATGACGAGCTAAGGATAAAAATGGGAAGGATGGATTAAGGAAACCGAAGATGATGAAGATGAATACAACATATGAATGTGAGATATGACATTGTCCTTTGTGCTTCATCTACTGGTTTCACCAAAAAGCATCACTTCATCTTCCTTTTACCCTTCCCCTTTACGATATGTGAAGAAGCACCACAACCTGGTGCAGGAAGACCAAGAACCACCTCTCTGTCTTTTGGGAGTGGTGGATTTCTTGCTCTTGGTCTTGGTTGGGGTTGTGATGATGAAGGTTGAGGGTTTGAAGTTCTCTTCTTTGAGGACTCATCAGAGTCATCAAAAGACTCACTTAGATTCACCACACTATCATCTTCAGATGATGGGAGAAAGGGGGATTTTCTTGGTCTTGGTTCTTGTGGAGGAAGATACAGCCGCCATGGATTAGTATCTTCACTTGATGATGATGATGATGATGATGAGGAGGAGGATGTTAGATCAATCACTTCTGGTTTATTCCAACTGGGGTTCCACATGGTGATTGAGGTTGATTGTGGATTTTGGAGAAATTAGGGTTTTGGTTTTAATTGGTGTGTGCGTTATATGATATTTGGGTTCTTTTTATAAGCAGAGTTATGGGTTATGTAAGTAAATGAGGGGCAGGTTAAATGTGGTTGAGAAGTTAATGAGTTCCTTGGGCTTTGGACTAATATTAATCCTGGAAGTTGACCATATTGACTTACCTTTGCTAAACCACGGATAGGTCATTTGGAACCACTGCTGGCTTTTCTAACCACTGATAACAATAACTTTCTTCTTTGTGTTTGGTTTGTGTTTTTGTCTTGCAGGTATGAAGGATTTGTGTACATTGGAGCTTACATTGGAGCTGGTGTTATGTTAGCTGCTAGTGTTTGATATTAAAAAAAATATATATATATATTGTGTAAATCCTTTATATTTTTGTTAGATATCTCTTATTTTGACACAGATCTGCTTGCTGTCTCTCTTGGTCTAATGATTGAAGTGAAACCTTGTATCCACTGATGGTATGTTTCAAACCACGGATAGCAGTTCTGAAACCTCTGATAGACTGTTGCTTGATTTTGGATACTACAGGGGCTATTTGGTAACTTTGGCAAAACTATATTTATCTCCCCTAAATCACGGATGGATCATTCAATTGGTCTTCAAATCACTTCAATTGGCGCTCAACATTAACCCTAATCACTTTACTTTGCATAATTCACAAAACCCACATCATACCCATCATTAATCACAATGGCGGAAAAGTATTCCAACACTCATAACCTTGTTGCTAATCTCACAAA
The DNA here is from genome assembly GCA_910596185.1 of Chrysanthemum makinoi. Lineage (NCBI taxonomy): Eukaryota > Viridiplantae > Streptophyta > Magnoliopsida > Asterales > Asteraceae > Chrysanthemum > Chrysanthemum makinoi. Next base: position 247,318,346 of record OU343222.1, on the reverse strand, counting down.
AAACGATCGATCTAAAGGATTTCATCAAATGATTGATTTCCTTATTCATAGTTCTATTCACTATGCCTTAACTGTCACACCAACCATCTTTAAAGCCTACATACATCAGTTCTGGAGGAATGCTAAGCTTGAAGAGGTTGATGGAGTAGAAGTGTTTAGCACTGTTGTGGATGAGAATGCTATTTCAGTTGATGAGGCGATCATTAGGAGAGTTTTAAAGTTTGATGATGCTGAAGAACAAGATGTTGGTAAAGGTAAAGGGATTTCAGAGCCAGAGTTGAAGTTTAAAAGTAAAGAAGAGCAGGTTGCTTATGATGCAGAGTTTGTTAAAAACATGTTAGCTGAAGAACAAGCAGCTTTAGAGAAAAGAAAGCAAGAAGAAGAGGAAGCTAGTCAGAGATGTTTAGCTACATGGTATGAATCACAAAACTATCTTGAAGCTTCTCAACAAATACATGATGAATATACTGCACAAGAATGGGCATTGTTGGATGATGAGGAAAGTGCTAGACTTTTGGGTCAATGGGCAAGGAGGATTGGTAAAGAAAGGAAGCAAGTTATAAGAAATAAACCTCCTTCAATTGCACATATGAGGAATGTACTAATGAAGATTATTAAGAATTCAGGCATTCATATTCCTGATAATCTTAATAGATGTTCATTTGAAAGAATTCATGATATTTATATGAGATGTATGAAGATTAATAATGATGATTACTGTCCAATGAATTCTAAAAAGGAAGAAGAGTGGATTCAAAAGGATGATGAGTGGATTCAAAGTAAACGAAAGAGAAAATCTGAGCTTCAGGAGACATCTGATTCTAAAAGACTGAAAGTAGTTGAAGATATTAATCGAATTATTTCTTATGAGTTTAAGCTTAAAGTTGGAAGTGAAGGAGTTTGGAAAATTCAAAGACTCGACAATGAAGTTTATGAATATAATAAATATTCACAAATGCTTCAGTATTTTGATAGAGATGATTTGATGAATCTTTGGATACTTTACAAGAATAAGTTTGGTGAAGTACATCCAAATGATTATCATGAGAGGCTGGTTTATCATCATTTGAAGATTTTATTTGAACCTACTCATGATGAACCTGAATGGAAAGGAGTCTACAATTGTAATGTTACAAGCTGGTTTTTATATCAAACTTGTGGAGTTCATGTTTTAACTTTTTCTGGAGAAGTTATTCATATGCTTGTAGAACGTGATTATCCTCAACGGAATAAGTATCCAGCAGTTATTGCTCAGATGATGAAGCCTGGTATTATCAAGATGTTGGTACCCTACGATGGTCAAGCTTATGATTTATTGCTGAAGTATGAGAAAATTCTTAAATCTAGTAAGTGTTTGACTACATCCTCCAATTCAGATGTTTTGAGCTTAAAGGAAACTTGAGAATTCTGTTGAAATGTATCAAGTTTAGGGGAGGATTGCTGGGTTTTTGGTTCCTTAGATCAAGAATTATTCTAAGTACTGGAACTACGGACATAGTTGATATAACCACGGACAGAAGAATGGAACCACGGATGAAGACAAACCGCGGCTGGTAGTATTGTGTAACCACGGATAATATAATATAACCACTTCTAGTCTTGTATAGTCGGTTTAGTAATATGTATTAGATAAATATGGTTAAGATATTTATCTTGTAGGTTACGTATTGTATAATGTAAAGGACTCGTTAGCCTATAAAAGGAGGTCCTAGGTTAGATTAGATATGCGTATGTTTTATATCTAAGGTCGATACACTTTAAGGTTGTAAAACCCTAATACTGGTTAGAGTATTCATATTAATAATAATATTGAGGTGTTGAATGTTTATTGTTCTTCTTCTTAAGATTAAGTATTAAATTCCGCGTGATACTTAATAAGTTCTTGTTTAAAGTCAGTTTCTATATTAGATCGTTTGCTCAACTGGGATCATCAATTCTCTTGTACCTCATTTAAGGTTTTACTAGCGTAATAAATGGGTTTAAATTTTTTATCCACCCTTTGTCCTAAAACAACACCCACAGCATAAACACTAGCATCGCACATAAGTTCAAAATCGTTCCCCCAATCAGGAGCAATAATAATAGGGGCAGTAATCAATTTTTATTTTAAAATATCAAAAGCTTTTTTGCAATCGTCATTAAAATCAAATTTTGCATCTTTCATGAGGAGTTGGGTCATAGGTTTGGCAGTTTTGGAAAAGTCTTTTATAAGTCTTCTATAAAATCCAGCGTGCCCAAGAAAACTCCTAATTCCTTTTAGATTGGTTGGATAAGGAAGTCGAGAAATAACGTCAACCTTAACTTTATCAACTTCGATCCCTGTTTGGGAAATCTTATGCCCCAAAACAATCTCTTCTCTTACCATAAAATGACAATTTTCCCAGTTAAGGACAAGGTTGGTTTCTTCACATCTGGCAAGCATTTTAGATAAATTATTAAGACAAGATGAAAAAGAGTTACCGAAAACCGAGAAGTCGTCCATGAAGACTTCCATAAAATCTTGACACATATCCGGGAATATTGCAGTCATGCACCGTTGGAATGTGGCGGGAGCGTTGCAAAGTCCAAAAGGCATCCTTCGGTAGGCGAATGTTCTGTATGGGCAGGTGAAAGTAGTATTTTCTTGATCCTCAGGGGCGATCAGAATTTGAAAGTGTCTCAAAAATCCATCAAGGAAACAATAATACTCATGTCCAGAGAGCCTCTCTAGCATATGTTCGATAAATGGAAGGGGGAAGTGATCCTTTCGTGTTGCATCATTTAATTTTCTGTAATCGATGCACACCCTCCAGCCAGTGACCATCCTAGTAGGTATCAGCTCGTTATCTTCATTAGTGACTACTGTCATTCCCCCTTTCTTTGGCACAACATGAATAAGACTAACCCAAGGACTATCGGAAATAGCGTAAATTAGACCTGCATCCAGAAGTTTAATGATTTTGTCTTTTACCACGTCTTGGACTTTTGGGTTTAATCTCCTCTGTGGTTGTACTACTGGTTTAAAATCCTCTTCCATTAGTATCTTGTGAGAGCAGTATGAAGGGTTGATCCCTTTTATGTCAGAGACTTTCCATGCAAATGCCCCCTTGTGCTTGCTTAAAACCTGCAATAGCGAATCCTTTTCTTTGTCAGATAACAAAGAAGAAATCACAACAGGAAAATTACGATCCCCATTAATGAATGCATATTCTAAATGCGAAGGGAGCTCCTTGAGTTTAGGGGTAGTATCAGCTTCTTCCGGGGTGTTCGCTGAACATAGCGTTTGATTATTCATAGCCAGTTCTTCCGTTTTGCTTTCTCCATCGCTAGATATCCCATCATTATATTCGAATTTCAATGATTTCAAAGGGTCGGGTAGAAAGCATTCCCTGGCATGTTTCTGAGCGTTAGCTTAGATAAGGTCGAAATCATCAAGGATGTCATCAGTGAAAGAAGCATATCTCATTGATTTTTCAAGATCGAAGGTAATCTTGTTATTTCCAATCTCCAACGAAATCTTCTTATTAAAAACATCAATCATAGCGTGTGCGGTGGCAAGAAAGGGTCTCCCAAGCAAAATTGGGATATCATCCTCTTCCATTTCAAGGACTACGAATTCAACCGGGAAGACAAATTTATCGATCTTAACACGAACATTTTCAGTGATTCCTTTACGATATTGAGTTGTTTTATTAGCTAGGTCAATGCACATTCTAGTTGGTTTCAGGTCCCCTAATTCCAGACGCGAATAGAGAGAGAATGGCATAAGACTTACGCTTGCACCCAGATCGGCAAGGGCCTTATCGAACATAATTCCCCCGATCGTGCAAGGTAAGGTGAAACTCCCTGGATCTTCTTCCTTGAGAGGCATATCTTTTTGAAGGGCGGCAGAGCACCTTTGATTTAAAGTTATATGCGTCCTATCAAAAAGTCTTCTATGGGTTAGGAGATCCTTCATGAATTTAGCATATTTCGGCATTTTCTTAAGAGCTTCAACGAGAGGAATATTAATGCTGAGTTGTTGTAACTTTTCCATGAATTTCTGAAATAACATTCATTCCTGTTCCTTCTTAATTCTTCCCGGAAATGGTATTGGAGGAACGTAGGGACGGACTTTCTCGATATTTGGTGGAGCCCCCTCGGTTTCTTTGTTGTTGTTTTGAGGCGTTTCTTCACTCAGATCATTCGATTTTGAAGGGTAGGTTGGTTCCTTATAGTTTAATATACTTCTGGTTGTAATAGCATGTGCTAGATCTCGAGGATTAGGTTCAGTTGTGCTAGGTATCACTCCTTCATCTCTCATTCTAATAGAATCTGCGAGCTTTCAGACTTGATTTTCAAGTCTTCTTATAGCAGCTGCTTGTGTTCTCAGCACATGGTCGTAATCTCGCTTGATATTCCATACTAATTTTTCGTTCTCTTCTTGTTTTCTGCTGGATTCCTTAACAAGCTTCTTCACAGCCTTTTCCAGATCCGTTACTCTCCCATCAATGGGTTTATCAAACTTGTGTTTAACCATTTTGACTTCTTCAGTAAAGGATTGCATATCTACTTCAAATTCCTCCAGATTCTTTATTACTGATTGTAGCTTGATAGGGTCTTCATTCTAATCATCATTCCAAGACGACGAGTGGAGAGCTACTTCTTCAACTCTTATCCATCCTTTATCATCAATCATTAACGGGATAGGTTCTTTAGAGTCTAATAATTGCCGAGTTTTTATGTTCAACCCCTTGTAAAATATTTGCAGTTGCTCGTGCTTGTTGAGTTTATGCTCGGGGCACTTGAGGATAGCTTCGTTGAATCTTTCCCAATCTGTAAACAGTGGTTCATCATTGAATTGGCTAAACCTCCTAATTTCATCAACTTGCTGGAGGATTTTTGCAGGGGTTCGGTATTCCTTAAGAAAGGCCTTCTTAAATGCACTCCACGTTGTGATAGATCCAGATGGATGTTTCTTTAACCAATCTCTCGCTCTTCCTTTTAGGGTAAAAGGAAATGCCCTCATTATAACATGATCTCTGGAATAAATCAGCGATCTCACATACTTTTGCGATGTGCTCTTGTGTGTCTTCATCTTTGGTTCCATAAAAGCATCATCTTTTTAGTTCTTCAAGACATAGTCCCCAGAATTTGAATTTTACATTTTCTTCAAGAGCTGGAATGGTGATTCCCTGTTTACTTTTAGAGGTGGTGAGATAATCATTCATAGTGAGAGACATAATATCAGAATAAAATTAAAGACTTAATAAAAATCCTAATATAACTCCCCGGCAGCGGCGCCAAAAACTTGATGCAGGTTTTACTGACCAGGTTTTAATATTTATAAAGTCTCGTTATACCTATGGTCTACCCTAATGCACTAACGGGCAGTGTACCCGGTCGCGTGTAGTGTAGTATTCGGTAAAACCAAGGTCGTCCCAAGAGCTATGTGTGCTGGATTATTACTAAGTCTAGGTGTCATAGATTTTAATATTGATTATGATAAGGAATTAATTAACTACGAAAGCAGATACAAGCAGATAAAAGGCAAAGGATAAATCAATAGAGGATAGTGGTGCTAACCTAGTTAATCCTCCTAGCTAGTAATGTCTAGGTCTACTTACTTCCAATTACTTCAGGTGGGGTCAAAGTTAAGAGGACAGTATTTGGTCAATTCGCCCTAACCTATCAGCAAAGATGCCACCACAGGAGAAGTCAGGTGTTCCCTCATAAGTCCTGTTGTTTCTGGTCCCCTAAGACAAGTCATTAAGTACCGCTACATGCTAGATTTATAATAGTGAGTGCCCGGGCGTTAGCAACTTAAACACTCACCCCCTAATTCTTAAGTTCATCCAAACAGTAGGTGATCAGTTGGTCAAATCGCACAAGTAGAAAGGGTCGTCAGTTGGTCATATCTTACCCTTTCCGTCTCAGTATACTCACTTAGGGTCAGTTGGTCATATCTCCTAAGCAACTAGCCTCTACCGCCATTCAAAACTACCGAAACAAGGGTAGCTACCAATAAACTATGCATGCATAGACTTAGAAATAATTATACGGAAGTAATGTAAACGCAAACAAAACAATTAAGGAATCATAACTAGGCCAGCACCAAGAGGTGCTTAGCCACTCATATTAACCATACAAATCAATTCATTATTCAAAGGTACGAAATAGATGAATCGAAAGTAAAGAAAAGATAAAATGCTAATGCTTATCGTAGGGGAGTGATTTCTCCCTTGGAGACAGATCCGTATGCTCCTCTAGACCTGCCTTTGGCTTCTTCCACGTTCTTTGGTTGTGGTGTGTGGAATGGGATGCTTTGAAATGCTGGAAATCGTGGGGTATTTATAGGCCAGATCTGGGTTACGGCGTAACTAATATAAGAGTTACGCCATAATCTTCAATTCCTTCGTTATTTGCACTAGATCTGCTGGTTACGGCGTAACCTAATAAGGGGTTACGTTGTATTCTTCAATATTACTTGGTTACGTCGTAATTGGCGGAATAGTTACGGCGTAGTTATCAGCGGCGCGGAACCTCATTTGACCTTATATAGTTACGTCGTAGTCTTTGGGGAGAGTTATGCCGTAACCTTCTGATGAGTTGGTTTTCTGAGTCACACTTTAGTTACGGCATAATGTGAGAGATGAGTTACGCCGTAACTTCTTCAAAGTCAACATACTATGATAAATCTTTGATATTTCTCCAATTCCGCGTCTCTTTAGCTCCAATGCTCGTAATTAACCTGAAAGTGGAAAAAAATGGAAAACAAGCGTAAATCCATATAAATGATATAAATTACAAGCATTATCGGGGGAAATTGACACTTAATATTCAGGACTATTTGATGTTATCAGTGGTGAACAAGAACAGGGAAAGATCTTCCCGATTGAGGAGATTAAGGAAGCTCTGAATCCTAACAAACATTACTGCACCCCTATATTGATAGAAGATAACGAATCAATGAAAGCATGGCCCTCGTGTAACCCTTTTCATGAATTTTGTGAGGGAAGGATGGATGAATTGTCTTGCCCTCACGAGATTGAGAGACACAATATAAAATTCGGAAAATTATCTTTTGAAGATTGGTACAAGGAAAGATTTGGAGACTCGGAAATCAATGCGAGAGTAGTAAAACAACTAAAATGCAATTACGATAACTATCACCTTATGGATATAATGACCGATGATGAGATATCAAACACAAGTGCAAAAATTGATCCTATAGCAGAAGGTGACGACTACGGAAAATCAGGTTTATCGTTTGATGAGTGGCTCACGCAAAAATGTGGAACATGTAGCATTGGAAACACAGCGAGAAAAAAAGTTTCTATCGAACGGATGAATGATTGCCGCCAATTAATGGAGGAAGTTGGCCTAGTCCAAAGGCTACCATAAAGCCCTGAGGCTCTGAGTCTAACTTAAAGACTCGTAAATAAAGAAAAGTGTTCTTTCGGGAGACAACCCGAATTATCCCTTTCATTTGTTTTATTTCCTTTCTGTTGGGTTTTGTGTTTTTAACCATTTTTGTAGGGAAACTTGTTGCTGCAACATGCTGATCCGACCAAAGTTACGGCGTAACTCACTATCTTGGTTACGCCATAACAAGCCTTAGTGCAACAGAACTTCTCAGAAGCATTACCAATTACGGCGTAACCCCAGGCAATGGTTACGCCGTAACCACACCCCTGTCAGGTTTTGCTTAATTACGGTGTAACTCCTTATGAGAGTTACGACGTAACTACCCTCTGTAACACTTCTTTCATTTTAAACACAATAACCTTGTATTAGTTTTCAAATGAACTTTGTGGGTATGTTCCCTGTAAGCCCTCACGAGACTACACGCGTCCACTTGGGATACCAAGTGGTTTTAAAGGCTTGTTGCATACGCTAAATGCAACCGTGATTCCTACGAAAGTGAGTTAGATTTCTTTTTCATTTTTCTTTTTCTTTTTAGAATTATGCTTGTCGGTAGTGTGATTTCAGGGATTGAAGTTTGCTCGTGGATGCTTATGCGAAGGCACGACTCTTTTTCGTGGGCCTTCTTCCTTTTTGGAGCAAATTTCAGGGAAGTTCTCGCTCTAATTCTACTTTTCTCTTCACCTTTATTTAACTCTTAGTACAAAAGGGACTTTGTACAATTCAAGTGGGGGGACGGGAGTAGAATTGTCTCTTGAACTTTATTGCCCTCGTTTTTTCTAGTTTATTTTGAAAAATTACACCATTTTTAAAATTTTGACATGTTTTTCTTAATCTAACTAGATTAGACCTTAGTCGAGCACATTATAACCCTTGATATTATATGGTGAGATTAGCCTTATCCATTTCCAAATTTTACCCCAAATCCACCAAATTATGAGTGTGCCGGTAGCTTGTAAACTTTAGAACTTGGCCTTTACATCATTTCGAGACCATAGACGAGGTATGTTGAGTTAGCTCGATGTATTTGGACTTTCAGTTTAGGAAGGCAGTATAATAGGATTATCACCCAAATAAGCCTATCATTGTGTGTCTATCGATTAGTCACCTCGACTTCTCGACCCCCATGTTAAACCCTTTATTGCACTCACCTTTAGTGCAAGATACCCCTAGATACACCCTTCTGAGCCATTCCTTTTATTTTGTTCACCCAACATATTGTTTCGATACACCATTACACCTTAGCCTACCCTGTAGTCTTTATTTGTAATTGGGAAGTCATCATTTGCCTAAGTTCAAGGTTTAAGTGGAAAGGTTCGGGAATCACGCTCTCGTCGACGACATATCCTTAAAGATCATTGAAGACCCCCCAAATTCTCATATTGTTCATCTCAAGTGGGGGAATGTTATGTAATTATGTTATGCTCAAAAAAAAGAAAAAAAAAGAAAAAAAAATAAGAAAAAAAAATGAAGTGGTCCAAAAAAAATTATAGTTATTGTTGTGGAAAACTAGAAGGGGGGTTGAATAGTTTTGCCGATTTAAAGTTAGTTTCAAAAACTTTAGATGCATTAATATGTTAGATCTTATGGATGTAGAGAAAGTATAGATCTAAAGATAAAGCAAGTAGATAAAGTAAAGCAAAGGGATAGAAATGACACAACCGATTTATAGTGGTTCGGCTACAAGGACACCTTCCTTGCCCTACTCCACTCCCGAGTCACCTACTCGAGAGTTCAAGCACTATGTCAACAAACTCCTTCAACTTGGCGAGAAGCCTTCAGCGTTGCTTACACCTTTTCGGTACAAAGCTAAATACTGAGTCCGTAACACGGTGGACCAAACCAACACGACTATTATACAACAAATATGTGAAATATAAAATACAAGATCTTTAGCTACAAAATCTTGCGAGGAACAAATCAATCAAGGACCCCTTGCTTGGATGACTTGTAGAATGCTCATGATCTCGCCTTAGAGAAGGACCTATATGAGAATCACTAAAGAAAGAAAGAAGGAAGTACTCTCTAGATCAAGTGATCTTTTGTTAGAAGAGAATGAGAGTATATGAGAGAATTAGCAAGAAGAGGGGTGAGTTAGAATGAAGAAATGGCTCTCTATTTATAGGCAAATTCTGCCACTATTCCCCGGATCCCACGGATCCCTCCCACTCGGGATCCGTCTAGTGTAATCCTAGGGATCCGTGGGACGCTCCTCTTTGCCCATGGGTTTTTTGGTTATGGGTCATGGGTTATGGGTTGGTCCATGGGTTTTCCTTTAGATTCAATGTATCTAATGAATACATTGTATCTAGTCAAATGGGTATGGGTCAATGGGTTATGGATATGATCCATGGGTTGTGCTTTTTACCCATCCTAATAAACTATTACAACAAATGATTAATTACAACATTTTTGTATTTAAATGGCTATATGTAAATGCTTTACAAAAATAACATGTATCCTTATAATTGTACTTAAGATAACATTATATTTGTTATCAACAAAAACACAAAGAGATCGCAAAATATTAATAAACGTTTTTACGGTTTATTTGTATTAACAATCTCCCCTTTTTGTTGATGACAAAACATAATGTTATGATGAGTAAAACTTAAGAATAGATGTATGTTTTGAAAGCCCTAAGTTTTACTTCTTCTCCCCTTTTTGTCGAAACAAAAAGTTAACCCTTCGAAGAAATAAAAGTGTGGAAAAATTAGTCCACATATCGCTTACTCCCCCTTGACGGTAGCTCCCCCTAGTTTGGGGCGTCAAGTGAAGAAAAATAAACAAAAAAAATCCTACAAAGATAAAGGTTAGTAACATGCTTAAATAATCTCGTTATTGATGAGAATCAAGATTGGGAGCCAAGGTATGTAAACAAAGCCTTGTAATAAAACAACAAAGTGTAGTGTTATTTATGCCACCTACAAGCATGTAAAAATAAAAACAAGACTTGTTCTTGAAAATGACTCAAAAGAAAAAGTACTAAAAATAGAAATTAGTAATAATGATCCCTTCCATGCTTGTATAAGGTTATGGATGGAGGTTTGGATGAGTAATGATATTGATGGGATCAAGGATGAGGTTGAGTATGAATCACATTTCTTCCTTAACTTCTATTGCAATTTCCCTAGTGGATTGGCAATGTTCACAATGTAAATGATGTGGGTAATGAGTACGGAAGTCTTCCGGGTTGTTTTGATTTGTGAGTTGCGGAATTTGTGGTGGAAAAATAGAAAAATACGGATCAAAGTCCGGAGTGATTAGAAGTGGTGGTGGAAAAGAACCTAGATGTTCTTGTATTTTAATGGGAGCTAAGGGTGGTGATGTTTCAAGATCATTAAATATTGTGTTTGAAGAAGTTGGAGGTGTCAAAAAGGCCATTTCTTTTTGTTTTGGTTGTTGAGATCTTGTTGGAGTCGTAAGGAGTTCCAAAAGAGTAACTTTAGGTGGTGAGTGATTTGGTGATGAAGTTGGTGTACTCGTTGGTGATGAAGGAGGTGCTATAATGGAAGCATCTTGTGGTGAGTTATTTGATGGTGATGAGCCATATGATGATGGTTTTCCTAAGCAACAAGATCGGATGTTAATCGTGCGGATATCCTAGAGTTTGATTGTGGTATTTTGGAAGGTGGAAGTATAAAGGTTTGGGTTTCATGAAGATGATTGTTTGTACTAGGTGATTCATCTAAGTTGTAATAGCTTGTGAATGACAAGGTGTTGTTTGATTGTGAAGATGAGATGAATATGCAAGCATTTTTGGAGTTCTATATATAGAAAAACAAAGCATTGTAATGAATGCTTGACCCAAAATGTGGATTAAAATCTAATGATTAGATATGAATTTAAGGCATGTGATCATAAGAACACAAGAATTAAAGAACATACTCCAAAATAAAACAATTGTTGGATTATTCATCCAAAGTTAGAAAAATAGAAGATAAAACAGCTTACGTCTCACGGATCCCACGGATCCTTCCCTTGAGGGATCCGTCCGGCATGAAGGCTGGGATCCGTGGGTCTGGTGATCCAGGCAGCACAAGTTTTTCCTTTTGGAAACATTTTTTCCTAGTGTGTGCCTATATGCAAACTATTTGGAGTTGCGGTTATCTCGACTCCTAAGAAAAAAGAAAAATAAACTAGAAGGGGAAAATCATACTATTATGTGAGATAACCCGTAAACACGTATTTAGTACTTGAGTACATAATTTAGTGTTCCCAATGCTCCTAATTCATTGTGGCTTAAATGAATGTACCCGAAAACACATATTGGTTATGTGTCACCTTTAGCATTCAAAAGACCTGAGATGCAATGAAAATGGTTTTTACGTTGTATTAATAATAAAAAAGCGATTTGTCCTAGGCGTGAGAAATTGCTTTTGTGAAATTGATCTGGGAAGAAGTATCATTTTAGAAAGAATTTTGAAAAGAGATTTCTATGTTGTGAAATACAAACGTTTTATCCTTTTGAAAGGAAGATGTAAAAAAAACTTATAAGTGAAAAACTTATCTTGGGTTTTGAAAATTCCGGTATTGTTTGTGAGTTGTGCGTGAAATAGAGATCCTAGACTCAGAAAGAAGAAGGCTAGTGTTTACATACCTTGTAGAGTCAAAAGTAAATTACGGCGTTTGTTCCATGAGACCAAGACCAAGGCGAAGTAGCGTTGAATTGTTCCGCTTCAAGCGGTTTGGTGAGGGCGTCGGCTATGTTGTCTTCGGATGCTACCTTCTCAATAGAGATGTTCCCCTTTTGAACATTGTCTCTTAAGAAGTGATGATGAATCTCTATATGCTTTGTGCGAGAATGTAATACCAGATTCTTGCTTAGATCTATGGCACCCTTGTTGTCACATAGAATGGCTATGTCACTAAGATGAATGTCGTAGTCGACTAACGCTTGTTTCATCCATAGTGCTTGTTGGCATGCTTTGCCGGCGGAGACGTATTCGGCTTTGGTTGTTGATATTGCTAATGCCGTTTGTTTCTTAGAAAACCAAGATGTTAAACAACATCCCATAAAAGTACATACCCCACTTGTACTTTTTAGGTCAACATAATCACCTGCATGGTCAGAATCTGCATATACAATTGTTTCTACTACCGTGCCCTTAGGATACCATAATCCTAATTGTGTTGTACCCTTAATGTATCTAAATATTCTTTTCTGACTTCTAGGTGTGATGTTTTAGGGTCTTCTTGAAACCTAGCACATAAGCAAACACTAAACATGATATTCGGCCTACTTGCCGTGAGGTAGAGAAGACTACCTATCATGCCACGATATTTAGTATTATCGACGGATTCGCCGTCTTCATCTTTTGTGAGTTTGGTGTCGGATGACATTGGTGTCCTAATTGGTTTCGACTCTTCTAGACCGAATTTCTTTAACATCTCCTTTATGTATTTAGATTGATTAAAGAAGATACCATCTTCTACTTGTTTGATTTGTAGACCAAGAAAGAAACTAAGTTCTCCCATCATACTCATCTCGAACTCGTCATGCATGATTTTAGAGAAATCATCACACATGTCTTGACAAGTGGATCCGAATATAATATCATCTACATATATTTGAACTATGATTATATGTGACTCTCTTTTCTTAGTAAAAAGTGTGTTGTCAACTAACCCCATGGTATAGTTGTGTTTAATTAAAAATGACTTGAGTCTATCATACCAAGCTTTTGGAGCTTGTTTAAGACCGTAAAGGGCTTTCTTTAATTTATACACATGTTTAGGGTTTTCAAAATTGATGAAGCCGGAGGTTGAGCTACATTACTTCTTCATTAATAAAACCATTTAGAAAAGCACTTTTGACATCCATTTGATAAAGCTTTAGATCATTAGCACAAGCATACGCAAGAAGTATTCTTATAGACTCTAATCTAGCCACGGGGCATAGGTCTCATCAAAGTCTATTCCTTCTTGTTGGTTATACCCTTGGGCAACGAGTCTAGCCTTGTTTCTAGACACTACTCCGTTTGCATCTAATTTTTTTTATAAACCCATTTGGTTCCTATTATGGTTTGATTACTAGGTGGAGGGACAAGTGTCCAAACATCATTAGAAACAAATTGAATTAATTCTTCTTGCGTAGCCATTACCCAACTTTCATCTTTTATGGCTTCTTGTGTATTCTTAGGTTCTATGGTCGAAACGAAACAAAACAAGCTACTTTGGTTTTGAACTTGATACCTTAATGTTCTTTCGTTTAGCTTTCCTATGACCTTATCTACGGGGTGATCTTTGGACTCTTTAATGTTTATGACTTTATCATTTGAAGGTTCTTCTTCTTCATTTATCTTTTTTTTATTACTATAGCTTCACTTTCTACAATCTCGTCATCGACAAGAGGTGGAGAAGGTTTGGGTGGACTTTCATCAAATTTTATATTTAATTACTCTTCTACCTTCATTGTTTCTTTGTTTAATATGATGTAAGCTTTGCTATTTGGAGAGTAACCTAGAAAGATACCTTCAGTTGATTTAGGATCAAATTTTTTAAGGTAATCTGTAGTGTTAAGAATAAAAAATTTGCAACCAAAGACTCTAAAGTGATCTAACGTAGGCTTTTTGCCTCGGAGTAACTCATATGGAGTTTTTCCTAAGATTGGTCTAATTAAGACTCGATTGAGTATGTGCGTTGAAGTATCAACGGCATTGCACCAAAACTTTTGAGGTATGGATTGCTCATTAAGCATGGTTCGACTCATTTCTTGTAGGGTTCTATTCTTTCTTTCAACTACCCCATTCGATTGTGGAGTGCGTGGAGCAGAGAAGTTGTGAGTAATACCATTAGCGTCACAAAAAGCTCCAAATTGCACTTCATTATCGAATTTCCTACCATGATCCGTCCTAATAGACACTATAGGACTTCCTAGTTGTCTTTGGATTTTCTTGCTTAATGTTTCAAAATAATTAAAGCGTTTCGTTTTGTTCTTTAAGAATTTTGTCCATGTATACCTAGAGTAATCATCCACTATGACCAAAGTGTAGTAGTTGCCTCCATAACTTTGGATAGCGGATGGACCAAATAAATCCATATGTAGTAATTCTAGACACTTAGTTGTAGACACCATGTTTTTAGCTTTATGACTAGAATGAACTTGTTTTCCTACATTACAAGCATCACAAAAGTGATGTTCATATTTTAACTTAGGTAGATCTCTTACTAGATCTTTGGATGATAGCGATTGAAGAAGTCGCATGTTGGCGTGACCCAATCGTTGATGCCATAAGGTCGAAGTATCATCCATAGAGGTAAGACGTAGTTTGTCTTTAGGTTCATTACCGATTTTAATGACATAGACTCCATGTTTCCTAATTCCTCTTCCTATGGTTATGCCATTTTTTAATATCTTACTACCGGTTTCGGTAAAAAGTACATTGCACTTTTTATCACATATTTGTCCTATACTTAAGAGGTTAAAGTTTAGGTTTTCTATGTGACACACATCGTTAATGGTTAGAGATTTGTTAGAAATCGTACCTTTACCGATGATTTTACTTTTGCTATTTCCAAACACCACATTACCTCCATTGAAGGATTCATATGTGGAGAATAGATCTTTATTGCCGTCATGTGCCTCGTGCACCCGCTATCCTTGACCCATTCATCCGGGTCTAGGTGGACCTTTAAGCACACCTAAGAAAACAATTAACTCAAAAGTTTGGTCCCCATTTGTTCATGGGTCCATTAGTGTTAAACATTCCATTCATGTTAGACATGTATGGATAAGGTGAGTATGCATTCCATGGAGCAAAGTTTTGAAAAGGAAAACCATTTTGCATATTTGGGTTCCATCCCATTTGATGGTTACTTCTCGGGTAAACATTATTAGGTCTCCTAGATGGATTAGGTTTTGAAAAAGATGGAGCTTTGTTTCTTGCAAAAGTAGGATTATATTTTGGAGGTGGTTGTCTAGTGGTGACATGAGTTGGTTCCTTCCTATTAACGATAAAAACTCGAGTTCTAGATGAAAAAGCTACGTTATTACCACTTTGTTTGCTACAGAGACCCACGGATCCCTGTCTTAACACTAGCCGGTTCCCTTTTGATGGGATCCGTGGGATCCGCCACAATAGTGGTTGGTTTTCTAGTGCCTTAACAAATTGTGTTTCTTTGTTTTCACTAGTTGATGGATCAAGTTGTTGAATACCTAAACCTTTTGGTTGTTACCGGTTTTAACACTATCTAATATCATATCTAAAGTATTCGTACTCATTCTAGCAATTTTAGAATCTAGTTGATCAACTAGTGTTTGAAGTTGAACGCAAAGTTCACATTCACCACTTGCTATTTTACCCTTTTCTAAGCGTTTTAGTTTTGCTTTTAATTCTATGACTTCTTTATCTAAGCGTTGGTTTTGACTTTTTAAAAGCTTGTTTTTGTTAATTAGTTTTAAGCTAATATTGCATAGTTTGTCATATTCATTATGCAATGAGTCGTCATCAAGTGATGAGTTACTATAGTATTCGTGACATACCTCGTCATTTGCCATGAGACAAATTTCTTCGTCCTCCTCGTCGCTCATTCCCCACGTGCCGCTCACGAACGCCTTTTGATCATCCTGTTTGGGACACTTACTAATAAAGTGGTTTGGGTCCCCACATTTAAAGCAAGTACGATCATCTTTTGGCTTCTCGTCCTCTTTGCTTTTCCGAAAGCCTTTCTTATCGTTATACGGTTGTTTGACGTATCTTCCCTTCCTTCTAAAGAACTTTTTAAAGTCACTTACCGCCATAGCGTACTCCTCTTCATCACTATTCGAAGAGGAGTTCTCTTCATCGCTTGATGCCTTTTTGGCTTTAAGGGCAAGAGATTTGTGTTTCTCTTTCACCTTTGAGGCTTCGGAATCTTTAGCAAGGACAAGCTCGTAGACTTTTAAGTTGCCTATGAGTTCATCAAGGGTGAGGATTGTCAAATCTTTTGACTCTTCGATCGCCGTCACCTTGGATCTCCACTTAGATGGAAGTGCCCTTAGATATCTCCTAACATGGTTACGGCTAGAAAAAGATTCATCAAGTGCTTGTAAAGATGTAATAATAGTATTAAAATTAGCAAATGAATGATCTATAGTTTCCTCATCCGATATTGAAAATTGTTCATATTGTTGAACAAATAAATCAATTTTATTATTTTTAACTTGTTGATTACCTTGATGAGTTACAACTAAAGAATTCCAAATTTCTTTAGAGGTTTTAAGCATAGAAATTCTTTCGAATTCCTTTTTGGGTAAAGCATTATACAAAACCATTTTAGCTTCACTATTTTTAGAAAGCTTTTTCTTCATTTCATCATTTAGTTTATCATGAGGTATGTTAACTAAATTTCCTTTATCATCATTTGAGGTAGCCTCAAAATCGCCTTCAACAATAATGTACCAAAGATCAATATCTTTATATTTCACATATGTTTTGATCTATTTTTCCAATATATAAAACCATTAGTTTCAAGTAGTGGTGGTCGTTGCATAGATTGCCCTTCCTTGTAATTTTTAGAACCCATAGTGATCGAAAAGTTTTAAAATACGGTTTACTTTAAAACTTTTATAAACTTAGCTCTTGATGCCAATTGTGGAAAACTAGAAGGGGGGGTTGAATAGTTTTGCGATTTTAAGTTAGTTTCAAAAACTTTAGATTCGTTAATATGTGAGATCTTATGGATGTAGAGAAAGTATAGATCTAATGATAAAGCAAGTAGATAAAGTAAAGCAAAGGGATACAAAGGACACAACCGATTTATAGTGGTTCGGCTACAAGGACACCTTCCTTGCCCTACTCCACTCGCCGAGTCACCTACTGGAGAGTTCAAGCACTATGTCAACAAACTCCTTCACTTGGCGGAGAAGCCTTCACAACGTTGCTTACACCTTTTTCCGGTACAAAGCTTAATACCGAGTCCGTAACACGGTGGACCAAACCAACACGACTATTACACAACAAATATGTGAAATATTGTAAGATATAGGATTTCACAAACACATCAAACCAAATCCATATGGGGCGTATACAATGTTTTAGATAGAGAAAGGGAAGAGAGTTGGGAACTATGTGAAACAAAAAAAAATGGTATTGAAGCTCCAACCCTCTACCTTGGGAGGTAGAGGGTATTTATAGTGTCTTACAATAAAGGCCACCTACGGTGTGGATCAGGCATACAGTGGGTAAAGACCCGTCCGTCCTTCACGGTGTTACTTAACTAACTACTTATTAACGTAACTTGACTACGACTACGAGCTTTCTAACGAATACATATACTTGAGGTGACCGACACTTTAATGAGTGAATTTTCTAATTCCTAACAATCTCCCCCTAAGGGAGGTCACCTCAAATTACACAGAATAAAAACAGATATTACTTTAAGATTGTTCTTGGATTCTTGTTTAAGTTCATTGCTCTGTAGCTCGTAGTTTTTGATTCTTCATGTTTTCCACGTTTGGATAATTCAAGTGGAGGTCTTTAACTGATCCAAATGATGATGAGTTTTTAGCCGACTTTGAGATCATCGGCTTGCATAAATCTCGACTCTTCCATTGTGGTGCGACTTTTGTGTGATGTTGTAACAGTGGACCGACATGCTCACATTCGGATCATGATTTCTTCTTATCGAGTAGCGGAAGCTTTAGTTGATTCATGATATTTGCGGCAGCTTAGCGAAGCATGGAGTGAGAATATCAGAGTCATTGATGCACTAATCATGATTTCTTTTGAAATGAATGTGTTGTGTGAGCATGCGGCTATGGATTGACCTCTCCATTTTGATTAGCTGCAAAGCGTCGGTGTACACGCATACAACAGTTAGCAATAAAGTGTACTAAAGTGTCTTTGATCACTTTCGTTGAATTGAGGTACACGGCCCACGGTTCCCGTTGATCGATTACAAATGCGCACGTGATCGGTATAATTCGAAGAATCTCCTTGACAAGGTTTTCGTAGCTGCTCTAGCGTTCTCAAACGGAAGCGTCTCAAAGAAAACACGCACGAGTGAGTGAACCAGCGTAATTTGAGATTCACGATTGATGAAAAGAGATTTGAAAAACAATATGTCTGCTCAAAATAAAGTTTTTTGCAATACAACGAAGGTTTTAATGAAAATCAATTATCAATCATAAACACCTTTTATTTTTTGAAATATTAATACGATCGATGTGCTAGAAAGAGTTTTAAGCACAACGAGCGATTTTTTCAAAGGTATCCGTCAATCCATAACTGAACAGGATTGATTCAAAATTTTGAATCGCCCCATTGTTTATGTTCGGTTGTCACATGGTTGATCTATTGGATAGATCTCACATGCCACCTACCAAGAGCTTGTTTGATGTTGGCTCTAGAAGGCTTTCCATCTTCATTGTGAATATGTTTGCATATCACTCAGATGTTCTGGCAATACCACAAGGATAATGCGTAGGACTCTAAAATTATATTCTCTCTTTCCACATTGTGTGAAACAGAGAGTCTTCATTGATTGTGTCCTTAATGATATTTATTGATGATCTCGTGGCTCTAGACTCAATTGTGCACATTTGGTTCCTATGCCGGAGACAAGGGAGAGAGTCTCCTTCTTCAATATCAACCATCTCTAGGAGAAAGTTGATAGATAATGTAGGTTCCCTTGTGAGAATGAAACAAGTCCTTTTAAGAGGAATTGAGTAGCTTGGGAAGTTGTCATGCAGTGCGTCACTGGGTCCATGACGTCTTGTCTTCAATACCAGTGTTACCTTAGTAAACACTAGTAGCATATGTATTGAACCTGGTTTCTGCCCTAAGGTTGAAATAATGGAGGGCTATTTATTTTCACCCTTTTCGCATTTATTTCTTTTTAATTCTTCAACCCCTTCAGTGCTTACCAAGACTTCATTACTAGAACCTTGTTGGGTTTATTCTAGTTCTAGCTCAATTTCAGTCCACACTCTTCCCATATCTCACTTTACTCCTTTTTTTTCATCATGCCTAAGGACTCTACACTATCTAGTGGATTGTCCCTGGGTAGATCCCTCCGGCTCTGGTGGGATCGTGGGAACAAATACCTAACCTAACCATCCTTATATCACCATTCATAAAGTAAATTTGGTCGGTCTTTTTGGTATTGTTCATCTTCCATTGGAACCAATTGAAAACCATTTGAAAATCAATCCATGTACTTGTGATATATTATCGAAGCATTTTGTACTGAATCGTTTTTATATTTTAGAAAGCGGCTCCCCTCAACATGTGCATCATATGTTTGAAATCATTTTGGCACATGGAGGCAAGAGGAAGAATTCACTTCTTTGATAAATATTTTCTAAAAAATATCGGCATCACTTTCTCGATCAACATCAGTGTTTCACATATAGTTAAAGATATTTTTGAGAAAGAATGTGGTTTTCAAAAATTTGCTCCCCCTCAATATGTGCATCTGATTTTGAAGTTGTTTAGCACATATTAGGGAAAACCTGCACTTAGAGAAAAATTAGTCACATTTTAATCCATTTTGGTTTGATATAAATGCTCCCCCTCAACATGTGCATGGAAATTTTGAAATCGTTTGGCACATGTCGGAGGAGAGCTTGTTAATCACGTATAAAACCATTTATCAAATTATCAGTTTAAATCCAATTTAAATCACAAATTCTCCCCCGATCACAATTTTCAAATCCTTTGAGAGTTATGATCTCTATTGATTTAAATTAAATTTTGAGAGCTTTTGAAAGATATTTTAACTGATAAGGATTAGATTTTGAGACTTTAAACTCCATTGACCACTCATGCATAAATATCTTTTGAAAACTTAACATTAGACAAGGTCTTGATTCAATTGTATAAAACATTGTTCTTTTTGATTTTCCAAAAGTAGACCTTGCTCTTTTATGTGCTAATTGTTTGAAAAATAACCTTTTTGATTGAATTGAAATCATTCTCCCCCTCAATCAATGACATGAGTTGTTGATTGAGTGTTAGAGAATTTGACAAAGATAAGCCTGAATGATTTTCAAAAATAGAGTTCGAGGTATTTTCAAAGCAATTTTGTTTTCATTAGATGACAAATATTTTTCAGAAGAATCATTAGACGGAAAAATATTTGGAAAGAAAAACATTTGTCTTTTTTTTGTGACAAACATTTGTTTTAAGAATCAGAGCGAGAGATTTGAAAAATAAGATTAAGTATGGCTCTGTTCTTTCCTTTTAAAACGGGTTACTGCCTAAAATGACAATAAACCACCATTTTTCTCCGCCTCATTTTTTATTTTTTATTTATTTTTTTTATTTTTTTAGCAATTTATGTACATTCGAAGAACATTTAGAAACCCGTGACATTCTTTGAATGTCAACACAAAGTCCGTAGATGATATCGAATAAAGAAAAACATAACAAAATGACAATATTTTTGGGATTTTTCAAGATTTTCTAATTTTTATGGATTTTGAAAATTTTATATTTTTCTATTTTCTTTTGAGGGTTTTGAAATTTTGTATTTTGCTTTTTGAAAAAATATATACAAGAGATTGATGAAGAAAACCGTTTACTCCTCGTCTTCCTTTTGAAGGCGTTTGAGTGTTTCTGGTTGAAGACTCTTTAGACCAAGTTAGGAAGGATAAACTCAAAGCGTTCTCTAGGAAGAGCTTTGGTGAAGATGTAATACGCTAGCGGTATTTCCTCACAAAATAGAGTTCTACCACACCTTTTTCCACTTGTTCCCGTATGAAATGATGTCGAATGTCGATGTGCTTTGCTCTTAAGTGTTGAACGTTGTTGCAGGAGAGAGCAATGGCACTTTTGTTATCACAATACAAAGGGATTTTGTCGAATTCAAATCCATAGTCAGATAATTGGGATCTCATCCATAGGATTTGAGCACAACAAGATGACATGGCTATGTATTCAACCTCTGTAGAGGATATAGAAGTACTCATTTGTTTCTTTGAAGACCAGCTCACAAGCTTATCACCCAAAAATAGAGCACCTTCAGACGTACTTCAACGTGTATCTTGACATCTGCATGGTCGGCATCGCATACATTGTTAGTGACATCAGGTGTCCCGGTACCAAATTCCCATGTTGATGGTTCCTTGGAGATCCGAAAGACCCGTTTAACGCTTCAAGGTGCTTTTGGTAGGCTTAACACGGTATCTAGCACACATGCATCAGCGAAACGAGATATCAGTCTCTTGTGAGGTACATCGGGGATCCAATCATACCGATATTTCGTTTGATCTACCATGATCCCGAGTGGTCCTCATCGGTTGTACGTTCCACCATGGGAGTGTCAGCGGTGTCACAAGTGTCAAATCCAAATTTCTTTAAAATTTCATTTGCATATTTAGATTGATTGATAAAAATGCCTCGGGACTTTGTGAAATTTGTAATCCCAAGAAAAATGACATTTGTCCCATCATTGACATTTGAAATTTGGAGCCCATCTCCTTAGAAAAGCGATCACATTCATTGGGGTCGGTCGAGGCAAAAATAATATTATCAACATATATTTAAACGTGAATTAAATGTTTGCGACTTTACGGTGAACAATGTCGGATCAACTGCTCCTTTGTTGAATCCGATAGATAGAAGAAACTTTGATAGCGTATCATACCATGCCCTTAGAGCTTGCTTCAAGCCGTAAGAAACCTTCTTCAAGCGATAGACATGAGTAGGATGCTCTGGATTCACAAAACCTTCGGTTGGGTGGCGTATCGCCTTCTTTAAGATCTCCGTTAAGAAAAGCCGTCTTTACATCCATCTGATAGACTATCATGTTCTTACTTGCAACATTAGCGGGAAGATTCGATTGCCTCGATCACGTGCAAGCTGGAGCAAATGATTCTTCAAAGTCAATACCTTCCTCTTGACGGTATCCTTTTGCAACCAATCTAGCCTTGTTCTCTAATACATCGCCATGCTCATCAAGTTTTATTTTGAAGATCCACTTTAGAGCAATGATCATATACGATCATGAGCGGTACTAATTCCCATACATCTAGTCGATCGAACTCATGAATTTCTTCTTGCATGGCATTGAACCAGTTGTCTTCATTCATTGCGGTTTTAACGTCTTTTGGTTCGACCTTGGATAGTACAGAGTTGAAGAAGCACTATAAGGCATCAGTTACAAGTTGTTTACGTGTGGATATTGGGCGAGAGGGATTTCCAATGATGTTGTCCAATGGATGATCATGTGTCCATTTTCAAAGGTGTTCGTGTGGTTGTTGTTGAGGAACGAAGTAGCGAGTCGTTTTCTCGATGAAGATGGTTACGATGATTGTTCGAGGAGCAAATATGTTCTCAAAGGGGCATCTTTGGGGTAGCAAAGGGATTATCTTCATCATCGGTGCCAGAAATAATTCCATGATGTACACTTGATGACTGATGATTTGTTGATGAAGAGGAGTGATCGGCGGCGCTTCTTGACTTAATGACATAGGCGAAGGGTTAACTTCATTGGCGGGGATAGGGCGAGCCTCTGTTGATGGATTTGATAGATCATTAGCAATTAGCTCATAGTGTTCATCAAACATTGGATCAAACAATTTCTTCAAATCATCTTCTGAAGGAGGTACACAAGGAGTTGGCTTGGCAAAGAATGGTGTGTACAAGAGTAGAAGCTGATGGGACTACTTGATGAAGGTTGTGATCTTGGTCGAGAACTAGGTTGTCGGAGCCATTTGACGGTCAGCTCATCGAGCGTAACGTGAATTGTTTCCATGATATTTCGGGTTCTTTTGTTGTAGATTCGGTATCCTTTTCTACTTGGTGCATATCTTACAAATACTCCAATGTCCGCTTTAGCTTTAACTTTGCCTAAGTCTTGACCCTCATTAGTTGGATAACACAATGCACCAAACACCCGAAGGAATGAAAGATTAGGTTTTCGATTGTGGACAAGTTCATATGGAGTTTTTACATGAGGTGTGAATTAGGGATCGATTTTGAGTGTAGCATGCAGTGGCAATGGCTTGAGAAACATTGGAACCTTTGAGTAAATCAGCATTGTTCTTGCGGCTTCCACAAGAGTTCGATTTAGATCTTTCAACTACCTTTATTACATTTGAGGAGTTAGTGGAACACTTCTTTGATGACTGATTCCAACACTTTCATAAAACTCACTAAGTTCTTTGTTAACAAACTCAGTTCCATTGTATGTGCGGATGATTCTGACAGTTTTGTTAAGTCGAACTGTATTTGTTTGATAAGTTTGATGATGATATCTGGAGTTTCATCCTTTGTCCTTAAGAACTTAACCCAAGTAAATTGGGAGTAATCATCAACCACAACTAACACATATTTCTTCCCGTAAATATTCTGCACTCTCATGGGTCCACATAAATCCATGTGAATGGTATGAAGAACTTCAATAACTGAGTTTGTAAGTTTGGGTTTGTGGGCATACTTCTTGCTTTTTCCCAATTGGCATGCTGAACAAAGATGATCCTTTTCATACTTTAGTCTAGGTAAGCCTATTACTAAGTCCTTTCTGGAGAGATCATTTATGGTGCCAAAGTTCAGGTGATTCAGACGACGATGCCATAACCATGACTTTGATTTCGAAGCCTTTGACAACAAGCAGATTGGAGAAGACTTCATCATATCTTCGATAGAGATGGTGTATAGATTTGAACCACGTGTTCCTCTTAAAAGTTCTCTACCATCAAGATCTCTAACGAAACAAGTATGTTTTAAAGGCCACTTCTAGATCGAGAATCACAGAATTGACCGCAGAGAGAGATAAGTTATGACCAAGACCTTCAACGTAATATACCCTAGAGATAACACTATCACCAACAACATAGTCTCCATAACCCATAATTGCACCGAAATGATCATTCCGAATCTAATGATCCCTGATGAATTTACTCACAAAGTTCATGAACCGTGATCGGTCTCCAGTCATATGCTTGGAACAGCCTGAGTCCAGGTACCACAGAATGATTTGAACGATCTGCAATTGAACACATACAAGAATGGATAACTGGATAATTGGGATCCCCATGCAAGAATGGGTTCCATTTGGTTAGTAACTGTTAGGTCACTAGTTTTACAACACAAGTTATATAGAAAGGAGATGAAGGCGATTGAACAAGATCTAACACACACACACACAATAGTAATAATACGGTTTAGGCATGAGGCATGAGTGAAAGAAAAACTTGAACAATCAACCTTCAAATGAAGGTTTACAAGGGGTATTTATAGGAGGGAAGCTAGGGCAACACTCCTAGTTCCCTTCCTATCCTTATTGGGCTTGGGTCAAGCTTATGGGCCTTCTACATAAGCTTGACCTTAAACAAACATAAAGGCCATAATAAAGCTACCTATTACATATGAAATATAAATACTTGAAATCCTGTTTAGGAGTGATTCCAACAATCTCCCCTCAGTATATATAAATGAAAGCGGTGAAGGCGTTGATGTAATAGTAGCTTGATGGCGTCTTGACATTCTTCTTTCTTGTGAGAAGAATTGCCTTGATTGAACAATCTCCGTGTGTAGAGAGATAGTTATCTTTGAGCAGTTATGCTTTGACGTCATCTTTAACTTTGTTCTTTGATCATTGTTCTTTGTGGTGAAAATGATAGTATGTTGTTTATGCGCATCGGTGCCTCAGTGCTGCTTCGTTGCTCCGGTGTCTCCACGTCATTCTTCAACATGCTCACACACTCTTTGGCGTTGGAATTCAATCTTGATGAAGTTCTTTAAGTCTTTAACTTTGTAGATTCTTTGGTTTGACGAAGAATCATTGACGGATTGTGTTGCTTTTGAATAGAACTTCCATTAGTGATGATGTTGGCGTGAGCATGAGAAGAATCTACACGATCATCCCGCTCCGGAGCTTCCATAAGAAGAAAACATTTCAAGCGGTTAGTAATAAGCGGTTTCCGGCACTTACAAGTTTGAACTTCGAGAGTGTCAACGGCATAGTGTGAGGACACAACTCTAATTCTTACAAAGGCGTTCTGAACTGAGTCCCACAAGTGAGATAACGCGATGTACCGAAGTACATCTACGATTCAGAATGAGTATTTGAGGTACACCGAAGCATCACCTCACGATTGTAGACCGTTTGAGACACACTCCGCGTAATCCACGGGGAGTTACGAAGTGACTGCTGCAGTTGTTTGATGTTGACCCGGCGGGAGTTTCCATTCAATCGCGAGGATCACAGATGTGAACCTCTCATAAATGTTCTCGACAGATTGCTAAGATCTGTGAAGGACTCGATATGAACCACCGATGATCTTATTAGTTGATCATCAAGTGATTAAATGTCAAGTGTTCCTAAGAGATCTTTTGATGAATCTCGTGGCTCTAGACTCAATAGTGCGTTTTGGTTTTCTGGAGCGGAGACTAGGGAGAGGGTCTCCTTCTTCAATACCAGCAATCTCTAGGAGAAGCCGATAGTTTACGTAGGGTTCCCTGTGAGAATGAAACAAGCTTCTGTTGAGAAAAGCTTGAGTGGCTAAGAAGGTTTAGTGCATGCGTCCGGGTCCATGGCGACTTTTAATCTTCAATACCGGCGTCACTAAGTGACAACCAGTAGCATATGTATTGAACCGATTATGCGCCCTAAGTTGAATAATTCGGAGGGCTATTTCTTTTCACCCTTTTCTTTGCATTTCTTTTTAATTCTTCAACTCCTTCTTTCTCCGATTCTCATTTTCTCCTTTTTACAATCATACCTAAGGACTTCTAAATACTAACTATTTGTAGTGTCCTTGGGTAGATCCCTTCGACTCTGGCGGATCATAGGACGGTTATTCCTAACCTTAGTCACCTTATAACTCCATGACTAACCTATGTTTGCCATTAAAACCACTGTATGAAAAAATGTCTCTCAAAGGGTTTGTTAATGAAAAAACATGTTTGAACCTTTGTGAGATGATGTTTTGCATAAATACTCCCCCTCCACATGTGCTTAATAGTTTTAATGGTTAAATGCACAGTGAGGAAAAAGCGCGCACTTTTTGAATTGATCCACTGAAGATAGACAATCCCCCGAGACACGGTTACGTTGCATAGTTAAAGAGTTACATTGTCAGCTTTTAGGTGACAACTAGCTCTAATAACTACCTTGAAGGTGTAGACAAACCTTGGAAGGTTGTCAAACCCGTCAGAGTTCATGTCTATCAAGAGTTTCTCGAATGGTACATTCTACTCGGACAAGTCCTTTTCGAGACACGTTTACATCACTAGCGAACTAGCTTGAAATTATTACCCGTCCGGGACAAGTCTTTTCGAGTTACTAACAGTTAAGTATCGTCAATTCGTTGGTTAAGTCCGAGGTACACAGATTCATTTGCATTTTGTACAACATATTTCTTATCACACAATTTTCTCCCCTCAAAAATGGCATATTAAAGTGTTATTTTTGAAGCGTTTGAGAATAAATATGACCATTTCGAGTGTTGCGGGAAGAATGACCACTGTGAACAATTTGTGAACAAAGTTTCAAATACTCCCCTCAACAAGTGATATAAACGGTTGAGGTTTTGAAAGTCTTAAGGGAAAGTACTTGTTCTTTTGAGCAAAACCTTGAAAAATGAAAGGTTTGATAGGTTTTACTCAAAAGTAAAAGCTTTCGCTCCTTTTATAAGGATTGTGGCACTGAAGCGTACCACGGGGTCCTTTCTTGACCATTACGGGTTGTACACTGTTATGTGTGCACAAGTCATAGACATATTTAATCATACATCCAAAATTATGAAGGAAACAATTCAAGGGGTACCGGGAAGTGTAGTGATGTTCCCAGGAGTCTTGCGGGGCGTTGAAAGCGGTGATGTTTCTCACGGGTGCGACCACCAACATAGCTCTCAATGCGTGCGGCTGATCCCGTCGAACAACCGTTCATCAATCATGGTGATGATCCTTCTCACATCCCTCCTTTCACGAGAATTCCGGCGCTTACGAGATCCCACTTTCAGGGTATATCCTTCACACTGTATGCTAATCCGTCCCTAACGGCTTCAAAGTATGATCCCGAATTTCGAAGATCACTACACGCCATTAAGCAGTTTCTTTGAAGTTCACTGCGGTAAACAACTCCGAAAGGTTTGCTGATGTGCGTATATTGAGGTAGCTGATTGAGATCGGGAAGAGTAAGCATTGGAGGAGTGAGGTTGACAGCGTCGATAAGATTCAACGACCATCGGATATCTTCAACGTTCTTTGATCACAATGCGTCTAATGAAGATGAGAACTGACTTGATAAATTCACGTTGAACTTCAGTCGAGAATTGTCTCATACGACCATGTACCTTGGCAAGGTACATGTCTTTGATGTCGTTGAGGGACAAGTTCTCAAAGTCAGCCTCGGAGAATCCATAGTTCTGTTCATCTTGTCGTTTGACTATGATATTCTTTAAGAATGAATAGTCCACTTAGACTTGAGATCAATGTGTTTGATGGCCACGATGTCCTTAGAACTATTCACTGCATGTTGAGACTTCGAACGGGCAGCTTCGTAGTAGATTCTTCGGCGTTCAGGCCAATGATGAATCCCATACAATGCATCTTGGTCGTATGCTTGCGCGTTGTCAGAAAACAAGTGATTTGCACGTTCCTCGATAGCTATGCAGTTTGAGTAAATAGCCGTTGGGAATGGAAGAGTCAATGATGTAGCGTATTTTCGCGAACCATCGCTACCGTGTAAGAGAAAATCCAGGTCTCTGTTAAAGAAGTATCGGAAAGGAATCCGTGGTTCGTCTGTTTGGCCAATGGTCGGTAGGGGTTTGGTCCAATCGGTGTAGTATGGAGGGTTGTCCCTTTGTGTGAAGTCAATGTTTGCTTCCGGATTGAGCCAATCCATGTCGTTAGACATAGCTCGGGCGATGTTCTCAAGATGATATTCGACCTCGACGGCGCTTTCAGAGCTGTCTTTAAGAAGTTGGAATGCATCATTCTTGATTAAGCTTCAATTGATTTCGTCATTTTCTTTACATGGAACTTTTCTTGCAAAAGTTTTGCGTGCTCCAATGTAGAACCGTCTACCAATTCTTGACCTTCATGAGGGTAGGGAGTTTGATTGACAAGTGTGGAGAACCATTCAAACTCTTCGGTTTTATCGTCATCAAGCCATGAGACAACTCGGTGAGTCGTCTTCTTCTTCTTTTTGGAAGGCCTTGATGATGATCTTGGTTTACTGCACTTGTTTGGGTGAGGTGGGTTGTTGTCGGGGCTCAAGGACCTCTTCATCGTCACCACCCGTATACTGAAAGTAATCACCTGTTTTATGAGTCGAGGGGTGGTAACTTCGGAATCGTCCGAGGTTTATCGAGTAGAAGACCGAGGTGGAGGAGACTTTTGTTGAGAAGAAGTTAGTGGTGGAGGAGGTGGCATAGAGGTAGATTTACGGCCTTGAGGACGTTTATGTGCGAGAATCCTTATCCTTATCATCGTCATCTCTTGGTCGTTTGGGTTGATCGGGTGACTCCTTGCATGATGATCTGAGTTGAAAATCAAGTAGATTTTCGAAAAAATTTAGCTTCATCGAAGTAAGCGTTCGAGATCGCTTTGACATTTGTATCACAAGTTTAGCGATTAACTTCGGTCAGAGAGATCGGCTTCTTTGGCCATTGTATTTTTAACCAATGCTACGATGTTAGGGGTGAGTTGTGTGGAAAATATTTCTCTAGTCACACGGGGACAGTGTCGAGAAACTTGTGAGTATGATCTCTTGCGTCTTTTCGAGTTCCTTTTGGACTTTAGGAAGCGATATCACGAAGGTACTTGTTAGTGTAACCTTCGATCATTTCGTTCAGTTCCTCTTTACGATGACTCTTCATGAACTTCTAACAAATTCCCTTTCTTTCTCCATCTTGTCATGCTCGTCATACATATCTTTGTATGTGATCAGCAAGAAATTTAGCTTTTGTAGAGCACGTTTTCTTTTGACTTGTTTGACAGCTTTGTGAATCCGTTTATGAGCTTGAGAAATCCAAGATCGAGGTGGTTTCTTCACAGATTTGGATGATGATTTTGTTGATCTTTTTGATGGTGGTGGTGATGAGTGAGATGAAGAATCTGATGAGGAGGGACATGAGGAGATTCGGGGTCCTTTGGAGGTGCAGAAGTATCCTCCTTGGAGCGAGTTGGACTGCTGAGAAGAAAGTCATCATAATCTTCTTCATCATCATGTCCAGTTTTAGCCTTTTCTTCCGTCTGTTCCTTAGCTTCTTCATCAGTTTTCTCTTTCTCAGTCATATTCTTTTCTGGTTCCTCAATGTTAAGATCAGTAGACTCCTTCACAGCGTTTGTTGTTGCACAAGAGTGGTGGCACGGATCCTTTATCGGGTTGATTAACCGCATCGAGGACACTGGTGAAGAGTGGGACAGCACCACTTGATCCTCCGGGGCCACCCATTTGATCTTTTGCAAATTCTTCAGCTTTTTGAATTTGTCTAACTAATTTAAATTTCTTCCTGTATGATTGATCCGTTGCTCTTCTTCTTCTTTAGAGCTTTCATCATGAGACTCAAGTACAGGAGTCTTTCCTTTTCCATGTTCGGCTATTGGACTTGTAGATTAAGCTGCTGGAGGAGGGGATACGGTTGCGGATTCAGAGAAGGTAATCTCTTCATCTGTGTAGGTCATCCTTGAGCTTTCGTCCACAAGCTTTCTTTGCGGTTCGGGTTTGGGAATTGGGATGGGAGCAGCTTCCTTAGATGGAACAATCCTCTTTGAAGGAGGGTTCCTCTTGGGGAACTTCCTTTGACTCACATTACTTGCCGTACTTCCTGCACTTCCTCTTTTGGTTCTCCTTACAGGTGTTCATGAAGATTTTTCGTCGAGATGACCAACTTTGCCTTGTCTAGCTGCTTCGGATACCTTTTGTGCGTTTGAGCTTTTCGACATCTTGATTAGAAGGAAATCTGGTAGCACAGCACCTTGTTTCTTTGTAGGCGTTTCCTTGATTCTAACAGATAGAATGGGTTCCGTCAACATGTCGTGATTGTTGGGGTCATTGAGCCTCTTGGGAATGTCGGGATGAAGTCCAAGTGCTCTCTGGATCAACAATTTTGTATATCCGATGTAGGGAATCTTTGAGCCAAGTTTGTTGAGAAATGACATCATGTCATCCCAAATCGAGCCCGATAGCGATGTGTTTCTTGTTGACCAATGCCCAGAATATTTGCAGTTCCATGAGCTTAGGGTGCTCATAGCTGTCACGACCGCAGACTTGGTGATGATCATGTAGAGAGTTCTCCGGGGTTGAGGAATACTCTTAAGCTCTACGTGAGAATGCTTGGTGATTACTCCTGTAGCCTCGTCATAACTGATATTGATTAAGAACTGGAGAGTGAGCTCTTGGGAGGTGTGGCATATAGTTTGGTTGGATCGACATCAGGAATTAGGAGAACAGCCCTTAAGTCTGCAGGTGTAATGGTGACTTGTTTGTGATTCAGAGTCACCGTCACAGCTGTTTGTCCTTTGACCCTTTCCATAGTGTTCCGAAGCTGTTGGATGTAGATCTCGAGAGCAGATTTGCAGAGTGTGAAAGCATGTTACGATACGGATGAGTCTTGGTATGTCAATAGCAATTAAACATGAAGATTTTGAGCAAGTGAGGTTGTCAAAGTCAACACGGAGATTATTCTTTCCTATCTTCATTGGATAGCTATGAGGATAGATATCGCAATGGAGAACATCAGGTGCATCCATATTCATTTGTTGACCATGTCGTGATCTGAAATAACATTAGCCAAAAGAACCAACATATCGAAAGACATAATGTTAGTCAAGAGAAGGTCTTATTGTCTAGTTATTGAATGTACAGTGTCAATGATTGTTACGAGTCCTAAGTCACATGTATATTCAATAGTCCAATGACGTCGTGAAATGTTTAGTGAGTTAGTTAACTTTAAGTTTTAAAGTTTATTTTATCACTTATTGTTCACAACATATCAAGCGATTTCAGTTTATTAGTGACATTTTAGGATTCGTGATGATATGATTAGTTTATTTACAAGTTTGTAAACGTAACAATTCATATAGAAGGTATGATCTAGGCTTATCGTAGGATTGGAAAAGTTATGCGTGAAGCGGGAATGATATATGCGTAGGCGTAAGCTTACGGCGTAGGGTCTTAACTACGCGTAAAAGTGTTAGCGTAGGAAAAGAGACCTTATGCGTAGAGCTTATGCGTAGGCATATATTAACCTTACGCGTAAGGTTACTCGTAAGAGTAGACCTTATGCGTAGAGGTCACTGTTTACGCATATCCTTCACGAGGATAAAGTCCCATATGTAGAACCTTACTTGTAGCTGTTATGCGTAGGATTATTCTTACGCGTAACATGACTAGTATCTTGGGGTAATCCTTATGCGTAGAGTCCAAATGACCTTGATTCGATTTTCACGAGTAACAAGCACGAAATAAGTTTATCAAATCATCAAAGTTAACACAAACCATCATTTTATCACAGATTACAACATACTAGCTCATCTTAAGTTAGCGTAGAATACATACAGCGTAGCCTAAACCCTAAATCTACGCGTATGGATTCTAGCCATAGATTATGCACTAAACTTTTTCTGGTAGTTCAAAGATGTGTTGTGAGTATGTAAGCCAAGTTGTAACACTTAATTTGTTGAGAATCAAAAATACCCAAAGTATATGAACTTTAAACCCTAGTTTCGAATTGATGACCAATTCGTTTTCAGTGGCTATAGACTTTGGAAATCATCAAATTAACAACGCAAGAGCATAAAACAACAATCTTTTTAACCAAGACACATCACATTCAAAAATGCCCAATTCGACACATAAACCCTAATTCGCAATATTCATCAACTCGTGTTTCTGGGTTTGTTTAGATGATAGAAGACATATCAATGATGGTTTTAAAACATTTTGACATTAACATTTAAGCCACAAACACAAAACACATGATCAAGTGTTCTTACGCATAAGCGAAGAACACAAAATCACTCATGTCCATAGATTTGACCGTTGGATTCATTTAAAATTCAAGACCAATGTTTGAAAACACGTTAGAAACATTAATCTACTTACAGAATGATGATCAAATACACGGATATGATGAACGAATTATAGGCGTAGGATCTTGTTAGGTTTGGTGTATTAAATGTGAAGGATAAGAGTTAGGTGGAGAGTTTTATCAAAAATGACTTTGTGGTTTTGGCAGTTTCAGTCCCTCCACCTTTTCCATTTTCAACCAAAGCCTTTTAACTTCCATTTTGGTTACCCAAACGAAGATTTTTGGAAAGAAACATGACAACACTCCCCCTCGACTTGAGAAAATAATGAAAGGTTATTAATTAAAGTCCGAGGAGTGTCTTTGAACCAGAAAATGTACCACCATTTGTAAAAGAATCAACCGAGATGTGATAACATGCAAGTACACAGGTGATTTGAAGCGGTGTAAGTTTATTTTCTCCCCTCAACACTTGATCGGAAAAATCTTGAATTTTGAAAGATTAAAGTGTTGACGGAAGAAATGTACTTGCAATGTTGAAAGAAAAGTAGATTAGAAGAATATTTTTGTTGTTTTAATCAGGTTTTAGAATTTTGTATTTTGTTTTTGAAAAAGTATTTACAAAGAGAATTTGGTGTTTGGAGGTTTTTAAGGACTGTCTTAGGAGATCATCCAATTCCTCTTGAGTCAAACACCTCATACCAATCCGATGGACCAACTCATTAAACCTAGCGGGAGGCAAGGCTTTGGTGAGAAGATCTGCCAATTGGTATTCTGTACTCATAAAATATAATTCAACAGATACCCATTCCACGTGATCCTTGATGAAATGATATGAAGATCGATGTGCTTTGATTTCAGTCTTTGAACTGAGTTGCACGAGATTGCAATTGCACTCCGATTGTCGCAATACATCGGGATTCGTCAAATACGTAACCATAGTCTTTGAGTTGTGTTCTCATCCATATGACTTGAGCACAACATGCGGACATGGCTACATATTCTGCTTCGGTTGATGACAGCGATGTACAATCCTGCTTCTTCGATTGCCAAGACACCAGTTTATCACCAAGAAATTGTAAAGCTCCTGAAGTGCTTTTACGTGAGTCTAAGCATCTGCGTGGTCGACATCTGAAAAAAGCGATTAGTTCAAAACCAGAATCCTTAGGATACCGGATCCCCAAGTTAATGGTTCCCTTTATGTATCGGAGGATTCTTTTAGCCTCAGAGAGGTGGGTTTGAGTTGGTCGCGGCCGATAACGGGAGCATAGATAAGCGGCAAAGACAATATCAGGTCTGCTAGCTGTTAGATACATGAGAGACCCAATAATACTACGGTATTTTTGTAGGGTCCACCAATTTCCCATGTAAATCAGCGTCTAACTTCTTGGTATGAGCCATTGGTGTGGCATAGGTGTCCCAGGTTTTCATTCCAAATTTGTTTAACAATTCAAGGGCATATTTGGACTGACTCAATAAAATACCACGGGGTGATTGATGAACTTGCAGTCCGAGAAAGAATGTAAGTTCACCCATCATGGACATTTCAAAATTTTTCTTCATTAGTTTTGCAAAAGCGATTGAAAACTTTTTATGTGTAGACCCAAAATGATGTCATCCACGTAAATTTGAACAATTAAGATATGTTCCCGTGATATTGTATAAAAAGAGTTGGGTCAACCGAACCTTTGGTGAAATTATTAGCAATGAGGAAAGATGATAGCTTATCGTACCATGCTTGAGGAGCTTGTTTGAGACCATACGAGCTTTGTTCAGGTTTGTAGACATGATTCGGCTTCGGGATCAACGAATCCATCGGTTGGTGACATAAACCGTTTCTTTAAGTTGTCCATTGAGAAACGCAGTTTTGACATCCATCCGATAGACCGTTATATTCATATGAGCTGCGAATGCTAGAAATATCCGAACAGCCTCAAGGCGAGCAACCGGAGCAAAAGATTCTTCAAAGTCTAATCCCTCTTCCGGCGATAACCCTTAGCGACGGGACGTGACTTGTTTCGGATGGCGTTCCCTTCCATCAATTTGTTTTCCAAATCCATTTTAGACCAATGACGTAGACTCCTGTTGGTCTTTCAACCAGTTCCCATACTTCAAGGCGTTTGAATTGGTTGAGTTCTTCTTGCATGGATTCAATCCAGTTGTCTTTTGTCATTGCGTCTTTGATGTTTTTAGGTTGAGATTGGCGGACGGTGAGTGCATAAATGCAATGTTCACCGTCTGTGTGAAGACGTTGTCTCGTAACGACCGGTTGATTCGGGTTGCCAATAATATTTTCCAGAGGATGGTCTTTTGTCCATCTATGTGTGGAGGGTTGATTGGTATACATTGTGCGCGGTCGAGGATTTAAATGGTTTGTGGAAGATTCCGCGACATCAGTGCGGCAGTCTCATTAGCAAGCGGGTTGAAGAACGCATTTGGATCAAAATCTGCAGGTGGGGGTACTACATTGAGAATATCATCGTGGTTCATCATTGTTGGAAGCGGTGTGTTCAACTGTTGTGTTGGAGTCAACTGGTGTAGGTGCTTCTTCAACATTAGTTGTTGTAGCAGTGTATCGGTATAGGAATATTATCGGGTTGTGCGGTGATGGAAACAGCGGATACACACGGAGCACGTTCATCAATATCGTCACTTTGAGCGGGAGCAAATAACCTTTCCATTTGGTGACGAGTAAGTGAGGGCTTTCTTTGGTGATGATGGGGTTTGAGGGAAGTTTAAGCGGTTGTGACCGGGTTCTAAGCTGTTATACTCAGAAGCCATTATGAAGAAGTTTTAGAATCAGTTTCCCCCAAAGCTGACAAGCTGTCTTTAGCAGATTTGAAACTTTGATGAAGTTTACATTTCCTCTAACTTTTGAAGGTTTCGGTATGCAGCGGAATTTGTAGATGAGCAGTAAACCACACAAAAGAAAATCGACTAATTTGCGGAAGATCCGTTCGAGGGTAACATGCTAGAAATCAACAAGATCTTCTCACGTATTTGGGTAACTTCACACAAGATCACCCGTGAAATTGAGACGATAATACCAAAGTGAGATGTTTGAGCCACATATCGTCTTATTTCTTCCCCTTAATTGAAGGAATTCAAGAAGGCATTGGGTTTTCGCAAAGAAGCATGTAGAAGAACAAGGAAGCAATGACCACCTACACACTCTCTCCCCTCGATGTTTTCAATGATTCAGAATCATACACCACGTAAGTTGATGATGAATTGAAGACAGCGAAACCATGTATAAGGAGACAGCAAAACCATGTATGTCCAATTGATCGGACAAGTGTGAAGTACCAAAAATATTTCGAGAGAGTCAACTGCTGATAAAACATCTCGGTGGATATTGTTGATCATCAAGCTGTGACATTGTTGTAGGAAACACTTTGATCTTCTGTTATAGAAGATTCGGTTGTTGTTGTAGATTCATGTGTATCTGAAATTAGAGTATTATCGGTTATGCTGCGGAAACATTCGATACATATGAAGCACGACTTTTGGCAGAATCTTTAACCAGAGGAGCAAGCAATGTTTCTAATTCATGACGATAAAGTACAATGGTGGAACGGTGATGGATCATTAAATTTTAGACGGTGAGAAACGGGTCCTACGCTGTATTGCAGTTAGAAGCCATAAATTTTGTACACTGCATAGAAAGATAGAAGGGGGCAAGGAAGAAAGATATGGATCCCCAAGTGTAACTGGGTTCCAGGTGTTAGAGGCATAAAGATGTAGTGTCAATTATCTTCTTGACACCTGAACATGCTATTTTGATGATTTCCTTTCCTGCCTCATGGATGGATGTAGAGGGTATCACACTTGTTTTGGTGCAACTACTTAGTATCTTGCCTGTAGGAATCCACCTAAGACCAGCAGTTTTGAAAACTCTACCCGTTGGTATCCATCTAAGGTTAGATCTAAGGGATGTGGAAACTTCTTTTGGGAAGAGTCTGCGTCCTATATGGATCCACCTATTAGGTTTCTGACGGTTTACATTTAGATCAACGGGTTTATTTCTAACTGTTTGTTGAGTTAACTTACATTTTGGTTTGCTACTCTTGGTAGTGTTCGATAATACACTCGAAGGTGATACACTAGGTCGTGAACCTAAGATTCCATCCTTTTGTAGTAGTGCCCTTTTCCTAGCCTTTTCTAGGTCATAGTTCTTGTAATCGTCATTTGAATCATATGAATTTTTACGTTTAATGCTCGGTTTAGACACGGTGTTCGAACAAATCCTAGATTGGCCAGAAGCAGCCACTTGTACAGGTATAACAGAAACAGGTTTAACAGAAACATGTTTAATAGAAACATAAACATTATTGTTGGGCGGAATGTGGAGGTGGTTTTGACAAATGATTATTCTCAACAACTTGGGAGGCAAACCGTGTTTTTGAAGATTTAGAACGTTCAGATTTAAAATCAGTTGGTTGTCTAACTCTTGATTGATTTCGATTGGTTGAAGAGACGATTTCCCCAAGATTGTTGGTTTTGTAAACTTAATATCCACACTCTTGCGGTTAATCTTCTCGGTGTGTTTTGTAAAGCAACATGTGCAAGCCCCTTTGCTTGAATTTGAGCCTTTAAATGCTCATTTTCTTTTACTAATAAATCCACACGATTACTTTGTTCATTTGAATACTGACCATTGTGTTCAGAAGAAAAAGATTTGTTTTGTAGTTTAAGTTCAAGAGAGATGCAATGTGCCTCTAGTTTTGAAAAATCTTTATGAAACTTGGCAATGGTCTTTTTGAGAAGAATGTTTTCAGATTCAAGAGTTTGATTTGGACGTTTGGTTGAATTGTTAACAAGTAAGGGCTCGGACATGAGAAAGTTTGCGGACATTGTGCAACATACTGGTCAACCTCTCCTTCATTCTTGAATTCAGGTTGCTTTCGGTTTGTTGTATCGCATTTGGCGAGAATATGATCAACGATGATTGTACCTCGACCATCTGTTACGTGTGGTGTCATAGGTGGGTAAGATATCTTCCTCAACCATTTGTTCTTACGTCCACGATTAGGCTCCGTGTCGTAGTTAAGTATGATATCTTTTCCAGGTCTGCTGCTGCCATGTTGCTTTTCCAATGCTACAACCTCATTGTCCGCATTACCGGGATGCAGTACTCACAACATTCTCAACGTCCATTTGAGCATTCCTTTCATGTACAGCAACTCGTGCACCTTGTACGACTGCGGGATATTGGGAATTAGATCTTTGTCTGATGCTTGAATGCCAGAGATATAGCCAAGAATCCTTCTTGCAATGCCACAAATGGATCTTTATGATCAGAATCCATTTCACTCCTGCCAGAAGAATCAAAGAGAAGAAGGTGCAAAGTCGATATAGCACACAGAAGGTCGATATAGTGAATGTCAGTTTCCCTCCAAAAATAATTTTGAAAAAATTTTGACTCTCAAAATTTGAAATTCACTAGAAAATCCAATTCTAAGGTTGAAAGAAAAATTTGAGTTATGACAATTTTGACGCCAAATTTTACCCAAAAAATTTGAATTTGGGCCCAAAATTTGAATTTTTGACCAAAATTTTCACAGTTAAACCAAAATTTGAATCTCGCGTAAAATTGAACGTTTAGTCTCCTCGAAAAATTAAATTTTACTCAAATTTTCCCGCCAAAATTTTTTTTTTAAGATAACTTGTGTTGGGGGATCTTTGTAGTCGAATGAAACGCTGTTGATGAAGTGTCTTTAAGTAGAAATCACAATAACCAAGTAGCACTTAAGCGTAAAACACCAAAGTTACGGCGTAACAATCAAGAGTTACGCGTAGGTTTAGCTTACTGGCGTAAACGAGGGAAAAAAGACTAAAGTTATGCGTAAAAGTAAGTTAGGGTAGAAAGTTAGCGTAGGATTCCCTTATGCGTAAGACTAGGTTTACGCGTAAGATGAATCTTAGGCGTAGGATTTTCTATGCGTAAGCTTATGCTTATGCGTAAGATTAGGGTTTTATCCCAAATGATCTTTTACACTATCACAGTGCAAAAGATATCCAAAGTGGACGTATTTTCAGGCTTATCCAAGCAAGAAAACACGGAGTAAACCACGAAAACGAAGATCAAACCAATGAATAACTTACGCGTAGTTTTAGGGTTTTACTACGCGTAGGATTACTCGTAATATTGATTTTGCCCAAAGATGTTTCTAAACCAGATTTTTGTGATGAAATAGCTTCAATATCACCAAAATAACACAAAAGTGTGAAACTTGATGATCCAAAGCTTCTAAAACAGTTACGCGTAGGAAAGCACCCTTGTACAAAAACTAGCTTAAAAACGAGTCTACACACATAAAGTTTCAAACTTTTTGCCAAAAACTTAAACTTTAACACCCAATAACCTTTAAAGTACAAGAATCTTGGATTGAAAAGTGTAAAAAATGAGTTTTTAAGCGTGAGAAAGGTTAAAAAACGTGAACTTTACGAGTAGACAAAAAACAAACCGTTTCACCCAACTAGATGGCGATTGATACCACTGTTAGGTCACTAGTTTTACAACACAAGTTATATAGAAAGGAGATGAAGGCGATTGAACAAGATCTAACACACACACACACAATAGTAATAATACGGTTTAGGCATGAGGCATGAGTGAAAGAAAAACTTGAACAATCAACCTTCAAATGAAGGTTTACAAGGGGTATTTATAGGAGGGAAGCTAGGGCAACACTCCTAGTTCCCTTCCTATCCTTATTGGGCTTGGGTCAAGCTTATGGGCCTTCTACATAAGCTTGACCTTAAACAAACATAAAGGCCATAATAAAGCTACCTATTACATATGAAATATAAATACTTGAAATACTGTTTAGGAGTGATTCCAACAGTAACAGTGATTGGAACACCCACATCAGAAGTAGAAACAATGGAATCATCACGGATAGATACAGTGCTAGTGTCCATATTTGACCTATTCAAAGTATGTTCTCTTCTTAAAGGAATAGTTCTACAAGTAGGCATCCATTTCCTAATGGGCATTGATCTAGATAATTTAGGGCACATCTCATTAATATTGAATTTGCGGCCATTGAGGTATCCATGATAACCTATGTTACTAAATTTCCTTCCTGTGGGTTTCCAATGTTTTCTTACCTTCTTCCGCCATTGCTTTCTAGCCTTCTTAGCTTGAGTTTTTGTATTCACTATCTTAACAGGGCATTTAACAGCATTAATCAACTCATTCACACCACATTCATGATTAGTAACAGTAACCAAACAATCATCATTACATGTTTTGCCAAAAGTAGCGAATTTGAATTAATTACGATGCGCTTATAGCTAATACACTAGAATCAACACGATTTGTTTTATTCAACTCAAACTTAATGTTCCTAGGGTGGTCTTCTACTTTCTTTCATTGCACATTCTTAGCTTGTGAGGTCCTATCTTGCTTTGTATTGCCTGAAGGCTTTGACCCGCTTGTATTTGTGTCACTGATTACTCCTATAGAGGGAATTATGGGAACATTAGTTGGTTGAGCTACCTTTTGCATTCTTGAACTAGACGTGCAGGGGATCCGAACTAATTAAAGGCACTCTAGAGTTCACTTTCTTAATACTGGGCATGGAAGTGTTGGGATCTGAGCTACTCGACGGCATATTAAAATTCACTTTCTTAATGCTAGGCATAGAACAAGGCATCACAGCTTTACCTTTCTCACAAAAAGATTTAGGACACGTTGCTCTTAAACATTCTAATAGCTCCTGAAATCGTTTGGCTGAATGCAAGCAAACCTAATTTCTCTATCAAGTGGCTTATTTATGAAATCCTCTTCTACAATCTATCGGAGACATTCTAGACTATCCTTAAGGTAAGCGAAATACTTATGAAACACAAGTTCGTTATTTCTAAGATGAGGAGGAATGTATTTAACAGTCACTGTATATTTAGAGTCTGCAGATGACTTTGATGCAACATTCTCATTAAAGACAAGTGGCATTTTCCCTTTTACCTGACTCCTCAGATTCTCAATTTTCTTTTGTAAAGACGTTATTATTTCGTTGTTCTTGTCACGAGTGACTTTCATTGAATCATATAACTCTTTAAAGTGTTGTTTCACCTTTTCATTTTCTTCTAGAAAACTCTCATTTTCCTTTTGTAAAACATTAACCAAGTTTTAAAGATGAAAAGTTTGAGAACACTGAGAATCTAAAGGAGGAGGCATTTGGGAGCCAGTCACATTGTTCTTCTTAACCTTTAATTGTGAAATTTGGGTTCTCATTTTTACATCGTGTTACAATGAGCTCGAATTTGTTCATCACGTTCTTGATTTCAAAACTGCATCAAATTCAGGAG
The DNA here is from genome assembly GCA_910596185.1 of Chrysanthemum makinoi. Classification (NCBI taxonomy): domain Eukaryota; kingdom Viridiplantae; phylum Streptophyta; class Magnoliopsida; order Asterales; family Asteraceae; genus Chrysanthemum; species Chrysanthemum makinoi. Next base: position 247,277,740 of record OU343222.1, on the reverse strand, counting down.
CATCCAAGGATGTCTTGATATTTGAGGTTTTAACATTTTCTTTTAGATGTTGATATTTTAATTGCAAAGCAAGATGCTCAACTTCCAATTTAAAAAACTGTTTCACCAGGTTATCATGATCATCCCGTTCAACTTTCTCATGCAATTTAGAGTTAGTTTTCACAAGCTCAATGACACGATCATGGGAGACTTTCAGAGCAACAGATAATTCATGAAATTGAGATGCATTAATTGAGCAATTCGTGGCAGTGTAAAACACATCTTGAGTGATACATTCAGAAATCAGATTCTTATTTAAGGTATGCAAGTTCTTCCTCTCAATCTCATTATATTTTAATTCTCGCTCATAGTCATTGACTTCAATTATCATTGCATCAAATTCCTTTTCCATTTCTTTAATATCTGAATCCATCCCCTTTTAAGACTCTCAGATTGACCTTTTAATTGTTTAAAGAAAGGCATGATCTCAGTTAAATAGCATTCTTTTGTTTGCTTAAAACCCTCTCCCCGATTATCCCGGTAGGTGTGATCCTTTTCTTACATGTCTTCTCAAAATCAACAAATAATTGATAAATAACATATTGACTGATTAAGGTCTTGCTCTTAGTGGGAATAGATCTAGGAAATAAATGTATTGGTGTATTGGGGATATCACGAGTGGCGAGGAAGCATTCTCCTACATGGTGGATTCTGTTCAACAAACTCATCAGCTTTTTTCATGTCCATATCCTTTTTCCATAACACTTGTTTCGAGGTCAGCTGTGTTTGAGGTCTAAACTTGTTAAATGCAATCCAATTTTCCTTAGCATAGTTGGGTGTTTTATAACTGATTTTCTTTTCTATGCATGAAGGGGTCTTAAGTTTTTCATCCAATTTCTTTCTAGTGACTTCTTCTAACTGCTTATCTTCCTCAGTATTCTCAGCGCAACTAGATTTCTGTCTAGGCTTAAGGATTTTATTGCCATCATAAATTACCTTCTGTGCTTCTCTAGCTTTCTTACAAGCCTCAGAGTTTGGTTCATCAACTAATGCAACACTATGTTTGTCACTTAGAACTCTATGCTTAGTGATCATGTGAGTTGTCTGAATGGTGTTTTCCTTGTGTACGTACAATTTGTTTTCAAGTTTGTTTTCAAAATTTTAGGTTGGAAAACTCATTTAAAAGTTTTGATTCCTTAGCATTAAATTCCTGCTTAAGCACTTTCACATTTTTTTGAAGTTCTTGTTTTTACTTAGCCGTTTTATTAAGCTTTTCTTTTAAGGAATCTAGCTCTTGTTTTAGTATTTCTTCCCTAAAGTTACTTTTTCTAATAATTGTACACATTTGGTCATCCATTTCCTGCTCACGGGTGGTTAACTCAAACTTCGAGCGTTGTTCATAAATGGCAACTTGTTCTTTATAGGCATTCAGTTCAGAGACAACAGAATCATCAGGGGCACGTGTAGTGTATTGATAAAAAACATAGTCATTGTTGACTGCAGAAGATGCATCACTTGGTTCAATCACACTTTCACTTTGGATCACATATTGATCATATGGGACAATATTACTATTATCCATATTAACAATATATGTTTCACAAGTTTCATGTGATTGCACTTTGTCATGTATCTTTTGCTCAGCCACTTCATCATATAATTTTAATACCTCTGAGATGATTGTTCTTTGGATGGACCAACTTGCTTTGATGATGAGACCTTTGGAGACACCATTGTAGAAATGCTAGCCATGAAGATTATGCAGGCGTAGGTTCATCATCGACATCAGAGTCATATGCATCACAATCGGCAACTTGAAAGGCATTTTGATGGTTGTGACCTATTTCCTGAATTGGTACGCTCATCATGCATCATATGTCTTAGCATTACCTTCGCAAGAAATAACAGCCTCCCCTTCATCCAAAACAGCACCATTGTCCTGAGCTTGCACAAGCAACATCTTGTCTCTAAAGTATTCTGCATTTTGAGGGCGTTTTGGAGATGTGCAGTTCCTTGCAATGTGTCCATCACCACCACAGTTGTAGCACTTGATTGGCTTTACTTGTCCCTAATTGGCATTTCTTCCACGATTCTGATTAGCCACATACCCTCCACCTGCTCCACCTCTTCCCTGTTCATACTGTCTTCCTTGAACTGGTTGCACCATAACCTTTCCATTTCTAACAACAGCATGATTGTGTAGATTGGATCGCGATTCGATTTCATTGTTAGTGTGAAGACTGTTAGTATGTGGAGTGAGGGTCAAGTTTTGTTTAACCATAAGAGCTAGTTGATTGATGAAGTGTTCCATGACTGCATCGCATCGGGTTGCTTGAACCTCGGATCGGGAATGAGTTTGTGATTACCATTACCCATGGGTATGACTTGAGAAGATTTGGTGGTAATTCCAACATTTGTGTAAAAGGCTGTTGAATCATTTGAAGAACTTGTTTATCCCTGTTTAGTTTTGAACTGTTCAAGAATCATTCGTTCAAACATATCATGTCTCTCATTCGGAAGTAGGAACGCATACAGTTGCTCATAGTTGGTGTTCTTTAATCCTTTGGTTAGCTTCACAGAGGTGACGAATTTGTGCCATTCGGGATTCATGTTGTTCCCAAACTTTGAGTTCAGTTGAATATTTGGCATGGTCATTTTGATATTCCTCATGTCATTCACAAGCTTGTGGAATCTCATGTAATGTTCATAGACACTTTCTTCTGGTTTCATCTTAAAATGCTCAAATTCATCATACAGTTATGATTCTCTGTCTTCCTTAGTCAATTCAGAACCAGAGAGAAGCATCTTGACATTATCCCAAACTGCCTTGGGTTCAGTGTTGGGATTGATCAACTTGTAGATGTCTTTTGGAAGACCCTGAAGTATAATGTTTGAAGCCTTGATATCAGCATCATATCTCTTCTTCTCCTTATCACTGAGCTCATCATACGTCTTTGGTCAGTCCAATCCTAAGGTCCTTGTACCATCTGCGCAAAGCAGTTTCAAGAACATCTCTTGTAGTCTCGATTTGATAAGGTCCTTCATCAATTGACTTGAGAATGTTAACTCCCTTTTCCTTTCCCAAACAATACAACCTAATTTATTTGTGCCCATGAGTCATAATCAGTTACTGTCAAGCATAGGTGGACGAGTATCGATCCTGCGCTTGAACGTCCTCGGCTACTGATAGAAGCGAGAGTAGGTGCGTTGTTAGACATGATTACAAGTTCTACGAGATTTTACTATTCTTTGATTAAACCGGGAAATTGATTCTTTCACGGGATTTTACTAAACCAAAAGAACAACCGTAAAATGTAGCACGAAGAAGTGACAAGTCTCAATAGACAAGTAGTTAAACAGTCAACTCGCTTTGGTATCAACTCACTAAATAGACAACTTCGCTTAAAAGACAAGTACTTAAAACTCAAGTTGCTTAAAGAATCAACTCGCTAAATAGCGAGAGTCGCATACGAGACAACTTGCTTAACCACCAAGTAAACTTAAACCAACTTCGTGACAATACAACTCGCTTAATAGCCAAGTCGCTTTAAAACTCAAGTCGCTTAAAGAATCAACTCGCTTAATAGCCAAGTCGCATATACCAACTCGCTGATAATACAACTCGCTTAATATCCAAGTCGCTTAAACCAACTCGCTTCCAATAACAAAGCAACTCGCTTCTAAGAAACTCAACACCGTGGCTCAACTCGCTTCGTACAATATTTGAAAACCACCACTTTATCAATCAAAAACAGCTAAACCACAATGATTCAAGCCTTCCAATTCAAAACCTAAACACATATGATGATCCTAAACACAAAAGTACAATCAAAATTCAAACTTTAACACTAGAAATTGACCAAATGATTCAAACTCTCCTAAACACTTATAACCCCAAAAACCTTATGAAATCCACCAAAACAAAGAGCATGAAAGATGGGTGATCAAACCATGGCTCTTGATACCAATTGTAAGATATAGGATTTCACAAACACATCAAACCAAATACATATGGGGCGTATACAATGTTTTAGAGAGAGAAAGTTCTAGAGAGAGAAAGGGAAGAGAGTTGGGAACTATGTGAAACAAAGAAAAATGGTATTGAAGCTCCAACCCTCTACCTTGGGAGGTAGAGGGTATTTATAGTTTCTTACAATAAACGCCACCTACGGGCTGTGGATCAGGCATACAGTGGGTAAAGACCCGTCCGTCTTCCACGGTGTTACTTAACTAACTACTTATTAACGTAACTTGACTACGACTACGAGCTTTCTAACGAATACATATACTTGAGGTGACCGACACTTTAATGACTGAATTTTCTAATTCCTAACAAATATCAAATACAAGATCTTCGCTACAGAAATCTTGCGGAGGAACAAATCAATCAAGGGCCCCTTGCTTGGATGACTTGTAGAATGCTCGTGATCTCGCCTTAGAGAAGGACCTATATGAGAATCACTAAAAACGAAAGAAGGAAGTACTCTCTAGATCAAGTGATCTTTTGTTCGAAGAGAATGAGAGTATATGAGAGAATTAGTAAGAAGAGGGTGAGTTAGAATGAAGAAATGGCTCTCTATTTATAGGCAAATTCTGCCACTGTTCCCCGGATCCCACGGATCCCTCCCACTCGGGATCCGTCTAGTGTAATCCTAGGGATCCGTGGGACGCTCCTCTTTGCCCATGGGTTTTTTGGTTATGGGTCATGGGTTATGGGTTGGTCCATGGGTTTTCCTTTAGATTCAATGTATCTAATGAATACATTCTATCTAGTCAAATGGGTATGGGTCAATGGGTTATGGATATGATCCATGGGTTGTGGTTTTTACCCATCCTAATAAACTATTACAACAAATGATTAATTACAACATTTTTGTATTTAAATGGCTATATGTAAATGCTTTACAAAAATAACATGTATCCTTATAATTGTACTTAAGATAACATTATATTTGTTATCAACAAAACACAAAGAGATCGCAAAATATTAATAAACTTTTTTACGGTTTATTTGTATTAACAATTGTTTTCATTTGTTTGTAAAGTGCGATGTTATAAGCACTATTGTTATGAGCTTAATATAGATTTAGTATCGAGGAGGCCACCTCGGTCACATCTGAAGAATGAAGTAGGAAGTGTGCCCATCATGACGTCCTCTAATAGCACATGTACCCGATTATATCATGATCTGGTTTCTTGACTTCGAAACTTAAATTTTGGGTGAACGGTAAGTGGTGATGACTTAGTTGTAGATTTAGACTATTTGCTTGATTTTGTTTTACACCAATTTTATCCCATGTCTTATCCTACCCTTAGTCATGAAGTGTGTCTAGGTGATGCAGCAAGCAATCTTTGGTGTCTTGGCCATGGATTTGGTCATGTATCATTGATTTTGTCCACTTCGTCGTGATATGTTAGTAATGACAAATCACCCTTAACCTTTGTCGTGTCTACCCATATTGCCTTCAAGAATTGTTTAGTCCTTAACTCTAGTGGTGGAGATTTGTGTAACCGCCAAGCTTATGATAGAATACATGCTATGACTTTGCAATGAGTGATCACCCAGAAATTGATACTTAGAATAGTTGAGAGATTTGAGTGTTTTGTTCCAATTTGGTGAGGTGCTCGGCTTTGTTTTATTCTAGCATAAGGGATTTGTAAACTTATATTTTTCAGGTAATGGGATATATCTTTTTATGAATCTATTTAATGAGGTCTACTTGAGGGCAGTAGAGTTCAAGTGGGGGGATATTTGATAACATCAAATAGTCCTGAATATTAAGTGTCAATTTCCCCCGATAATGCTCGTATTTTATATCATTTATATGGATTTTCGCTTGTTTTCCTTTATATTTTTGAAGCAGTTACGGTGTAACTCCTCTCTCACATTACGCCGTAACTAAAGCGTGGCTCAGAAAACCAACTCAACAGAAGATTACGGCGTAACTCTCCCAAAGATTACGACGTAACCAACTAGGTCAAATGAGGTTTCGCGCCACTGCAAGCTACGCCGTAACTATTGCATCATTTACGGCGTAACCAAGATTTATTGAAGATACGCGCGTAAATCCTTCCATTGTTACGCCGTAACCAGCATTATTAGTGCAAATTAAGAAGAATTTTATGTTACGGCGTAACTCTTATAATTAGTTACGCCGTAACCAGATCTGGCCTATAAATACCCCACGATTTCCAGAATTTCAAAGCATCCCATTTCACAAAGAACATTCAGAGAATGTGAGAAGAAGGCGAAGGCAGATCTAGAGGAGCATACGGAGCTATATCCATGGGAGAAAACACTCCCCTACGATAAGCATTAGCTTTTTATCTTTTCTTTACTTTCAATTCATGTAATTCGTAACTTTAAACATTGAATCGATTATTATAGTTAATATGAGCGAGTAAGCACCTCTAGGTGTTGGCCTAGTTATGATTCCTTAATTGTTTTGTTTGAGTTTACATTGCTTCCATATAATTATTTCTAAGTGTATGCATGCATAGTTTGTTGGTAGCTACCCTTGTTTCGGTAGTTTTGAATGGCGGTAGAGGCTAGTTACTTAGGAGATATGACCAACTGACCCTAAGTGAGTAGACTGAAACAGGAAGGGTAAGATATGACCAACTGACGACCCTTTCTAGTTGTGCAATTTGACCAACTGATCACCTACCGTTTGGATGAACTTAAGAAGTAAGGGGTGAGTGTTTAAGTTGCTAGCGCCCGGGCACTCACTGTTATGAATCTAGCATGTACCGGTACTTTATGACTTGGCTTAGGGGACTAAGAACAACTGGACTTATGACGGGGCACCTGATTTCTCCAGTGGGACCCTTTGCTGATAGGTTAGGACGAACTGACCAAATGTTGTCCTAGCGACTTTGACCCCACCTGAAGTAATTGGAAGTAATTAGACGTAAACACTACTAATTAGGATGATTAACTTGGTTAGCACCGCTCTCCTCTATTGATCACAACCCTCACCTTTATTTGCTTTAGTAGTTAATTATATCAAAATCATATTAAAACCTGTGACACCTAGACTTTGTTTAAATACGCACACATAGCTCTTGGGATGACCTCGGTTTTACCGAATACTACACTACACACGACCGGGTACACTGCCCATTAGTGCATTAGGGTAGATCATAGGTATAACGAGTAATTATAAATATTAAAACCTGGTCAGTAAAACCTGCATCATCACTTCCTTGTTTTACCTAGAGCGTTGTATTCCTTAATATCAATCGCTAAGGGTTGTCAATCCCTAACACTGTGAATTTTCTTCTCATTGAGGCTATCTCAATGTTAGCGAACGCAACTCACACATTGAATACAACGAACAACATACTATCTATATATAGTGGGGCGTTTAGTCGAGCGTTCAATCTAATATCACTAGATCTAGCTAGTTTTCCTACTCCTAACGCGAATAAAAACTAATTAAAACAAGAGACGACAATCAACAATTAATAACTAGGTTTCATGCAATCCTAAGTAAATACTAATAAATTTAGCCTAACATGTTAAATCGAAGAAAAGATAAACAAGTAATCACACAACAAATAGACATATTGTAATGATTAAGGATTGAATAACTTATCTTCAATAAAATATGTGAGTTATAGGGGCTAAAAACCCTTACAAAATCTGTAAAATTTGGCACACAAATTTCCTCCAAAGTGGTCTCTCCAAGATGTTCCATAGAATGAAAATCATATGAAAAATATATATAGGATTGGCGGCGCACTTTGCAATTGAGACGCTGTCATTAGGGTTTTGTTTATTGCACCTACTTAGTTGTGACGATGTCACCTTATAGATCATGACGCCGTTGCTCTTAAGTTTCTTGGTCATGACGCTGTCATCTCAAGTCCGTCTCTAGAGACTGAAGCGTCACTTGAACATTATGAAACTTGATCTTCGTTAACAACAAGTGAGGCGTCACCTAGTTATTGTGACGCCGTCCCAAATCCTTTTCTAGCTAATTGATTGACTTTTCATTTTTCTTATTTTTCTTGTCCAATCGAGCCATAAACGTTCCATTTTCCATCACTTACTTCCTAAGTACCTAAAACTCAAATATAAATGATTTAGGGTAATAATTGATCAAATATGTACGAGTTTACAGGCTAAATGACCTCATAAAAACGTATAAAATTAGACCTCATCAGGGTGTAAATGTAATGGGTAACTTAAATCCGTTCTACTTATTAAGGTGACAGGATCACCATCACTATGAATAGAAACCTCATCACTAGTATAACCATGAAGAGACATGATAACAAATAGCAGATAATCAAATATAGACAAGCACATAAACAAATCAAACACTAAAGGAAAGGAGAGAAAGAAGTTCCCAAGTTTTCCTTGCCACTAAAGTGGTGGTCAAGGGCGCACACAAGCAATTTCAATAAAAAAACATAACACAAAAACATTAGCTAGAAAAGAAAGTGTGACAGGTGTTACAGAGCATCCTAAATAATCAGCAGCGGAATACTAGACCTACTAAACCCTTGATTCACTTAGTCAAGGGATATAGCAGATACCAATTAACTCAAATCCAAGAACCAGCAAACCCTAATTTCTTAAAATTAGGCGAATCTCCAAAAACCACTTCCAAGAGTACCAAGAACACCATATCTATCGATTAAAAATACTTAATCGACACAAGACGCCTTTCCTTATAAAAAAAGCCTCAAATTACCCAAACCCTAATTTTTCAAAAATTAGGTATCCAAAATATTAGACAACAGATCTATCAAGTAACTAAGGTTAATTAAAAAATAACAAAGTAATTTAAAAAAAACCCAAAATTTAACGAAACCCTAACGTTTTGAAAAATGTTTTTAAGAGAAAGATATATCGTATCCGCTATGATGCCATGAAGAAAAACACAACTAGATGATTTTTATTATCTAAAAAAAATAATAAAACCAATATTGTTCTCAAACAGTTTAACCAAACAATACGAATCACCAGAAATTACAACTGAATGAATCTAAACTCTGATCAAGATGATCAAAACTATCTAGGGTGTTTGAGATTTAGAGTGAATGTTTACAACTTTAGAGAGAGAGAGAGAGAGAGAGAGAGAGAGAGAGAGAGAGTTTTTTTCCGATACTAGAATAAGACAATAATCTGAGAAATCAGCTTTTATACACCTAACTATAACTCCTGACATAATGCAGCTTCAAGTCCAAATTCCTAACAGTTACTAAAAATCTTGTTAACTGTAAGGTCTTTTTTTTTCCTTTCGACCTGTTTTGTTCAAACACCTCATTAACACTGTTGGTCCCTAAAGTTTATAATTCTCAAATTTTAAAAACTTGTCGAATCCAAACACCCCTCTTCTCCAACCTCTCATCCTCCACCACCCTCTCTTCACCACTGCTCCCACCAGGCCGCTACCACCACCACCACTGTTTATACCATTTACCTCATACTAAAAGCTTATAAACAACCTCTCTCTACACAAATCCTTCTAAACCCATTTCATTTATGAGAGCTAAGACCAACTCTCTAGCAGTTCACTTTCAAGAGTTAAAGCGCTCAGTAAAATTATATCGGATTGAACCAATAATAAGCAGAAAGGAACTTACAACCATTCACCCTTTGAAACTCAAACAAAACCTACGTTATCAATCATGACTATTTGGGTCATAGACATTAATTTCCAGTTACTGAGAGCTCACTATAAACTTTATAATCAATGCAGCCTAGAAAAGACTAATATAATGGACATATAGGTCTATCGTATCATAGTTCATTATAATAAATGCTTATGTCTCAATCCAATTTGCAAGGTCCCATTACAATAAAAGCTTTATTCATACTCTATAGTATTAGGTGGTAGCGGGTTTATTATAATTTAAGATGGTTATGACTGTGGAAAACTAGAAGGGGGGGTTGAATAGTTTTGCCAATTAAAACTTCCTTTTAATCTATTTAGATTGACTTATGACAATCTATTTGGATGTGTGTGTTGGATGTTGATAAACAAGCATATAAAGGTAAGTAATGAAAAGATAAGAGTAAGAAGCACAAAACCACAACACGAGTATTTATAGTGGTTCGGCTACAAGGACACCTTCCTTGCCCTACTCCACTCCCCGAGTCACCTACTCGAGAGTTCGTAATCACTACACCAATCTCCTTATGGCGGAGAAGCCTTCACAACGTCGCCTACCCTTTTTCCAGTGCTAGGCTAACCACCAGGTTCTTTCACTCCAAGGTGAACCACACCTACACAACGTCGCCTACCCTTTATAAGGTACTAGGCTAAGTACCTAGTTCTTTCACTCCAAGGTGAACTACACCGTCACAACGTCGCCTACCCTTTATTAGGTACTAGGCTAAGTACCTAGTTCCATTGCAATTAGGGAACTACTACTACACTACACCAACGACTAATCCCAAAGGAGATCTACTCCTTTACAACATCATCAAGGATATCAATATCCTTGGATCTAATACTAGTCTATCTTGTACATCGAAACACACCATATCGAATGTACATCTAAGGCACCTTTCACTAATGCCTTTGACTAGATCTATAAGACACCTTTCACTAATGTCTTGTGTCTTCACTTCTAAGCACCTTTCACTAATGCTTCTTTGTCTTGACTTCTAAGCACCTTTCACTAATGCTTCTTTGTCTTGACTTCTAAGCACCTACCACAAGTGCTTATCCTATAGACGATAGATACCCTTCACTAATATCTTCGTCTTGACACTTGAGACATCTTTCACTAATGTCTTCAACACTACACTTCTTTGAGAAAAGAAAGGAATCATCAACAAAAAGACTTCAGTAGCCTTGATGATGAGGAAGCATGGCAACTCATGGACTTGAGCTTGCTCGACTTCAAAGGTGGTGATCTTGCCTTTAAGAGAAACCTAAAAGATCACACAAAAACAAAACTACAAACATAGATCTCTTGGATCTAAGGTTAGTGAGATTTAACTCAGGGGGAAAGTGTGTTAGAAAAGGATGATGAATAATGAAGAAATGGCTCACTATTTATAGAGAAAAAATCCCACTGTTCCCCGGATCCCACGGATCCCTTCCACTTGGGATCCGGCTAGCACAAAGCTAGGGATCCGTGGAACGCTCCTCTTTGCCCATGGGTATTTTGGTTATGGGTCATGGGTCATGGGTTGAACCATGGATCTTTGGCTAGATACAATGTATCTTTGAGTGCAATGCACTTAGTCACATGGGTATGGGTTGATCCATGGGTTATGGGTATTATTCATATGTGATATAAGCATGATGTCATGCAATGGGTTATGGGTCAAGATCCATGGGTTATGGGCTTTGGGTTGTACCCAACTACATTCAATGTATTTGCCCAATGGGTTGTGATACTCAAGTTTCTACCCATTTATATTACCCAATATACTACATACTAGTTATGTGTATATTTTATCCAAATATGTAAATACTAGTTGTTGTACATATGTATTACCAAATCATAAAATCACTTATACTTGTTTTAGTGTTTTATGTGAAAATGTGAATATGTTAGAAACTATTAGTTCAAACCATTTACGTATTTTATTTGTTTCGTTAATATGATTTTACGTTTGTTATCGACAAAACATTAGAAGATCGTAAAATATAAATAAACGTTTTTACGGCTTATTTGTATTAACAATCTCTCCCTTTTGTTGATGACAAAACATAAAATTATTTTAAGGAAAAGCTAAAATTCGTAAAAGTTTGAATTTGTAGTTTTTACTTTCTTCTCCCCCTTTTTGTCGAAACAAAAAGTGATTGAAGGAAGGCAATACATCGTTTTTAAGAAAAAACATGTGAAAGAATTAAACGTAAAAAGAAATATAGAGCAAATAACGGGAAAGGATCTCGTCTTTACTCCCCCTTGACGAGTCCATCCCTATGTAAGGGTGTCAAGTAAGTGATACTAATCTAGTTTGTTTGCAAATAAGGTTGCAAAAGATATCGTCTAAGGGACGAATGTGCTCCCCCTTGATGATTGGAATTTTGCAAGGGGATGTCACGAAATGTAAACTTAGTATTGCAAGTAATTTGCAATGTATTGCTTTGACATAAAGCTCCCCCTAGCTTTGGGATGTCAAAGTCTTCATATGTAAATTGAATAACTACAAAACAAAGGTTAGACAGCAAGTATGATTGACAATTTCCTGCAAATGTGATTCAAGTTAGTAGAAAGAAATTTTTCTGTCTTACGGATCCCACGGTTCCCTCCTAGTAGGGATCCGTCTAGGCAATTCTGAGGGATCCGTTTTAGCTGTTTAATTACATCTAAGGTGATATAACAAGTAATGTTATCACAAAAATAAGATATGAATACTAAGTAATCATATGCTCAACAAAATAACAAGTAGCATGTAATTCCATTTAATAAAACTAGAGTTATGATATACATGACTCTAAAAACTAAGAAAATAAGAAAATACATGACTAGGAATTTCTAAACCAACTATCGCTTGATGCTAGGACACCACTAAAATCTTCTAGCTCAAGTTTTGTTTAGGTTTGATCTCGTCGAAATGCTCGAGGAGATGATAGAACATGAAACGTTGGTCTTCTCGTACTTCATGTATCAAACTTTCAACATGTTGACAATGATAGCAATCTTTGTCATGGCTAGGTAGTGGTGGTGGAAGGAATGAAATGGCTTGATTCGAAGGATCAAGTGAAGCGGCTTGTGGAGCTTCAAACGATAGAGGGATTGGTGGAGGTGCATTTGAGAATGACTCAACCAAAAATGATGGTGGTGGTAGAGAAGTGTCAACTTCCATATGGTCGGGTGGTTGACTTTGATGATTTCTCATAATCCAAATGGGATTATATGATGGAAACGGCGAAAAGGAAGCCGGAGCAAGTGTTGACTCAACACCTTGATTTTGAACCATTATTCCTCCTAATGAGGAGAATGTTTTCGGCGGAAGCGGATGAGATGGCCTAGGAGGCAAGTCCTCTAAATTGTAGAGGTGTGGTGATGATAGTGGGGATGTAAATGAAATAGCTCTAGGAATCAATGGTGATGGTTTAGTGGAGATGATATTGTTTGGCCTAGGAGGTATGGTGGTGTTTGGCATAGGTAGTTTTGTGGGTACTATCCTTTTAGGAATTGGTTTGATTGGATGATGAAGAATTCTATCATTTGTTGGTTTGACGGGAGATGATTCGGTTGAAGAAATTTCGTGTATAACACGAGCTCTTTTCATGGGTGGTTCTTTGGTGGATAGGTTACTACTTGGGTTTTTCCTCATGATGAGATGATTTCAAGAGGTTGCAAGAGCTGAAAGTTAGGATGAGAGTGATGACTATGGAGGTCCTAACAAGGTGGTTTATAAACAAAGAGATTGGCAAGTGCATTTAAGCCTTAAGCCACTAGGATTTATTGGAATGTGATGATTGACATGCACAAGAGTCAACTTCAGAGGTTGCACTGATCTAGGAACTCATTTAAGATGAGATGGAGTGTTTGAGTTAGGAAGATGAGTTGAAATGATTGTTTTTGAAAAATTTGACATAAACTGTCATCCGGATCCCACGGTTCCCTCCTCAGAGGGATCCGTCTAGGATAATCCTAGGGATCCGGCTTTCAGCAGTTATGAAAGGGTGGAAATGATGTTTCTAAGATCTAAGACTTATATCATCTTGAGTGTTTCAGTCCTCCTAAGTGTTTTAAATGAAGGGGTGCTTGAGTACTTGAAGGTAATGAATGATGTAGCTAATGATTGTCATTTATGGAAGGATTTGGAACTTTCAAGAGTACCAATGGATAAGCAAGGATGACACAAAGATTTAGAGTTTCAATTGAAGCTAAATGATCCTAGAGATCAGGTTGTGTTTTAGGATAGTGTTTTGGAAAATATCCTAGAAGCTTTGAGATGGGAAAACTAGATTTTGATCAACTTTTGATCAATTTTGAGGTGAAGATGATTAATGATCAATTTTGCCATAATCAGAAGATCTCTAAGGCTAGATGGGAGAGATTAAGTAAAAAATGAAGTGTAAGTTTAAGAGCGGAAGAGTAATGGATTAAGGGCGAAATGGTAGATCTACAATCGTCTTAGAGTGTGATCTAGGTGAGTTATGTATGAGTAGGAAAGATCAACCTATCTTGATAAGGACTTAATTTTGCCTTAAGGCACTATGTTTAGCTTAGTGTGTGAGGTGTTCTTAGGATATATTTGAAATATAATGCTTGCAATTGCATTTTCCGTTTGCCGGATCCCACGGTTCCCTAAGAGTAGGGATCCGTCTAGTACAATCTTTGGGATCCGCCCATCTGCTCAGCAGGACCTTTACTAAAGGTATGCAATGATCTTGACAATGCATTATATCTCAAGGATAGTCTAAAAAGAGTTCTAATACTAAGATATCAAATGTAAGATGTTTTATTTCATGAAGGAAATTGGATTACATTGATAAAGCACGAGTACAAGAGATTTGATCCTATTTTGGAATACTATTAGGTTCCTTGAGTGTTTTCGCTTAGAGGATCATTATGTGATTGATGAGTGTTGGTGGAATCAAGAATGAAGAAAGTCTTCATGAGAGATATGTTTAGCGGTTCCATCATCTTGTTCACAAGTACGTACAACGGACTTTGAAATTGAGGATGGAAGTGCATAACATTATGATAGAGGCGTGTCAAGAACATTCCATAAGGGATGAGTTTATTCTTGGAGCCTTGAAGATTTGCAATTCGCCTTGCGAAGAAGTAGGCGAGATTGTATGGTTGTTGTGTTAGCAAACAGTACAACATGTGAGCACAACAAGCAGGAAGAATTTCTCGATTTCCCCTAAGACTCCAAACATTTTCATGTAGGATGAGTGCAAGAGGCTTGTACTCTTCTCGGATATCCCTTGTAAAGATAATGTTTGGATCGGAGTAATATGGTCGAGGTTTGCATATTATGCGATTTAAATCTTCCGGAGAGGGTATGTGTGAACAATATGGACTATTTTCTTCACGAAAGTTGAAGAGAGAATCAAGAGACCAATCTTCGGTGAAGGCACGTTGTCCATGATTTGGAATCCGGAGGATGTGAGCAAAATGCCCAAGGGTTAGAGTGAACTTTTGGTTTTGATATAAAACCAAAGAGATAGAGAGCGATCCTCGTTACGAACGAGTTCGACTTGACGGAAGAATTCCATTATGAACCTTGGACATATCTTCGCGTTGATTTCAAGAAGGCATTCTAGTCCTATGGCTCGGAAGGAGGTATTGATACCTTCTTCGAATTGTAGAGAGGTGTCTACAATACGTCCTTCATGGAAGTGACGGTTTTCGAGATTATTGAACCCACGGACATGATTGCCAGGTGTGTTGGGTTCGAGAGAGATGTTCGGAGTGTAGACGCTAGTGAGTGAAAAATCAAACTCATATTCATGCGTCATAGTTGAACCTATAAAAATGATAAGTTAATAAAAGGAGATGTTTGTGGTCAACCTATGATAATCTGATGTTTTTACTAGATTTTTATTAACAATGGTATTTAACACTTTAACATTCTCAAGGTTTTGACTTTCTAGTGGATTATTACATTTAGAAAGATATTGGTTTTTAATCTTGCATGAAGACTGTTTTCCAGTAGGATGGATCCCAAGGTTCTTTTACAAATAGGATCTGGCTAGTATAACTTCTGGGATCCGTGGATCTGTAGTAACAGAAACAAATTTGATAAAAACATAGGTTTTACAGTTTTTATACCCCGAAATATGTTTTATCCTACATTTTCTTTTAGCATGCATACATGACTTCTAATGTCTCACGAAAGAGTATAAAACATATAACTCAAGCTAAGTGACAAACACATAATGATAAAAATAACCTAGATAAACTAGATTATTAATAATATTGCATTTCAATACTAAGGATGATACAAAGGATTGGGTATATGATCCCAATGTAGATTAACAACACAAAGTAAATGTCTCCATATGTGAACTTCATCATAGGGAACACAAGTGCGCTGAGTGTTAGGGCGATGAGCACGAGTGCGATGTAAACCATGTTGATGACGGATCTTCTTGGTTTCGGTTGAGATGAAATGAGGAGGAAGATGAAGTTTTTGAATAAGAGAAAATTTTGAAATTGGAAGATTTGAAAAAGTGAGGGTTTGGTGGAGTGATCGACGGTGGGGTTATTTATAGGGAAGGAGGAATTTTTGAAATTCGTGTTTTGTTTTATTATTGGATTTAAAAGAGACAAAACATAAGTTTTATATACCATGACTTTAGACGATAAGTAAAACACGTATGTGAGAAAAAGGCTTCCTAATGAAGCTTCATGTAAAACATGTATGAGCACATAAGATAATCATATAAATACCTAAATAGGCATACTTAATTATCAAGCAAAATAAAAAAGAAATTCATACCTCTAGCATACTTAGGAATGTCTTTACAAATGACACAACAAATGTCACTTTGACGATTCCCGCTCCTTTGCGATTAAGATACCTTCTTAAGGAAGGTATTCTTGTCACCAAGCGACTCCTAAAGCTTGGTAGGTATGAGCTTTGACTAATCAACATGACAAAGAAGATTAGTGCAATTAAATGAAAAATTAAATAAGGAAAATGTTGTTTATCAAATCAACATCCAAACATATAGTTTTAAAAGACATGGTGTTTGTTTTTATGAAAAACCTTCTTTGTAGTTTTCAATTAACCATGGATCGTATCAAGTTTTTAAAGTACAATATACTTCAAGAAACTTGGTAACGAAGCTCTGATGCCAATTGTGGAAAACTAGAAGGGGGGGTTGAATAGTTTTGCCAATTAAAACTTCCTTTTAATCTATTTAGATTGACTTATGACAATCTATTTGGATGTGTGTGTTCGATGTTGATAAACAAGCATATAAAGGTAAGTAATGAAAAGGTAAGAGTAAGAAGCACAAAACCACAACACGAGTATTTATAATGGTTCGGCTACAAGGACACCTTCCTTGCCCTACTTCACTCCCCGAGTCACCTACTCGAGAGTTCGTAATCACTACACCAATCTCCTTATGGCGGAGAAGCCTTCACAACGTCGCCTACCCTTTTTTCGGTGCTAGGCTAACCACCGGGTTCTTTCACTCCAAGGTGAACCACACCTACACACCTTCGCCTACCCTTTATAAGGTACTAGGCTAAGTACCTAGTTCTTTCACTCCAAGGTGAACTACACCTTCACAACGTCG
>OU343222.1:247185572-247255572 GCA_910596185.1 Chrysanthemum makinoi | reverse complement strand
GGATGATGGCACTATTATTGGTGATACCTTGGTTGTGGGTAAGGTTTTAGAGTTGATTATGATGGATGGACCTTGTCGTGGCTTACACCTCAATGTTGATAAAACTGAAGTTTTTTGGCCACAGGAAGACCCCAGAAGCAGACATGCCGGTGTTTTTCCCCCCAATATTTCTCGTCCCTTACATGGTGTTAAATTATTGGGTGGACCTGTTAGTGTGGATTTTGAGTTTGGTAGTAAGCTTGTTCTGAAAAGGGTTGCTAAAACTATCGAACTTATGGATGCTGTTGCCAAACTTAATGACCCCCAATGTGAGTTGTTGCTACTTCGTACATGTGCTGGTACTTCCAAGTTGTATTTTTCTATGCGCACATGTTCCCCTCGGGTCTTTGAGTGTGCTCAAGTTTCTTTTGATGCGGCACTTCGTTCTTCTTTGGAGCGCATTGTCACTGCTTCTGGGCCCGGTTTTCGTGATTGGCAGTGGAGACTCGCCACCCTACCCTTTGCTTTTGGGGGGCTTGGTGTATATTCTGCAGGTGATGTCTTGAACTATGCCTTCTTTGCTTCTAGACTTCAATCTGCCAGCCTACAGACTAAGCTTCTCCATAGTTCTGGTATTGTTATTGCTGGTCCCTCTTTTGATGATGCTCTACGTACTTTTAATGTGAATATGGATATTGACCTTTTGAGTAACCCTAGCGAGGTCGCTGCCCCCAAACTTATGAAGAAATTGGCAGATATATATTTCGCTCGGGTTACCCAAACTGTTGAATCTACATTCCATCTTTCTCCTCGACAGATGGCGTTATGGAGTTCTGTAAAGGAGGATCATACTTCAGATTGGCTTAGGGTGGCTCCGATATCTGGACTGGGACAAACTATGAACGCCAGGGCTTATCGTTGTGTGTTGTGCTATCGGTTGGGTGTTCCTCTTTTCACTGTTCAGGTACCGTGTTCAGCCTGTTCTAAGGTATTTACTGGAGATATTTATGGGGATCACGCTGTTTCTTGTGCGGGTATTGTTGGCATTAAACATCGGCATAACCATGTGCGTGATGTTCTTGTTGATATATGTTCGCGGTCCGGAATTTCAGCTCGTAAGGAGGTGGATATTGGGCTTTATGGAGATAGGGACAGATCCTTACGACCGGCTGATATATTACTTTACTCTTGGGATAGTGGGCGTGATGTATGTGTTGATCTTACGGGATCGTCGCCCTTGACGCAATCTGGGATGACTGATTTTATGCCAGGGCGTGCGGTCATTGATGCTGCACAACGTAAACGTGTCAAGTACGATGCTAAATGTGCGGATATCGGATATGGATTTCTCCCCTTTTCATTTTCTTCGTTTGGAGAACTTGAGAAGGATGCAGTAACCTTACTAAAGCGTATTCGACGGTTCTCTTTGACTCAAGACATTGGGCCACGTGCTGCGGTTCATATTTTTAATAGGATTGGTTTTGCTATTGCTAGAGGTGTGGGGGCCCAGTTGGTGTCTCGGCTTCCCACTAATTTTTTGTAAATCCTTTAAGTTTTTAATAAAATAATAATAATAATAATAATAATAATAAAATAATGAAATAAAATAATAATAGTAATAATAATAATAATAATAATAGTAATAATAGTAATAATAATAGTAATAATAATAATAATAATAATAATAATAATAATAATAATAATAATAATAATAATAATAATAATAATAATAATAATAATAATAATAATAATAATAATAATAATAATAATAATAATAATAATAATAATAATAATAATAATAATAATAATAATAAAAATAATAATAGTAAGGAGGTGGATATTGGGCTTTATGGAGATGGGGACAGATCCTTGCGCCCAGCTGATATACACGCTTTACTCTTGGGATAGTGGGCGCGATGTATGTGTTGATCTTACGGGATCGTTGCCCTTGACGCAATCCGATGACTGATTTTATGCCTGGGCGGGCGATCATTGATGCTGCACGACGTAAACGTGTCAAATATGATGCTAAATGTGCGGATATTGGATATGGGTTTCTCCCCTTTTCTTTTTCTTCATTTGGCGAACTTGAGAAGGACGCGGTAACCTTGCTAAAGCGCATTCGACGATTTTCTATGACTCAAGACATTGGAGCGCGTGCTGCAGTTCATATTTTTAATAGGATTGATTTTGCTATTGCTAGAGGTGTGGGGGCCCAGTTAGTTTCTCGGCTTCCCACTAATTTTTTGTAAATCCTATGAGTTTAAAAAAAAATAGTAATAGTAATAGTAATAGTAATAATAATAATAATAATAATAATAATAATAATAATAATAATAATAATAATAATAATAATAATAATAATAATAATAATAATAATAATAATAATAATAATAATTGGTATTAAACATCGACATAATGTGGTGCGTGATACTCTCGCTGATATCTGCTCCTGGGTAGGGGTTTCGGCCCGTAAAGAAGTTGATATCGGGCTCTGCGGAGAGAGGGACAAACACCTACGCCCAGCTGACTTGTTACTTTACTCGTGGGAAAGAGGCCTTGATGTATGTGTTGATCTTACTGGGTCATCGCCCTTGACGCAAACTGGTATGACTGACTTTGTGGCAGGGCGTGCCGTGATTGAAGTTGCACAGCGCAAACGTATCAAGTACGAAACCAAATGCGCTGATATTGGATATGGGTTCATCCCCTTCTCTTTCTCTTCCTTTGGTGAACTCGAGAAGGAAGCGGTGACCCTGTTGAAGCGAATCCGAAAGTTCTCGGTCACTCAAGATATTGGCGTGCATGGTGCTAACTATATTTTTAGTAGGGTTTGTTTTGCTATTGCTAGAGGGGTGGGAGCCTAGTTAGTTTCTCGGATCCCCTCTAATTTCTTGTAATTTCCTATGATTTTCTAATGAAGTGATGTTTTATAAAAAATAATAATAATAATAATAATAATAATAATAATAATAATAATAATAATAATAATAATAATAATAATAATAATAATAATAATGATTTGGTGTTGAATAGGATCCGCAGCTTTCCAAAACGGGCATCATATGGTCGGGATGGGCTCAGAGCACAACACTTAATGGATATTTTGGGAGGGGCCGCATCTGCTATTGCTGATGATCTGCTGGGTTCTATCACTGCAGTTGTCAACCTGTTCCTCAGCGATATGTGCCCTGCTTTATTAGGGGAGTACATTGCTAGTGCCCCTTTGACCCCTTTGGTCAAGCCGGGTGGAGGCCTACGCCCTATTGCTGTCGGCACGGTGTGGCACAAGCTGGTTTCTAAGGCCGCTTCTTCTTCAATTGGCAACTCTATGAATTCTTATTTACATGATTTTCAATTTGGTGTCGGCGTTCCTGGGGTTGTAAGGCAGTTCTCCATTATGTGAATAGGCTCATCGAGTCTATGGGTCATAAAGTTGGGTCTTCTATGTTATTGGTGGATTTTAAGAATGCTTTAAATCTATCAACAGGAGAATCTTACTTTAGGCGACTAGGTTGCAATGTCCTTCTATTGCTCCTTGGGTTGAGTTTTGCTATGCCAGACCTGCTAGACTTTATTATAATGATTCTATCATGTGGTCATGCCAAGGGGTTCAACAAGGAGATCCGTTAGGCCCTTTATTGTTTACCCTCGCTTTGCACCACTTAATCCAGACTATTAATCAGTCTTGTGAGCTTACTCTCCAGGCCTGGTATCTTGATGATGGTACTCTGGTTGGAGATACCCTCATGGTTGCTAAGGCGCTGCACATTATTATTGCGGATGGTCCGGCTCGAGGTTTGTTTTTGAATGTTGATAAGACCGAACTCATCTGGCTGGCAGAGGATCCCAAAAGCAAGGGGAGGGTGTTTTTCCTATTAAAATATCCCATCTGACCAATGGTGTCAAACTTCTTGGTGGTTCAGTTAGTTTGGATGAAAGCTTCTGTCAGGATCTGGCTTTAAAAAGGGTCTCTAAGTCTATCTCGCTAATCGAGGCAATTCTTAAACTTTACGATCCCCAATGTGAGCTCCTCCTTCTTCATAATTGTGACGGTGTTACGAAATTATCCTATGCTTTGAGGACATGCTCCCCTTTGTACCTACGAAAGGCCTAAGTTCAGTTTGACCGGATGTTACCTGCTTTTTTGTGGAGAAGATTATTACTGCCTTAGGACCAGGGTTTGGTGATTGGCAGTGGCGGTTAGCCACTCTCCCAATCAATATGGGCGGGCTTGGCATCTCCACTGTGTACGATATTATCCAATACGCCTTCCTCGCCTCTCGTATGCAAACGAGTGATCTACAGGACAAGATATTGATAAAAAAATGGTATTAATTCTCATGGTCCTTCATTTCAATATGATCCTGATACTTTCAACTCTGCTTGTAACATAGACGTGATCTCTGTCAACACTGACGTTCCTACCCCTATATGATAAAAACCTTGGAAAGGTGTTACTTTGGTGTTATTGAGAAAGATCTTGTTTCCAAGTATTCGTTAAGTCCAAGACAAATGGCTATCCTCAGTAGCATCCGCGCCCCACATGCACAAGATTTCCTATTCACCATACCTATCGATAGGCTGGGCCAGAGGATGAACCATCGCCAATTCCGTTCAGTATTGTGCTATAGGCTTACTAAACCTATGTTTTCTGAAGGTAGTCATTTTCCGAGCTGTAATGTGCATCGTATGGACTAGTGGGGAGATCATGCAGTTCACTGTTCTAGTGAAGTGGGTGTGAAGTTCAGGCATAACCTGGTACGTGATATTCTTGTTGACATATGCTCCAAGGTGGGGATCATGGTGCGAAAGAAAGCTCCAATGGGGTTTCTTTCAAGGGATGGGAAAGAGCTACGCCCTGCAGACTTGTAATTATTCAACTGGATTTAGGGGAAGGATGCATTTTTGGATGTGATTGGAAACTCTTCATTTGCTGGTATTGATTTGGCTTTGTGGGCTCCAGGTGTAGCCTTACGTAATGCGGTGGAGAAGAAGAAAAAGAAATATGTGTCTAAATGTGAAGACAACGGTTACAAGTTCATACCATTTGCGTTTTCAACATTTGGGAAGCTTGACGTGGAGGCCTTGGATACACTTTCTCGCATCAAGACCATTACTTTTAGTCATTCAAATAATGTCAAGAGTGGTGCATTTATTTTTCATAGACTAAGTTTTTGTATCTAGAAAGGAGTGGGAGCCTAACTAGTGTCCTCGCTTCCCACCAATTTCTTTGTAAATCCTTGTTTTTCTAATGAAGTGATGTTTTTATAATATATATATATATATATATATATATATATATATATATATATATATATATATATATATATATATATATATATATATATATATATAATAACAATAACAATAACAATAACAATAATAATAAGTCTTGGACACACTTTTCAGGAATTCGATACAGAAGCCTTGAACACAATTTCACATATTAAGTCTATTTCTATTAGTTACTCAAATAATGTTAAGAGTGGTGAATTTATCTTTCATAGAATAGGATTTTGTATTAAAAAAAGAGTGAGAGCACAGTTTGTGTCTAGACTCCCATCCAACTTTATGTAAAATTTTACAATAATAAAATGATAGTTTATATTATTATTATTATTATTATTATTATTATTATTATTATTATTATTATTATTATTTTCTATATTGTTATTTTTACATTTATTATTTTCGTTATTATTATTATTACTACCAGAGTACCCGTGCGTTGTTACGGCTGATATCATGTGTTTAAAATACATACACCAACAAAATACAGTGACAAGCTTATTAACCTGAGAAAAACAAAAAGAAGACGACCTGGTCCGTCCCGATTAATCCATTATAGGTTTCGATGATCCTTTCAGGTTCGTTTTTGGACGACTTTACTGGCTAGCCGAACCGGTTGTGATTCCGATTCACGATTGAACCCGTTGGTTCGATCCGGTTTTTAAAATCATATGTACCATCAACATGTTTTCATATAAATTGTATGAAGCTTTGTGTGTTTTATTAGTTCGCACAATATGTATAATAATTTGTATTTGTAATTGTAGTGGTGTTTTAAAAATATTACTCCGTTGGATCGATATACTCTGACCAAACTAACTATGTAGCTTGTAAGGGTTTAGCAACCTTGGATAAATCCAAAACTACTAAAAATGAAACACTGATATAACTTTATTAAGTATGCGGAATCTACTTTAACAAAGCTAAGAAGAATAACTTTAAACTTCAACGATTATATTAAAACCAAACTTTGAACCTGCTTGTAATATAGATTCACTAACAAACCTAATTGCTAAATAACTCTAATATCGTACTTGCATGTAAGTTCTAAGTCGTGTATCTCTAATGCCAATCTAGGGTCCTTTTATAGGCATAAGGAATACCCTAGTCGGTTTACAATTACAACTTTTGTACGCACAAGTAATACTAATTCTAATCTAAGAATATTCTAGAATTACATAATAATCCTTGAACGATTTACATAGCAGTCCTTTAGCATATCAAGACTTTGACGCGAGTGATTACTTTGACTTTTCATTAAGCAGATTTTGATTTTCTTCAAAGACTTTGACTTTCTTCAGTACTTTAACTTTATATCCCAACAATCCTCCCCTAACTTGAATTCTACTTGCTTGATTTCAAGTTCCTTTGTATCTTTAACTTTAACATCTTTGTCTTCAAGGAAAAATTGTGTCTTTATCTTCAGATTTTCTTGTACTCGCCAGTGCTTGTCATTATCAAAGTAATCTTTATAAGCAATCCTTTCAGCAATCATTATCAGAACCTTCATCTTTTCAGCTACTCAAAGAACATGGCAAAATGTACATCAGATCATAAAGTTTCAGACTATTCTCATCACTTCTAGGTGTGTACACTCTTGTAAGAGGTGAATCATTGAAAAATTAATGGATTTTGATGTCTCTTTACCAAAGCCATTAACTCTGGAGTAGCCAATGTTTAAGTGTGTAAACCATGGTACATTGATAACCATATGATTTTTAGCAAATCATCAGCTATCAACGGATTTGTTAAGTCTTTACCAAGAGCCGTTTGCTTTTGGACTAGTTAGTTCTTACAACCATGGTGAACTAATTACCATACAAATGGTTTTTCCACAACCTTTACCACAAGCCATTTTCTTGTGGGCTAGCCAACTCTTCACTATTACGGATATGGTGAGTTGAAAACCATACAATTTTTAGTAAATTTTCAACTAAAAATGGATTTGATAATCACATCGTGATACCCTCATGATGAGTCAAACTCTTTCTTGTTTATTAAACATGGTGAGTTGATTACCATCAGATGTTACTCTCAAAATAATTTGTTGTTGTTATCTTGTGCTTCAAAAAGTATTTTGCACTTTACAAAAATTGCTTATTATTTTTTTTTATTAAAAGACTTTACTGGTTTTATGCTGCAAGCAGTACTTTGATAAAGTACTGTTTGTTCAAAGAAGACTTTGAATAAAGTAATTGATTTTTCAAAAGATTTATATAATAAAGACCATACCAATATTTATGCATCATCATCTGCTATAGTTGTCCATTTGATAAACAACTCAATCCCCAAAAGAGCTGTTTCATTCTCCTGTTCAACCTCCATACCATGATCTAGCATCCTGATCATAAGATCTCTTGTAAGAGGATATCTTCTTTCTACTAGCATATGAATCATGGTACCATCTTCTAACTCTAAAACATGCACTCCTGATTCTTCAAAGAATCTTCAGCTTGTGATTTCCCAATCTTCTTGATTATTCTAGAGCGCATCAGTACTTGTTTCTTCTGTCTCCCAGATAGTTGTAAGATCACCCAAGAAGACTAAACCACTCCGTTGATGGAATATGCTCAAAATAATCTTGTACTAGTTGATACAGATGAAACAGATCTTCTCTATCTATCATATGCAGCATGTCCCACAATAAGTTGAATGTTCTAAAACTTTCATCTTCTCTATGAAACATAAGATAATCTCCATCTTTTGATTCTACAACTTCAAATGTAGAAATCTTTGACTTCGTTTCTGCAACTTCTTTAGACTTATGATGCTCAAAATCAACAACCCTTAGATAATTCCTCAGCTCATCAACTGTATTTGTTCTCAATTTAAACTTTGAGAAGCCGTTCATCATCATTGTTCTATTTCTTTGAACTTCTTTTTCTTGCATCCTCATTTTTCTTTTCATCATCAAAAGGAATAATACCTTCTAGTTCCTTCTGATAAGACTCTCTAACAAAGATCATATAAGTCTTTCATCTTTATATATGTTAACTTCTGTAAACCTTTATATCCTTGACCCTTCAGATAAGCCATCATAGCATTCCTTTCTTTAGCAATACTCTGTGGTCTTTTTGGTATACCAGGTTTCTTCTCTGGTAGAACAATCTCAGCATCTAATTCAGCTTGTAACTTTCTAGCAGCTTCTTCATTTTTAGCCACTTCAATAGCTCTTAATTATGCCAAAGTAAGCTTCTTCTTTTTCTTTGTTTCTACCAGGATACCTTTTCCTTTATCCTTTGGATCTATTTCTTGAGTAGGTTGAGAAGTTTCTAAGACTTGAGGTTGTTCAGCTCCAGGAATACTAATACCTCTTGGTCTTGATATGTTGAGCATTATTTTAGCAATGGTCTCATCATCACTAGCATTATGCTCCTTAGAGGTACCAGCTTCTTCTTCATGTAAGATGTTGAAGGCCCTTCATCAAAATTTAAGGTTCTGGTGTAATAAGCTCTTGCCTAAAAGTACCTTGAAAAAGGCACCTTGATCACCGCCTTTGAACATCACTGACCTTGATCACCAAGATTGAACATCGGCATTTTGTACACCAAGATTTTGAGTATCAACTTGAGCATCAGTACCTTGAGGCTCAATACCTTGAGGCTCAACTTGCTCAATTTTCTCAGCTTCTTTATGTGAATCATCATAAGTTTCAAAGATCTCTTCTTCATCTAGATCTTTATGAGGTTCAAAGATCTTCATTCAAATTCTCTTGCTCCAAATTCCTCCCCAATGTGAATGAAAACTGCTTTTTAGGCTTATTTCCCTTAGAAACCTTCTTAGGTTTGCGACCTCTCCTTTTGTGTGACTTCACCCACAACCTGTGATGTTGAACTAGTGGCCAAACAAACCTTTTTAATCTCTTGAACTTGTTGTTCAACTTCAACAGTTGTGTAGCTTGAGCTTCATTATCCTTCTTTAACCTCAATAATTCTCTTGTTAATGCATAATTATCCAGAACTACTCCCTCAGTAGCCATGACTCCCTCATCTTCTCCAGATGTTTGAGACCCATCTGTTGAAGTATAATCATTGGGAGATGATGGTGGATTTACATCTTGTTCTGGATCATCATGTGCAGTACCTTGCAGAGATGCAGTATGTTGAGATGCAAGATTTCCCTGAAGCAATATGTTGAGGAACTTCATGATCTGGGGAAGGTTCAAGAGAGAAGCAGCCTTCCCTTGAAACCTAAGGCTCATTATCTTCACTAAGTCGCTTCATCTCTAACACCTTGCTACTTCCATCATGTGAGTGTTAAAGGTGTATCCTTCCCTAAAATTTGTCACTCTTTCTAGCCATGAAAGTAAACACTTTTGAGGAAGTACAAACAGCCAGTGCAAGGCTTGAAGGTTTAGAGACATCCTTAAGCTGTTTGTTCAAGAATACTTGAACAAATCGAGGGTACATTAAAAATGGTGAACCATTTGAGATATGAGAAAGCATACCATCCAGAATCATTATTGAAAAGTTAAAGGGTTGATTGGTAGCTAATCCCACTAATGCAGAGGCAATATTTGATCCAAATTGTTCCCATGAAGTACTTTTGGGACTTAAGCAATGAAGCAAAACATGAACGAGATATTTCCACTAAGGACTAAATAAGGGCTTCTTAAAAGTGGTTTTAGTGAGAGACACTTAATACCCTATATCTCTGAGTGTATCCCAAAGCACTTGTTTGTCAAAAACGAATAGCTCCTTCTTCATCATCAAACAATAAATCTTCCCTTATTGTGGCTTCAGGAATTTAACTATCTTTCCAAAGAACCTTAGCCCTAATAAAAGATTCACCATCTTGCAAATGTGATCTAGCTTAGCTTCCTAAAATTGTTGAATCCATGGTTCAATGATGTCAGGTTCGACCAGTAGAGCATAATTGATTAAAGATCCAGTAAGGAAATCAATTATATCATAAAAAGTGACATTGGATGGTGTCTTGTCCAAGTTAGCAACCATGTTGTGCTTACTAATGGTGTTACGATTAGTCATTGCTTGTAGAAGAATTTATGAATCGGTTAAGGTGAATATTGATGAACAAAAGAAAGAGATGGATGGATAAGTATAAAGATGAGAGTAAAAATTGGCAGGGTAGTTATTTATAGGTAAGATTTAAAAAATCAAAGCCCAATTATTAAAGTTACCGTTGTTTGAATTTTACCCCTTATTTTGACCGTTGGAACAAGACGTTGACAAGATCAGAAAGCTTTCACGTAAGCAAGACTTTCAAGTAAGACTTTCCAAATAAACACCAAGCAGTACTTTCCATCCTCTTTTTCACAATAACACAAACAGCAAAGAGCATTGTATAGCCTCCCCTTAAATAATGAATAAGACTAACTAACTAACTAATAAGTCTTCCCCTTAATTGTAGCTTAATAATTAATCATACCAATACTCACCACTAAATGATTGAATCTTGAAACATCAAATCCCTTTGTGAGTAGATAAGCTACATTATCATCTGTGTGGACCTTGATTACATTAATGAGCCTATGCTCATAACAATCTCGAATGAAGTGATGCCTAATCTGAATGTGCTTGGTCTTGGAATGATAAACAGGATTCTTCACAATGCAAATTGTACTCTCATTGTCAATGTAGATAGGAGTATTCTTAAAATTGAATCCATAATCCAAGAGTTGATTCTGCATCCACAGTACTTGTCCATAACAGCTTACAGCAGCAACATATTTTGCTTCAAAGGGATGATGATTCATCCTGTTTTGTTTATAAACAAAGCTAAGCAAAGAATTATGTGGCTTAGAGAAACCTTTAGCTTTTGTTCTTGTGAGCACTCCTAAAGTAGAAGGTCCAATGATTTGACCAGCAGGATGATCTTTATGAACTCTTAGTGTAGGAGTTTGTGGAACTTCAAGATCATCACCCAAATTTGTGAAATCAGCTTCTTCATTGGAATTTGAGAAAATACCTTCATCTTCTAATCATCGTCTTCTAACCTGTGCATGTTTGGATCATTCAAATCATCAAAGTACTGTAATTGGTTCAAGAAGACTTTGATCCAAAGTATCGTGATCCAAAGTACTGTGATCTAAAGTATCGCGGAGAGTAACTGTAGACTTACCCCTTTTCTTTGCAGCTCATAAGCTCTTCTTTGATCATCGTCATAAGATTGTGCTATTGTTTCTTGAAAAAGCATCCTATTAAGCTCATCTTGAATATCTTGGTCTTCATCACCCAATACGATTTTGGTTCAACAAGATTTCTCCTTTTCAATAGTTATGGGTTCTTCATCGGAAATCATCATGCTCTAAGATAAACTCCATGAACAATGTACTGTAAATCTTCTTCTTTGTGAACAACTTGATTTTCTTCTCTGACAAGAACATTGTTCATAAAAGGAGTCAAAACATCAAGATCAAACATCCAATCAGGACCTTTACCTTTTTGATTGTCTTGATTTTCAAGGAATTCAACATGAAGACAATCTTGAACCTTTTTGGTAACCTTGTTGTACACTCTAAATCCTTTGCTATTGGTGCAGTATCCTAATAAGTATCCTTCATCTGACTTGCCATCAAATTTGCATTGAGTATCAATAGTATTGAATAGTCAGAGGAGCCAAAAGGTTTCATAAAAAGAATGTTGGGTTTGTTTCCCATAAGCAACTCATAAGGTGTCTTCATCTGAGGTTTAGTGACTATACTCTAGTCTATAACAAGCAAGAGTACTTACAGCTTCAACCAAAATTGGATAGTAATAAAGAATCGCAAGCATTGTTCTGGCCGCTCTATCAATGTTTCGTTTTTCCTCTCTCAACACCATTTTGTCGGAGTTCTAGCAATGCTAAACTCCCTCTTAATCCCTTTCTTGGCACAAAATTCATCCATAAACTTGTTTTTGAATTCAGTCCCATTATCATATCTAATAGATCTTACTTTGAGTCTCAATTGATTTTCATGGATATAAGATCATGAATAGCATCAAAGGTTTCATCTTTAAATCCCAAGAAAAGGACCCAACTAAATCTATCAGCAATCATCTGTTACAACTAAGCAAAGATTTCTGTTTAAGCTTGCAAATGTAAACAGTCTCAAACAGATCCATGTGCAACAACTCTAAAGGTTCTCTAATAGTTCTTTCCTCAATTTTCTTGCATGAAGCTTTGTGTTGTTTACCCTTTTTGCACACCAAACATGAATGATCATTCTTGTATGTTTTAGAAGGTAAACCTCTAACTAAATTGCCTTTAACCAGTTTGTTGATATTCTTGAAATTTACATGTCCTAATCTTCTATGCCATAGATGTACTTCCTCAAGTGTTGCCTTTGTTACTAAACATGTTGCTCTTTTAGTAGAGTTAATATTCTTCAAATCTAGATCAGGTAACATCATTGGTTCTTGGTACTCGCGTGTTACCGATCATCAACAAGCTGAACTCGGGAAAGAATAAGACATTCTCGGTAAGGAATAACATGGTGCTTCTTGTCATGATCCGGAGATACCGACAAAGGTTTAACTTGAGCTCCTTCACATAACTAACATTTTCAAAATCAATGCTTCCTCGCCTTTGATGGTTCCTTTCCCAGAAATTTTACCTCCATTAGGATCATTCCCAAAAGCAACTCTTCCTCCAAAATATGATTTAAAATCTGACAGAATCTCCTTGTCTCCCGTCATGCTTCCAGAGCAACCACTATCAACAATCAAATGATCTTTAAGCTCTTCTTCTGGGTTGCCCCGCACAAAGATGAAAGATAGTTTCTTTGGAACCCAAACCATTACTGACTTGTGTTTCCCTTTTGACATACCTAAATTCTTAAGTATGTAATCTCCACTGCTTTTGAAAACATGATCAATTATTTTCTTTTGTTCCAAAACTTGTGTTGGTTTTTCAACAAAACTTTCTTTTTCAACAAAATTCCCTTTTTCTTTTTCAACAAAACTTGCTGAAAGTACTGTTTGTTCCCCATCAGTACTTTCTTTCTTAACCCAGTTGGTTTTTAACATTTTGTGTTGATTTCTTTGATCTATATGCTCTATTTGAAGAGTAATGCCTTCTAGGTTGATAGTAATTGGATCTCCTAGGGCTTCCATTCGAAAAAGTGCTAGCAGTACTTTGAGAAGGTAATGCTTGAGAAACTTTTGACTTACCAGTACCTTGAAAAGTGTTTAAGGTACCGTGGTTTTAAAAAGGTCTTTTTCTGTGAGGTACCTATAGTCTTTTGAGAAATTACTATGGTTAACCCTATGTGAATGATTCCAAACGGTTTATTCTCCTTGGCTTATGGTTGGTAGATGTAGTCTTTGGGAATTTGCTTAAATATTCTTAGTGAAAGTCACAAATTCTTAATCAAATGATCAGGGCTATAACAAACAAAACATAATTTTTGACCCATACTCCCAAAATTTCTTTCTTTAGTTCTATGATCAAAACTATCCTGACTTTTTGGTGAATGATGAAAGCTATCCTGACCAAAACTATCCCAAAAAGATTTAGCGGTATTTTGAAAAGTTTTTCTTGAAGGTACTGCTGAATGTTTAGTAGTACTTTGAGATGAAGGTACTGCTGAACTCTTAATATTATCATCCTTAGGTTTCTCAACTATTTCTTTTGGGGATTCAAAACTAGATGGACCTGAATTAGATTGACCAAGAAGTTTTTCCTAAACTCTAAATTGTCTACTCCAAAACAATAAACATCTATCCTAAGTGGTTGAAAACTACCGGTTGGTGGAAGGAACCTGCATTATAACCCTTGTCTTTCTTAAATTCAGGAGGTGTTTGACTAATAGATTCCTCATTACTAGATGTGTTTTCTTCTGAGCTAATGAGTTCTTCATCACTAGTTGTTATCTCCTCTGAATCAATTTGTTCCTTATTACTAGTTGGGTTCTCTCAGACTGCTAAACTCCATACCAAAACCTAGGCCGTTTTAATGTGTGCTCTTTTTGTTTTTTCAACAAAACTAACATGTGAAAGGCCAGATTCTTTCCAACTAGCAAGTTTTTCTAACAATTCATCCCTTTCTTTAGTCATCTTTTTCAAGTTCGTAAAACCTTACATCCTAACTTTCATTCACTCAATTTTAATTGATAATCTTTGTTGCTCATATTTTTCCCAAGCTTCACTTCCATTTTCTGAGTGATTATTTTGGCTTCCATTGACTCTAAAGTCAATTGATAACCAGCTACCTCTAACCTAGACCTTCTACAATTATCTCTTTTTCACCACATATCTGTAGTAACACTTTTGATAAAAAATCATTACATTTAGAACATACCTCTGAGATAGTGGATGAACTTGGTGAAGTGCTCATAGCAAGCAATAAAGTTCTTTTCTCACTTTCCATGCTCCACCAAAGTCCAAGGCCATCTCTTGATTTTAAAGCAGCAAATCCTGGTTCCTCATCAAAAGTTGTGCTCCAATCAAACTCTTCCAAAGAACCATAGAGTAGGGTACCGTTCATCATCAAATTCAGACTACCAACCTCTCGATAGATTTTCTTGAGCAACCAAAGCTTTTGGGTTTGGTTCGCATAGAACTTCCTTTATTTCAAGTTTAGGTTTCAATCATCCTATTTGCCCGATATTTAGCAAACTTGCATTCTCTCTCTTGCAAGTGTCCTCTTTGACAATTAAAGCACTCGATCTTAGACTTGTCAAATGGTATACCCTGTTTGGGTTTGAAGTCAACACCTCTTCCTGTTTTCTTCATGAACTTCTTGAT
The DNA here is from genome assembly GCA_910596185.1 of Chrysanthemum makinoi. Classification (NCBI taxonomy): domain Eukaryota; kingdom Viridiplantae; phylum Streptophyta; class Magnoliopsida; order Asterales; family Asteraceae; genus Chrysanthemum; species Chrysanthemum makinoi. The sequence goes on along the minus strand of OU343222.1, from coordinate 247,240,615 downwards.
CTTTGCAGTGAATTTCTTCTAGGTCATCCTCATCAATTTGCAGTAAATCTTCTTCATAAGTAACAGGTAAGGTGGCTTGTTGAGCAAAGAAGGAACATACAACATCATCAGAGTTGATGGTGTTTGATGGTGATGAGGTGGTAGTAGTCATGGTTGTGCAAATATGTTGTTTATCACCAACAATACTTTGAACAGGATAAGCAGTACTTTTAGTGGAAGTAATGCCTCTGTTAGGCCACAAGGTTTACCACACAAGCTTATATAAGAGATAGAGAGGCGATTGAACAAGATACCAAACACACACACACGATATAGTGAACACGGTTATGCGTAGAGCATATGTGAAAGGAATAACTTGAACAACCAACCTTCAAATGAAGGTTTACATAAGGTATTTATAGGCAAGGAGCTAGGGCAACACACCTACTCCTTCCCTTTCTCATATGGGCTTGGGCCTAAGCTCATGGGCATTCTACATAAGCTTAAGGCTAAAAACAAACATAAAGGCCATACTAAGCTAACTATTACATATGAGTAACTAACACTTGAATAAGGTTTAGGAGTGATTCCAACAATCTCCCCTCAAGTGTTATTACATATGAGTAACAAACACTCAAGTGTTGGTGATGAAAACGTGAAGGCGCTTGATGTAATAGTAGCTTGACGCCTTCATTCTTCTTTCTTGTGAGAAGAATTGCCTTGATTTGAACAATCTCCCAAAGTAGTAGAGATAGTTTACTTTGAATCTGTTATGCTTTGGCGTCATCATTAACCTTGTTCTTTGATCATTGTTCTTTGTGGTGAAAGTGATAGTATGTTGTTGTCCGCATCAAGTCCTGCCAGTTCCGCTTCGCATACAAGTGTCTCCACGCCGTTCTTCAACATGCTCACACGCTCTTTGACGTTGGAATTCAGAGATGATGGAGTTCTTTTAGTCTTTAACTTTGTAGATTCTCCGTATTGACGAAGAATCATTCGATCATGTGTTGCTTTAGGATAGAACTTCCATTAGTGATGATGTTGGTGAGTATATGAGAAGAATCTGCACGATCATTCCGCTCCCGAGCTTCCATAAGAAGAAAACATTTAAACGGTTAGTAATAAGCGGATTCCGGCACTTACAAGTTTAAACTTCCGAGTGTTAACAGCATAGTGAAAACACAACTCTAATTTATTAAAGGCGTTCGATCTGGAGTCCCACAAGTGAGATAACACGATAAAATCGGTACACCTACGATTCAGATGAGTCGAGGTATAATCAAGCATCACCTCACGAACAGACCGCTTTGAGACCACTAAGCTTAATCCACGGAGTTGCCGGGTTTACCTACTGCCGTGGCTGTTTAATGTTGACCTGCAGAGTTTCCATTCATTCACTAAGGATCACAAATGTGAACCTCTCATAAATGTTCTCGATAGATTGCTAAGATCTGTGAAGGACTCGATATGAACCACTGATAACCTTATTGTTGATCATCAAGTGATTAAATGTCAAGTGTACCTAAGAGATCTTTTGATGAATCTCGTGGCTCTAGACTCAATAATACGTTTTGGTTTTCCGAAGGAGACTAGGAGAGGGTCTCCTTCTTCAATACCCGCAATCTCTAAGAGAAAGCCGATAGTTTACGTAGGGTTCCCAGTGAGAATGAAACAAGCTTCTGTTAAGAGAAACTTGAGTGGATAGGTTTAGTGCATGCTGCCATGGGTCCATGACGACTTTTAATTCTACAATAATGCAAGCCACAAAGTGACAACCAAAGATATGAATTGAACCCTGGTTCATCTAAGTTGAATAACTGAGGGCTATTTCTTTTCACCCTTTTCTTTGCATTTCTTTTTAATTCTTCAACTCCTTCTTTCTCCGATTCTCATTTTCTCCTTTGTCAATCATACCTAAGGACTTCTAAATACTAACTATTTTGTGTGTCAGTGGTAGATCCCTCCCTCTGGCGGATCATAGGACGGTTATTCCTAACCTTAGTCACCTTATAACTTCATGACTAACCTATGTTGCCATTATAACCACTGTTGTGAAAAATCTCTCAAAGTGTTTGTGAATGAAAAACATTTTAGTACCACTGTTGAGATAAGATTTTGCATAAATACTCCCCCTCCACATGTGCTTAAGTGTTTTAACGGTTAAAATGCACAATGAGGAAAGAGCGCGCACATTTTGAATTGATTCACTCAAGATAGACAATCCCCCAGACACGGTTACGCTGCATAGTTAAAGAGTTGCATTGTTGCTTTAGGTGACAACTAGCTCTAATAACTACCAAGGTGTAGACAACTCTAAAGGTCGTCAAACCCGCCGAGTTCATGTTTATCAAGAGTTTCTCGAATGGTACATTCTACTCGCATAAGTCCTTTGTGACGCTTACATCACTAGCTTAACTAGCTTGAAATTATTACCCGCCCGGACAAGTCTTTTCGAAGTTACTAACAGCTTAAGCATCACAATTGCTGGTTAAGTCCGGCACAATGATTCATTTGCATTTTACACAACATATTTCTTATCACATATTTTCTCCCCCTCAAAATGGCATATTAAAGTGTTATTTTTTGAAACGTTTGAGAATAAATATGACCATTTCGAAAGTGTTGGGAAGAATGACTACTGAGAACAATTTTGAACAAAGTTTTGATTCAAGTACTACCCCTCAACGAGTGATATAAACGGTTGAGGTTTTGAAAATCATAAGGGAAAGTACTTGTTCTTTTGAGCAAAACCTTGAAAAGTGAAACGTTTGATAGGTTTTACTCAAAAGTAAGAAGCTTTCGCTCCTTTTATAAGGATTGTGGCACTCAAGCGCACCACGGTCCTTTATTTACAAGTACGGGTTGTACATTGTAATGTGTGCACAAGCCATTGACATAATTAATCAAACATCCAAAATGATATGAAGAAAAACAAGTCAAGGGTACCGTGAAGTGCAGTGATGTTCCCGTGAGGTGTACTGCATGCTTGAAACTGTTATGTTTCTCCCGGGTCGCACCACCAACATAACTCCAATCGCTCAACCGATCCCTTCAAACAACCGCTTCATCAATCATTGTGATGATCCGTCTCACATCCCTCCTTTCCCCGAGAATTCCAAGGCTTAGGAGACCCATTTTTCACGTATATCCTTCAACTCAGTATGCCAATCCATCCCTAACCAGCTTAAAGTATGATCCCGAATCCTTAGGAGTTCGCTACACGCCATTAAGCAGTTTCTTTGAAGTTCACTACGTAAACCAAAGGTTTGTCGATGAGTGTATATTGAGATAGCCTGGTTGATATCGGAAGATCAAGCTGGAGGAGTGAAGTTGACACGCGCCTGATAAGATTCAACAACCAGCTTGAGATCTTCTACACGCTCCTGATGACAATCCGCCTTATGAAGATGAGAAGTGACTTGATAAATTCACGCTGTAACTGCTAGTTGAGAATTGTCTCATGCACTCGCATTTGGCAAGGTACATGTCTTCGATGTCATTGAGAGAAAAATTCTCAAAGTCAGCCTCAGAGAAAGCATAGTCCCGTTCATCTTGTCGCTTGACTACGATCTTCTTTAGGAATGTGTAGTCCCACTTAGACCGAAAGGTCAACGCGGTATGATGGCAATGATATCTTTAGAACTATGCACGCATGTTGAGACTTCCTAACCCCGGCTCTATAGTAGACTGGCGCTCGCCTGATGAATCCCATACAATGCATCTCGGCGTATGCCTCCAACTTTGTGGAGAACAAGTGACAGTACGTCAATGGCTATGTGCAGTTTGAGTAGACAAATTGGAATGGAAGTGTCAACGACGTAGCATATTTTCTTGAATCATCGCCACCGGGTAGAAGAAAACCCGTCTCTTTGAAGAAGTATCCGAAAGGAATCCTTGGTTCATTTGCTTGTCCAAGTGTTGGTAGAGGTTTGGTCCAATCGGTGTAGTATGGAGGGTTGTCCCTTTGTGTGAAGTCAATATTTGCTTCCGTGTTGAGCCAATCCATTTGTTAGACATAGCCGAGCAATGTTTTCAAGGTGATATTCGAACCTCGGGGCACTTTCGTGAGTCGTTTTTGAAGTTGAAATGCTTCATTTTTGATTCGCCTACCGATTTCGCCATTTTCTTCACATGGAACTTTTCTTTAATTTTGCATGCTCCAATGTAGAACCGTCTCACCTAATTATGACCTTCTTCGAGGTGGAGTGTTGTTAACAAGATTAGCAAACCATTCAAATTGCTTTTATCATCATCTAGCCATGATACGATCAGTTTGAGGCGCCTTTCTTCTTCTTTTCAAGGCCTAGATGATGATTCTAGTTTCTGAACTTGTTTGGGAGAGGCGGGTTGTTGTAGGGGCTCAAGGACCTCTTCATCGCCACCACCGTATACTCAAAGTGATCATCGGTTTTCCGAGTCGGGGTGGTAACTGAATCGCCCCGAGGTTTTTCAAGAGAAGAACGAGGAGGAGATTTTTGTTGAACAGAGCCCGCTTGTGGAGGAGGTTGCATCAAAGAAGATTCACCGCACCGCTTTCGACGCTTAGGTGCAGAGTCTTTATCCTTATCCTCATCGTCTCTAGGACGTTTAGACTTTTCAGCTTCAAATCTACAAGCTTCTTGAAGTTGGTAGTCCAACAATGCTTGAAACAACTTTCCTTCATCGTAAGTAAATGTCCCGTGATCGTGCGTACATTTGTGTAACAAGCTTGGCCACCAATTCATTAACTGAGAAAACTATCAGATCGGTTGGATTGATCATGACGGTTAGGCTTGATCGAATAGTTTTCTTGGCGATCTTCATAAGATTTGGATAAAGTTGTTTGGTGAACAACTCCTTTGTACTTTTAGGAACGCATCTAAGGTACTTTTCGTAGCTTTCGATCATTTCGTTCAGTTCCTCTTGACGGTGATTTTTCATGAATTCCTGAACAAACTTCCTTTCTCCTTTTATCTTTCATGCTCGCATACATATGTCTGTATGTGGTCAAAGAAGAAATTTAGCTTTTGTTGAGCACGCTTTTTCTTCTCGACTTGTTTGAGCTTTGGTAATCCGCTCATGAGCTTGAGAAATCCAAGATTTAGATGGTTTCTTCACGGATTTGGATGTTGATTTGGTTGACTTTTGATGGTGGGCGAGGGGTGAGAAGACGAACCGATGATGAAGAGATATGAGGAGACTCTGGATCCTTCGGAGGTTCAGAGGTTTCTTCCTTTGATCACGCAGGACTATCTAGAAGAAACGTATCATAATCCACATCTTGATCTTTTCGGACTTCGCCTTCGGTTCCTCAAACTCATATTCGATAGAATCCTCCACAAGCTTTTGTTGTTGCATAAGAGTTGTGGCACCAGCTCCCCATTCGGGTTGATTAACCGCATCAGAGAAGGTTCAGAGCGGCAAGACCACTTGATCCTCGGGCCACCATTTGGTCTTTAGCAAATTCTTCAAATTTTTGAAGGTGCTCTAACGATATTAAACTTCTTCCGTATGATATATCCGGTTGCTCTTCTTCTTCATCGAGCTTTCATCATACTCGTACAAGTACAGAGTCTTCCCTTTTGTCATTGGGCGGACTTGGAGGTTTAGCTATGAAGGAGGTGTTACGGTGCATTCAGAGTAGGTAATCTTCATCCGTGTCGTATTCTCAGAGCTTTTGTCCACAAGCTTTCTTAGCGTGTGGATAGGTTCAAATTTTTACTCGTAGAAACAATCCTTTTACGAGGAGGATTCCTTTTGGGAAGCTTCCTATAAATATCGTACTTTGTAACACTTCCAAGATCGCCTCTTCCGGTCCTCTCGAGTAGGTGTACCGAAGATTTTTCATCCGTGATGACCAACTTTGCCTTCTTTTACTTCTAACCGATACCTTTTATATGTTTCAAGCTTTTTGATTTCTGGTTAAGGTGATCGGTAAAACCGAACCGTTTCTTTGTTGACGATTCTTTGATTCTCATGCATAGTATGGGTTCATCAATATGTCGCGTGATTATCGGGTCATTGAGCCTCATGGGGATGTCAAGATGAATTCCAAGTGCTCGATCATCAGCTGTGTATCGACATAGGGAATCTTGGAGCCAAGCTTCTTGTGAAATACCATCATGTCCTCCCATATCGCTGCTTCGATTTCAATGTCCTTCTTGTTGATCAACGACTATAAAATTTGTAGTTCCATGAGCTTGGGATGCTCATAGCCACCGCCACGACCGAGAGACCGATTTGGTGATGATCATGTAGAGTGTTCTCCATGGTTGAGGAATATTCTTCAGCTCTACGTGAGAGTGCTTAGTAATGATTCCGGAAGCTTCATCATAACCAATATCTATCAAGAATTTCGTGATGCTCTCTCAAGAGGGGTAGCAAAGAAGTCGGTTGGAGCGATGTCGAATGATGAGAACGCCGTAAGTCGCATAGGAGTGATAGTGACTTTGTGATTAAGTGTCACATTCATGCACTTTGACTGCTGATCGATGCTGCTAAATCCAAGCTAAATCACTCAAGCCTGCAGCAATTTGTGAATGTGGCCTAATTTAATAAGCTTTAAACTGCCTAAGCACGAATGCAATGAAGATCAGAGAATACTAAGGTTTCGGTCGTTTAGTCCCACCTGAGACTCAATGGTGTGTCAAAACTGATCAGACGATAGAATGATCACTAAGGATAGTGATCGGAAAGGATTTGGATAGATAATTACACTACTGAAAAAGTTTATAAATTAAAGCGGCTTAAATACAAATTAAGAAAATTAAAAAGATAAAATATATTAAATAAACGCTATCACTATATTTAAAGTGATGAACGTTTAAAACTTAAAACTTACGTTTAAATAAAATAACGTAAACGTACAAAATAAAAAGTGAAAATAAAGAAGGAAAATACCTACGGATATGAAAAATACATTTTTACAATACTAAATATAAAATAAAATTATTAGAAAAGGAAAATTATTTTTACAACTATTTAATTAATTATTATTAATTAAAACTATTTTTAACTAATAAATAATAGCTTATAATACAAGAAAATATGAAATAAAGCTAGAAAAATAAAATTAAGACTTAGAAAAATCTAAAATATCATAAAACTAATTTTAAAACTGAAAATATATTTTTTATACTTTTTATGTATTTATTATTAATTTAAAACTATTTAAAACTAATTAAAATGCTAGAAAATACTAATTAAACCAAGAAAATTATGGAAAAATACTTTTTATGACTTATATATTTATCTTAACCTAATAAAAATGAAAAATTATTTTTTTGAAACTTTTCTTAATTATTTGTATTTAATGCTATTTAAAAATGCTTAAAAACTAATTAAAATCAAGAAAAATAGCAAACAAGCTTGGAAAAATATGAAAATTTCAGGAAAACTCTAAAATATTATTAGGAAGCTAGGAAAAATAGAAAAACATGGTTCTGTGTGAAGGAATTGGGAACTGATGTGCAAAGGCTTATTGAAATAAGCACTAGAATAAGCAAATGGCTACCAATAAGCACCCAACTAAAACAGAAGCTTAAATAAGCTTAAAGAACCAAAATGCAATAGATTACAACAAGCCCTAACCACTGGAATAGCAAATTACTCAGATTTGGTGTTTTGAACTAATAAGCTAAAACAGGTTTTGGGGACCTACTTGCAGCCCATCAATAAGCACTCAAATAAGCTAGAAATCTAAAACAAAAACTTGGAACCTACACTAGACCTGGCTAAGAATTTGTGAACCAAAAATTAGACCAAAACAAGCAGTTTTGAGCTTGTGACAAGCTTGCATTAAATTGCACACCTCAGTTAATACCGAGCGGTATTGTGGCATTTTGTGCCATATTGACAGTGCATTTTTGAAGCTCTAAAAATTCACAAAATTTTATAGAAATGATGAAAAGAAAGTAGACCAAGGGAAGTTTTTAAAACAACAAGCTTTACTAAATTTGGCTCAAGAATGAATCCAAGAAAAATCTCCCTATTGAGCCCAAACGAGTTTTCAAGTTTTTGACTTTTTGGCGAATCTGAAATGTTTGACTTTAATGAGATTTGATCTAGATTTAAGGACTGAAATAGATGTATAATGATGAAATGAAGCTAATGTAATCTAACTTTATGGATTTTAAACACAAATTGAGCTTTTGATCTTGCCAAATCTCAACGTATAAACACTAAGAGCATTTAAGATATATTTGACTTATGAGCTAATGCGTTCATGTAGTGACCTAGATAAGTCAATAGAGCTAAACAAAACTAAACCAATAGGAATCTACCACCACAAACCTCTCTAGCACGGTTTAAGGACCAAATCCAAACACCACTTAAACACTGATATGCAAACTTAAAATGAGGCAAACACCGAACAGTGTAGTACAATTGATCAAACTGAAGTTCACATGACCATAATACAACTATTTAAGACAAAGTTAAAACTACCATTGATCATGATACAACTATAAGCATAAAATGCAAAATAGACTTGAAAATGAAAATGAAATATCCACTCACAGGTTTCCAAATTTTGTCAGGCCAATACCAAACCCAAACCTGTTCTAAACTAATCTATTTAAACCCAAATAAGCGCTCTGATCACCCATTCCTTTTCCAAACTGATGAACCAAAACCTTCAGATCATTGACTTTGTTGAACATTATACAATATTACTTGAAATCTGAATTCAAGCTTATCACAAGCTATATAGAGCTTATTTAAGCTTAATGAAATTTAGATAAAAGCTATTTAAAGTTTAAATATTAAAATTGAAACTCAATACTCAACAAAGAAACATAAAACATTAACTTAACCAAACCTTGAAATTGATTCTTAAAACAGATTACAAAGCTAACTTAACTTGAGTTTGAATCATTAAACAAAAGATTACATAGTTTAGACTAAACTAAGACATTTTATAAAAAAAAAACGACATAAAGAAAATCTTAAAAACTAACTACCCCTCTATCTTGCTTCTCTCTTTCTCTTTTATAGCTCCAAGATGTTTCCACTTGTCCACTGAACTTTTCCCACCAATAAATTTGGGCCATGGATGCTTTGAGTTGATATTGACCGTTTGATCATTTTGGCGCCAAAGTGGATTTAACAGTGGAGGGAAAGGAAGGGTAGAGGAATCATTAAATGATATTTTTTGTGTTGATGTGAGGGGGACAAGGAGGGTGATATGGAGAGAGTGGGGGATGGTGGCTTGAGGAAAGAGTGATAGCAAAGCGAGGAAAAAGAGCCGCCAAGGTGTGGTTTTGTTTTTATATTAACGGGTGGGTCGGGTTAAATATTGACGGGTTGGAGTTAAGGTCAGCCAGGCTTGGGTTGGCTTGGGGTAATAATAATAAGGGTCCGGTTTGGTTAAGTGATAACACAAGGACCACATTTGTAATTCAACCAAAGATAAAGGACCGATCATGAACTTTTTCCAATGTTATTACAAGGACCAAACTTGACAACTTTGATAGTACAAGGATAACTTTTGAATATAATTCCATTTATCCAAGGACTACTTTTGCAATTTTTCAAAGTTTAAGGACCTTTTTCGCCATTTGACCAAAGAATCATTCAAGGACCAATTTTAACAACTTAGAATATTTTAGGGACCTTGAGTGATATTTTTCTACATTTTGGATTCCGGGGACTAGATTTGACAACTTTTAAAACGGGGACTAAACTCGCCATTATTGCAAATTTGATACTTTTCATCCGATTTTGATATTTTTTGCATTTAAAACACATAAAACACTGATTTGTGATATTTTGATCATTTTGATGCATTTTTGAGTGTTTTCTGATGATTTTGCAGTTTATATAGTACAAAAATGATGAGTATTTAGACACTCATCAATCCCCACACTAAGATATTGCTAGTCCCTAGCAATGATTTAAATCTTTAATGGATTTTAAAGACTCTTTACCAAAAGCCATCACTCTGAGTAGCCAAATGTTCAGTTCAAGTAAGAACCTGGTACACGATAACCAAATGATTTTGAGCAAATCATAAGTCAGATAATCCGGATTTGATGTGTCTTTACCGAAGCCGTACTTTCCTCGACTAGCCAACTCTTAGATAAATTATCAGAATTATCTTTGGTGAGTTGAATACCAATTATGGATTTTCCACTGCCTTTACCACAAGCCATAACCTTGTGGGCTAGCCAACTCTTCACTTTTAAGGATATGGTGAGTTGAGAACCATACAATTTTGGGCAAATTGCAAGCCATAAACGGATTTGAGAAATCTTTACCAAGAGTCGTTTGCTCTTGGATTAGCCAATCCTTTTGTCTTACGCACATGGCGATGATAACCAAATGAGTAAGTGTAAAACACTTACCCAAAAAATTTTGGCCAAAAACGGGGAATTGCAGATAATATATGAAATTCGTGAGAATTCCCCACACTTAGAAATGAATATTGCCCTCAATATTCAAAGTACCGGCGGTTATGGCGAAACAAAGAACGAAAAGGAAATAATACTACGCCATTATTTAGAAAGAGTTTTTTTAGAAATATATATATATATATAACATGTGGGGCAACCCCCCCACACTAGGGGGGTAGAAAATAGAAAGAAGTCAGAAATATGGGTGAAAACCCATATGGTGAGTGCTACTGTTTTTGATTACCGAGTCGCTAGCTTGACTCGAACCCGAATTAATTGGTTCATGGGGAAGCAAAGTGGAAGAAACAATCTCCATCGGACTTTCAATCAAGATGTTTGGACAAACATTTGAAGCGCATGAAAGTTCCACACCGATGAGATATACATAGAAAGACCCTCCACAGATGATAAATGAAAAATGCGGGTCAAAGATAGTGTCTTCACCTCAATGAGAAAAGGAATGAGAAGTCACACTACATGTGAAGAAAAGAAAGAAAATAATGATACAAATCATGACTAACTCCTCATTATCGAAGGGAATTCATGATTTTTTGGATCATGAATCTCATCAATGAGGATAGAATCGTCATCACATGATGGAAGAGATAAGTTAGAATACAGAGGTGGGACAAGTGGTGTGCTCTAAGAGCTAGCAATTTCCACCACTTCCGTGATGGTCTCAGATCGAATCGACATTTCATTGAAAAGAGGATTTACTTTCCCAAAAGTGTAGTCATTATTAAATTCAAAAAGAGGATTTGAGAAAATCCCTAAGTAACCTCGAAATGTCAAGAGAATCAAAAAGGCAAATCACACTCACTATCTGATATATCCTCGGACTCACTTGGGATTGGGACAAGATCCTCAACACTTGATGATTCCGTTTCCGAAATAGTGCTGAGATGATCATCCTCCATTATGAGAGAGTCTTTGGAAGCAATAATAGGTAAGATAGTTGTGATAGCAATAGACCGGTGGAGTTGAGAAATAAGATCGTTCAATTGAATAACACTCTCTGTCCTCATAATATTTCCTCATTTGAATACTATCCTCATCATCATCGTCATCAAATCTCGATTCTTATGTTCATCTCACGGCACCATTCTTTTCATTTGCGCTTTTCTTAATGCGCATTTCTTCTAACTTTGAGAAGATTATACTCCTCGTAATCATTGATATGTGAAGGCCTAAGTCCGATGACCGATAGAATATCGTGGGGGTTGAAATTGTCAAAACCGGAGAATTGGAATGTGAAAATTTTGATTCCATGACATTCAAAAGTCGATGAGGACCCCCCGCAATTTCACAACAGAGATAATTGGGAAAATAACTTTCACCAAAGTTCGATTGTAACATGGTTCGCTCATAGACAAGCCGGACCCGTGGTGGACAATCAAAACCGTAATGAGAATCATTCCCACAAAAACTCGCATTTATAGGATTCGTATTGGGCCGTGGAGGTCGGTAGGAAAATCTGTGTTTCATTTGAAATGGATCTGATTATCACAAATTTGTTCCGAAACTCACATTGGTACATCACGGACAATTTCCACCGTAAATGGACCTCCACACCGTGAACATGTCGAAAACCATGACATAGAGAATTAAACGGATAAGAGGGATAAGAGATGAAGAATTAAACGGTTAAAGAAGATAAGGAATGAAGAATTAAATAGATTAGAGGGTAAAGGAAATGTAGAATTAAACAGATTAGAGGATAAAAGATGGATATTTTTGGATTTTTTTTTTTTTTTTTGATAACTTTACAAAAAACTTTTTACAAAGGATGGGATATGTGCAAGAATGGATCGAAAAGGTTTAACACACGCTTAAAGCCTCCAAGCAATGGCTTCAAAATTTGATGCTACAAAAGTCCAAGCTAAATCACTCAAGCCCCGCCACTTGTGAATGGCCAACCGTAATAAGCTTAAACCGCCAAGCACAAATGCAATGAAGATCGAGAGAATACAAAGTGTTTCCCGGGTCGCTTTAGTCCCACTGAGACTCAATGGTGTGTCAAACCGATCAGACGATAGAATGATCACTAAGGATAGTGATCGGAAAGGATTTGATGGATAATTACACTACTGAAAAAGTTTATAAATTAAAGCGGCTTAAATACAAATTAAGAAAATTAAAAAGATAAAATATATTAAATAAACGCTATCACTATATTTAAAGTGATGAACGTTTAAAACTTAAAACTTACGTTTAAATAAAATAACGTAAACGTACAAAATAAAAAGTGAAAATAAAGAAGGAAAATACCTACGGATATGAAAAATACATTTTTACAATACTAAATATAAAAGAAAATTATTAGAAAAGTAAAATTATTTTTACAACTATTTAATTAATTATTATTAATTAAAACTATTTTTAACTAATAAATAATAGCTTATAATACAAGAAAATATGAAATAAAGCTAGAAAAATAAAATTAAGACTTAGAAAAATCTAAAATATCATAAAACTAATTTTAAAACTGAAAATATATTTTTTAGACTTTTTATGTATTTATTATTAATTTAAAACTATTTAAAACTAATTAAAATGCTAGAAAATACTAATTAAACCAAGAAAATTATGGAAAAATACTTTTTATGACTTATATATTTATCTTAACCTAATAAAAATGAAAAATTATTTTTTTGAAACTTTTCTTAATTATTTGTATTTAATGCTATTTAAAAATGCTTAAAAACTAATTAAAATCAAGAAAAATAGCAAACAAGCTTGGAAAAATATGAAAATTTCAAGAAAACTCTAAAATATTATTAGGAAGCTAGGAAAAATAGAAAAACATGGTGCTGTGTGAAGGAATTGGGAACTGATGTGCAAAGGCTTATTGAAATAAGCACTAGAATAAGCAAATGGCTACCAATAAGCACCCAACTAAAATGAAGTTTAAATAAGCTTAAAGAACCAAAATGCAAATGAGATTACAACAAGCCCTAACCATCGGAAAGCAAATTACTGATTTGGTGTTTTGAACTAAGCTAAAACAGTTTTGGGACCTACTGCTATCCATCAATAAGCACTCAAATAAGCTAGAAATCTAAAACAAAAACTTGGAACCTACACTAGACCTGGCTAAGAATTTGTGAACCAAAAATTAGACCAAAAAAAGCAGCTTTTGAGCTTGACAAGTCAGACAATTATCAGGCAATAATTCAGCCACTGAAAGGCACTGCAGCATTTGTGCCATATTGACAAGCATTTTGAAGCCTCTAAAAATTCACAAAATTTTATAGAAATGATGAAAAGAAAGTAGACCAAGGGAAGTTTTTAAAACAACAAGCTTTACTAAATTTGGCTCAAGAATGAATCCAAGAAAAATCTCCTAGTTGACCAAAACCGAGTTTTCAAGTTTTTGACTTTTGGCAAATTGAAATGTTTGACTTAATGAGATTTGATCTAGATTTAAGGACTGAAATAGATGTATAATGATGAAATGAAGCTAATGTAATCTAACTTTATGGATTTTAAACACAAATTGAGCTTTTGATCTTGCCAAATCTCAACAGATAAACACTAAGACAGATTTAAGATACATTTGACTTATGAGCTAATGCAGGTTCATGTAGTGACTGAGATAAGTTCAATAGAGCTAAACAAAACTAAACCAATAGGAATCTACCATCAACAAACTCTAAAGACAGTTTAAGGACCAAATCCAAACACCACTTAAACACCGATATGCAAACTTAAAATGAGCAAACACTCAAACTGTAGTACAATTGATCAAACTGAGTTCACATGACCATAATACAACTATTTAAGCAGGTTAAAACTACCATTGATCACAGATACAAGTATAAGCATAAAATGCAAAATAGACTTGAAAATGAAAAGTGAAATAACCACTCACAAGGTTTCCAAATTTTTTGCAGCCAATACCAAACCCAAACCTGTTCTAAACTAATCTATTTAAACCCAAATAATCGCTTCTCAGATCACCCATTCCTTTTCCAAACTGATGAACCAAAACCTCTCAGACATGTTGACTTTTGTTGAACATTATACAATATTACTTGAATCGTGAATTCAAGCTTATCACAAGCTATATAGAGCTTATTTAAGCTTAATGAAATTTAGATAAAAGCTATTTAAAGTTTAAATATCTGAAATTGAAACTGCAATACTCAATGTAAACATAAAACATGAACTTTAACCAAACCTTGAAATTGATTCTTAAAACAGATTACAAAGCTAACTTAACTTGAGTTTGAATCATTAAAACAAAAGATTACATAGTTTAGACTAGACTAAGACATTTTATAAAAAAACGACATAAAGAAAATCTTAAAACTAACTACCCCCTCTATCTTGCTTCTCTTTATAGCTCCAAGATGTTTCCACTTGTCCACTGAACCTTTCCCACCAATAAATTTGGCCGTTGGATGCTTTGAGTTGATATTGACCGTTTGATCATTTTGGCGCCAAAGTGGATTTTAACACGTGGAGGATTGAGTGAAGGGGTAGAGGAATCATTAAATGATATTTGTTTTGTGTTGATGTGGAGGGGACAAGGAGGGTGATATGGAGAGGAGGGGGGATGGTGGCTTGAGTGAGTAGTGATAGCAGGTGGGGAAGGAGGAAAAAAGAGCGCCAAGGTGTGTTTTGTTTTTATTATTAACGTGGGTGGGTCGGGTTAAATATTGGACGGGTTGGGAGTTAAGGTTGGGCCGCTGTGCTCGCTGGGCTGGGTAATAATAATAAGGGTCCCGGTTTATAAGTTGATAACACAAGGACCACATTTGTAATTCAACCAAAGATAAAGGACCGATCATGAACTTTTTCCAATGTTATTACAAGGACCAAACTTGACAACTTTGATAGTACAAGGATAACTTTTGCATATAATTCCATTTAAAATATCCAAGGACTATTTTTGCAATTTTTCAAAGTTTAAGGACCTTTTCCTCCATTTGACCAAAGAATCATTCAAGGACCAATTTTAACAACTTAGAATATTTTAGGGACCTTGAATGATATTTTTCTACATTTTGGATTCCGTGGACTAGATTAGACAACTTTTAAAACTTGGGGGACTAAAACCGCCATTGTTGCAAATTTGATAACGTTTTTCATCCGATTTTGATATTTTTGCATTTAAAACACATAAAACACTGATTTGTGATATTTTGATCATTTTGATGCATTTTTGAGTGTTTTCAGATGATTTTGCAGTTTATATAGTACAAAAATGATAAGTATTTAGACACTCATCGATCCTCTCAGATAATCCCGTTGTTGAATGTAGACCTCGAACCGTGGCAGAGTGTGAGAGCATGTTCTCGCAGGGATGATTCCCGAGAATATCCACGAATCAAGCAGGAAGATTCTCGGAGCTGGGGTATCAAAGTCAACCCTAAGGTTGTTCTTTCCAATCTTTCTAGGATAACCCTCTGGAAAGATATCAAAGAATTGTAAGAACTTCATGCATCCACAATCATTTGTTTAGCCATGTCGATCTGAAATAACATTAGCCAAAAGAACCACCATCGAAAAGACATAGTGCGTTAGTCAAAGAAGGTCTTATTGTCTAGCTATCGAATGCACAGTTGTCAATGATTGTTACGAGTCCTAAGTCACTTGTTTGTTCAATATTCAATGATGTCGCGGAAATGTTTTCGTAAGTTAGTTAACTTTAAGTTTTAAAGTTTATGTTATCACTTATTGTTCACAACATATCAAACGCTTAAGTTTATAAGTGACATTATTGGATTCAAAGGACGTTATGATTAGTTTATTTACAAGTTTGTACACGTAACCATTCATTATGAAGGTCAATCCAAAGCTTAAGCGTAGTTTTGGCAAAGTTGCCGTAAGGGGTGATGATATACGCTGGAGATCTAAAGCTTACGCTAGGATCCTAACCACGCTGTAAGAAATGTTACGCCGAGGAAAATGGGACCTTATGGGCAGAGCTACGCCAGTAGGCGATAAAGACCTTACGTAAGGCTTACTCAGAAGAGTAGACCTGCGCGTAGAGGTCATCAAGCACGATATCCTTCATAGGATAATGCGTAGTCCCATCAGTAGAACCTTACGCGTAATGGTTATGCGGAGAATTATTCTTACGCATAACTTGACTACGCGTAGGGTAATCCTTATGCGTAGAGTTGCAAATGACCTCGATTCTAATAATATTGCCGCGTAGCAAAGCCCGAAATAAGTTCATCAAAACATCAGAGTTAACACAAAACATCATTTTATCAATAATTTATGGCATGAAACATTCATAACATTACCACATCGTAGAAAGTCATATCGTAGGTCAAAAACCCTAAGGGTTAAGATTTACGCGATAATTTCTAGCCTCGGGGAATTGCACCAAATAAATTTTGGTAGTTCTAAGATGTGTTGAGAGTCTATAAACCAAGTTATAACATCTAACTCGTTGTGAATCAAATTTACCCAAAGTTATGAACATTAAACCCTAACTTCAAATTGACAAATAGTTAGTGTTTCTGGGTGGTTAACAACCATGGAAATCATCAATTCAACCTTATATGACCATAACCCAACAATCGTTTAGACCAAAACACTTCACATTTGAAAAAAACCCAAATCGACTCATAAACCCTAATTTTCAAAAATCATTAGTAAGTGTTTCTGGGTGGGTTTAATGGTTAAAATGATATCCTTGATGTATTAGAAGCATTTTGACACTATCCATATAACCAAAAACACACACATAATGATTATGTGTTCATACGCTTATGCGGTGAACACATAATCACGCTGAACTCAAATTTTAAATGTAGGATTTGCATGAAATTAAAAACCTTAGCTTAAAAACATGTTAAGATCATAAAACCACTTACAAAATGATGATCAAAACACGGATTTCTGGTTCAATCTTAGGCGAGGATGATTATGGTGTGTGTATTAAATGTGAAGTAAAAAGTAGGTGAGAGGTGTTTTTATTAAAAAATAACTTTAACATTTTGATGCTTTGTCCCTCCACCTTTTCCTTTTTCATACAAAGCCTTTTAACTTCCATTTTGCTTACCAAACAAAGATTTTAAGAAAGAAACTTTGACTTAACTCCCTTCAACTTAATAAATGATGAAAGGTTATAAATTTTAGTCCTAGGAGTGTCAGTTTAACAAAAAGTTTACCACTATTGATAA
Organism: Chrysanthemum makinoi; assembly: GCA_910596185.1. NCBI lineage: Eukaryota > Viridiplantae > Streptophyta > Magnoliopsida > Asterales > Asteraceae > Chrysanthemum > Chrysanthemum makinoi. Next base: position 247,223,124 of record OU343222.1, on the reverse strand, counting down.
AAGAAACAACCGAGATAAGATAACATGCAAGTACACCTGATGATTTGAGAAGGTTAAATATTATTTTTCTTCCTCAACACTAGATCGAAAAAATATTGAATTTTGAAAGATTATAGTGTTGACCGAAGAAACGTACTTGCAATGTTGAAAGAAAATAGATAGAAGAATATTTTTGTTGTTTTATCGGTTTTATACTTTTTGTATTTTGTTTTGAAAAGATATTTACAAAAGAGATTTTGGTGTTTGGCTGTGTTTTAAGACTATTTAGAGGTCATCTAATTCCTCTTGAGTCAACACCGCATACCAACCGGACCAACTCATTAAACCTAATGAGGCAAGGCTTTGGTGAGAAGATTCAATTGGTATTCTCGTACCCACAAATATAATTCAACAGCAGACCTCGCTCCACGTGGTCCTTGATGAAATGATATCGAAGATCGATGTGCTTTGATTTCGAAAATAACGAGTTGCACGAGATTGCAATGGCATTCCGATTGTCGCAGATACATCGGGATTCTCAAATACGTAACCATAGTCTTTGAGTTGTGTTCTCATCCATATGACTTGAGCACAAAATGCGGACATGGCTATTATCCGCTTCGCTGAGGACATGGTGTACAATCCGCTTCTTCGATTGCCATGACACCAGTTTATCACCAAGAAATTGTAAAGCTCCTCAAGTACTTTTCCGTGAGTCTAAGCATCCCGCATGGTCACGGCCCAAAAGCGATTAGTTCAAAAACCGAATCCTTCTGATACCGGATCCCAAGTTAATGGTTCCTTTATGTACGGAGGATTCTTTTAGCCTCGAGAGGTGAGTTTCGATTGGTCGCGACCGATAACGCGAGCAAAGATATCTGCAAAGACAATATCGGTCTCCGCTAGTTGTTAGATACATGAGAGACCCACATACTACGTGTATTTTGTAGGGTCCACCAATTTCCATGTAAATTAGCGTCTAGCTTCTTGGTATGAGCCATTGGTGTGGCATAGGTGTCATAGGTTTTCATTCCAAATTTGTTTAACAATGCAAGGGCATATTTGGATGACTCAGAAAATACCACACGGGTGATTGATGAACTTGCGGTCCGAAAAGAATGTGAGTTCACCCATCATGGACATTTCAAAATTTTTTCTTCATTAGTTTTGCAAAAGCGATTGAAAACTTTTACGTGTAGACCCAAAAATGATGTCATCCACGTAAATTTAAACAATTAAGATATGTTCCCGTGATATTGTATAAAAAGAGTTGGGTCAACCGAACCTTTGGTGAAATTATTAACAATGAGGAAGGATGAGCTTATCGCACTACGTTCGGTGAGCTTGTTGGAGACCATACAGAGCTTTGTTCAATTTGTAGGCGGATTCGAAACTCCCCGTGATCAACGATCCATCCGGCTTACCGACATAAACCGCTTCTTTAAGTTGTCCATTGAGAAACGCATTGACATCCATCCGAGCAGACCGTCATATTCATATGAGCCGCGTAACGCTAGAAATATCCTGAATGTTTCAAGACGCAGCAACCTGAGCAAAAGATTCTTCAAAGTCAATCTCTTCCTCGACGATAACCCTTAGCCACCGGGACGTGACTTCTATTTCGCCAATAACATTTCCTTCTAAAGATCCAATTTGTTTTTCCAAATCCATTTGAGACCAATGACGTAGACCCCTGTTGGTCTTTCAACCAGCTCCCATACTTCAAGACGTTTGAATTGGTTGAGTTCTTCTTGCATGGATTCAATCAATTTGTCTTTTGTCATTGCGCTCTTTGATGTTTTTAGGTTCAGATTGGCGTGACAGGAGTGCATAAATGCAATGTTCACCGCTCTGCGGTGAAGACGCTGTCTCGTAACGACCGGGTTGATTCGGTTGCCAATAATGTTTTCCAGAGGATGGTCTTTCGTCCATCTATGTGTGGAGGGTTGATGTTGGTATACATTGTGCGATTCTGAGGATTCAAATGGTTTGTTGAAGATTCCGCGACATCTGGTGCAGCAGCCTCATTAGCAAACGGGTTGAAGAACGCATTTGGATCAAAATCTCGCATGTGGGGTACTTCATTCGTAATATCATCAGCCTTCATCATTGTTGGAAGCGGTTTGTTCAACTGTTGTGTGGAGTCAACCGTGGTGGTCCTTCAAAAAGAGTTGTTGTAGCAGTGTATGTATAAGAGTATTATCGTTGAGCAAATGGAAACAATGATACACCGAGCACGCTCATCAATATCGCCACCGAACAAAGGAGCAAATAACCTTTCCATTTGTTGACGAGTAAGCCGGGGCTTTGTCAGTACCGATGATGGGGTTTGGGGAAGTTTAAGCGGTTGTGACCGGTTCTAAGTCGTTATACCGTAGCCATTCCGTAAGTTCATCGAATGAGCATGAATCGCTTCCATCACCGCTTTGTACGACGATTCCAGATTCGAAACCTTTGGAATTATCACAAGATCCGATAAAGACTCCAATGTCGACTTTGGCTTTGAGCTTTCCAAAGTCATCACCATCATTATTCGGATAGCAAAGAGATCCAAATACATGAAAGTGTTTTAGATTCGGTTTTCTGTTGTGGACAAGCTCAAAGGTGTTTTGTTGTGGCGTTTTGTAATCATAGAACGGTTTTGAGTATAGCATGCAAGAGATACGCCTTCTGCCCATAAGTAATCTAGAAGTTTAGCATTGATTAACATTGTTCTTTCAGCTTCCACTAACGCTCGTTCGCTTTTCTTTCAACAACGCGTTTTGTTCCGTGAACGTGCAATAGATGTCCGATGTCAATTCCCACTTTCTCATAGAATTCACGAAGAGTTTGATTAACAAATTCGCTGCCTTTATCTGCTCGATTAGTCGAACCGTGTTTCAGAAGTGAACTTGTATTTTCGTGAGAAAGGTGATGATCATTTGTGGAGCTTGATCTTTGCTTCGAAGAAAGTAGACCCAAGTCCAGCGTGAATAGTCATCAATTACTAAGATGTAGCGCTTGCCATTGATCGCTTGCACGCCAAGATCGGCCACACAAATCCATGTGAAGAAGATGAAGCACATGCCGAGAGTCGGTTCCACCTTTGAAGGAAAATGAGCACGAGTGCTTTTGCCTTGTTCACAAGGTGAGCAAAGGTGATCTTTAGAATACCAAAACCGTGGGAGTCCTTCAACTAGTTTGTGTCGAGCAAGGTTGGTGATGGTTTGAAAGTTTAGATGAGAGACGACGGTGCCATAGCCAAGATTTTGTTGATGTTGCCTTTGAAAGTAAACATATGGGAGATGAAGCAACCATGTCTTTCATAGAGATAGTGTAGAGACTAGAATTACGCGATCCGGACATAAGGTCATTTCCTTGTAGATCACTTAATGAAACAAGTTTTCTCCTGAAAGCAACCTCCAAATCTCCATCACAAAACTGACCTACCGAAAACAGATTATGACCGAGGCCTTCCACATAGTAAACCCTGCTAATTTCGATGTTCCCATTGACATAGTCTCGTAGCCCATGATAGCCGCGGTGATCATTCCCAACCCGACAAAGGCCAATGAACTTTGCAATAAAGTTTGATAACAGCTTAAGATTGCCTGTCATGTGTCGGGAACATCCGCTATCAACAATCCAGAGAATGATCAGATCACCGCATTACAATACGCATCGACATGGATGGAATAGAAGTAGATTTGGAACCCGAAATGTTAGAGGGTTCCATAGCAATTATAGTAGATATACACACATCAATAGCTTTAGGTATCCACTTAAATCCTAGTGTGTTATATATCCATTTCTGCCATCTATAACTACTATTTGCTTTAGTCTTAGTGAATGCACTAGGTGGTACTACATTCTTAGGAGGTGAAAAGGAGCTACAGGACAAAGAATGCTTCTTAGAATCTAAAGATGGCGGTCTACCAAGCAATGCACTTAGAAAGATTAGTGGGCCTAGAGGTATTCCCGTTCTTAGGATTCCTTAAACGAGAGATGATAGCTTTAGCAACACATTTATCATGACAATCAGAATTCATACTTTTACCACAATTAACACAAGGTGCATCGATCAATATCAAAAGTACTTAACGGTTTAGCATTCGTTACATCACTATTTCTATTACATTTGCCAGACGCAATATCTATAGTGGAGGCAACGTGAGTCTTATTCATAGTCCTAGGGTGTTCTTCTACTTTAGCATTCTTGATTGATCTTTTCTTAGGTCGCAGCTTCCTATTCTTCGATTTAGTGCTCCTAGGTTGTGAAGTGCGGACATTTGGAAAAAGATGCAACTATTCCCTGCTTCAAGAGAAGGAGGCACTAGCTACTTGTGATTTGGCGTAGGGATTCTAGGTTCATGAGTACTAAGTGTTACCGGGCTAATCTCTTAATGATGGTTGGCGAAGTTGTTCATACTTTCCTAACATTTCTCTTAACTTGATGATAGTGTGAATCGATCTTGATTTTCGCATCTAACATTTCCAAAGAAAATGCATAACTTCTTTAGTGTGTGCAAGATAATGATCAAGTTCATTTGATGCTTCATCACAAGTCTTTTTGAGTAAATCAAATATGACACCATATTCCTTTTTAACTTTTAAAAGTTCTTGTTCATATTTTGAGATTTGACACTTAAAAGACACGTTTTGATCATCCAATTGCTCAAATTTAGGATCGAAGATTTTGCACGCGAATCGCATTTTGTGTTGAAAAGCAATTTGTTGATCGTGAATATCTTTTTGACACCAATTAAGACGACGTATTGCATTTGAAAGTTCGCTTGACAATCGTTTGTTTTCAACTTTTAAGGACTCGACCAAGCACATTATCGTTGTTCTCAACATTTATCACGATTCAACAAGATCACAGAGGTATGATCAAATGCATATGACAAAGAATTCAATAGCACAACATTATGGACATCAAAGACAGATGACATCTTCCAAGAGTCGATCAACATCTTTTCTCAACATTTTACGCTTAGTATTAGAAATAGATGTTTCGCTCAAAACGACCTTCATCACTCCAAGTTCCTTATGAAAATCCTTTTCCTAGGCTAATGCACAATTTTTCAACAAAAGATTTTTCGAAAAATGTCTCTTTGTTCTCGCGCCAGAGGCTTATTGAAAATGATCAATTTTGATTTCGTAATCGATATTCTATCTCATGTTGTAAAATTTTGAGGTCAACCATGAAGATGTCAAAATATCTAAGAATTTTTCGATTTTCAGGTTTTGAATTTACTTCACCGATGGAAGGTAAAGGACCATAAATTTGTGCATAACTGTTGGGGATTAACATTAGAAGACTCGTGTGTTTTGATGATAACCTTGGTGTGTTAGAAGAACCGCTGGTGTGATAAAGTGACCGCTTTTGAATAGTTAAAAGGTTTGTTGTAAACAACTTTATTTAATTTTGATCGACTCGCTCTTCTCGATCTAATTCCTCTTGACGATGATATTCAACAACATTCATAAATGTAATTATCAACTTTATATTCTCGTGACCGAAACTTCGTGATTTGGTTTGAATGCTTTTGTTGAAAGCTTAGGTTTGTAATCCGCAAGATTCGGTCCATATCCATTTGGATTGGGTTTAAAGTAAACTTTTCAATGGCTGCGGACCGACTCGCCATGTTTGTAAACAACAGCTTTAAACTCTTTAAGTTTGTTTTGCAAGCCGATGATTTCTTCAAGATGATCATCTATTCGCTTCGTTGAATGCTTTTTGTATGCAGAGAACTGTTTTTGACAAGTTAACAACTCAGCCTTAGCTTTTGATTTTCCAAGGTGAGAGCGTTAATTTGCTTTTGATGTTCATGTTTCAGCTTGTTCTATTTCGCACAACAAAGCATTCTTCGCGGCTAGATCACGACTGCCTTTCTAAATATTTTTCGCTTTGATAAGATTTGGCAAAGGTCGCCAAAACCGCTTTCACGCTTTTTTGAGTTTTGAAAAGTTGAGTTGCTTTTGTAAACATTCAAAATCCTTGGTTAACAGTGCATTTTTGCATTTCAAGTCCTCATTAATGGCATGACATTTTTCCACTATGGTCTGATGGTCTTGTATTAAACGAGCAAACTGATGGGCAAAAGTTCGGGTGTTCAACGTGAGTCTCAACATGATCATTACCGAGATCCTCAAGTATAACCACGGAGTCAATTTGATTATCAAGGGAGACCGTTTGGTCATCTTGATCGCCAAATATAACTACGGGGTCTAGTTGAAAATCGCCGAATGAGATGTGGATATCATTTTGAACATTCCGAGCCTTGCCGATGCGATGTTGGCGGAGATATGAGATCGAGATAAATATGGTTTGTTCGGTACCGAGACAAGCCATCGCTGTCATACACCGGCCTGTCACTCATGTGTAACTCATGCATATTAGCCATCAACATAACAAATGCATTGGCCCCGCAAGTCCTCCATATCATCATCCGAAGTCAAGATTTGCCATAAAGCTCGTTTTTGTCCGTGAGAGTTCCACCAGCTTCATCCTTAAGAGCCAAAAGAAGAGCCTCTTTGAAATAAGCACTGTCCTTAGTCCTTGGCTTTGGGCATGCATTAGCCAGTGTCCCTTCTCATTGCAGTTGTAGCATCGAAGACCATTCAACCCATGCCGAGCATTGCTCCACCACTTGAGCTCGTTGTTATTCCTACCCAAAGCATTAAACCCTTGACCACCCCATCCGACGACCATAACCACGACTCAACTTCAACTCGCCCATTGTTTACAACAGCCTTGATTCCTTGTATTAGATGAGGAAAAAATACGGTTGTTGGATTTGTTGGTATAACGGCTAAAGGCATTAGCAATCATAGCAAATCCTTGTTGCAATGCTTCTAACGGATCGGATTCCTCATTATGAAGTGCATGATCATTGTTGTTGTATGGAACCGATTTTGTTGAGGTTGATGTGATTGATCGCTTGGTGGGTTTGAAGCAGCTTGGTTGAGTTGCCGTTGAGGAGAATAATTTGTTGAGCATATAAGGCAAGTTGTTGATTTCCTCGGATGTGCCTGAGGAGCAATTTGAGCACGGAGAATCCTTTTCCTATCAACTTCCTTTTCATGAGGCTTCAAGTAATCGTACAACAATCCGTATGCAGATTGATGCATGTTTTCGCTGACGGAGAAAAATGACATACTTCTCCCATTCGTGACCAAGACTACTCAGAACTTAGTATTCACCGCAATTTTGGCATATGATGTTGTGTTTATCCAAATCATTGATGATGTCTGAAAATCGGTGATGATAGGACTCGAAAGTGTCTCCGTGTTCAATCATGAAGTGTTCATAAGCCAAGTAAATTTTGGATTCCAAATCTTCCCGATTGAGTACAGATCCTTCCATAAGAAGACGAATATGATCCCACATTTTCTTTTGCGCCTTTTGAGCATCAACACTACGAAGAATTAGGTTTGGTAATCCTAAGAGGATATATTCCATTGCAAGCTCATCTGCTTCATAGTGTAGAAGTTCTTGAGGATTCAAGTCTGCAACAAGAGCAATGTTCGTTTGTTCATCTCTTGGTGGAATGGCATTTGGATCTCCTGTACAATGACAAGAGGCATCTCAAATGGACCTTCCAAGATAACCTTCTTTAAGAACTTTCCATGTGGCTTCTTTAGATCACAAAACCTAAAGAACCTTATCACCCATTGATCGTAGTTTCCTGGAGTGAGCATTGGAGGTCTATCAAGTGATCCGACCTCATGAATTGATTGTTGGTTGCTTAAAGTTTCAAACATCTTTGCAAACCAAGTGGGTTCCTTCATAGTGATCCTTGATGGATGTTGATTAACGTCATTTGTGTACGGGTGAACTTGAAGACTTGGTGGTGGTTGAACCATTTGAGGTTGTTGTAGTATGTTGTTGGTTAAATTGTTGTTGATAAATTGCTTGTTGTTGATTCCATTGTTGATGTTGTGGAGTTAGTTGTTGTTGACGCTGAGGATGAGGATAAGTGTAAGGGAAATAGTTAGAGTATGGTGGTTGTGACATGTTGATAAACTTGTGTTGGTAAAAATGGATCTTTGTAGTCGAATGAACCTTTGTTGATGAAGTATCCTTAGGCGTATAAAAAACAAGAACCAAGTAGCACTTATGCGTAAAAAAACACCAAAGTTACGCTACAATAATGAGTTACGCGAGGATTTAGCTTACGCGTAAGTAGGGAAAAACACTAAAGTTAGCGACAAAAGTTAGGCGAAAGTTAGCGAGGATTTTCATGCAAGACGGCTTAGCGTAAGGAAGATCTTAGCGTAGGATTTCTACGCGAAGCTTATGCTTATGCGTAATTTTAGGTTTTTCCTCAAATGATCTTTTACACTATCACAAAGGCAAAAGATATCCAAAGTCGACGTATTTTCAGACTTATCCAAGTAAGAAAACACGGAATAAACCACGAAAATGAAGATCAAACCAAGCAGGCACTTACGCCTAGTTTTAGGGTTTTACTACGCGTAGGTTTACTCGTAATTTGATTTTGCCAAAAGTGTTTCTAAACCGCTTGTGTGATAAAATAGCTTCAATAACACCAAAAGACACAAAAGTGTGAAACTTGAAGAATCAAAACCTCTAAAACGCGGTTATGCGAGAACTACACCCACCTAATAAAAACTAGCTCAAAAACAATGATCCACGGATAAAGTTTGAAACTTTTTGCCAAAAACAAGTATTTTAACACCTTAAAACGTTGAAAGTACAAGAATCTTGGTATAAAAAGTGTAAAAAACAAGTTTTTAAGTGAACCAAAGAATACGGTAACTTTACGCAGAAGACCAAAAAAAAACTTCAAAAACAAACTTGTTCACCCAACTATTTGGCGATTGATACCACTGTTAGGTCACAAGGTTTACCACACAAGCTTATATAAGAGATAGAGAGGCAATTGAACAAGATACCAAACACACACACACGATATAGTGAACACGTTGGCGTAGAGAGCATATGTGAAAGGAATAACTTGAACAACCAACCTTCAAATGAAGGTTTACATAAGGTATTTATAGGCAAGGAGCTAGGGCAACACACCTACTCCTTCCCTTTCTCCTATGGGCTTGGGCCTAAGCTCATGGGCCTTCTACATAAGCTTAAGGCTAAAAACAAACATAAAGGCCATACTAAGCTAACTATTACATATGAGTAACTAACACTTGAATAAGGTTTAGGAGTGATTCCAACAGCCTCTCTTGTCAGAAGACACAAAAGCAATGCTGTGAGATTTTGAATTTGTTTAACCATTCATCTCATGCTCATACACCTTTAAATTGTTGTAAAGATCATCAAATTCATAGTATCCAAAACCGCATTGTCCTCTAATCATAGTAGCAACCACATGCCATACGGATGGCAAACTTCTTAAGAACTTCAGATTAGCATCTTCAAAAGATACCTTTGCTCCATATAACTCTAGCATACTAAGAAGATTTTGAATCCGTCATAGGCAAAGATCAAGACCTTTCTTTCTCCAACAGGAATGTTTCAAATTGTTGCTTCAATAGATTTCTATGCATCTTCTTGGAAGCATCATTACCTCCAAATCTAGTCTTGATAGCAGCCCTTAATTGTTTTGCATCCTTAGCATCATGAAACTTTAGTAGGTGACCATCAGAATAGCGGCATAAATGTAAAGATGTTGAGAGCCTTTTCTTGATTTCTTTTTGTAGTTGCCGGGCAGGTAGGCTGAGGTGGTTTAGGTTGTCCAGAACTTCTGTGCTCTTCAAGAATCCATTATTATTGACAATCACATCCCATAATGCATGGTCTGTAATTGCAATGTACCGCCTCATCTTCATGTCAGAGATCATATTCTCCCTTTCTGATGATAGGAATCCTGAGTGAGGTGATGGATGGGAGTGGTGCACTTCAGTCGACATCTTAGGGTTCATAGTTAAATCAGCTAAGGGTTTCTTCTAATCAGAGTTTCACACAAGCTCTGATACCACTTGTTGGATCGATATACTTTGACCTAACTAACTATGTAGCTTGTAAGGGTTTAGCAACCTTGATAAACCAAAACTACTAACAATGAAACATTGATATAACTCTATTAAGTATGTGGAATCTACTTTAACAAAGCTAAGAAGAATAACTTTAAACTTCAACGATTATATTAAAACCAAAATTTGAACTCGCTTGTATCATTGTGACTACTAACAAACCTAATCGCTAAATAACTCTAATATCGCACTTGCATGTAAGTTCTAAGTCGCCTCTCTAATGCCAATCTAAAGGTTTTTTATAGGCATAAAGAATACCCTAGTCAAGCACAATTACAATCCAGTAATGCATACAAGTAATACTAATTCTAATATAAGAATATTCTAGAATTACATAATAATCCTTGAACAATTTACATAGAAATTCCTTAGCATATCAAGATTTACTTTGACGCGAGCAAGATTCTTTTTGACTTTCTTCAAAGACTTTGACTTTCTTCAAGATTTTAATTTTATATTTCAATATATTTTGTTCCGCCCCATTTTTATAAGTTCATGTTTGAAAAGTCAAAGTCTTTTTTTTCAGAGTTTGAAAAGTCAAAGTCTTTTTCTTCAGAGTTTGACTGTAATTATTTTTTTTCGTGGTATATAATACTTGATACAAAATATATAAATTGATTTGTGTTTTAAATGTATTTTCATTGGTATACTTTTCATGAAGTATCATATAACACCTAAAAATACTCATCAAACTCGAGAAAAGACTTTGACTTTTCAAACATGGACTTATAAAATGGGACGGAGGGAGTATTTATTAGGTATTTATCGAAGGGCTATTAAAAGTCTACAAATTTAAGACACTTAATTTTCCAGATGTAACTTCATTTTCCATTATTAACTAGCAGGTACCCCGTGACTAAATTTTTGGGTGAACAAATGTTATTTGTTTTGGACCTCGGATTTGGATTTATGTTTTGCAAGCTTAATTAGATTGTAATGCTATGGTTAAATAGTTGTATATTTTGATGAAGGGTTGTTTTAATAGTGTATTAATTGTATGTGTTGAATAGTATTTTTTTAGTTTTATTTGTGCTTTAAATACTTATAAATTATGCTTATTTACTTGTATTTGCTTAAAAATATATTTTTTGTTTATTCATGTGTGAAGCTTAATTATATTGTACTTGTGGTTAAAAAGTTGTATTTTTGGATAAAGGGTGTTTTTTAATAGTGTATTAATTGTATTATATGAGTAGTGTATTTTTTGTTTTATGTGTGCTTTAAATATTTGTAAATAATGTTTATAATGTAGTATTTACTTAAAATTCTATTTATTGTGGTCTTAAAATAATAAATATGAGGGAAGTGTCTTCCTCCATTATAAAGTAGATAGATAAGTGAGTTGCTTAAAATTTTAGGACTATCATTTTGGAAATGTCCCAAATACATAATAAAGTAGTATAGATTATATCCTATTTCATCTTTTTTTCAACTTAAACCCCTTTTTTTCATTTTCTTCAAACAAAAAGCACACACAAACCCTTTTTTTTCATTTATAGATACGGAGGCTTTGGACACACTTTCATGTATTAAGTGTATTGCCATTAGCCACTCTAATAATTCTAAGAGTGATGTTTATCTTTCATAGAGCAGTTTTTACAGAGGAGCAAAATCTTATGTCTAGACTCTCATCCAACTTTATGTTAAAAACTTTATGTTTCAATAATAAAATTTGATTGATAATACACCTTATTCACAAAAGTGTAGCAGACAAGGAACACTTACCCTGTGCCTTTTGGCACCAGCCTATCACCCACCCAGGAATAGCTCCCGCAACTCTCTCCGCCTGGGCACCACAACCGAGGAGCACAAGTCAAGACTGACCCCCTGAGTCTTATTCCACAAAGTCTCCAAGCAGTGTCCATAGGTTTTGCGGAGGTGGTACCTATAAGGCAAATGCCAGGATGGGACTTGAACTTGGGTTAATTGACTCAAACACAAGTGCTTCAACCATTGGAATAATGCTCCATACCATAAGGATATACAAGAATGTAAATTGTGAAAATTGACGGGGTGTATTTTGGAGAGATTGATCCCATGGTGACATGTACGAATATTAACATTAAGCAATCACACTACCACATTTACAGTTTCCCCTATCGACGTTTCCGCACAATTGTCACGGGGAATCCTCACTAAACGAAAAAAATATATCCTACGCGGCACGTAAGCCTAGTAGAAAAGTCAGCTAAATCATCATTTTTACTTAATTTGTATCGTTGTTTAGAAATGATCATTATTAAACAAGTGAAACATAATATATAACGCAGGTCACACAATTAACTTTCAACTTGGATAGTAGTAACATGGGAACGAAGTATTTGATTCAAAAGTTGCTGTATATACAAATCCACGTTGCTTTCATACAAAATTGCACACATGTACTAGTTAAATAGCCACAACACAAGTCCCACGTATTACATATAACCACATTTAGTGAGCTAGCTAGCGTTGTACTAACATCAAACTTTGGACCTATAATCTCTCTCTCATACACTCGAACAAACAAAAAACAACTCCATGACTACCACAAGTACCCAAAGACCCTCTCGCAGGAGCCCATCTTTCTTCTCTTCTTCGTCATCATCGCTTGGATCAATGTCCATCTTTCGCGATGATTCTTCGGCTCCAGCTACCCACACTTCGATACTTTGCATACCTTTCTGTGGGAGCAAATCCTGGAATAGCAAAGAAAACATTTCCAAGAATGATTCACAAAAGAATCTTCTCCCATTGCCTCCCTCGGGTAGCTCGTTTAGAAAATCGTTTGGGAAAGACAGTCCATCGATGATCAAGAAGTATAGTACTAGTGAGAGCTTTCGTAAAGATCCATTTTTCGCAGCTTTTGTGGAGTGCTCAAAAGATGAAAAACAGCTTGTCAAAGGGTCCAAAAATAGGGTACCAAGTGTATACAATTCTTGCAAGAGAACTTGTCAAGTAGCTGAGTCCATTGTTTACCTTCCAAGATCACGTGCATTTTATCGATGAATCAATCTCGATATGAATCAAGCTAGCTAGCTAGTCATTAAAAGTTGCTTATGCTGATAGTTGTGGAGGCCAGTCCTTGTTATGGATCACTCGATGGTCAAGTTTAGCTATGTTTTTTAGTGTGATATTTCTATAACTTATGGAATGCATATATATTATTGTGGTTGTACTTTTAATTGTTACTATCATAACTATAGTTTTCTGTGCACAACTAATTATTCATCCATATTATTTTCCATGAAAAACATCTAGTCAAGTTGAGTAAAGAAGCTAGCAACGGTGCTCCAAAATCTAACAAGAAAATGACTTGGTGAGATGATTATAATTAATTAACTATATTTTGAAACATTATAGACCATTTTTTAATATAAAAGATGGTTTAAATAACTTTATTATTCACAGAAACATAGGGGAGCAATCATGCTTGCATATATTACAGTACTATCTAGCTTTGACATTTTGGGACTTTATCTGGTAATTGACTTGATAAATATAAAAAGAACTAATTACTGGTTCCTTTTCCTAATGATACTAAAAATATTTTTGCATGATGAAAATCAACTTATACAAGAATATCATCGCAATTCCAGAAAATACCATGTATTAAATCTGCTGTAATGCGCTAAAGCTTCACTACACTAGCTCGTTCAGATACAAAAGGAAACAAAGTTATAATTGATATTTTAGCTCTCTTTTTATTCATTTGTGTCCAGTTGTAATATGAGTTTGTATCATATGAGTAGATTAAATTTAAACAAAACCATTGTTCTTGAAAACAATATATGCAGATATTTCTTTAATGGTAGAATGCATGCCTTTTTATCCTTATCCTAGAACAGACTGTTAGTGCAAAGGAGTAGAGTACAAGATAGTTGGTGAAGTAAAAGATGCCTCTTTTATGCATATAATTATGTATAGCATGTGATAGTGCTATTACTATTATTTCTATAAATGATTACACCATTACAAGTCAATGCTCGTATGATAATATATATCTGATGTGAGACCCACTTTGATAAGTGTAAACCCTAAATTTTATGATGATCGAGTAAAATTGATTGAATTGACATTTTAGTAAAACGTATTTAGGGAGGAGGGAGTGGTCACCTAGTACCCTAGGTGCCACATCACCTCTATCCAATAAAAACCCTCCAACTCAAAACTACCCAATTTTACCCTAACACTACTCGATTTGGAGGGAGTGGTACCCTAGTCTAGGATATTCCGGAACGCCACCGATGCCGACGTGATCCAAACGCTTTGGAAACGGAAACGCAGAAACGCCAGTAAACGCCAGAGAAACGCCCCTGTAAAAGTAGAACGCTTTATTTAGGAACTTTATCCTTATTCTGAAACGCTTGAGAAACGCCGCCTAAAAAGTAACGCTTCCTAGCTTGAAATAAGTTTGTGTTTATAGATGAAGAAGCTGATTTGAAGATAGAAGATGAAGTTATGGGGGAAGAAGATGAAGTTATGAGAAGAAGATGATCATTGATGGTAAAGAGAGATATGGTAATATAAAAGATAAAAAGGTACATGACTAATCAATGTCACTCACGTGAATATCAATACAATAATAGATTTCTTTTAATATTAAATGAAATAAATAAGTGACTTATTTACTTGCTTTAACACTTTAGACAAACCCAAAGTAGTATCTATTTAACTTCTTGTTCTTATTTGATATCTTTAATTAATTTTTTTATGAAAGAATTGATAGATGAGATTTAAGCTAATTCTATGAGGATATCACGTTTTTTTTCTTAAGTATTTTTTTGAAAGATAATTTGATTTTTAAGAGTTTTTAATTGATGATTATGAGTAATATTTGTTTGGATTTTTGAATGTTGTGTACTTTTTTTGGAAAGACAATTTGTCATATATTGTACTTTATAAAATGCGAGGACGCTTTCTCCTACTGCACTGCTTTGAATTTTAGGATGTTGCTGCTTCCTCGTCCTCGCATTCGCATCTCTCCGCCCTCACAAGCCTGGGCCCCCGCAAGTAACCTTAGGACCCTAGTAGCCCATTTACATGTCTTCTTCAACCTCTCATTTGCATGTCTTCTTCAACCCATATATTTGTCCAATTTTTTTATTTAATGTCCAACTAGCCCATTCCATTTTTTCAAATGCCATCACCTTCCCAAGCTCGGCTTCCAAACCAATTCACTCAACGAATGGGGTACCCGATGCACAAGGCGGCGGTGTTATCACGTAAGGGACCGGTCCTTTACCTCGGACCACTCCCTCTCCCCAGGAGGGAGGTCACCAATACCCGACACTACCCAAATTGCCACATCACTTATCCAATAAAAACCTCCAACTCAAAACTACCCGATTTGGAGGGAGTGGTACCCAATCTACCCAAACCCTCGAACTCAAAACCATATCCTTGCTTCCTCCTCACAAGCCGATCGGCTTCCCAACCCGATTTAATAACCGATTTTGCCTACCCGATGAACTGGGATCTGTTACCGATCGGTTCGCACCATTTGCCTACCCGATGCCCACTCCCTCCCCTCTTATAGAATAAAAGTGTATATCTTGTTGGATTTATATAACATGACAATCAATAAATAATTATAAAACGTCAAAGTATACATGCGGAAGCGTATATAAATTTATTAACTAATATTAATTAACATAACAAGAATATGCGTATCTTACTTGATTTAGCTAACAAGAATGCAAATCCACAAACTAGCAATTAGGAGAACCCTAATTTGATTTAATTGGGATTATGTGAATTACCCCTTACCGTTTTGTAATTCAATCCAAGAATACTAACAATAATATGTTAGTACCACTTTTCTATACACACGTATATAACAATTAAAGGAATGCTAGTTTTAATCAAACAAATAACTTGGTTTGGAAAATCAAAGTGATTGACCACCTATGGAGGGTGTCAATCGTTTTAAGCTCAAAAACACACACAAACTTTTTGTTTAGCTTAATGAGTACAAGAGATAAATTACAAACACCCTTGGTTTTGATTATATTCAAACTAACTTAAGAACAAGTTTGAGTTGGATTTGGTCTCCTTGGCCGATCGGTTATCACATCCCAAAAGGGATTCCTTAACCTTCCCAATATTTACAACTTAGTCCTTTTCCAATTACATTTAACGTCCGTTAGTCCATTACAACTAATTACTTAACGTCCGTTAGTTATTTCATTTAATTAATAAATAAATACAACATTTATATTTAATTATTAACTTTAATTCTCATACGTAAAGTGTTCAATCCCGTGGTCTCAGTTCATCCTAACTCAAGTCTACTAATTTTATATCCATAAAACCAACAAATTTCACTTTCAAGTATATTCTACCACATCTCTCAGATTTGTCTTAGTTTAATGATACTCCCATATCATTAATCGACAACGAACATTTAGAATAACTTAGTTACTCATGGATTAAACATACAAATATAGGACAACAATATTATAAATGAAAATAAACATAATCAAAATTCTATTTCATTAAAATAATAAATGTTTTACAATATCCTTTATCCAAATACTAATCACAGTTATGCATGAAACTATTAGCTAAACGAAGTCCAATTCCATTGGCAAGTCCAATAAGCTTTTCTTTAGCCAAAGCCTTATTGAAAGGATCAGCTAAGTTATCATCTCAGGTGAACTTTCATAGATTAATTTCACCTTCACGGACTTGTTCCCTAACATAGTGATACTTCCTAAGAAAATGTTTGTGCCTTTCATGACTCTGTGTTCATTGGCAAATGATTGCAAAATTTAATTGTCACAATACATATCAATAGGTGATTCAATTGAAGGCATAACACCGCCCCTAAATGAATTTTATTCAAATAAAATTTCAATTGCAGCCTTCCGGGCGTGCCTATGTATTCGGCTTATGTAGCGATATCGCAATCGTGACCGCTTCTTGCTCTTCCGCCAACCGCCATCCATTGATGACAAAGACATAACTAGTCAGATTTCGATCATCTTTATCACACCGCCAGACGATCACAAAGAACTGTAACACCGCTCGTGGTCCGATTTCCACTGATACATTAAAACATATCTTTCGTATTCCTAAGATACTTTAGAATATGTTTACCGCCAGCCCGCTGAAGTTCACCCGGATTCTGTTGATATCGACCGTCATGTTTTCTAACCACATCCGGCTGTGCATCTTTACAAAGATACAATAGATCCTACGTACCAAGCATAAGGAACTTTTCTGCATGCGCCCCACCTCGCAGTGTTGAACCACACATATCGCTACATAAGCCATGCTTTACTTCCATCGGCAAATATCCTTTCTTGGAATTTTTGCATATTGAATCTCTTCAATATTTTATCAATGTAAGCGCTTTGACTAAAACCATTAACCACTTTACCTATCTCAGATCTTGATTCCCGTAATGTATGCAGCCTAATCCTTCATGGAAAACACTTCCCAAGATATGCCTTAACATTTTGCAAACTTGGAATGTCTTTTCCCATAATTAATATGTCATCGACATAGAGGATAAGGAAAATTACATCACTCCCGCTAACTTTGTGATATACACATGGCTCATCAAGATTTTGAATAAATCCATACTTTTTGATTTCTTCATCAAATCTCTTATTCCATTGCCTTGATGCCATGGACCTTTGAAGTTTACATACACGGTTTGGAAATTGTGGATTCACGAACCCCTCGGGTTGCTTCATATAGATGCCTTCATCTAAGCGACCATTCAAGAAGGCGGTTTTGACATTCATCTGCCATATCTCATAGTCATAGTACTTGCAAGCTATGAGATTTCTAATAGCTCTAATGTCCGCCATGTGAGAAAAGGCCTCCTCGTAATTTATGCCATAAGTTTGAGTAAAACCTTGCGCAACTAGACGAGCTTTATAGACGTGTATATTGCCATCCATGTCAGCCTTAATTTTATAGAGCCACTTACTTCCAACCACCGTGGCGTTGGTAAGTCAACCTCTTCCCACTTCATTTTCTCATGGATTGCATTTTCCCATTCATTGCAACTTGCCATTTGTCCCACGTGACTTGCCATGGCGATTTATAACTAGTAGGCTTTCCAAGATCTCCTAACATAGTTTCCTCAACCTCTACGTTAAGACATAGACGCTCAGTGCACGCGAGACCTTACGGATCTACTGAACGGAATCACTTCAACTTCGGTGGAGGACGACTATCGTGTTCTACCGTATATCGCTAGTGTTTTCTTTAAGGTAATGCATCTTCATGATCATCTTCCATCAAAACTCTCCTTTGAGATACTGAGATCACTTTCAAGAAAATCTCCATACCTAGCAACAATTACTTTATTTTCGCTTGATAGTAAAAGTAGTAACCCATAGTTTCCTTAGGGTATCCTACTAAGATACACTTTACAGATCTTTGTTGGAGTTTATCTGCTGAGTCACGTCTAACATATGCCTCGAACCCCGCACTTTAAATAAGACAAAGTTAGAGCTTTACCATGCCATATTTCATATGGTGTCTTATCATCCTTCTTTGTGGGAACCATATTTAGAATGCAACACCATTCTAAAGCATAATCCCAAAAGGATAAAGGTAGAGTAGTAAGATTAAATATAGATCGTATCATGTCCAACAATGTACGATTTCTTCTCTCAGATACACCATTTGTTGTGGAGTATATGGAGAAGTGAGATTGTGGACAATTCCATTCTCACCAAGTAATCTTTAAACTCTGGCTTAGATATCCTCCTCTATCGGATCGAAGAGCTTTAATCTTCTTTTCCAATTGCAGCTTCTACTCTTTGAAAACCTTAAATGTTTCAAACACCTCATGTTTATGCTTAATTAAATAAACATAACCATAACGGCTGAAATCATCAAGAAGGTTAGAAGTAGCTAGCACCTCTCTTTGACACATGTCTAAGTGGTCCACACACATCAATATGAATAAGACCAAGTAGGTCAGAAGCCCTCTCCATATTGCTATGAAAATTGTTAATACAAATAAGCCGTAAAAACGTTTATTTATATCTTACGATCTTCTAATGTTTTGTCGATAACAAACGTAAATCATTTTAACGAAACAAATAAAATATGTAATTAGTTTGAACTAATAGTTTATAACACACTTACATTTTCACATAAAACACTAAAACAAGTATAAGTGATTTTATGATTTAGTATTACATATGTACAACAACTAGTGTTTACATATTTGGGTAAAATATACACATAACTAGTATGTAGTATATTGGGTAATATAAATGGGTAGAAACTTAAGTATCATAACCCATTGACCAAATACATTGAATGTAGCTGGGTACAACCCAAAGTCCATGACCTATATCCATTGAGCTTGACCCATAACCCATTGCATGACATCATGCTTATGTCATATATGGATAATATCCATAACGCATGGTATTTACCCATACCCACTTGACTAGGTGCATTGCGCTCATAAGATACATTGTATCTAGTAAAAGACCCATGGATCAACCCATGGCCCATGACCCATGATCAAAATACCCATGGGTAAAGAGGAGTGTCCCACGGATCCCTAGCTTTACGCTAGACAGATCCCTTGTGGGAGGGATCCGTGGGATTTGGGGAACAAGAGGCTTTTTCTCTATAAATAGTGAGCCATTTCTTCATTATTCCTCACCCCTTTCTCACATACTTTCTCCTTGAGTTTAAAACTTCTAACCCATCCAAGTGATCTATATTTGTAGTTTTGTTTTTGTGTGATTCTCTAGGTTCCTCTTAAAGGCTAGATCACCACCTTTGAAGTCAAGCAAGCTCAAGTCCATGAGTTTCCATGCTTCCTCATCATCAAGACTAATGAAGTCCTCTTGTTGATGATTCTTTTTTTTCTTCTAAGAAGTGTAGTGTTGGAGACATTAGAAAGATGTCTCAAGTGTCAAGACGAAGACATTAGTGAAAGGTGTCGATCGTCCGTATTATAGGCATTAGTGAAGGGTGCCTAGAAGTCAAGTCACAAGACATTAGTGAAGGGTGTCTTGAAGATCTAGTTAAAGGCATTAGAGAAATTTGCCTTAGATGTACATTCGATATGGTGTGTTTCGATGTACAAGATATATTAGCATTAGCTCCAAGGATATTGATATCCTTGATGATGTTGTAATAAGGAGTTGGTCTCCCTTGGGATTAGTCAGTGTAGTGTTAGGTAGTAGTTCCTCCATTGTAATGAAACTCGGTACTTATCCTAGTACCGGATAAAGGGTAGGCGACGTTGTGGTAGGTGTGGTTCACCTTGGTGTGAAAGAACCCGGTGGTTTAGTACCGGAAAAAGAGTAGGCGACGTTGTGAAGGCTTCTCCGCCATAAGGAGTTGGTGTCGTGGTGATTACTTAACTCGAGTAGGTGACTCGGGAGTGGAGTAGGGCAAGGAAGGTGTCCTGAAGCGAACCACTATAAATACTTTGCTTGTGGTTTTGTGCTTCTTACTCTTATCTTTTCATTACATACTTCTATATGTTTGTTTATCAACATCCAACACACATCCAAATAGATTGACTGACATAAGTCGATCTAAATATTTTAAAAAGAAGTTTTAATTGGTAAAACTATTCAACCCCCCCCCTTCTAGTTTTCCCCACAAAAGGTTTCTTCACATCTTCCCGTGATATGCATGACTTACATTTATCAAATAATTCATCATTGATATTTTGCAAAAGCCCTTCTTGTTGCAGCTTATGCATGCGAGCCTTGCCTATATGAGCAAGTCTACAATGCCAAAGATAAGAAGAATTCAAGTCCAACTTTATTTTCTTATTGATGCTAAACATCTAATTATTATATTTGTTAGATTCATTTTCAACACATCAATTTCAAACACACCATTCACATTAATCGCATTAAAATAAAATACACCATTTAAAGAAACAAATTCCATTACGTGAAATAGTATGAGTAAAACCATCATCCAACAAAACTGAAAAGGAGACAACACCTCTAATTATAGAAGGCGAATGACAATTGTTCAATAATGCATTTCAAGCCCGAAGGCAATACTAAACTAAATGTTCCTATGGCTTCAACAACAAATGCGAGATGCGCCATTTCCCATCGCAGTATATTGCCCCATAGGCAAGCTTCCTCTCCACTCTAAACCCCTGTAGTGTATTACAAATGTGAATACTACATACAGTATCATATACCCAGGAATTTTTATGATTTAGAGTAAATAATTCAATGACAAATAAATTACTGAAGAACGGGCTACGAGGACCCGCGACTTTTATCTTATTTGCCCGCATTCATCAAGATAGAGCACGTTTCTTCCAATGCCCAACGACCTTGCAGTGGTGGCATGCTTGATCCTTTTTAGGATTTTCCTACCTAGGAATAGGGTACTTCTTCGTTCGGTTGATAGGCCATAACCTTTTACCTTTATCAACTTTCCCTTTTCCTTTCACCTTCTTGTTGTTCGCGACGTCATGTTTTGGCTTATTTATCCTTCCACCCCTAATAGCAAGTACCGGGGATTGAGCCGAGGTAACCCTTTCTCATAGTCAATTAGCAATACGTGTAGGTCAAGAATCGCCTTCCCCACGCAAAGGTATATTGAAGTTCAACAAAACCATTGAAATCCTTGTTAAGGGATCTCATTGATCATGTTCACGGCCATGTCATCTTCATAAGTCTTGCTAAGTGCCCTTAATTGGTCCATGTAACTTTTCATTTCGAGTACATTAGCACTTACGCTTACCCTTCCCTCAAGCATACCGTGTAATGCATCGATCAAGTCATAAATCTCGCAAGCTGGTTTCTAACATAGTTCAAGTTCATTGAGCATATTATATGGGAAGTAGTTTAACTTCTTTTGAAGAAGGTGTTCCATCGTTCCCAACATAAGACTAGCCACATCATTATGACGCTTATACTCAATTTTCCAAGCATCCTTTTCGCCTTGAGTAGCTTTATGCGCTATTGGTTCAAGCAGGACAAGGTTCATACAGATAGTTCAACTGGCCGCCAACTCTCTACAGACAATTCTCAAAGAGGTGCCAATCATTGAAATTCTTAGAGCCACCAACTTTTCTTGATCAAAAAGCTTTTGAACTTAACTTAGTGCGTGTTGTTAGTGTTATCGTTGTTTTGAGCCATTTCTACATAAAAAGTTCAAGTATTAGTATTTTCGATAATACAACTTTTCAAGAAAATAAAACATACCCAACGGTAATATAAACATATAACCATATAATTTTCTCGAAAACTAGGATCCAAGTTATCATAGGTTCATTACATCAGTTGATCCGCTAGTAACGAAAGCATATAATAAGGTAATTTGTCGTACAATAATCCAAAACAATTTCCAATTCCTAGATCATAATGGGATTTATATTTTCCAATGCTATTGCAAATATAAACATGTTTCATCCCATCTTATGCCATGAGTCCAGCCACTTCCTACTCAACTTAAGTGTCTAACTTAAAGAACTGCAAATATGTCCATGTAAGGTCTAACTTTACATAGAGATTTACCTCTCCATCATAATCTAGCAAAGATGTCATGACGAAATTGCAACTTCAAGTGTTCCTTTTAATTAGATGGCACATAACTTAATTTATAAGGGTACTAGTTTTGATTTTATGTGGTCAAATCAAATATGTACAAAGATGTCATGCATTCATCTTGTAGCATAATTTTAATAAAAAAAAATTATTACCAATTCAAAAAGATCAAATTATCAAAGTTTTGATTGAGGTATTGGGTTCACCAATCAAGGAATTTAGCGCCAATTATCCCATTATACCAGACTTTTGCATAAGTGTAAACACTTAGTGTTTCGGGTAATTACCACCAAAGTGACGCATGGAATTAAAACTAATTTGCTCTTAAGATGAGTTTGTACATTTATGGCTTACTTAGTAGCTCCAATTTGACTCTCGCAAGCAAGCTTGAGAGTTTGGTCAGCTAAGCAATAACCTCCCTCTAGGGTACATATTAACGCCCTCCTAGTACTTCCCACACACCGGCCAAATCAGAGCCGTTTCACTTTTTGTACCAAAATCATCAATCAATTAAACTATTGAAAACTTAACTCTTCAAAAACAAATCAAATTTCACAATTGTTTAGTCCGTATTATTTTTCTAATCAAAATTATCTTTTGCTTAAAATCACGCACATAATAAACAAATAAAAAATAAACAACTAAAAAACAATGCGCACATAATAAACAATTTAATACGTGCAAACAAGTAGCCACATGCAACTTATTCGATAAAACCCTATTAATAATCAATGTCTACTTTAAATTAATGTATATATTATTAGGGCTTTACTCTCCCAATTGAAAGTCAGCCACATACATCGATAAATCGATTGCATAAACCCATAATTAATAATATACCAAATTGCACATAATTGATTCATTAATGTATATAATTGGAGTCTTCCCCAATTCAAGATTTATCGTAAATAAACATGTGATAAATATATCTTAACAATTAAACAATTATCAAAGCAACTATCCATGACAAACATGCATGTATCATCATGTATATATCATAACAATTATACAAATAGTCACAAGATCGCATATCAATAATCCCATGTCACATAACAAATTATTCATGAATTAATCACGTAACATATATATTAATTTTAGGTTTCGATAAGGTTAGCAAACAATTTTCAAACCCTAAAAAATTTTTAATGTGTGTCGACTAAAAAACATAATGGGGTACGCCCCAAAAAAAAATTAATCGACCCAAAAAAAATAATAATCCAAAACCCTAGTTAACCATATCAAACAACATACAATTATTCGTTTTTACGCTGCTTAGTAATTAATTACTCATTAAAACAAATGACTCGTGATGCCACAGCTTGATTTATATAACATGACAATCAATAAATAATCACAAAACATCAAAGTATACATGAAGCGATATGATTTATTAACGATAATTAATTAACATAAACAAGAATATACACCTTACTTGATTCTAATTGCAACAAGAATCAAATCCACAAACTAGCAATTAGGAAGATCCCTAATTTGATTTAATTGGGATAATGTGAATTACCCTTAACCGTTTTGTAATTCAATCCAAAAATACTAACAATATTGTGTTAGTACCACTTTCTTGTATAACGCATTTCATACCGAATTAAAGCAATGCTAGTTTTAATCAAACAAATAACTTGGTTTGGAAAATCAAAGTGATCGACCACCTATGGAGGGTGTCGACCGGTTTTAAGCTCAAAACACACATGCAGACTTTTAGGGTTTAAAAATGAGTACAAAGATAAATTACAAACACCCTTGTTTTGTATTATACCCAAACTAACTTGGTGAACAAGTTTGAGTTGTAGTGGGTTGGGTTTGGGTCTCCCTTACGATCGGTTATCACATCCCAAAGGGGATTCTAGAACCTTCCCAATATTTACAACTTAGTCATTTTCCAATTACATTAACGAAGTTAGTCCATTACAACTAATTAGTTAACGTCCGTTAGTTATTTCATTTAATTAATAAATAAATACAACATTTATATTTAATTATTAACTTTAATTCTCATACGTAAAGTGTGCAATCCCGTGGTCTCGAGTTCAATCCTAACTCACGTCTACTAATTTATATCCATAAAACCAACATATCTTAGGATTCATTTAATGTTTTATCTAGAATTTCTTAAAACGTTGAATCATCAAATGTAAAACCTGAATTTTACAATCATACAAGATTTATATATACAGCACTTTGAGGGCAAACGCGTCGCTTAGTTGGTTTCAAGACTTAAAAAATAAGCTAACAAAACCCTAAACTTAATGGACGCACCTTAGGCCTTTAGGCCTGAGCCTTAACCTATCAGCTAACATCAAGGATACAACTTCTAAAGAAATGATCATGCATGTTTACGAAAGTGGCATGGATGCACACCCTTCTAAGCGTATTACATGTTGATCGTGGAGCGGGGGCGTATTGTTTGGTCAACGTTGCTGGTCATCAACGCTTTTGTAGAAAGATTGGATATGTTGTCGTGGTGCTTTTCCATTTGTTATTAATTGGTTTGTTTTTTAGCTTAAGCTTAGTCACATTTCTTGATGCTTGAATGCTTTTGTATTTATTTGTCTCGTCGGATGCATTGTTATGCTAGGCTCGACTATTAAGAAAAAAGTTCTTGGAAGGAAGCACATTGTAGCCATGCATGAGATCAGATGCTTTTATATTTTTGCAAATTTATACATACAATATGCCAATATATGATAAAGAGCTGTGTTTCGGTGATACTTATATATTCAATTTAATATCTATATATGCATTCGTCACTCGTACGTACTGTATGTTATAATCATTCTTGAACCACTAATTGTAAAACCACGAAAATAGTCCAATGATGTTACGTCTATAGCCATAAACTTTATCCCACTGAAAATGAAGATCATTTGGTGAAGATGCTCTTATTTTTAGTTTATCTACAAAACTGAACAACTTTAAATTTATCATCTAAGAATCCTATAAACTAAATAATCGTGTTAGCATCTTGATGCGATATCATATGTCCATTCTAGTGGGGTTAGAGTTGGTCAACTTCCACCTTTGTTGCCTATAGTCCTTTAATATTATGTACAAAACCTATATGGCAGACGTTTGAAGTTTCCGAATATACTATAAAAAGTTAAAAACATCTGAAAGACGTCATTATAAAATAATCTCAACAACGTGCAAGTGCGTAGGTACTAATTAAGTTCATCACATATCACTCGAAAAAGCTATTAAATGATAGATTAGAAGACCCAACCTTAGTACGTG
The DNA here is from genome assembly GCA_910596185.1 of Chrysanthemum makinoi. NCBI lineage: Eukaryota > Viridiplantae > Streptophyta > Magnoliopsida > Asterales > Asteraceae > Chrysanthemum > Chrysanthemum makinoi. The sequence goes on along the minus strand of OU343222.1, from coordinate 247,197,400 downwards.
GGGTTGGGTCGTTTTAATGTGTTCACCTTTATAAATATCTTTATAAATATCGTATGAATGAAACATATCACCTACGGGGTTTTCATTAGCTAACAAAAGCTAGCGATTAACAACATCGAATGATTTTAGTATTTGAAAATGCATTAGTATTTTGGTGCATTGTAGATATCAAACTTGTAATAACTTGAGTATAGATGTTCTTGCAAGAAATGAATATATATTGTTAGGATGTTGTTGTGGTGAAAATGTGAAACGGTAAAACTAGAATTTTGCTTGAAGTGGAAGGTGTCGGTGTCGGTCTCATTAGAGACAAGCGTGGAAACTTGCAATTATTGGGATTTTTATATGGAAAACGTAACTATCGAATTATGTTCTCTCATTTTTCAACCATCTTATTAAATGCATTGTTTTTCCAAGTTGGTGACAAATAGTAGCCGTCTTAATTTGTTGTACTATAAGTCAAATGTTAGATAAAATAGTACGTTCAAAAGCATTACTCTGTATACGAATAACTTCCTACTTATTTACACTTTACTTTTAAATTAATGTAAAAGCAAGGGGTGTAGTGAATTTTGGATCTCGCCGTTCTGACGTGAAACTCTCGACACCAACCATCTTTGCCGCTACCTTGCCGCTGCTTCCTCTTTGTTGCAGTGAAGCAGAAGGCTAAGTGGGAACCAGGGGGTTGTGTATGTTGTGGTGATCAAAACGATACCAATGTTTGATTTGTACATGATCTAAAATATCGTGGTATGTGTGTGAGCTCGTTCCAAGAAAATTGAGAATCATATAACTTATATTGATTCGTTGTTGTACAGTGTAAGCAAAAGTTTTAAATTTTGCCTAAAAATGGGGGTGTGAATAGTAATACGTAATTAATCCTTGATTAACGTTTATTAATAACTGGAGATTTTCACAGGATGTTACATCATGTATATTTATGACGTTCTGAGACTCTTCAAGAACCTCTCGTGGTGGAAGATTCGTAAACCACTAAGAAGGCGTGGGATCTCATTGCTACTATCTTTCATGACAGCAAAAGAACTTGCACCGATTTCCTTGAAAGCGGATTTAAGGTAATTAAAACTTGGAGACTTAAACATCGATGCTTACTTTCGTAAGATTGATTCCACTGCCACTATTTTGACAAGTATTGTCTCCTATTAGCAATGAGGACATTGTTATTTTTTCTCTCGGCTTAACGATAAATATGAGAATGTTTATGGCATTATCGTTCATCGAGAACCCTTTCCGATTTCAAACCGTTTCCATGCTCACTACCGAGGAGATGAGATTGAAGTCCAAGTCTCAATCTCTACACATCGACTCTTCTTCCCCATCTCCTATGATTTTGCTAACGGAATCGTAATAACACAGACGCTTCTATTGTTAGCCATGTTAAGTCTTCCAAGCCTTGTTTCAATTTTACTAAGGTTTTTTTTGTCATTTTAGTGATAATTTTAAATTTGTACACGGGGATTCATCTAATGGAGTGCATGGTAATACTTCCCTTTGATCTCATAACGTTGTTCGTCCCACTTATTTACCCACGCCTACTCATAACTTGACTCAAAGTCAAATGATGGCACTCATTCAAACTCAACAAGGGCTTTTAACACAACTTAGGTATAATGGAAATCGAACCTTGGGAAAGCCTACCATAACTACTAGAAAACAAGTTAATGTGGGACACTCTACTACAACCACTTTGAATCTTGTGCCGTTTACTACCGGGCCCTATGGCCCAGTTCAGCTGGTCTCTTCTCATGTCAGTCCACTGCCTTACCCCATCATCCACTACTAGCCCACCCCTTTGCTAACGGCATGTCTATTACCAACCGCCAAACAGCCTACACTCGGGTCAAACTACTACATCGGCATATGCTAGTACGTTTTGGGACAATCGGGTTCTACAGCTGCCACGGGACACGAGACTATTTTACCGCATGCATTTAGTACCATGACTCTTCAAGATTATACCGCTGGTGCTTGGAATATGGATACAAGTGCAAGCCCTCACCTTAATGATTATTTTAATAGTCTTAGTGATGTTTTTAATATGTGCATCTATTCATCTGTCTTGATTGGTAACGGTTATTCTATACCTATTATCAACACTTGCCATAGTGTTTTGCCTACCTCATAGACCCTTCACCTTAATAATGTTCTTATCACTCCTAACATTTTCAAAAATTTAATTTGTGTTCATCAATTTGTTCGTGATAATAATTTTACCGTTGAATTAAACGCTTTTGTTTTTTCTATTAAGGATTTCATGACCGCAGGTGCTTCTCGATGTGATAGCACGAGGGATCTTTACCCGTCAACGGCCTCCGCCATTCCCTATTCATTTCATTCCAGTCATCACACATGATACTAGCGACTTAGACATCCAAGAAGTAAAGTGTTACGAGGTCTTGTTTCTAGTAATTTTATTTTGTGTAATTAAGAGAAACCTCTCGTACTTTGTCACGCTTGTCACTGTAATCACTGAGGCTTCTATTTTCGAGTTCACAACATTAGTTAAGTCTTGTATTGACATTGCTCACTTGGATTTGTGGACTTCACCACTCTGAGTCTTTCAAGTTTTAAAAACTATGTTTTATTCTTGGATGATTAGTCGCATTAAGTTTGGGTTTATCCTTTGATTAATAAATCAGATGTCTTGTCTAAATTTGTATTGTTTCATAACTTTATTAATACTCAATTTAAGGGTGAAATCAAGTCATTTCAGTGTGAGCATGGTGGTAAATGACAACCACGCCTTACATAACTTATTTGCCTCTAAAGGGATCCAATTTCGTTTTTCTTGTCCGAGACCTCCAATAAAACGGTAAGTCTGAAAGCATGATATGAACCATTAACAACCTTATTCGGATCCTACTTTTTCAAGCTCACATTCCTCCTAATTTTTTGGTTGAAGCTCTCAATATGGCTATACACTTGTTAAATATATACCCTCGAGTGCTATTATCAATGAAACACCTCATACACATTTGCTTGGCACAAACCCGAACTATAGCTTTTTACGCACTTTTGGGTGTTTGTGATAGCCGTATCTTCATACCCCTCACAAACTTGCACCGAGTGCTACACCATCAATTTTTCTGGGACATGCTTTCAACCATCGTGTGTATTGTTGTCTTGACTTAAATATGAATAAAATTATTATTTCAAGACATGGTACCTTTGATGAGATGATTTTCTGTTTGGCTTTATGACACCCACTCCTCTCCTATAAATTTTAGATGAGCCATCTAATGTTATTACCCAACTTATTCGTTCATCACCCACACATACCCCGCCAAGCAACCATGCTCCTCTCGCTAGTGAGGAACCGATTTTACAACCCCAAAACTCTACACCTGTGTCACCGGCCCAACAACCTAACAACCCACTATACATAGCCTAATAACTTCCTACTTCACCCTATTCATCGACCCAACACCACCCTTGGTCACCACCAGCGTCGGCCCAATTACAATCTACACATCAATCCACAAACCTTGATAACTCAAACCCAATTTCAGTTCATTCCATGGTCACACATTTTCGTGTCGGGTCCAATCGTCCTCTAGATCATCTAAATCTTCATGTGTCTACCATTTCACCTTTTCAAAATCGAATAATAATGTGTTTAATGATCCTAACTAGAAAAATGCTATGTATGATAAATATATTACACTTATTAAAAATAACACCGGATACTTGTGCCTGGATGCGAACATTGTTCGTTGTATGTGGTTGTTTCAAGATAAGCACTTAACATATGGCACTCTCACCGCTACAAGGTCTTGTAGCGAATGGCAGACTATGTCATTGATATTGATGAGACTTTGAGTCCGATTATTAAACCTACCATTACCATTGACCAGTTAACTACTTCTTGACATTGGCATGTTCATCAACTTGATGTCAAGAATGTTTTCTTGCATGGTGATTTATCTAAGACAGTTTATATGCATCACCTCCGCATTTCGATTATGCACATCTTGACTATGTTTGTTTATTGCAGTTGATCACTTTTACGGTATTAAAATGCCCCTTGGGCTTGGTTTCACCATTTGCTTCGATGTTACATGTATTGGTTTTACTCATAATCTTTGTGACTCATCCCTATTTATTTACAAATATGGGACATCGCTTACTTTATATGTTGATGATATTGTTTTGATCCTCCTCTTAGGCATTGTTACAATGACTTATTGCCTCATTACATCAGAAGTTTTGTTGGGAATTGTTGAGTTGAAGATTACAAAACCACGAGCAAGAATGAAGAAAGAAGAAACAATGAGGGTTTATTATATAAATAGTTAGCTTTTCTAGTAAGCTAACATTAGGGTTTCATGTAGCCTCCCTCTCCTATATAAAGAGGGTAGGCAGGTTACATCACATCTTTTCAATTCATTTCATAGTAGACATCTCCTAATGAGAGTCTAAGAAAACGCATAGAGCGTCTTGTAGTAGTAGTAGTAGTTTATTTTTCAATAAATAAAACCTTATTAGTGATATTGATTTGATGTTAGTATTCCTCTAAGGAGTGTGTAACAACTCACCTGCCGAATCAACTAGCCCCGAAAATGGATGGCGCTTAAGCGCCGCCCACACCTGGCCGCCGGGCAAGAGCCGTGCCCGATGAGTAGGAGGGCGCATGTCGCCGCAAAACCTTGGCGTGAGCTCGGCGAACGCGCGCCGTCGTCGCGGATCTTGGATTCAACAATTGGTTTCTGAGCCGTGCTCTCGATCTAGGGTTTGTAAGGTTTTTCTAATTAGGTTTTCGAAACTGAAAGGTAGCGCAGCAAACGAAGCAATTTTGATGAAAAGGCGACTCGTTTTGAGTCCATTCGCAGTTTATATATTGGTGATTTGATGGGATACATGGGTGATTTGGACGCGAAATATCAAAATTGGTCGGGTGTTTTTTTGTGTGATGTGTAGGTCTTGCCTTGCAAGGTACTAAACTATTTTGTTTCATTTGTCGTTTATTCAATTGAATTGCATATCCTTCCCTTTATCGGTTGGGCATAGGACAAATTGATTGATGCCTCACATGAATATGGGTTGAATCACGTGGGTTTTAATGAATTTAGTATTCGTGATGTTTGTTTAGCCGTCCCCACGTGATATACTCGAGAATGTTATTGGTTATTATGATACTCATGTGGAACTGGTTAATTGAGATAATGGTTGACGGGGGCCCCATTTGGTATGTACTGATTTTATTTCAAAAAATTCATTTTGATCGGTGGTACTTGTTTGTGGCTCGTTTTTCAATGGCTGTCTCGATTTGTGATTAGTTTGTACTGCCGTGGTCCCCACTCTGTGTTTCTAGTCCCATTATCAGCTGACTGTTAAATTGGTAATGAGCACGTGGGCTTGGGGCTATTTAATTGGCTACATGATATCCTACTAGTTGATTATTAATTGTGGGACTTGTTATTGGTCTCACTTTATTACTACTGATATCATAATATTATTCTTACTGATGGTCACGTGTTATCTGGTCCCTAATACCCTAGTCATCACGTGATATTGAGATACCCACAAGGTTTGTATATTCGTTGTGGTGCGATCCATGGTTGTACGGTGGTCATGCTTTTAATTGGTCTTACGTTATTTATGATCACGTGTTTGTTTCTTTTACCGACATTATATTTGAAGATCAATTGTTGCTGCTGATGGTTCACATAGGGTATATTTTTTATTGGTTAAACAATACTGGTGGATCACGTAGGTTATGTGGACCTACAATATTTTTCTTGTGCATTGGTGTGTATTAATTTTGTTTCTTCGGGATGATGATATTCGTTGTGGATTAATTTGTTTTGGCATTTGGTAATGTTTGAATATACGTGTAGAAGATAATTAATACTGGCAGCCGGGAACTTAATTCTGGTCGGATAACATTTATATTGCATGATCGGTTGTTGTACATATTTATTTCGGTTGACAGTTCTTCTAATGTTTTACTAGTCTTGGTGAGTTGAATTTTTATTCAACGATGAACCCTAGTAATTAATATATTTTGGCTTGATTTGATGTTCCTACCGTTGCATATTTTTGTTTCTTGACGGTTCCGGCGGTAGATTATTCGTTTCTGCGACTGCTTCTGCTGGCGGTATTAGTTCCTGCTGATCTGTTTCTACTGCTACTGGTTGTTTTGGAGTTCCTACTGGTTGATCAGGTGCGTGTCTTATCATATCTCAAATTGAGCAGGAGACACTTTTGAGATAACTTGTTCGTACATTAACGATGTGACAAAGACTTGATGATTCTAGTGAAGGGGTGAGATCTACAAAAGGTACTTAATGCTCGCATTTGCTATCACTTTAAGGAGTTACATTGTAGTGCTCCGTTAGTGGGGGCTAGATCTATAGAAAAGGTGCTTAATGCTCACATTTGCTAGTGCATCATCTGAGTTTGGAGTCACCTGGATAGTACAAGATATAAGACGCATGCTTTGGTATTTCTACTGGTTCTCCATTATTACTGGTAGACTATTTTGATGCTGCTGCTGATTTGATTTTTCTCACGTTGGTTTTATTTCTTTTGTTTAGTAGTGTGTAAAAAATAAAAAAATAAATAAATAAAGATGGTTAGTATATTTTAAGGGGAAGCTTATTACTTACCATCTACATGCATCACTTGAGGGGAAGCGTCTACGAGTTGCACAAGACCCCTCTTAGCAAAAAGGGGATGAAGATTAGTAGATGCAAATGAATTATTTGTGATGACATGTTTTTAGCATTGTTTCTTCATACATGTTGTTTTGTACTACCAAGAAACTGGAACTTAACCTAGTCAAATTCCAGTTTAGGGGAAGATTGTTGGGAATTGTTGAGTTGAAGATTACAAAACCACGAGCAAGAATGAAGAAAGAAGAAACAATGAGGGTTTATTATATAAATAGTTAGCTTTTCTAGTAAGCTAACATTAGGGTTTCATGTAGCCTCCCTCTCCTATATAAAGAGGGTAGGCGTAGGTTACAGATCATATCTTTTCAATTCATTTCATAGTAGACATCTCCTAATGAGAGTCTAAGAAAACGCATAGAGCGTCTTGTAGTAGTAGTAGTAGTAGTTTATTTTTCAATAAAGAGAACCTTATTAGTGATATTGATTTGATGTTATTATTCCGCTAAGGAGTGTGTAACAACTCACCTGCCGAATCAACTAGCCCTGAAAATGGATGGCTCTAAGCCGCCGACCTACACCGCCGCTCGGGGCAAGAGCCGGCCCCGATGAAGGAGGCCGCTACCGCGCAAAACGTTGGGCGTGAAATCAGCAGAGCGGTCGTCGGTGCGGATCTTGGTTTCTACAAGTTTTCTATGACGGATCTTGGTTCGCTTAATTATTTTTTGGTTATTTTTGTTGTGCATGATTCAACGGGAATGTTCTAATCTTAGTGTAATTATGCTGCTGAGATTCTTGAGAGGGCTCATATGGCTTATTGCAATCCCTGTCGAACCCCAATTGATATTGAGTCCAAACTGGGAGCTGATGGTGATAAGGTATCTGATTTGATGCTATATCGTAGTCTTGCTGGAGCTCTTCAGTATCTTACCTTTACTCGCCCAGATATTTCTAAAGCAGTGCAGTAGACTTGTCTTTATATGCATGATCCTTGGGAGCCTCACTTTTTGGCTCTTAAGCGGATTTTGAGATATGTTCGTGGTACTATATGTTAATGCAAATAAATCGTAAAAACGTTTATTAATATTTCTCGATCTCTCTAAGTTTTGTCGATAACAACATAAAATTATATCAAGTACAAATCTAAAATATTAGATGTTACTATATCAATTTTTACCACTTACTTACATTTGTTAAGTTATATATTGTTTTGGAATAATAACTAATGTATGTGAATGTGTTGGGTAAAATCCAAACCTATAACCTATAACCCATGACCCATGACCCATGACCAATGGCTCATGCTCATTGCATCATGCATGACATCAAAATGGGTAAAATCCATGACCCATGACCCAAAGTATGTATTGCATCATGTATGACATCATGTTCGGTACCCATGGCCCATAGTCGATAACCTATAACCCAAAACCTAGTATTTTAACCCAAAATCCGGACTGGACAGACCCATTTGCCGGATCCATTGGATTACACTGACCGGATCCCTCTGGTAAGGGATCCGGCGGAACCGGCTGAACAGTGGATAGTTTTTCCTATAAATAGTGAACCATTTCTTCTTGACTAACCACCCGTTCTTGTATAATTCTTATCTCGTTATTATATCTCTCTAACCACAGATCCAAAGACCATTCTTATATCTTTATTCTTATGTTTCTTGAGGTTTTTCTTAGAAGACGAGATCACATTTCTTGAATACGAGTCATTCATGTTTCAAGAGAAGAGTTTTCTTGGCTTCTTCATCACCACAAGACCACTGAGTTGTCTCTTTTTGTTGATACTTCTTCTTGTATTCATAAAGTAATTTTGATAGTTGTGTAGTTGTGTTGGATTGGTTCTTCCATGTAAAGGACCTCAGTATTTAGTTTAGTACCGAAAAAAGTGTAAGCGACGTGTGAGGTTTCTCCACAGTTAAAGGGGCTTGTTGAGATAGTGCTTAATACCTCTCGAAAGTGGAGTAGGGTAATGAAGGTGTCTTTGTAGCTAAAACACTATAAATCATTGTGTTACACTTCTATCCTTTTTCTCTCTTTATTATTCTCGTATTTACTTTTCATACTAACTTGCATTATCTATATCTTGACATCCAAAGGTTTCACATACTATCAGTCTTAAAATACTTGTAAACTAAATTTAAATCGGTAAAAACTATTCAACCTCCCTTCTATTCTACAATTTCCATCAAGAGCAGGTTTTCTAAAAAAAATTAAGTAAATTGTATTTTAAACTTTTTCGATCAAATGGATCTCGAAAACTACAAAGAATGGCAATCTATGCAAAGACCACCACTTTTTGAAGCTAACGGTTTTATATTGGAAAATAGATTTGAAACATATGTGAAATCTAAAGATATTGATCTTTGGAATATTATTGTTGATGGGGATTATGTGCCGGAATTTGAGAGTATCTCTACCGACAAAAATGAGGTTGTTTCCTTGAGTCTAAAAGATGAACAAAAGAAAATGCTTTCTAAAAATAATGAGGAAAAGATGTTTCACAACGCTACCTAAAAGGAATACTAAATAACTTTCATGCATATAACGGTTAAAGACATTTGGAATTGTTTCATGATTACTCATCAAGGAAACAAACAAGTTCAAAACAATAAAATTGATTAATTTATTCAACAATATGAACAATACTCAATATCGGATGATGAAAGTATTGATGATGCATTTGCAAAGTTTAATACTATTATTACTTCATTACAAACATTTGATGAAACTTTTTCCAAGCGTAATCATGTCAGGATATTCCTAAGAGCACTTCCGGCAAAATGGATACCGAAGGTAACGGCAATAGAGAAATCAAAAGATTTGACAATCCTTTCTCTAGACGAGATCATTGGAAACCTCAAGCTCTATGAAGTTGTGTTGGTAAAAGACTACGAGGCCCCAAAAGAAAAGAAAGAAAAGTACAAGTCACTAGCTCTAAAGGCCAAAAAGGAGTCAAGTGACGAAGACACCTCATGCCCGGATAGCGAAGATATAGAGTATCCTATGGCGTAGAGACTTCAAGAAATTCTTTAGAAGAAGAATGATAAGGATTTAAAACATACATTTTAGGGGGTTATTTAAGCGTTAAACTAATGTGTTTATGATCAAATATTGCCTAAATTCGTTCTTTTCACTTTTTAGGTGCTTTGAAGCAAAAAGATGAAAATCATGCATATTTATACGAAAAGGGTGAAAATGTGAAGAAAACGACCAAGTCATGAAAGTTTGGAAAAAGCGCACAGGCGCCACAACCCACAAGGTGATGCCGCTCACTTGCAAATGAAATGACCAAAACAACCCGATTTTACTAGAGACGGCTCGTTGTAAACTGAAGAAGGCCATCACTTATTAAGAGAGCTGGAATTTTCTGTGAAGATTACAACATGACGGCTTGGAAAAATCAAAGAGGGACGGCATCAAAGAATTCTAGACTGCGTCTAAAGTCATAAAGCAACACCATCACAAGTTTGACTTGGAAGAGACGAAACCCTAATGGCGGGGACTTGACGGGCGTCACAGTTATAAAGTGACAATCGCGATCTGTAATCCTATATATAATTTTAGAATATTCTGTATTAAGTGTGCACACTTGGAGAGTAACTTTGGTTTACGAGTTTTATTTAGTTTTTATAGTCTTTTTAGGGTTTTTACACCCTCTATCAATAAGAGATAAATCTCTTAATCTCTTCTATCATTATCTTTAATTCATGCTTGATTATGGTTGCTTGTTTCTTTATCTTTAATATGTCTAGCTAATTTAACATAGTGTTTGCATAGATCTAATAAAACATAGTTGTTAACTATTTATTGTCGCTCTTTGTTTAAATGGTTGTTACACGTTAGGTTAGGAAAACTTGCTTCTTCCTTTAGTGTTCTGGAGCTTGAACGTCCTAAACAAAATATTCATGTCCTAGATTGCACTAGTAGAATTTTCATTGTGTTTATTGCGTGAATTGAGATTGTTGATAATAGCATATTTGGGGGAGATAACTTAGGTTACTTAGCGATCTCGGTTTCTTAGAGGAGATCAATACATTCAAAGAGTTAGGGCATTTGGCACCTCCTTACGAATAACGGAAGACAACATGCCAATTAAACAAGGATGTGACAATCCAACTAATCAAGAAGAGATAACTACTTAAGTAATGAAATATAAGTAAACATGCTCTTACCTATCATAAGAATTTCATTTACTTTTATTTGCAATTTAGTTTTAATAATTAGTTTTTATCAATTTAATTAGTAGTTTTAATTAGTTGATAATCAAACCTCCAATCCAAATACCGAGATTTTACATTGCTTTCATAAAATATAAAAATACAAAAAGAATCATCACTCATGTCAAACGCTTTACGCACGTTGTACTCACTCAGACCTTGAAAGATCTAGCACTCGTGGATCGTTAGTGTTGCCTATGTAATCATAAGCAAACTAATAGAAAATCTCTACAACTCGTGTTCTAAAGCGGAATGTAAACACAAGTTGTTATCACTAAGAACACTTAGATCCTCTATGGATCCTTTTATTCACTGAAACTCTATGTTTCGGATACCTATTACAAACTATATGGTTCCTTTTATATACAAGGAACCCTAATCTCTTACTACCCAAACGACTAAACATCTTTGCATGCATTTAATGTCTAATACCTTAAAACAACTATAGAGCAAGCAATAATACCCATGCGACCTTGGGCGCTTAAAAGATAATAATGAGTTTAGCATTTAATTCATAAGGCTTATGCGATCTAGTAAATTTTCACTCTTCAAGAAAGAATATGGCAACGCTTGTACTTTAGTAGAATCACTTCTTCAAATAAACCGCTTTACTTCAAAGAAACCTTCGGAATAATGACAAGCAGAGTCCTACTTCACATAATTCCCAACAATCCTCCCCTAAACTGGAATTTGACTGGGTTAAGTTCCAGTTTCCTACCTTGATGGATCTTAGAGACTTCGCATACATGAGGATTGTTCTCAAACATCAAGAGCAAAGAACTAAACCAAAATCATCTCTATGATGAGCAAACTTTGAAACGCCGTGCTTTGGTAAAAGAACATTACGACATAATGTACGCCAATACTTATCGGCTTGCATACTATTCTCATCATCCAGTGTTAACATCCGAGAGAGGTGAATCATTGAAAATAATGGATTTGATGTCTCTTCACCATTAGCCATT
>OU343222.1:247011848-247185472 GCA_910596185.1 Chrysanthemum makinoi | reverse complement strand
GGTATGCTTTAAGAGTTTCGATTTCGTAGTTGCCGGTTTGAGGTGGTTTAGGTTGTCCAGGGAACTTCTCACGGGCTCTTGAAACTGACATTACTATTGACAATCACATCCCATAATGCATGATCCAGAATTGCAATGTCTTGCCTCCATCTTCATGCTCCGAGATCATATTCTCATAGCGATGATAGGAATCACAGGTAGTGAGGTGATGGATGGGAATGGTGCAGAACTTCGGTCGACATCTTTTAGGTTCATAGTTCATCCCGGTTTTAAGGGTTTCTTCTTAATCAGAGTTTCCACACAAGCTCTGATACCACTTGTTGGATCGATATACTTTGACCTAACTAACTATGTAGCTTGTAAGGGTTTAGCAACCTTGGATAAATCCCAAAACTACTAACATGAAACATTGATATAACTACATTAAGTATGCGGAATCTCTTTATGGTAAGAAGAATATAAACAAATTCAACGATTATATTAAAACCAAAATTTGAACACCTTGTAATCTGCATTCACTAACAAACCTAATCGCTAAATAACTCTAATATCGTACTTACTTGCATGTAAGTTCTATAGTACCAGTAATGATCTAGGGTCCTTTTTATAGGCATAAGGAATACCTGATAACGTTTACAATTACAATCCCTTGTGCGACAAGTAATACTAATTAATACGCCGAATATTCTAGAATTACATAATAATCTTGAACAATTTACATAGGTCCTTTATAGCATATCAAGATTTTGGCCCAGCGGCGATTTTGAACTTTCTTCACAACTTTTGACTTTCTTGATTACTTTAACTTTATATCCCAGCATATTTTCACGGCCCCAGTTTTATAAGTTATTGTTTGAAAAAGTCAAAGTCTTTTTTTGAGAGTTTGAAAAGTCAAGAAGTCTTTTTTCTTGAGTTTGACTGTAATTATTTTTTTTCGTGGTATATAATACTTGATACAAAATATATAAATTGATTTGTGTTTTAAATGTATTTTCATTGGTATACTTTTCATGAAGTATCATATAACACGAAAAAAAATAATTACGATCAAACTCTGAGAAAAAAGACTTTGACTTTTCAAACATGGACTTATAAAATGGGACGGAGGGAGTATTTATTAGGTATTTATCGAAGGGCTATTAAAAGTCTACAAATTTAAGACACTTAATTTTCCAGATGTAACTTCATTTTTCATTATTAACTAGCAGGGTACCCTGTGACTAAATTTTTGGGTGAACAAATGTTATTTTGTTTTGGACTCCTGGATTTTGGATTTATGTTTTGCAAGCTTAATTAGATTGTACGTTATGGTTAAATAGTTGTATATTTTGATGAAGGGTTGTTTTAATAGTGTATTAATTGTATGTGTTGAATAGTGTTTTTTTAGTTTTATTTGTGCTTTAAATACTTATAAATTATGCTTATTTACTTGTATTTGCTTAAAAATATATTTTTTGTTTATTCATGTGTGAAGCTTAATTATATTGTACTTTGTGGTTAAAAAGTTGTATTTTTGGATAAAGGGGTGTTTTTAATAGTGTATTAATTGTATTATATGAGTAGTGTATTTTTTGTTTTATGTGTGCTTTAAATATTTGTAAATAATGTTTATAATGTAGTATTTACTTAAAATTCTATTTATTGTGGTCTTAAAATAATAAATATGAGGGAAGTGTCTTCCTCCATTATAAGTAGTATAGATAAGTGAGTTGCTTAAAATTTTAGGACTATCATTTTGGAAATGTCCCAAATACATAATAAAGTAGTATAGATTATATCCTATTTCTCATCTTTTTCAACTTAAACCCCTTTTTTTCATTTTCTTCAAACAAAAAGCACACACAAACCCTTTTTTTTCATTTATAGATACGGAGGCTTTGGACACACTTTCATGTATTAAGTGTATTGCCATTAGCCACTCTAATAATTCTAAGAGTGATGTTTATCTTTCATAGAGTAAGTTTTTGTACATAGAGTGGGAGCAAATCTTATGTCTAGACTCTCATCCAACTTTATGTTAAAAACTTTATGTTTCAATAATAAAATTTGATTGATAATACACCTTATTCCACAAAAGGTGTAGATTGGGAACACCCTTGACCGAGTGCCTTTAGCATAAGCATTCATCACCCACAAGGAATAGCTCCGAACTCTCTCTGGCCTAGGGGCACCAACTGAGTGAGCACAAGTCAAGACTCGGACCCCTGAGCTCTTATTCCACAAAGTCTCTCCAGTGTGTCCATAGGTTTTGCGGAGGTGGGTACCTATATGAGGCAAATGCCAAGGATGGGACTTGAACTTGGGTTAATTGACTCAAACACAAGTGCTTCAACCATTGGAATAATGCTCCATACCATAAGGATATACAAGAATGTAAATTGTGAAAATTGACGGGGTGTATTTTGGAGAGATTGATCCCATGGTGACATGTACGAATATTAACATTAAGCAATCACACTACCACATTTACCAGTTTCCCCATCGACGTTTTCCCCGGCGACAATTGTCGCTGGGGAATCCTCACTAAACAACAAAAATATATCCTACGTGGCACGAAGTCTAGTAGAAAAGTCAACTAAATCATCACTTTTACTTAATTTGTATCCTTGTTTAGAAATGATCATTATTAAACAAGTGAAACATAATATATAACGCAGGTCACACAATTAACTTTCAACTTGGATAGTAGTAACATGGGAACGAAGTATTTGATTCAAAAGTTGCTGTATATACAAATCCACGTTGCTTTCATACAAAATTGCACACATGTACTAGTTAAATAGCCACAACACAAGTCCCACGTATTACATATAACCACATTTAGTGAGCTAGCTAGCGTTGTACTAACATCAAACTTTGGACCTATAATCTCTCTCTCATACACTCGAACAAACAAAAAACAACTCCATGACTACCACAAGTACCCAAAGACCCTCTCGCAGGAGCCCATCTTTCTTCTCTTCTTCGTCATCATCGCTTGGATCAATGTCCATCTTTCGCGATGATTCTTCGGCTCCAGCTACTCCACTTCGATACTTTGGCATACCTTTCTCTTGGGAGCAAATCCCTGGAATAGCAAAGAAAAACATTTCCAAGAATGATTCACAAAAGAATCTTCTCCCATTGCCTCCCTCGGGTAGCTCGTTTAGAAAATCGTTTGGGAAAGACAGTCCATCGATGATCAAGAAGTATAGTACTAGTGAGAGCTTTCGTAAAGATCCATTTTTCGCAGCTTTTGTGGAGTGCTCAAAAGATGAAAAACAGCTTGTCAAAGGGTCCAAAAATAGGGTACCAAGTGTATACAATTCTTGCAAGAGAACTTGTCAAGTAGCTGAGTCCATTGTTTACCTTCCAAGATCACGTGCATTTTATCGATGAATCAATCTCGATATGAATCAAGCTAGCTAGCTAGTCATTAAAAGTTGCTTATGCTGATAGTTGTGGAGGCCAGTCCTTGTTATGGATCACTCGATGGTCAAGTTTAGCTATGTTTTTTAGTGTGATATTTCTATAACTTATGGAATGCATATATATTATTGTGGTTGTACTTTTAATTGTTACTATCATAACTATAGTTTTCTGTGCACAACTAATTATTCATCCATATTATTTTCCATGAAAAACATCTAGTCAAGTTGAGTAAAGAAGCTAGCAACGGTGCTCCAAAATCTAACAAGAAAATGACTTGGTGAGATGATTATAATTAATTAACTATATTTTGAAACATTATAGACCATTTTTTAATATAAAAGATGGTTTAAATAACTTTATTATTCACAGAAACATAGGGGAGCAATCATGCTTGCATATATTACAGTACTATCTAGCTTTGACATTTTGGGACTTTATCTGGTAATTGACTTGATAAATATAAAAAGAACTAATTACTGGTTCCTTTTCCTAATGATACTAAAAATATTTTTGCATGATGAAAATCAACTTATACAAGAATATCATCGCAATTCCAGAAAATACCATGTATTAAATCTCGCTGCAATGCGCAAGCTTCACTACACTAGCTCGTTCAGATACAAAAGGAAACAAAGTTATAATTGATATTTTAGCTCTCTTTTTATTCATTTGTGTCCAGTTGTAATATGAGTTTGTATCATATGAGTAGATTAAATTTAAACAAAACCATTGTTCTTGAAAACAATATATGCAGATATTTCTTTAATGGTAGAATGCATGCCTTTTTATCCTTATCCTAGAACAGACTGTTTTTTTAGTGCAAAGGAGTAGAGTACAAGATAGTTGGTGAAGTAAAAGATGCCTCTTTTATGCATATAATTATGTATAGCATGTGATAGTGCTATTACTATTATTTCTATAAATGATTACACCATTACAAGTCAATGCTCGTATGATAATATATATCTGATGTGAGACCCACTTTGATAAGTGTAAACCCTAAATTTTATGATGATCGAGTAAAATTGATTGAATTGACATTTTAGTAAAACGTATTTAGGGAGGAGGGAGTGGTCACCTAGTACCCTAGTACATCTCTATCCTGCGATAAAAAACTCCAACTCAAAACTACACGATTTTCCCTAACACTATCCGATTTGGAGGGAGGTGGTACCCTAGTCTAGGATACCGCGGACGCGTCAGGGATGCCGTATCACATTATCCGAAACGTTTTGGAAACGGAAAGCCTTGAACGTCGGAAGCAGCAGGGCGTCATTAAAAGTAGAAGCGTTTCTTTATTTAGGGAACGCCGATCCTTATCACGGAAGCGTTTGGAGAAACGTTTCTCGCCTAAAAAGTAACGTTTCCTAGCTTGAAATAAGTTTGTGTTACAATAGATGAAGAAGCAGATTTGAAGATAGAAGATGAAGTTATGGGGGAAGAAGATGAAGTTATGAGAAGAAGATGATCATTGATGGTAAAGAGAGATATGGTGAATATAAAAAGATAAAAGGTACATGCACTAATCAATGTCACTCACGTGAATATCAATACAATAATAGATTTCTTTTAATATTAAATGAAATAAATAAGTGACTTATTTACTTGCTTTAACACTTTAGACAAAACTGAGTAGTATCTATTTAACTTCTTGTTCTTATTTGATATCTTTAATTAATTTTTTTATGAAAGAATTGATAGATGAGATTTAAGCTAATTCTATGAGGATATCACGTTTTTTTTCTTAAGTATTTTTTTGAAAGACAATTTGATGGTTAAAAGTTTTTAATTGATGATTATGAGTAATATTTGTTTGGATTTTTGAATGTTGTGTACTTTTTTTGGAAAGACAATTTGTCATATATTAAAATTTTATAAAATCGTGGAAGCGTTTCTAAGCCGTATCTTACGTTCTTGAATTTTAGGATGTTCTTGTTTAAAGATCCCATGCACCGTCGCCCCGTCACGTTTCCGGATCCCGTGCAACTTAGACCCTAGTAGCCCATTTTTTTTTTTTTTTTTACATGTCTTCTTCAACCTCTCATTTGCATGTCTTCTTCAACCTCCATATTTGTCCAATTTTTTTTTTTATTTAATGTCCAACTAGCCAACTGTCCGTTTTTTCAAATGCCATCACCTTCCCAAGCTCGGCTTCCCAAACCGAATTCACTCACCGAATGGGGTACCCGATGCGCGCCCGTGGTGTTACCTTCGGGGTAGGTACACTCCTACCGAGACCACTCCCTCCTCCCTTAGGGAGGGAGTAGTCACCTATACCCACACTACCCAAATTGCCACATCACCTCTATCCAATAAAAACCCTCCAACTCAAAACTACCCGATTTGGAGGGAGTGGTACCCAATCTACCCAAACCCTCGAACTCAAAACCATATCCTTGCTTCCTCCTCACAAGCCGATCGGCTTCCACCGATTTAATAACCGATTTTGCCTACCCGATGAACTGGGGACGGTGTTACCGATCGGGTTCGGTACCCGATTTGCCTACCCGATGCCCACTCCCTCCCCTCTTATAGAATAAAAGTGTATATCTTGTTGGATTTATATAACATGACAATCAATAAATAATTATAAAACGTCAAAGTATACATGCGGAAGCGTATAGAATTTATTAACGAATAATTAATTAACATAAACAAGAATATGCGTACCTTACTTGATTCTAGCCGAACAAGAATGCAAATCCACAAACTAGCAATTAGGAGAACCCTAATTTGATTTAATTGGGATTATGTGAATTACCCCTTACCGTTTTGTAATTCAATCCAAGAATACTAACAATATTGTGTTAGTACCACTTTCTTATACACACGTACTATACCGAATTAAAGGAATGCTAGTTTTAATCAAACAAATAACTTGGTTTGGAAAATCAAAGTGATTGACCACCTATGGAGGGTGTCGACCGGTTTTAAGCTCAAAAACACACACAAACTTTTTAGGTTTAGCTTAATGAGTACAAGAGATAAATTACAAACACCCTTGGTTTTGTATTTATACCCAAACTAACTTGGCGAACAAGTTTGAGTTGGATTTGGGTCTCCCTTGGCCGATCGGTTATCACATCCCAAAAGGGATTCCGGAACCTTCCCAATATTTACAACTTAGTCCTTTTCCAATTACATTTAACGACCGTTAGTCCATTACAACTAATTACTTAACGTCCGTTAGTTATTTCATTTAATTAATAAATAAATACAACATTTATATTTAATTATTAACTTTAATTCTCATACATAAAGTGTGCAATCCCGTGGTCTCGAGTTCGATCCTAACTCAAGTCTACTAATTTATATCCATAAAACCAACAGCTCCCACTTTCAAGTATATTCTACCACATCTCTCAGATTTGTCTTAGTTTAATGATACTCCCATATCATTAATCGACAACGAACATTTAGAATAACTTAGTTACTCATGGATTAAACATACAAATATAGGACAACAATATTATAAATGAAAATAAACATAATCAAAATTCTATTTCATTAAAATAATAAATATTTTACAATATCCTTTATCCAAATACTAATCACAGTTATGCATGAAACTATTAGCTAAACGAAGTCCAATTCCATTGGCAAGTCCAATAAGCTTGTCTTTAGCCAAAGCCTTATTGAAAGGATCAGCTAAGTTATCATCTGTGTGAACTTTCAATAGATTAATTTCACCTTCACGGACTTGTTCCCGAACATAGTGATACTTCCTAAGAAAATGTCTGGTGCCTTTCATGACTCCAGGTTCATTGGCAAATATGATTGCAGCTGAATTGTCACAATACATATCAATAGGTGATTCAATTGAAGGCATAACACCAAGCCCTGAAATGAATTTCCTAATTCAAACAGCCTCAATTGCAGCTTCCGAAGCAGCTATGTATTCGGCTTATGTAGCGGACATACGTCATTCTGCTGCTTCTTGCTCTTCCAGTCCACTGCTCATCCATTGATGACAAAGACATAACTTCTGAGATTTCGTATCATCTTTATCACACCTGCCAGACGCATCACGGTAACCTGTAACACCAAGCTCTATGCGGATTTCCACCATACATTAAAAACATATCTTTCGTATTCCTAAGATACTTTAGAATATGTTTAAACAGCCCGTCCATGAAGTTCACCCGGATTCTGTTGATATCGACGGTCATGTTGTGATACGGCACATACATCGCCTTGTGCATCTCACAAACATACATATAATCCTACTACCGGAAGCATAAGGAACTTTCGCATGCGTCCCTCAGCAGGTGTTGAAGTACACATATCGCTACATAAGCCATGCTTTACTTCCATCGGCAAATATCCTTTCTTGGAATTTTGCATATTGAATCTCTTCAATATTTTATCAATGTAAGCGCTTTGACTTAAACCAATTAACCACTTTTACCTATCTCGGTAGATCTTGATTCCCAGAATGTATGCAGCTTCTCCTAAATCCTTCATGGAAAAACACTTCCCAAGATATGCCTTAACATTTTGCAAACTTGGAATGTCTTTTCCCATAATTAATATGTCATCGACATAGAGGATAAGGAAAATTACATCACTCCCTGCTTTGTGATATACACAAGGCTCATCAAGATTTTGAATAAATCCATACCTTTTGATTTCTTCATCAAATCTCTTATTCCATTGCCTTGATGCCATGGACCTTTGAAGTTTACATACACGGTTTGGAAATTGTGGATTCACGAACCCCTCGGGTTGCTTCATATAGATGCCTTCATCTAAGCGACCATTCAAGAAGGCGGTTTTGACATTCATCTGCCATATCTCATAGTCATAGTATGCTGCTATAGCTATGAGATTTCTAATAGCTCTAATGTCCGCTCTGAGGAGAAAAGGCCTCCTCGTAATTTATGCCATAAGTTTGAGTAAAACCTTGCGCAACTAGACGAGCTTTATAGACGTGTATATTGCCATCCATGTCAGTCCTAATTTTATAGAGCCACTTACTTCCAACCACCGTGGCGTTTGGAGGTAAGTCAACCTCTTCCCAGACTTCATTTTCTCTCATGGATTGCATTTTCCCATTCATTGCAACTTGCCATTTGTCCTTATCAGGACTTGCCATGGCAGATTTATAACTAGTAGGCTTTCCAAGATCTCCTAACATAGTTTCCTCAACCTCTACGTTAAGACATAGACGTTCAGTGCACGTAGACCTTACGGATCTGACGGGAATCACTTCAACTTCGGTGGAGGACCCAGACTATCAGTTCTACCAGAATGCGTTAGTGTTCGAAGGTAATGCATCTTCATGATCATCTTCCGATCAAAACTCTCCTTTGAGATACGAGATCACTTTCAAGAAAATCTCCATACCTAGCAACAATTACTTTATTTCAGTTGGATAGTAAAAGTAGTAACCCATAGTTTCCTTAGGGTATCCTACGAAGATACACTTCTGAATCTTTGTTGGAGTTTATCTGCTGAGTCACGTCTAACATACATACTCGCAACCCCGGACCTTTAAATAAGACAAGTTAGGAGCTTTACCATGCCATATTTCATATGGTGTCTTATCAATCTTCTTTGTGGGAACCATATTTAGAATGCGAACATCTGATTCTAAAGCATAATCCCAAAAGGATAAAGGTAGAGTAGTAAGATTAAATATAGATCGTATCATGTCCAACAATGTACGATTTCTTCTCTCAGATACACCATTTTGTTGTGGAGTATATGGAGAAGTGAGATTGTGGACAATTCCATTCTCAGCTAAGTAATCTTTAAACTCTTGGCTTAGATACTCGCCTCCTCTATCGGATCGAAGAGCTTTAATCTTCTTTTCCAATTGCAGTTCTACTTCCGCTTTGAAAACCTTAAATGTTTCAAACACCTCATGTTTATGCTTAATTAAATAAACATAACCATAACGGCTGAAATCATCAGTAAAGGTTAAGAAGTAGCTAGCACCTCTCTTTGACACATGTCTAAGTGGTCCACACACATCAGTATGAATAAGACCAAGTAGGTCAGAAGCCCTCTCCATATTGCTATGAAAATTGTTAATACAAATAAGCCGTAAAAACGTTTATTTATATCTTACGATCTTCTAATGTTTTGTCGATAACAAACGTAAATCATTTTAACGAAACAAATAAAATATGTAATTAGTTTGAACTAATAGTTTATAACACACTTACATTTTCACATAAAACACTAAAACAAGTATAAGTGATTTTATGATTTAGTATTACATATGTACAACAACTAGTGTTTACATATTTGGGTAAAATATACACATAACTAGTATGTAGTATATTGGGTAATATAAATGGGTAGAAACTTAAGTATCATAACCCATTGACCAAATACATTGAATGTAGCTGGGTACAACCCAAAGTCCATGACCTATATCCATTGAGCTTGACCCATAACCCATTGCATGACATCATGCTTATGTCATATATGGATAATATCCATAACGCATGGTATTTACCCATACCCACTTGACTAGGTGCATTGCGCTCATAAGATACATTGTATCTAGTAAAAGACCCATGGATCAACCCATGACCCATGACCCATGATCAAAATACCCATAGGTAAAGAGGAGTGTCCCACGGATCCCTAGCTTTACGCTAGACAGATCCCTTGTGGGAGGGATCCGTGGGATTTGGGGAACAGTAGGCTTTTTCTCTCTATAAATAGTGAGCCATTTCTTCATTATTCCTCACCCCTTTCTCACATACTTTCTCCTTGAGTTTAAAACTCTCTAACCCAGATCCAAGTGATCTATATTTGTAGTTTTGTTTTTGTGTGATTCTCTAGGTTCCTCTTAAAGGCGAGATCACCACCTTTGAAGTCAAGCAAGCTCAAGTTCATGAGTTTCCATGCTTCCTCATCATCAAGACTACTGAAGTCCTCTTGTTGATGATTCTTTTCTTTTCTTCTAAGAAGTGTAGTGTTGGAGACATTAGTGAAAGATGTCTCAAGTGTCAAGACGAAGACATTAGTGAAAGGTGTCGATCGTCCGTATTATAGGCATTAGTGAAGGGTGCCTAGAAGTCAAGTCACAAGACATTAGTGAAGGGTGTCTTGAAGATCTAGTTAAAGGCATTAGAGAAATGTGCCTTAGATGTACATTCGATATGGTGTGTTTCGATGTACAAGATATATTAGCATTAGCTCCAAGGATATTGATATCCTTGATGATGTTGTAATAAGGATTTGGTCTCCTTTGGGATTAGTCGTTGGTGTAGTGTTAGGTAGTAGTTCCTCCATTGTAATGAAACTCGGTACTTATCCTAGTACCGGATAAAGGGTAGGCGACGTTGTGGTAGGTGTGGTTCACCTTGGTGTGAAAGAACCCGGTGGTTTAGTACCGGAAAAAGAGTAGGCGACGTTGTGAAGGCTTCTCCGCCATAAGGAGTTGGTGTCGTGTAGTGATTACGAACTCTCGAGTAGGTGACTCGGGGAGTGGAGTAGGGCAAGGAAGGTGTCCTTGAAGCCGAACCACTATAAATACTTGCGTTGTGGTTTTGTGCTTCTTACTCTTATCTTTTCATTACATACTTCTATATGTTTGTTTATCAACATCCAACACACATCCAAATAGATTGACTGACATAAGTCGATCTAAATATTTTAAAAGGAAGTTTTAATTGGAAAAACTATTCAACCCCCCCCCCCTTCTAGTTTTCCACAAAAAGGTTTTCTCGTCATCTTCCCAGATATGCATGACTTACATTTATCAAATAATTCATCATTGATATTTTGCAAAAGCCCTTCTTGTTGCAGCTTATGCATGCGAGCCTTGCCTATATGAGCAAGTCTACAATGCCAAAGATAAGAAGAATTCAAGTCCAACTTTATTTTCTTATTGATGCTAAACATAGAATTATTATATTTGTTAGATTCATTTCCAATCACATCAATTTCAAACACACCATTCACAAAGTCGCATTAAAATAAAATATACCATTTAAAGAAATAGAAATTCCATTACGTGAAATAGTATGAGTAAAACCATCATCCAACAAAACTGAAAAGGAACCAACACCTCTAATTATAGAAGGTGCGTAATGACAATTGTTCAATAACATTACTAAGCCCGAAGGCAATACTAAACTAAATGTTCCTATATGGCTTCAAATTTGCATGTGCGCCATTTCCCACGTGCAGATATTGCTCCCCATAGGCAAGCTTCCTCTCCACTCTAAACCCCTGTAGTGTATTACAAATGTGAATACTACATACGATATCATATACCCAGAATTTTTATGATTTAGAGTAAATAATTCAATGACAAATAAATTACCGAAGAACGGTACGAGGACCCGTCGATCTTTATCTTATTTGCGCAATTCATCAATAGAGAGCAGCTTTCTCTTCCAATGCTTACCAACGACTTGCATGGTGGCATGCTTGATCCTTTTAGGATTTTCCTACCTAGGAATAGGGTACTTCGCGGTTCGGTTGATAGGCCATAACCTTTTTACCTTTATCAACTTTCCCTTTTCCCTTCCCCTTCTTGTTGTTCGCAGGCTGCGGTTTTGGCTTATTTATCCTTCCACCCAAATAGCAAGTACCGGGAGTTGGAGCCTTCGAGGTAACCCTTTCTCATAGTCAATTAGCAAGCAAGTGTAGGTCATAGCTATGCTTCCCCACGCAAGGTGCATATTGAAGTTCCGAACAAAACCATTGAAATCCTTGTTAAGGGATCTGTTGATCATGTTCACGGCCATGTCATCTTCATAAGTCTTGCTAAGTGCCCTTAATTGGTCCATGTAACTTTTCATTTCGAGTACATTAGCACTTACGGGCTTACCCTCTCCTACAATTTGTGTAATGCATCGATCAAGTCATAAATCTCGACATTTGGTTTCTCGAACATAGTTCGAAGTTCATTGAGCATATTATATGGGAAGTAGTTTTCGAACTTCTTTTGAAGAGCAGGTTCCATCGTTCCCAACATAAGACTAGCCACATCATTATGACGCTTATACTCAATTTTCCAAGCATCCTTTTCAAGCAGTAGCTTCATGCGCTATTGGTTCAAGGGACAAGGTTCATACAGATAGTTCAACTCCGGCAACTCTAGACAATTCTCAAAGAGCGGTGCCAATCATTGAAATTCTTAGAGCCAGTCAACTTTTCTTGATCAAAAAGCTTTTGAACGCAGAACTTAGTGCGTGTTAGTGTTATCGTTGTTTTGAGCCATTTCTACAGAAAAAGTTCAAGTATTAGTATTTTCGATAATACAACTTTTCAAGAAAATAAAACATACCCAACGGTAATATAAACATATAACCATATAATTTTCTCGAAAACTAGGATCCAAATTATCATAGGTTCATTACATCATTGATCGCTAGTACGAAGCATATAATAAGGTAATTTGTCGTACAATAATCGGCAAACAATTTCCAATTCCTAGATCATAATGGGATTTATATTTTCCAATGCTATTGCAAATATAAACATGTTTCATCCCATCTTATGCCATGAGTCCAGTTCTCACTTCCTACTCAACTTAAGTGTCTAACTTAAAGAACTGCAAATATGTCCATGTAAGGTCTAACTTTACATAGAGATTTACCTCTCCATCATAATCTAGCCAAGTACTGTCATGACGTAAATTGCAACTTCAAGTGTTCCTTTTAATTAGATGGCACATAACTTAATTTATAAGGGTACTAGTTTTGATTTTATGTGGTCAAATCAAATATGTACAAAGATGTCATGCATTCATCTTGTAGCATAATTTTAATAAAAAAAATTATTACCAATTCAAAAAGATCAAATTATCAAAGTTTTGATTGAGGTATTGGGTTCACCAATCAAGGGATTTAGCGTCAATTATCGCCCATTATACCGTACTTTTGCATAAGTGTAAACACTTAGTGTTTCGGGTAATTACCACCAAAGTGACGCATGGAATTAAAACTAATTTGCTCTTAAGATGAGTTTGTACATTTATGGCTTACTTAGTAGCTCCAATTTGACTCGCAAGCAAGCGGAGAGTTTGGTCAGCGCTGAAGCAATAACCTCCCTCTTTAGGGTCACAATATTAATGCGCTCCCCTCCTAGTACTTCCCACACAGTCCGTCAAATTGGGTGAGCCGTTCTCACTTTTTGTACCAAAATCATCAATCAATTAAACTATTGAAAACTTAACTCTTCAAAAACAAATCAAATTTCACAATTGTTTAGTCCGTATTATTTTTCTAATCAAAATTATCTTTTGCTTAAAACTGTCGCACATAATAAACAAATAAAAAATAAACAACTAAAAAACAATGCGCACATAATAAACAATTTAATACGTGCAAACAAGTAGCCACATGCAACTTATTCGATAAAACCCTATTAATAATCAATGTCTACGTTAAATTAATGTATATATTAATTAGGGCTTTCACTCTCCCAATTGAAAGTCAGCCACATACATCGATAAATCGATTGCATAAACCCATAATTAATAATATACCAAATTGCACATAATTGATTCATTAATGTATATAATTGGAGTCTTCCCCAATTCAAGATTTATCGTAAATAAACATGTGATAAATATATCTTAACAATTAAACAATTATCAAAGCAACTATCCATGACAAACATGCATGTATCATCATGTATATATCATAACAATTATACAAATAGTCACAAGATCGCATATCAATAATCCCATGTCACATAACAAATTATTCATGAATTAATCACGTAACATATATATTAATTTTAGGTTTCGATAAGGTTAGCAAACAATTTTCAAACCCTAAAAAATTTTTAATGTGTGTCGACTAAAAAACATAATGGGGTACGCCCCAAAAAAAAATTAATCGACCCAAAAAAAATAATAATCCAAAACCCTAGTTAACCATATCAAACAACATACAATTATTCGTTTTTTACGCGTTTAGTAATTAATTACTCATTAAAACAAATGACTCGTGATGCCACAGTTGGATTTATATAACATGACAATCAATAAATAATCACAAAACATCAAAGTATACATGCGGAAGCGTATATGATTTATTAACGAATAATTAATTAACATAAACAAGAATATGCGTACCTTACTTGATTCTAGCCGAACAAGAATCAAATCCACAAACTAGCAATTAGGAAGATCCCTAATTTGATTTAATTGGGATAATGTGAATTACCCCTAAACGTTTTGTAATTCAATCCAAAAATACTAACAATATTGTGTTAGTACCACTTTCTTGTACACACGTACTATACCGAATTAAAGCAATGCTAGTTTTAATCAAACAAATAACTTGGTTTGGAAAATCAAAGTGATCGACCACCTATGGAGGGTGTCGACCGGTTTTAAGCTCAAAAACACACACAGACTTTTTTAGGTTTAGCAAAATGAGTACAAGAGATAAATTACAAACACCCTTGGTTTTGTATTTATACCCAAACTAACTTGGTGAACAAGTTTGAGTTGTAGTTGGGTTGGGTTTGGGTCTCCCTTGGCCGATCGGTTATCACATCCCAAAGGGGATTCTAGAACCTTCCCAATATTTACAACTTAGTCATTTTCCAATTACATTTAACGACCGTTAGTCCATTACAACTAATTAGTTAACGTCCGTTAGTTATTTCATTTAATTAATAAATAAATACAACATTTATATTTAATTATTAACTTTAATTCTCATACGTAAAGTGTGCAATCCCGTGGTCTCGAGTTCAATCCTAACTCACGTCTACTAATTTATATCCATAAAACCAACATATCTTAGGATTCATTTAATGTTTTATCTAGAATTTCTTAAAACGTTGAATCATCAAATGTAAAACCTGAATTTTACAATCATACAAGATTTATATATACAGCACTTTGAGGGCAAACGCGTCGCTTAGTTGGTTTCAAGACTTTAAAAATAAGCTAACAAAACCCTAAACTTAATGGACGCACCTTAGGCCTTTAGGCCTGAGCCTTAACCTATCAGCTAACATCAAGGATACAACTTCTAAAGAAATGATCATGCATGTTTACGAAAGTGGCATGGATGCACACCCTTCTAAGCGTATTACATGTTGATCGTGGAGCGGGGGCGTATTGTTTGGTCAACGTTGCTGGTCATCAACGCTTTTGTAGAAAGATTGGATATGTTGTCGTGGTGCTTTTCCTGAGTCACTCATGAGATTTAGTATTTGTTATTAATTGGTTTGTTTTTTAGCTTAAGCTTAGTCACATTTCTTGATGCTTGAATGCTTTTGTATTTATTTGTCTCGTCGGATGCATTGTTATGCTAGGCTCGACTATTAAGAAAAAAGTTCTTGGAAGGAAGCACATTGTAGCCATGCATGAGATCAGATGCTTTTATATTTTTGCAAATTTATACATACAATATGCCAATATATGATAAAGAGCTGTGTTTCGGTGATACTTATATATTCAATTTAATATCTATATATGCATTCGTCACTCGTACGTACTGTATGTTATAATCATTCTTGAACCACTAATTGTAAAACCACGAAAATAGTCCAATGATGTTACGTCTATAGCCATAAACTTTATCCCACTGAAAATGAAGATCATTTGGTGAAGATGCTCTTATTTTTAGTTTATCTACAAAACTGAACAACTTTAAATTTATCATCTAAGAATCCTATAAACTAAATAATCGTGTTAGCATCTTGATGCGATATCATATGTCCATTCTAGTGGGGTTAGAGTTGGTCAACTTCCACCTTTGTTGCCTATAGTCCTTTAATATTATGTACAAAACCTATATGGCAGACGTTTGAAGTTTCCGAATATACTATAAAAAGTTAAAAACATCTGAAAGACGTCATTATAAAATAATCTCAACAACGTGCAAGTGCGTAGGTACTAATTAAGTTCATCACATATAACTCGAAAAAGCTATTAAATGATAGATTAGAAGACCCAACCCAAGATGCGTGGGGTTGGGTTTTAATGCTTTCACCTTTTATAAATATCTTTATAAATATCGTATGAATGAAATCATATCACCTATGGTTTTCATTAGCTAACAAAAGCTAGCGATTAACAACATCGAATGATTTTAGTATTTGAAAATGCATTAGTATTTTGGTGCATTGTAGATATCAAACTTGTAATAACTTGAGTATAGATGTTCTTGCAAGAAATGAATATATATTGTTAGGATGTTGTTGTGGTGAAAATGTGAAACGGTAAAACTAGAATTTTGCTTGAAGTGGAAGGTGTCGGTGTCGGTCTCATTAGAGACAAGCGTGGAAACTTGCAATTATTGGGATTTTTATATGGAAAACGTAACTATCGAATTATGTTCTCTCATTTTTCAACCATCTTATTAAATGCATTGTTTTTCCAAGTTGGTGACAAATAGTAGCCGTCTTAATTTGTTGTACTATAAGTCAAATGTTAGATAAAATAGTACGTTCAAAAGCATTACTCTGTATACGAATAACTTCCTACTTATTTACACTTTACTTTTAAATTAATGTAAAAGCAAGGGGTGTAGTGAATTTTGGATCTCGCCGTTCTGACGTGAAACTCTCGACACCAACCATCTTTGCCGCTACCTTGCCGTTGCTTCCTCTTTGTTGCAGTGAAGCAGAAGGCTAAGTGGGAACCAGGGGGTTGTGTATGTTGTGGTGATCAAAACGATACCAATGTTTGATTTGTACATGATCTAAAATATCGTGGTATGTGTGTGAGCTCGTTCCAAGAAAATTGAGAATCATATAACTTATATTGATTCGTTGTTGTACAGTGTAAGCAAAAGTTTTAAATTTTGCCTAAAAATGGGGGTGTGAATAGTAATACGTAATTAATCCTTGATTAACGTTTATTAATAACTGGAGATTTTCACAGGATGTTACATCATGTATATTTATGACGTTCTGAGACTCTTCAAGAACCTCTCGTGGTGGAAGATTCGTAAACCACTAAGAAGGCGTGGGATCTCATTGCTACTATCTTTCATGACAGCAAAAGAACTTGCACCGATTTCCTTGAAAGCGGATTTAAGGTAATTAAAACTTGGAGACTTAAACATCGATGCTTACTTTCGTAAGATTGATTCCACTGCCACTATTTTGACCAGTATTGGGTCTCCTATTAGCAATGAGGACATTGTTACTTTTTCTCTCGAAGGGTTAACGATAAATATGAGAATGTTTATGGCATTATCGTTCATCGAGAACCCTTTCCCGATTTCAAAACCGTTCGCTCCATGCTCACTACCGAGGAGATGAGATTGAAGTCCAAGTCTCAATCTCTACACATCGACTCTTCTTCCCCATCTCCTATGATTTTGCTAACGGAATCAGGTAATAACACGAGACGCTCTATTGTTAGCCATGTTAAGTCTTCCAAGCCTTGTTTCAATTTTACTAAGGTTTTTTTTGTCATTTTAGTGATAATTTTAAATTTGTACACGGGGATTCATCTAATGGAGTGCATGGTAATACTTCCCTTTGATCTCATAACGTTGTTCGTCCCACTTATTTACCCACGCCTACTCATAACTTGACTCAAAGTCAAATGATGGCACTCATTCAAACTCAACAAGGGCTTTTAACACAACTTAGGTATAATGGAAATCGAACCTTGGGAAAGCCTACCATAACTACTAGAAAACAAGTTAATGTGGGACACTCTACTACAACCACTTTGAATCTTGTGCCGTTTACTACCGGGCCCTATGGCCCAGTTCAGCTGGTCTCTTCTCATGTCAGTCCACCAGGCTTCCTACCCCATCAGTCCACTACTAGCCCACCCTTTGCTGCTAACGGGCATGTCTATTACCAACCGGCCAAACAGGCCTACACTTCGGGTCAAACTACTACATCGGTACATGCTAGTACAGTTTTGGGACAATCGGGTTCTACAGCTGCCACGGGACACGAGACTATTTTACCGCATGCATTTAGTACCATGACTCTTCAAGATTATACCGCTGGTGCTTGGAATATGGATACAAGTGCAAGCCCTCACCTTAATGATTATTTTAATAGTCTTAGTGATGTTTTTAATATGTGCATCTATTCATCTGTCTTGATTGGTAACGGTTATTCTATACCTATTATCAACACTTGCCATAGTGTTTTGCCTACTCCTCATAGACCCCTTCACCTTAATAATGTTCTTATCACTCCTAACATTTTCAAAATTTTAATTTGTGTTCATCAATTTGTTCGTGATAATAATTTTACCGTTGAATTAAACGCTTTTTGTTTTTCTATTAAGGATTTCATGACCCGGCAGGTGCTTCTCTGATGTGATAGCACGAGGGATCTTTACCCGGTCACGAAGCCCTCCGCCATTCCCTATTCATTTCATTCCAGTCATCACACATGATACTAGCGACTTGGACATCCAAGAAGTAAAGTGTTACGAGGTCTTGTTTCTAGTAATTTTATTTTGTGTAATTAAGAGAAACCTCTCGTACTTTGTCACGCTTGTCAGCTTGGTAATCACGTGAGGCTTCTATTTTCGAGTTCACAACATTAGTTAAGTCTTGTATTGACATTGCTCACTTGGATTTGTGGACTTCACCACTCTGAGTCTTTCAAGTTTTAAAAACTATGTTTTATTCTTGGATGATTAGTCGCATTAAGTTTGGGTTTATCCTTTGATTAATAAATCAGATGTCTTGTCTAAATTTGTATTGTTTCATAACTTTATTAATACTCAATTTAAGGGTGAAATCAAGTCATTTCAGTGTGAGCATGGTGGTAAATGACAACCACGCCTTACATAACTTATTTGCCTCTAAAGGGATCCAATTTCGTTTTTCTTGTCCAGAGACCTCCAAATAAAACGGTAAGTCTGAAAGCATGATATGAACCATTAACAACCTTATTCGGATCCTACTTTTTCAAGCTCACATTCCTCCTAATTTTTTGGTTGAAGCTCTCAATATGGCTATACACTTGTTAAATATATACCCTCGAGTGCTATTATCAATGAAACACCTCATACACATTTGCTTGGCACAAACCCGAACTATAGCTTTTTACGCACTTTTGGGTGTTTGTGATAGCCGTATCTTCATACCCCTCACAAACTTGCACCGAGTGCTACACCATCAATTTTTCTGGGACATGCTTTCAACCATCGTGTGTATTGTTGTCTTGACTTAAATATGAATAAAATTATTATTTCAAGACATGGTACCTTTGATGAGATGATTTTCTGTTTGGCTTTATGACACCCACCTCGCCTCTCTCCTATAAATTTTTAGATGAGCCATCTAATGTTATTACCCAACTTATTCGTTCATCACCCACACATACCCCGCCAAGCAACCATGCTCCTCTCGCTAGTGAGGAACCGATTTTACAACCCCAAAACTCTACACCTGTGTCACCGGCCCAACAACCTAACAACCCACTATACATAGCCTAATAACTTCCTACTTCACCCTATTCATCGACCCAACACCACCCTTGGTCACCACCAGCGTCGGCCCAATTACAATCTACACATCAATCCACAAACCTTGATAACTCAAACCCAATTTCAGTTCATTCTATGGTCACACATTTTCGTGTCGGGTCGAATCGTCCTCTAGATCATCTAAATCTTCATGTGTCTACCATTTCACCTTTACCAAAATCGAATAATAATGTGTTTAATGATCCTAACTAGAAAAATGCTATGTATGATAAATATATTACACTTATTAAAAATAACACCTGGATACTTGTGCCTCGCCTAACGGATGCGAACATTGTTCGTTGTATGTGGTTATTTCAGCATAAGCACTTAACATATGGCACTCTCAGTCGCTACAAGGTTCGTCTTGTAGCGAATGGCAGCACTATGTCATTGATATTCATGAGACTTTGAGTCTGATTATTAAACCGGCTACCATTCAGACTGTACTTAGCTTAACTACTTCTTGACATTGGCATGTTCATCAACTTGATGTCAAGAATGTTTTCTTGCATGGTGATTTATCTAAGACAGTTTATATGCATCAGCCTCCTGCATTTCGGGATTATGCACATCTTGACTATGTTTGTTTATTGCAATGATCACTTTACGGTATTAAAAATGCCCCTTGGGCTTGGTTTCAGCCATTTGCTTCGTATGTTACATGTATTGGTTTTACTCATAATCTTTGTGACTCATCCCTATTTATTTACAAATATGGGACACTGCTTACTTTTATATGTTGATGATATTGTTTTGACTGCCTCCTCTTAGGCATTGTTATAACAGCTTATTGCCTCATTACATCAGAAGTTTTATTGGGAATTGTTGAGTTGAAGATTACAAAACCACGAGCAAGAATGAAGAAAGAAGAAACAATGAGGGTTTATCATATAAATAGTTAGCTTTTCTAGTAAGCTAACATTAGGGTTTCATGTAGCCTCCCTCTCCTATATAAAGAGGGTAGGCGTAGGTTACAGATCACATCTTTTCAATTCATTTCATAGTAGACATCTCCTAATGAGAGTCTAAGAAAACGCATAGAGCGTCTTGTAGTAGTAGTAGTAGTTTATTTTTCAATAAATAAAACCTTATTAGTGATATTGATTTGATGTTAGTATTCCTCTAAGGAGTGTGTAACAACTCACTTGCCGAATCAACTAGCCCCGAAAATGGATGGCGCTTAAGCGCGCGACCTACACCTGGCCGTCGGGGCAAGAGCCAGGCCCTGATGAGTAGGAGGGCGCGGCGGTCGCTGCAAAACCTTGGGCGTGAGCCTGGGCGGAGCGGCGCGGCCGTCGATGCGGATCTTGGATTCAACAATTGGTTTCAGAGCTTCGTGGCTCTCGATCTAGGGTTTGTAAGGTTTTTCTCTAATTAGGGTTTTTGCAGCAAATCTGAAAGGTAGCAGGCAAACAGAAGCAATTTTGATGAAAAGGCAGACTCGTTTTGAGTCCATTCAGCAGTTTATATATTGGTGATTTGATGGGATACATGAGTGATTTGACGGCAGTAAATATCAAAATTGGTCGGTGTTTTTTTTGTGTGATGTGTAGGGCTGCTCTTGCAAGGTACTAAACTATTTTGTTTCATTTTTCGTTTATTCAATTGAATTGCATATCCTTCCCTTTATCGGTTGGGCATAGGACAAATTGATTGATGCGTTCACATGAATATGGGTTGAATCACGTGGGTTTTAATGAATTTAGTATTCGTGATGTTTGTTTAGCGCTGGTCCCCACGTGATATACTCGAGAATGTTATTGGTTATTATGATACTCATGTGGAACTGGTTAATTGAGATAATGGTTGACGGGGGCCCCATTTGGTATGTACTGATTTTATTTCAAAAAATTCATTTTGATCGGTGGTACTTGTTTGTGGCTCGTTTTTCAATGGCTGTCTCGATTTGTGATTAGTTTGTACTGTCGTGGTCCCCACTCGGTTGTGTTTCTAGTCCCATTACTGCTGATTGTGTTAAATTGGTACTGAGCACGTGGGCTTGGGGCTATTTAATTGGCTACATGATATCCTACTAGTTGATTATTAATTGTGGGACTTGTTATTGGTCTCACTTTATTACTACTGATATCATAATATTATTCTTACTGATGGTCACGTGTTACTGCTGGTCCCTAATACCCTAGTCATCACGTGATATTGAGATACCCTCACAAGGTTTGTATATTCAGTGTGGTGCGATCCATGGTTAGTACGGTGGTCATGCTTTTTAATTGGTCTTACGTTATTTATGATCACGTGTTTGTTTCTACTGACATTATATTTGAAGATCAATTGTTGCTGCTGATGGTTCACATAGGGTATATTTTTTATTGGTTAAACAATACTGGTGGATCACGTAGGTTATGTGGACCTTCAATATTTTTCTTGTGCATTGGTGTGTATTAATTTTGTTTCTTCTCAGTGGATGATGATATCTGCTGTTGTGGATTAATTTGTTTTGGCATTTGGTACTGTTTGAATATACAGGTAGAAGATAATTAATACTGGCAGCGTGGGAACTTAATTCTGGTCGGATAACATTTATACTGTTCATGATCGGTTGTTGTACATATTTATTTCGGTCTTGACAGTTGGTCTTCTAATGTTTTACTAATCTTGGTGAGTTGAATTTTTATTCAACGATGAACCCTAGTAATTAACATATTTTCGGCTTGATTTGATGTTCCTACTGGTTGCATATTTTTGTTTCTTGACGGTTCCTGCTGGTAGATTATTCGGTTTCTGCTGATCTGTTTCTGCTGGCGGTATTAGTTCCTGCTGATCTGTTTCTACTGCTACTGGTTGTTTTGGAGTTCCTACTGGTTGATCAGGTGCGTGTCTTATCATATCTCAAATTGAGCAGGAGACACTTTTGAGATAACTTGTTCGTACATTAACGATGTGACAAAGACTTGATGATTCTAGTGAAGGGGTGAGATCTACAAAAGGTACTTAATGCTCGCATTTGCTATCACTTTAAGGAGTTACATTGTAGTGCTCAGTGTTAGTGAAGGGGCGAGATCTATAGAAAAGGTGCTTAATGCTCACATTTGCTAGTGCATCATCTGAGTTTGGAGTCACCTGGATAGTACAAGATATAAGACGCATGCTTTGGTATTTCTACTGGTTCTCCATTATTACTGGTAGACTATTTTGATGCTGCTGCTGATTTGATTTTTCTCATTGTTTCGTTTTATTTCTTTTGTTTAGTAGTGTGTAAAAAATAAAAAAATAAATAAATAAAGATGGTTAGTATATTTTAAGGGGAAGCTTATTACTTACCATCTACATGCATCACTTGAGGGGAAGCGTCTACGAGTTGCACAAGACCCCTCTTAGCAAAAAGGGGAAGAAGATTAGTAGATGTGCAGCGAATTATTTGTGATGACATGTTTTTAGCATTGTTTCTTCATACATGTTGTTTTGTACTACCAAGAAACTGGAACTTAACCTAGTCAAATTCCAGTTTAGGGGAAGATTGTTGGGAATTGTTGAGTTGAAGATTACAAAACCACGAGCAAGAATGAAGAAAGAAGAAACAATGAGGGTTTATTATATAAATAGTTAGCTTTTCTAGTAAGCTAACATTAGGGTTTCATGTAGCCTCCCTCTCCTATATAAAGAGGGTAGGCGTAGGTTACAGATCATATCTTTTCAATTCATTTCATAGTAGACATCTCCTAATGAGAGTCTAAGAAAACGCATAGAGCGTCTTGTAGTAGTAGTAGTAGTAGTTTATTTTTCAATAAAGAGAACCTTATTAGTGATATTGATTTGATGTTATTATTCCGCTAAGGAGTGTGTAACAACTCACCTGCCGAATCAACTAGCCCCGAAAATGGATGGCTCTTAAGCGCGCGACCTACACCTGGCCGTCGGGGCAAGAGCCAGGCCCCGATGAGTAGGAGGGCGCGGCGGTCGCCAAAAACGTTGGGCGTGAGCCTGGGCAGAGCGGCCGTCGGTGCGGATCTTGGTTTCTACAAGTTTTCTATGACGGATCTTGGTTCGCTTAATTATTTTTTGGTTATTTTTGTTGTGCATGATTCAACGGGAATGTTCTAATCTTAGTGTAATTATGCTGCTGAGATTCTTGAGAGGGCTCATATGGCTTATTGCAATCCCTGTCGAACCCCAATTGATATTGAGTCCAAACTGGGAGCTGATGGTGATAAGGTATCTGATTTGATGCTATATCGTAGTCTTGCTGGAGCTCTTCAGTATCTTACCTTTACTCGCCCAGATATTTCTAAAGCAGTGCAGTAGACTTGTCTTTATATGCATGATCCTTGGGAGCCTCACTTTTTGGCTCTTAAGCGGATTTTGAGATATGTTCGTGGTACTATATGTTAATGCAAATAAATCGTAAAAACGTTTATTAATATTTCTCGATCTCTCTAAGTTTTGTCGATAACAACATAAAATTATATCAAGTACAAATCTAAAATATTAGATGTTACTATATCAATTTTTACCACTTACTTACATTTGTTAAGTTATATATTGTTTTGGAATAATAACTAATGTATGTGAATGTGTTGGGTAAAATCCAAACCTATAACCTATAACCCATGACCCATGACCCATGACCAATGGCTCATGCTCATTGCATCATGCATGACATCAAAATGGGTAAAATCCATGACCCATGACCCAAAGTATGTATTGCATCATGTATGACATCATGTTCGGTACCCATGGCCCATAGTCGATAACCTATAACCCAAAACCTAGTATTTTAACCCAAAATCCGGACTGGACAGACCCATTTGCCGGATCCATTGGATTACACTGACCGGATCCCTCTGGTAAGGGATCCGGCGGAACCGGCTGAACAGTGGATAGTTTTTCCTATAAATAGTGAACCATTTCTTCTTGACTAACCACCCGTTCTTGTATAATTCTTATCTCGTTATTATATCTCTCTAACCACAGATCCAAAGACCATTCTTATATCTTTATTCTTATGTTTCTTGAGGTTTTTCTTAGAAGACGAGATCACATTTCTTGAATACGAGTCATTCATGTTTCAAGAGAAGAGTTTTCTTGGCTTCTTCATCACCACAAGACCACTGAGTTGTCTCTTTTTGTTGATACTTCTTCTTGTATTCATAAAGTAATTTTGATAGTTGTGTAGTTGTGTTGGATTGGTTCTTCCATGTAAAGGACCCTGTATTTAGTTTAGTACCGGAAAAAGTGTGTTTACGTTGTGAGGTTTCTCCACAGGTTAAAGGGGCTTGTTGAGATAGTGCTTAATACCTCTCGAGTTGGGTACTCGGGGAGTGGAGTAGGGTAATGAAGGTGTCTTTGTAGCTAAAACACTATAAATCATTGTGTTACACTTCTATCCTTTTTCTCTCTTTACTATTCTCGTATTTACTTTTCATACTAACTTGCATTATCTATATCTTGACATCCAAAGGTTTCACATACTATCAGTCTTAAAATACTTGTAAACTAAATTTAAATCGGTAAAAACTATTCAACCTCCCTTCTATTCTACAATTTCCATCAAGAGCAGGTTTTCTAAAAAAAATTAAGTAAATTGTATTTTAAAACTTTTTCGATCAAATGGATCTCGAAAACTACAAAGAATGGCAATCTATGCAAAGACCACCACTTTTTGAAGCTAACAGTTTTTTATATTGGAAAAATAGATTTGAAACATATGTGAAATCTAAAGATATTGATCTTTGGAATATTATTGTTGATGGGGATTATGTGCCGGAATTTGAGAGTATCTCTACCGACAAAAATGAGGTTGTTTCCTTGAGTCTAAAAGATGAACAAAAGAAAATGCTTTCTAAAAATAATGAGGAAAAGATGTTTCACAACGCGTTACCTAAAAAGGAATACGAAATAACTTTCATGCATATAACGGTTAAAGACATTTGGAATTGTTTCATGATTACTCATCAAGGAAACAAACAAGTTCAAAACAATAAAATTGATTAATTTATTCAACAATATGAACAATACTCAATATCGGATGATGAAAGTATTGATGATGCATTTGCAAAGTTTAATACTATTATTACTTCATTACAAACATTTGATGAAACTTTTTCCAAGCGTAATCATGTCAGGATATTCCTAAGAGCACTTCCGGCAAAATGGATACCGAAGGTAACGGCAATAGAGAAATCAAAAGATTTGACAATCCTTTCTCTAGACGAGATCATTGGAAACCTCAAGCTCTATGAAGTTGTGTTGGTAAAAGACTACGAGGCCCCAAAAGAAAAGAAAGAAAAGTACAAGTCACTAGCTCTAAAGGCCAAAAAGGAGTCAAGTGACGAAGACACCTCATGCCCGGATAGCGAAGATATAGAGTATCCTATGGCGGTAAGAGACTTCAAGAAATTCTTTAGAAGAAGAATGATAAGGATTTAAAACATACATTTTTAGGGGGTTATTTAAGCGTTAAACTAATGTGTTTATGATCAAATATTGCCTAAATTCGTTCTTTTCACTTTTTAGGTGCTTTGGAAGCAAAAGATGAAAATCATGCATATTTATACAAAAAGGGATGAAAATGTGAAGAAAACGACCAAGTCATGAAAAGTTTGGAAAAGCGCACCAGAAGGCGTCACAACCCACAAGGTGATGCCGTCACTTGCAAATGAAATGACCAAAACAACCCAGATTTTACTAGAGACGGCTCAGTGTAAAACTGAAGAAGGCCATCACTTATTAAGAGAGCTGGAATTTTCTGTGAAGATTACAACATGACGGCTTGGAAAAATCAAAGAGGGACGGCATCAAAGAATTCTAGACTGCGTCTAAAGTCATAAAGCAACACCATCACAAGTTTGACTTGGAAGAGACGAAACCCTAATGGCGGGGACTTGACGGGCGTCACAGTTATAAAGTGACACCGTCGCATCTGTAATCCTATATATAATTTTAGAATATTCTGCATTAAGTGTGCACACTTGGAGAGTAACTTTGGTTTACGAGTTTTATTTAGTTTTTACAGTCTTTTTAGGGTTTTTACACCCTCTATCAATAAGAGATAAATCTCTTAATCTCTTCTATCATTATCTTTAATTCATGCTTGATTATGGTTGCTTGTTTCTTTATCTTTAATATGTCTAGCTAATTTAACATAGTGTTTGCATAGATCTAATAAAACATAGTTGTTAACTATTTATTGTCGTCTCTTGTTTAAATGGTTGTTACACGTTAGGTTAGGAAAACTTGCTTCTTCCTTTAGTGTTGCGAGCTTGAACGTCCTAAACAAAATATTCATGTCCTAGATTGCACTAGTAGAATTTTCATTGTGTTTATTGCGTGAATTGAGATTGTTGATAATAGCATATTTGGGGGAGATAACTTAGGTTACTTAGCGATCTCGGTTTCTTAGAGGAGATCAATACATTCAAAGAGTTAGGGCATTTGGCACCTCCTTACGAATAACGGAAGACAACATGCCAATTAAACAAGGATGTGACAATCCAACTAATCAGTAAGAGATAACTACGAAGTAATGAAATATAAGTAAACATGCTCTTACCTATCATAAGAATTTCATTTACTTTTATTTGCAATTTAGTTTTAATAATTAGTTTTTATCAATTTAATTAGTAGTTTTAATTAGTTGATAATCAAACCTCCAATCCAAATA
Organism: Chrysanthemum makinoi; assembly: GCA_910596185.1. Classification (NCBI taxonomy): domain Eukaryota; kingdom Viridiplantae; phylum Streptophyta; class Magnoliopsida; order Asterales; family Asteraceae; genus Chrysanthemum; species Chrysanthemum makinoi. The sequence goes on along the minus strand of OU343222.1, from coordinate 247,158,047 downwards.
CCGAGATTTTACATTGCTTTCATAAAATATAAAAATACAAAAAGAATCATCACTCATGTCAAACGCTTTACGCACGTTGTACTCACTCAGACCTTGAAAGATCTAGCACTCGTAGATCGTTAGTGTTGCCTATGTAATCATAAGCAAACTAATAGAAAATCTCTACAACTCGTGTTCTAAAGCGGAATGTAAACACAAGCTGTTATCACTAAGAACACTTAGATCCTCTATGGATCCTTTTATTCACTGAAACTCTATGTTTCGGATACCTATTACAAACTATATGGTTCCTTTTATATACAAGGAACCCTAATCTCTTACTACCCAAACGACTAAACATCTTTGCATGCATTTAATGTCTAATACATTAAAACAACTATAGAGCAATACAATAATACCCATGCTGACCTTGGGCGCTTAAAAGATAATAATGAGTTTAGCATTTAATTCATAAGGCATGCTCGATCCTAGTCACTTTCACTCTTCAGCTGTAACATGGCAACGCTTGTACTTCTTCAGTAGAATCACTTCTTCAGCAGAAACTGCTTCTACTTGTGAGAAACCTTCGGCAATAATGACAGCAGAGTCCTACTTCACATAATTCCCAACAATCCTCCCCTAAACTGGAATTTGACTGGGTTAAGTTCCAGTTTCCTACCTTGATAGATCTTAGAGACTTCAATACATGAGGATTGTTCTCAAACATCAGTAGCAAAGAACTAAACCAAAATCATCTCTATGATGAGCAAACTTTGAAACGCCAGGTCTTTGCAGCAACACATGACATAATGTACATCAATACTTATCAGTTGCATACTATTCTCATCACATCCAGGTGTGTTAACATCTGAGAGAGGTGAATCATTGAAAATAATGGATTTGATGTCTCTTTACCATTAGCCATTACTACTGGAGTAGCCAGATGTTTAAGTTCGTAAACTATGGTACATTGATAACCATCTGATTTATGAGCAAATCAGCAACTATATAAACGGATTTGAGGTGTCTTTACCTGTAGCCGTTTGCTCAGGACTAGTCAATTCTTAGAATTGGTGAATTGATAACCAAATATGGAGATAGTTGCCTTTACCACAATCCATATACGTGTGGGCTTGCCAATTCTTGGATTCCAAAAGGAATAGACCATGGTGAATTGAGGACCATACAACTCTCAAAGAATTAAGCATGGTTGGTTGCAGACCCTATGATTTTGAGCGAACCATTACAGCTATTAACAGATTCGACATGTCTTTACCAAAGCTGTACCCTTTGGACTAGCCAATTCTTTGATACACACAAGGTATATCTGGTGAGTTAAAAACCCTCAAAGACAAAACTGCAAAAGAATTTTTTTTTAACTAAGAAACTAACAAAACAAGAACTACAAGGTAAAACAAATAAGACCAAATACAATTCTCTCTGAGGCATATGCCTCCCCTTAAACTAGGCAAGCAAGGTTAAGCATCCCAATATTGACCACTAGGTGTTGAAACCTTGGTCCATCAAAAGCTTTAGTTAACAGATCTGCCACATTATCATCTGTATGAATTTTAGCCACATTTATCAAATGTTTTTCATATATATCTCTTATAAAGTAGTGTCTGATTTCAATATGTTTGGTTCTACTGTGAAAAACTGGATTTTTGACAATGCATATGGTACTCGATTATCAATAAAAGAGTTGTGTTCATGAAGTTATACCCATAGTCCAAAGAATGGTTTTGGATCCATAGTACTTGCCCACGCAGTTTGCAGCAAACATACTCTGCTTCAGTAATTGAGGTAGCCACAACGGTTTGTTTCTTGCACTGCCACGAGATCAATCTCTTTCCAAGGAATTGACAGCCTCCAGTTGTGGATCTCCTATCCAGATTTGCACCAACATAATCACTGTCACTATATGCTTCCAACTTAAAAGGAGACTCTTTTGGGTACCAAAGGCCCAAAAGAGGTTGGCCTTTGAGGTACTTAAAGATCTTCTTGACAGCATTGAGATGGGAAGTAAGTGGAGTGACTTGATGTCGAGAGCACACACTTACAGCAAAGGTAATATCAGGCCTTGAAGCTGTTAGATACATTAATGAACCAATCATAGATCTGTATAAATGAACATTCACGGGTAGATCTGGATCATTGTTGGCTTTTGTTTTTGGAGCTTCATAGGGTGTTGTGGCAGTCCTGATACCTTCCATGCCGAATTTCTTCAACATGTCCCTCACATATTTATCCCGACTGATAAATATTCCATCCTGTTTCTGCTGAACTTGGAGACCCAAAAAGAAAGTGAGCTCTCCCATGGCACTCATCGAAATTCTCCTTCATCGATCCTCGAATTCCCTGCACCAAGCTTCTTTAGTGGATCCGAAAATGATGTCATCCACATACACTTGCACAAGTATGATATCTGTCGAGTTCTTCTTCAGAAAAAGAGTTTTATCAATGGCACCTCTTCGTAGCCATGCTTCAGAAATGATGAAAGCCTAGCATACCGGCCCTTGGTTCCCGATGAAGTCCATAGAGAGCTTTAACGACCTTGTAAACATGATTAGGATGATCCGGGTCTTCAAATCCTTTGGGTTGAGTGACATAAACTTCCTCTTCAATCTCCATACGAAAGGCACCTTTAACATCCATCTGATACAACATGAAGCCCATGTAAGAGGCATATGCCAAGAAAATTCGAATGGCCTCTACTCTTGCAACAGGTGAAAACACTTCATCATAGTCAATCCCTTCCTCTTGCCTGTAACCTTGAGCTACTAATCTTGCTTTGTTCTTAATCACCACACCCGTGCATCTCTTTTGTTTTTTAGAATCCATTTAGTTCCAATAGCATATTTCCCATCTGGTAAAGGTACCAAGATCCAAACTTGTTGGTTCTGAAAGCGTTGCATTTCGTCTTACATTGCCTCAATCCAGCTTGAGTCTTCAAGAGCTTGAGAGACACTGGTTGGTTCTTCTTGGGAAAGAAAACATGCAAACAGACAATGCTTGTAGTCTGTGTGATTGTCTCTTTGCTGATTTGAGACATAGGAAAGAAAAGCAACTTGTCCAAATTTAGGGCTAGAGATAGCCTTTCGAATTCTAACAGGAGCTAGAATGTCTCCAATGATATTGGATTGAGGGTGAGAAAAGTTGATTCTTTTAGTAGCAAAGTGGGGTTGACTTCAATTGTAGGTTCAAGATTCGTCACAGTTGGTACAAAAGTTGTGTCATAGGAAGGTGAGGAGAAAATGCCGATTTAGGTTGATGATTTCCAAGATCTGAAGGACTTGGAAAGCGAGTATACGGTTCCCCAAAGTCTGTGGACACTCTAGTAGGAGTAGGAGTAGTAATGCACGAGCTTTCAGCAGATTTGATGACGATGGGAGAGCGCATCGTGTCGCAGAAAAATGGTTTCCACTGACAGCCTCATTTGCAAGCTCCCCAGTCACCTTTTCAGCTTCAAGCTTAGCTGCAAATTCTTGAGTCTGAAGCCTAGCAAGGTCCTCAGCATAGTGTGATTCATCTTCACGCTCAGCAGAAGTATCTCTTGAAGAGTTACCTGCAACATTGTTAGGGGAGAAAGAAGGCACAAGTATGGGATGTTCATCATCTTCAAATTCACTTCCGAGTCGGCATCCAAGGTACCTGCATTTTTAGTGGATATTCTTGAGAACTCGCACTTTGGTTAGCCATATGTCTAGTATACCCCGGATAATCGTTAGGTAGTCGAGGTCAAAAGACCACACATGACCCTGTCCTTGAACGTTGGGCTTATCCTCCGGGTATCTCGGGTTCAACGTCTCCTCAATCTTCTTGGCATATAAGTTGTACACTCTATAAGCCTTGCTATTAGCTGAATAACCCACAATATAGCCATCATCGGCCTTCTCATCGAACTTCCCCAACGGATCACTGGTGTTTAGAATGGTCACTTGACAACCAAAAGGTTTGAGGTAATGAATGACAGGAACCTTCCCAAAGAGAAGTTCATATGGTGTCTTGAGGTGAGGTCTAGTAATGGAGACCCTGTTAAGCACATAGCAAGTTGTGCCAACAGCTTCAGTCCAAAACATAGTGGGCTTTGGAGTGCAAGCATAGATCTTGAAGCCTCAATCAAGGTCCTATTCTTTCTTTCAGCCACCCCATTTTGTTGCGGGGTTCTTGGATTGCTATAGTCCCTCTTTATCCCTTTAGACCTATAGAGGTCTATAATAATGGCATTCTTGAACTCTGTCCCATTATCACACCGAATTCTCTTAACCTTCTTGTTCAACTGATTTTCAACGAGAGTGATGAAGTCTTTTAGCACTGGAGTTGTTTCATCTTTAGTTCTTAGAAAGAACACCCAAAGAAAATCTGCTATAACCGTCCGTGATGACCAAACAATAGAACTTGTGATCAATGCTTCTGACTTGAGTTGGACCAAATAGATCCATATGTAACAGTTGAAGAGGTTCAGAGATGATGCTCACCGCAGTGACTTGACTTTGTAGGATGCTCTGAGTTGCTTCCCTTTGTTGCATGCAACACAATTATGATCATTGGAGAACACTTTGGTGGGAAGACCTTCGACAAGACCCCTTTTGGAGAGAGTGTTTATAGTTTTGAAATTCACATGAGCCATTCTCCTATGCCATTTATTGGACTCATCCAATGATGCTTTAGCCAAAGAAACAGGTGAGGTCACCTACAGGGTGAACTTCATTGAGGTTGAATGTGTATAGATTGTGAGTTCGAGGGACTCTCAGCAGAATTGAGGTACCTTCCGAAGCTTGAACTCTTTAGAAAGTACAAGACATTCATTTTCAGAGAAGAGTACCTTGTTCTTGGTGTCACAAATTTGTGAGACAGAGAACAAGTTGAAGTTCTAAAGCTCCCTAACATAGTACACATTCTCAAAGTTCAGAAGAGGTGTCTTGATTGTGCCTTTTCCAGTAATTCTACCATCACTTCCACCAAAGGTCACATTCCCTCCTTCTTCAATAGGAACAAAATTGTGCATCATATCTCTATTACGGACATACTTCGTGAATGACCACTATCAACAATACCAATATCTTTATGTTTAAGGGGATGATCCTATAAAACAAACATATTTACAAAGGAATGTTAGTATACCGAGGAGGCTCAAGTCATTGCTGACTTGAACCTGCCTTGTGGATCATTAGATTTAGGTTTAGCAAAAGAGTAAGATCCACCATTGTTCTTGGGTTTCCATTGATAGTTAGGTCTTTTATTATTCCAAGAACAACCTCCCGAGGACTTGACAATGGCCCCAACATCCTTTCCCATTTTTCATAGAGTCAACATATGCATGCCAATAACCATGTTTAAAGTATGGGCTAGTGGGTCGCACATAAGGTCTATTAGGAGATTTCCTCCAAGAAGGGTCAGTTCTAGCTTGTGGGACATATGGTGGAATAATTTTAACATTGGTCCACACTGGTCTTGGTTTCTGAAGAGCATATGCACCTGATCTTTGCTCATGAAAATCACAATCCTTAATTAAATGAAATTTACTTCCGCAAAACAAAACAAGTCTTCTTTTTGGAAGATGGATTCAACAAAGAAGATGTTCGATTACATGTAGAAGTATTTAAACCGAAAACATTAAAGGAATTGTTTTTAACAGACAAATTATGCAAAGATGTAAAAGACAAGTCTTCGGTGGAAACAGGCTTGGAAGTTGATTCCTCAGCAGCTATCCTAGAGGGCTTGTAGATAGTCTTGGGTGCAGGCTTGGGAGTAGGCTCAGGTGAGGGCTTGGGAAGGTCTGACTTATCACTTGGATCACAGTTGTAAGTAGATCCTTGATCCGATGAATTGTCACTGTCAGAGAAAGAGACAAAATCATAAGATGAGGCATCGTTGTCTGGCAAGTCTTTTGACTTTTTGCCATACAGATGGTGTGATCCATCAAAGTCAACAGTAATAGACAGTGTCAGGGGCATGAATTCACCTCTAATAGGTCCAGGGACAGTATGCAAATCACCTTCCTTTCTAAAATGTTCTAAGCCTGCAGGTGTAGATTTACACCCATCATTCCTAGCTTCCAAACCTACATACTTTTGAAAACCTAAACCTATTCCAGAGTTCATGACCGACTACTATAGAGTTATCTAGCTAGATTGTCACCTGATATCAACCATTGTTTATGTCTAGCTATTTCCTCAGCAAGTTTCTCTTTAAGCTCTAGATTCTCAGTAATAGTATCAGCTTTTTCCTTTTCAGTGCGTTTCAAGTTAATGTTTGCAATATCTAGATCAAATTGAAGCACCTTAATCTTTTCTTCATAAGCAACTTGATTCTTTTGAAACCAAACCTTTTGTCTTTCTAATGTTTTTAACGAAAGTTTATAAGCTTCATTATCAACATAGCATGCATTGTATCTAGGTTTCATAGTATCATAAGCTTCTTTTAGTTCATTGTATCTCTCACTACAACCAAATATACAGTTGTGTACCTGAGAAAGACCCATGAAGGCAAACTGATCATGCCTATCTTCTAAAGTGCACCTTGCCGCCAGACCAAGCTTCTCAGATCAGCTTTCCTCATTCACGGTTCATGAGCAACCCAGTTGACTGTTCATCCAAGGTGACTAGAGCTGCCAAGTGCTAGCTCCCTTCTCATTCTGCTGATAGGTATTGTAGCTGGTACTCTCTCCACTCTTCCTGTCTTTGCATTCCCTTGAGAAATGACCCATCGGGTGGCAAGAGAAACACTTGACCTTTCTCCTGTCAAATCGAGCTGGATCCTTTCCCTTGAATCCAAACTTCCTTCTGCCTTTTCTTCAAACCTCTTGATATCCACGAAAGCATGGCCACTTGCCATTTCACTTCATTTCTCCATCTCAAGTGGGTCCACTTGGTCAAAGTCTTCATATACCGGATGCTTTGCGAGTGTCATAATCAGCAACAAAGGAGTGAAGGACATCCTCCAATATACTTCTAGTCTTAGCTTGAGGATGTGAAGGAGTGGGACGATAGGATGATGATGGTAAATAGGATGGACTTGAAGCATGCATCATCATATTCGAGTGGGATGTCCCAACAAAGGCTGAATGACCGGAGGAGGTTGCACGGTAGGGAGATCTGACATTAGGTTCAAGAGATCTGAGTTTGTTGTATAGCTCGTCAAAAGTGAGCATGTCCAGCCCACCTTTAGCTTTCGGGGCTATACTCACATGCAACCAAGATGGAGGCAAAGATCGAAGGAACTTAGAGTTGCTATCATCATTGTCGCTTTGCATTCATGGTTTAGCTGACTCGAATCTTGTGAAACCTGTCGTATCCCTTGTGGATACCCTCTTCTTCAGAAATATTGAACTCTTGGAAGTGTTGTCTAAGCATGGACTTCCTCATTCTTCTAGACTCTTCATTACCACCAAACCTAGCTTTAAGAGCCATCCAGATGTCCTTTGCATCAACCATGTGGTGAAAATCACCTAAGTGATCTTCGTGAATTGATTGAAGGAGGATGGTTCTTACCTTGTGCTCTTTGCACGCCAAAACCTCTTCGCAGTTTTGGGAGGAGCAATGGTGAACTTACCATCAAGATCTGGGATGGTCTTCTTTAGGTCATTGCCATTTTTACTATCTCCCATAGATTCCAATCAATATTGGAGATCCAGTTCTGCTTCATTGTCCACAGATCATATTCTTCCTTCTTCAGATAAGGAAACTTGCCATTCTTGTTGGAGAGACTAAGTTTATGCATAGAGGTGGTGTTTTTGATGATGTTGTTGTTGTTGGTGTTTGTGACATCCGATTCATCATCAGTTCCAGGCATTGTGAATAAGTTTTTGGTTGTATGTGGGTGAGGAAAATAAGGTTCTCAGTATCGTAGAGACTCTCCCGAGGCTCTGATACCACTTGTCAAACGCTTTACGCACGTTGTACTCACTCAGACCTTGAAAGATCTAGCACTCGTGGATCGTTAGTGTTGCCTATGTAATCATAAGCAAACTAATAGAAAATCTCTACAACTCGTGTTCTAAAGCGGAATGTAAACACAAGCTATTATCACTAAGAACACTTAGATCCTCTATGGATCCTTTTATTCACTGAAACTCTATGTTTCGGATACCTATTACAAACTATATGGTTCCTTTTGTATACAAGGAACCCTAATCTCTTACTACCCAAACGACTAAACATCTTTGCATGCATTTAATGTCTAATACATTAAAACAACTATAGAGCAGTACAATAATACCCATGCTGACCTTGGGCAGTTAAAAGATAATAATGAGTTTAGCATTTAATTCATAAGGCATCTTGATCCTAGTCACTTTCACTCTTCAGATAACATGGCAACGCTTGTACTCTTCAGTAGAATCACTTCTTCAGCAGAAACTGCTTCTACTTCAGCAGAAACCTTCGGCAGTAATGACAGCAGAGTCCTACTTCACATAATTCCCAACAACTCACCTTAGACCTATTCGTCATACATCTCGACCTTCCCAACACTATTACCTTAGAGAACGATCAATCCCCCAAGTCTTACCTATACTACACTACAACGGTTAGGTACACTGCCTAGGAGGATTATAAAACTTCTTTGGAGGTTCGCAAACTCCGCATCAAGTTTTGGGCGCTGCTGCCGGGGAATAGTTTAGATTCGTTTTCTATCTCGTCTAGGTCTACTCACTTGATTCCTATCAAGTGAGAATTTTACTCTCATTTTATTAGTTTTCTAGTAGTCTATCTCTTTCTTTGTGCCCTTTGTTCGTAAAACTTCTTATTTACCACCATGGTGAATGAGATGCCTTTTCACCAAAACCCACCAAACCAAGACTCACCACATCTTAACCAACCACCACCAAGCCTACCTATTCTCAATCAACAAGACCTGCCAAGAGCCCGTACTCTTGGTGAATACTCTAGACCAAGCCATAAAGGCTATAGGAGAGCTTCCACATCAAGCTCAAACTACGACCCTGCGATCCGACACCATCTGGTTGGTGCAAAACGGATTTGCATTCCATGGACTTTGTTCCAAAGATCCAAATCAACATCTCAAGAACTTTCTTAAAATTGTCGATTCAATTGACCTTGATGTTGCCACTAGGGAGACAATGCGACTGCGTTTATTCTAATTCTTTCTACGTGATCAAGCTAGCAATTGGATTGAGCATCTACCCGCGGGATCTATCTCTAGTTGGCATGATCTTACTACCTGTTTCCTCGCTTAATTCTTTCCACTAGAAAGGACTACTAAACTAAGGAATGACATTTTGATGTTCCAACAACATCAAGGTGAAACTCTCTATGAAGTGTAGACTCGATTCAAGGACTTACTCCATAAAGTCCCTCACCATGGCATTTATGTTTGGCTTCAAATCCAAATTTTCTATGATCATGTCAATCTTTCCACAAGGCAAACCATTGACCAAGCGGCCGGTGGTAATTTTCGTGATCTAACCGCGGAAGAATCATGGGGAATAATAGAGGACCTTGCCCTCTATGAAAACGAATGTCGGAACGACCCCCTTGAGTTGAGAAAAACTATCAAGGCAATATCCTTGCCTTAAAATGACTCACATACTTCCGATCATAGGATTCTTAAACTTGAAGATCAAGTCAAATACCTAATGAGTTCCTATGAAGCTCCTAGACCTTCATGCCAAGTGAACAAAATAACTTCCTTGTGTGATTCATGTAATGGTCCTAACGATACTAGTGATGCACGAAACTCCACGAACAAGATTTTGCGGACTACACATCTTCACGTACCAAAAAAGTGGGAGGAAGATGGTCTAATACTAATCCCAAACCTAGGAATTTCAATGAAGCCTATGAGGCATGGAAGGACAAACCGAATTTCAATTGGAGTCGAACTCAAACCATCTAGATTAATGACTCTCCACCCCTCACTTGGTCTCAATACTCCAAATCATCCAACAAGAATTCCTAAGGTCCCCAACATGGATTAGAGGGATGATGCGTAACTTCATGACATCTCAAGAGGCTCAACTGTCTAAACGTAAGAATCAATTTAACCAACAATAAGCCGAAATGGATAGGAATATTAATAACCTCTTAAATGTAATAAACAACCACGTTGGCACCATGCCAATCAATAGAATTAATGTCATCACAATAAATCCTCCCATTGTTGAGAAGCCCTCAATTGTGAAAATAAAAAATCCGAATAAACTTTTCGCACATTCACAAAAAAGGGAAAGAAATCAAGAATCTATCCTCATCAAAATATGTTCACTTCGTCGATGTTATCACTCTAGTGCCACCAAATAGGGATAATAAGGAAAATCAAGAAACGGTAATTGAGGATAATAAGACCCCTAAGGAAGCAATTAAGGATGATCCTAATAATGAAGTAGACAAAGTTGAGGAGGATTACTTCAATAGGTTTCCAACAGAAGAGGAACTAGCCTACCATAAGTACTTAATGCACAATCCTCACCCGCCCTATGTGGAAAGATCCCCAATCATTGCGCATGACAATCCTTCAAATCTAAACATACCATGCAATATAGGACATGTGCACATATGGAAAGCTTACATTGATATTAGGTCTCCAATAAACGTTATGACTAGGACGCATTATAATTGGATAAGAAAAAGACCACTCCTACCTAGACAAGATCCTGATGAAAGTTGGCGAAAAAGTAATTTTGTTGGTAGAGTCAAGGGATTACATGTAATAGTAGAAAACTTCACTTATGTAACAGACTTCGTGTTCGTTGAGGATATTAGTTCTATAATAAATCCTAACTTATCCTATATAGTTTTTGGAAAGCCATTCGTGGAAACCTCCGAAATGACACACGACCCATCACTTGGGATAGTTAGATTTAAGGATGAGACTGACGAAATCGCTTACCAAATTCCATATAAGATTAAACAATTCCAATTGATGCCTAACTTAGAAAAGGAACTTGACAATCGATATAATATAGGAATGATGAGGATAGGAAAAGAGCTATTGATTATGTGATGAGAAAGATATTTGGGTTCTATAAGGAGTGTCTTGAATTAGGACCCAAATGCAAAACTAAGATCGAAGATGGAGGGGATGTAATGGATGGTAGCGAAGTAACGTAGGGAGCATGACTTTGAGTCTAGCTACAAGAATCGTAAATAAATAAAAGCGCTTCTCGAGAGGCAACCCATGTTTATTTGTTTGATTGTTTATTTTTAATTGTTTGTGTGTCATATATGCCTCCTCATTACTGTTTAATTTTCATGTTTCAAATAAAATTGTGAAAATGCTTTATTTTGTTTTTAACCTCATCTTAATCACATATAAAGGTATTTTGCAAAATATAAGGGTAGCGAAGATCACATATGTTTAATGAAACAAAATTGAACATGAAATTAACAATACATGATGAGCATATATTTATGTGTTTGTTTGAGTCAAATGCTTGTATCGAGTCACAATGGTTGTTTTGCAGTATTTTCCAGGTTCTTAAGAAGTAAGTTTTTCTAGAAATTTTCTAGAAAACAAAGATTAAAATTCAGTCAGGTCAATCCCGATGGCGTCAGGATCTATAACCTGACGGCGTCAGGCATTGTAGCAAACAGTTTTTCAGATTTTTGTTTTTCTATCGAAACTGAATTTCTAAAAATTTCCAAAATTTTTAATTTTTCAGAAACCTGCAAACATCTATATTGCAAGCATTATATCTTACTCGCTTTCTAGTTTATATTTGTATTATATATAGTTTTACCACTGATTTTACGCGAGGTTTCATGTTCATTTTCTTAGAATTTACAGGTTATATTGGACATAAAGATGCAAGTACACAATAAAAGCAACATTTTTTATTTATTTGTTCTTCTTGGATGAGGATTTAACCTTGATTCTGCACCGATCATACCGAGCTAATCAAGGGAGTACTAGTTTCTTTCTCTTTTTATTTACTTCTCATTATCATAACTTTGATACTTTCGGAGAATATTGGGGACAATGTTCAGTTTAAGTGTAGGGAGGGAAAAAAGGGATACCTTAGAAACTATTTGCTCGCTTGGTATTTGTCTTATCCTTTATAATAGTGTAATAAACTAAAAGAAATACTTGTTAGGGTAATTTTAGCACCAAATTTTTAATTTTTTATGACATTTATAAGCAAAACTTTAGTCCTAATAAAGCATCTCATGTATTGGAGTTATATGACTAGCACAAAATCCTTACCACTCAAATTCCACCCCTAAAATGTGAGGTTTGCCTTTAGCTATATAGGATAAAAGCATTCACTTTTAATGCTTATTGAGTATACCGGTAGTATATAGATTCTAGAACTTGTTTTTGTGATTAATTCCGAGATCGCTAGTGAGACAACATTCGTGTAGTTAGAATTTACTAAATGATAAGAGGCATTAGGATAACCCTTGTGTGAAGATCGTTGTAAGCTCTTAGACGAGGTCTAATATTATATCTAGGAACACATAATAATGAAGGCGGAATATTCAAACATAGAATCAACATTATAATGAACAAGGTTTTTATTATCATAAACTAACTAACTAACTATAATAAAGATCAAAGACTTGATCTAACACTAACTAACTAAACTCTAGGCATTTTTCCTACGCCTAGGTTCCCACACACACACACCTTTAGACGTCTACATCTCGTTCGTACTCTAAAACTAATGACCCTATGTCTCTTTATATACTAGAGACATCTAGAGTTTACAAGAGGAATCATAATACAATTAGGAAACTAAATATTCTTTTAAGCATATCTTCTAGAATCTTCCAAATCCTCCATCTTTTTGTAGTTTTCCTTCTTGTCACTTTAAGTCCTTCATGTTTCATTCTTCTTGTTTTGTATCATCAAATCTATAATAGACCCAACAATCTTCCCTATTTGATGATGACAAAACAAACACGATTCTTGTACGAACTTCCCTAGACGAAGTAGCAGAAGTTGAGATAATTAAATCTCACCATGAATGAAACATTCTTATCTTCCAATCTTCCCCTTGACTTGAACATGTCACTCAAACATCTCTTCCCCTTTTTGTTATCAACAAATAGAGAACGTATGCAAATAATGATCTTGACCACCACGAACCAATATCATACTTCCAATCTAAGACTTCCAATGCTTCAAATCGCCCACCATTACGCATCATAAGAAAAATGGATCCAAAACAGTAGAAAACTTCAACTAGCAGTAGTAATAATGATCAACAATAGTAAAAATCAAACACTTCCCCTTGAGTGATGCATGTAGATCAAATGATTCTTCAAATCTGTAAGCTTTATGTAATGATTACTTGCGAAGAAAACCGAGTATAACGAATTTGATGAAGAAGTAGAATTTCCCAAACTTGTATCTTAAATCTGTTACTATCCACGGAACTCCATACTTATACGCTTCAAATATAAGTAGACCGCAATCCCTTGACAAGAATCCTCAACTAGTATGAGACACTGAGCACTACAATGTAACTCCTTTAAGTGATAGCCAATGTGTGCATAGAGCATCATAAGAAAAATCACACATTGCTATATTCATCAAGCTAGATGATAAGAACACAAAGCAAGTAATTCCACTTCACCTTCAAATAAGTGATAAATAATCCTCTTCGTAATCAATTATTCAATGAATCAAATACAAGCCTTTTTGAATCTTTTTAAGAACATAAATTTCTTCCTGTGTGTGTGAACCAAATAACCATTATGTGTGTGTGTCATCCAAAAATCCATAACCATTATCACGCTCGACTTCCCTTAAATCGAAAACCATATGAGAAAGAATCGACCTTGAGCAAGACTTTGGAGAAGGAGCAAGACTTTCATCCAATCATCAAGTACTTTCAATAAAATCTGCATACTTTTAATGTAACAGATACTTTCAAACCTCCTCACAGTACTTTGAGAAGTAACAGATACTTTCAATAATCAGGTACTTTCAAATTCCAAGGAGTACTTTCGTGTCCAAGCAAGACTTTGCTTGTAGGGGACCAATAACGCACGATTACTTTCAAAATACACAGATACTTTCAGCATACTTTCACATAAAAGGTCAGATTGAAGATCCCTTCGGTGGAAAGTTAGATTGATATATAGAGAACATCCACCCACACTTTCGTCACGATCCAACGGTTAACGAAAAAGTTATGATCGTTTCAAAACAGGTGTTGTAACCTTACGAAAAAATCAGCAGCAGACTTCGACTGCTTATATCTTTTGATTGAGGGCTCCGATTTACAATCCCTTCGGTGAGATTAAATATAGATATACCAAGAAGCTCCAGTTCAAATTTTAGCTCGATCCAACAGTTCAATAAAAAGTTATGCCTTCCGGAAAACAGTGCTGCAGAAGTATTACGAATTTTTTACAACTTCGAATTTTTCTTCCTTCTTCTTCAAGAAAACCTTGTAGATCCCTAGATATCACGAGCCCCAGGCTCTGATACCACATGTGAAGATCGTTGTAAGCTCTTAGACTAGGTCTAATATTATATCTAGGAACACATAATAATGAAAGCGGAATATTCAAACATAGAATCAACATTATTATGAACAAGGTTTTTCATTATCATAAACTAACTAACTAAATATAATAAAGATCAAAGACTTGATCTAACACTAACTAACTAAACTCTAGGCATTTTTCCTACGCCTAGGTTCCCACACACACACACCTTTAGACGTCTACATCTCGTTCGTACTCTAAAACTAATGACCCTATGTCTCTTTATATACTAGAGACATCTAGAGTTTACAAGAGGAATCATAATACAATTAGGAAACTAAATATTCTTTTAAGCATATCTTCTAGAATCTTCCAAATCCTCCATCTTTTTGTAGTTTTCCTTCTTGTCACTTTAAGTCCTTCATGTTTCATTCTTCTTGTTTTGTATCATCAAATCTATAATAGACCCAACAATCTTCCCCTATTTGATGATGACAAAACAAACACGATTCTTGTACGAACTTCCCTAGACGAAGTAGCAGAAGTTGAGATAATTAAATCTCACCATGAATGAAACATTCTTATCTTCCAATCTTCCCCTTGACTTGAACATGTCACTCAAACATCTCTTCCCCTTTTTGTTATCAACAAATAGAGAACGTATGCAAATAATGATCTTGACCACCACGAACCAATATCATACTTCCAATCTAAGACTTCCAATGCTTCAAATCGCCCACCATTACGCATCATAAGAAAATGGATCCAAAACAGTAGAAAACTTCAACTAGCAGTAGTAATAATGATCAACAATAGTAAAAATCAAACACTTCCCCTTGAGTGATGCATGTAGATCAAATGATTCTTCAAATCTGTAAGCTTTATGTAATGATTACTTGCGAAGAAAACCGAGTATAACGAATTTGATGAAGAAGTAGAATTTCCCAAACTTGTATCTTAAATCTGTTACTATCCACGGAACTCCATACTTATACGCTTCAAATATAAGTAGACCGCAATCCCTTGACAAGAATCCTCAACTAGTATGAGACACTAAGCACTACAATGTAACTCCTTTAAGTGATAGCCAATGTGTGCATAGAGCATCATAAGAAAAATCACACATTGCTATATTTATCAAGCTAGATGATAAGAACACAAAGCAAGTAATTCCACTTCACCTTCAAATAAGTGATAAATAATCCTCTTCGTAATCAATTATTCAATGAATCAAATACAAGCCTTTTTGAATCCTTTTAAGAACATAAATTTCTTCCTGTATGTGTGAACCAAATAACCATTATGTGTGTGTGTCATCAAAAATCCATAACCATTATCACGCTCGACTTCCCTTAAATCGAAAACCATATGAGAAAGAATCAGTACCTTGAGCAAGATTTGGAGAAGGAGCAAGACTTTTATCCAATCATCAAGGTACTTTCAATAAAATCTGCAGTACTTTTTAATGTAACGCTTTGAAACCTCCTCACAGTACTTTGAGAAGTAAAAGTACTTTCAATAATCAGCAGTACTTTCAAATTCCAAGCAGTACTTTCGTGTCCAAGCAGTACTTTGCTTGTAGGGGACCAATAACGCCAGCAGTACTTTTCAAAATACAGCAGTACTTTCAGCAGTACTTTCACATAAAAGGTCAGATTGAAGATCCCTTCGGTGGAAAGTTATATTGATATATAGAGAACATCCACCCACACTTTCGTCACGATCCAACGGTTAACGAAAAAGTTATGATCGTTTCAAAACAATGCTGTTGTAACCTTACGAAAAATCAGCAGCAGACTTCGACTGCTTATATCTTTTGATTGAGGGCTCCGATTTACAATCCCTTCGATGAGATTAAATATAGATATACCAAGAAGCTCCAGTTCAAATTTTAGCTCGATCCAACGGTTCGATAAAAGTTATGCCTTCCGAAAATCTGCGAAGTATTACGAATTTTTGACAACTTCGAATTTTTCTTCCTTCTTCTTCAAGAAAACCTTGTAGATCCCTAGATATCACGAGCCTGCTCGATACCACATGTGAAGATTGTTGTAAGCTCTTAGACTAGGTCTAATATTATATCTAGGAACACATAATAATGAAAGCGGAATATTCAAACATAGAATCAACATTATTATGAACAAGGTTTTTCATTATCATAAACTAACTAACTAACTATAATAAAGATCAAAGACTTGATCTAACACTAACTAACTAAACCCTAGGCGTTTTCCCTACGCCTAGGTTCCCACACACACACACCTTTAGATGTCTACATCTCGTTCGTACTCTAAAACTAATGACCCTATGTCTCTTTATATACTAGAGACATCTAGAGTTTACAAGAGGAATCATAATACAATTAGGAAACTAAATATTCTTTTAAGCATATCTTCTAGAATCTTCCAAATCCTCCATCTTTTTGTAGTTTCCCTTCTTGTCACTTTAAGTCCTTCATGTTTCATTCTTCTTGTTTTGTATCATCAAATCTATAATAGACCCAACACCTTGTTTTATACATGTTTAAATAATTACATTGGCCACAACGGTTGATTAATTACCTCACACCCTTGCGATGTACTCATTTTTAGTACACAACACCCTTAGTTAACCCCTCAGAGCCTATCTTTTCGCAGTTCTCGTGATATTCAAGTTTCCAGAATATCCATGAAGAGCATTGTTTACAATTTACCCCCAAATTTTACACCCAAATCGCCTTAGTCTTCCTTGTATGCACTCATCTTTAGTGTATTATTGTATTATGTTAAACCCGTAGTTCAATTATCTAGTTGATTACATGGTTGCTAAGTCGAGTCATATCTTGTGTAAATACAGTTTTGGGACGATTGGGCTCATGGTTAAGGAGTATTTTATGGAGTAATGGGAAGTGATGCGTGCGGAAGGCGCGTTTGGGGTCAAAGGAAACTTCCTTTTCTTCGAGCAAGTTTTTCAACCTCCTAGGTAATGAACCTAATCATTGTAGTGTAGTATGGGGTAAGCCTCGGGGATTGATATCATTCTCTAGGGGAATAGGAATGCTAGTAAGAAATATATGACGAGAAGGTGGGGTTGAGGAGGATTCTTTTTTATCTTTTTATGGTTTTTTTTATAGAAAACTAAGGTAAAATCTTGGGGCAATTGGTTTGGGGGTGGTACTTCTACCGATTACTCTACTTTATCTAATCATCTAATTATCTAATTACTATGAGTAGCTATGTCTAATTGAAGTGTGCTCGTATGATGATTAAAGATGTGTTCACCTAGATACTATTACTCCCTAGTTATCTTTTAGTAGTCGGTTGAGTTGTCACGTCTTTTTTCTTAACGATTTGTATTCCTAAAGGTCGTAGGGTATGTATGGTCCCAAGTTCTTTGAGGTTATCTCTCGTATATGACCTATGAAGTCGGCAAGCCTAAGCTATTTCATCCATAGACCATATCATCATAAAGCATACTCAAGCATTAAATACAACGAAGATGCCTAGTTGCACTCCTAAGCCAATTTTAATTAAGATAAGAAACAACCTAACAATAATCAATAACTAGGTTTCATAGATCTAAGAAAACACACAAGTAATTTAGCTACACATGATAGACAAGCAAGCATACACACAATCAATCGAATATGAGATAGACATAATGATAATTTGGATTAATAAACTTATCTCGATGTGTAAATAGGGTATGGGACCCTAAGATATTGTCCGAGTCAGACTACAAATGAATTAGGGTTTTTTCTCCGAAAGTTTACCTCTCAAAATACAGAAAAATCGAATTATATATATAGATTTACAATCGCGACGGCGTCACCTTTTGCATTGGACGCCGTCAGCTAGCCGTCATTAGGGTTTCGTCTGGGCCAAGTCATCGATGGGATGGCGTCACCTTAGAGTTGTGACGCCGTCGGTCTTCAGTTGCGATGTCGTCTTAATTCTAGATCTCGGCCGTCTGGAGTGAAAACTATGAGTGACGCCCTCTATATTTAAAGCGTGACGCCATCAGGTTATGTGACCAGAATTTCTACTGAGTCGTCGCTTGCATGTTTTGATCAAGTCTTCATAGAGGGACAGCGTCGCCCTTTGGTTGGGACGCCGTCAGGAACTGTTGATCAGTCTTGAGTGGCTTCGATTTTGACTTTGCCATTTTCTTCATGTATGTGCTCCTTTTCGTCTAAATGTGCTTCATTCCAGCATTTTGCTTCCAAAAGACCTAAAAAGTAAAAAGGAACGAAACTAAGCAGTAACGAATATAAAATTTGTCGAAATAGGACTTAAATGACCCCCTAAAAGCGTACGTTTTAAATCCTTATCAAATATCCCTACACTTGGTATTTGCTTTTCCTCAAGCAAATGTACTTTTGACCAATTAATTTATAAGTTAGGGGGCATGAAGCATTGGTTTAAAATATTTTACAACAAGTAAAAGCACCACAATAGTCATAACAATCACGGAAATTATATACTAGCACCTCACAAGTAGTGTTTGGATTCTCTCATCTCTCGGGTTTATATGAAATATAATATGAATGGAAATGGAAGATAAACATTCATTACATGGCATAGTATATAGATTACCATAAGCTTGAGACTAGATCAAACCTCCACCGCTTTGGCGTAAGCTCCTAGGAACAACTATCTAAGAGGTCTTTACAAGTGTTGTAACGTTAGGCTTAGGGTAGGGAAACAAAGGGTTTTGTTGAATAGGGGATATTTAGTGGTGGCAAGTCAAAAATCTTATGTTACAAGCATGTAAAGCATGGCGTTGCTAAGCCAAGACTCGACTCACTAACTCTAGATAACTTGAAACAAAACAAAATATAAATTTAAAAACATAAACATAAAGATAGATGTAGGATGGTAGCCCGTATGTTTTTTTTTTCTTCATTTTTTTCATACCTTTTTACTCTACCATCCTCTACGATAACATCAAAATATAAGGGATTTATAGGAGCATCCCTACACTTGAGTTTTTATTTCTCTAACACTAATTGACCCGAATTGAAAAGATCAAAACACTTGGAGTCTTTAATTACGTAGACAAAGGGAATTTGAATTTCTCGTTCTTTCCCGTTACTCCATAAAATATTTTTTTTACCCATGAGTCCCAATTGTCCCAAAACTGTGTGTAACTAGATATTTGAACTAATGGTTTAGTAATGATAACAATAATGCACTAAAGATGAGTGCATACAAGGTAGGCTAAGGCAATTTGGGTGTACATTTGGGGGTGGGTTGTAAACAATGCTCTTCATTGATATTTCGGAAAACCGAAACATCATGAGAACCGCGAAAAGGATAGGCTTTGAGGGGTTAACTAGAGGTATCATGTACTAAATATGAGTACATCGCAAGGGTGTGGGGTAATTATTCAACTGACGTGGAAGATGTAATTATAATACAGGTTTCAAACAAGGGTTATCCTAATGCCTCTTTTCACTTAGTTATTCCTAACTACACAAGTGTAGTCTCACTAGCGATCTCGGAATGCATCACAAAACAAGTTCTACAATCTATTATACTACCTGTACATTCTCTAAGCATTAAAGGTGAATGCTTTTATACCTAAAGATCTAGGGGTGAACCTCACATTTTTGGGGTGGAATTTGAGTGGTAAACGGTTTTTGTGCTAGTCATATAATTCCTATCCATGAGACGCTTTACTAAGACTAAAGTTTAGCTCGTAAATGTCATAAAAATTTTAAATTTGGCGCTAAAATTGCCCTAACCAATATTTCTCATAGTTTATTACACAAATTACAAAGGACAAGACAAATGATCAAGTGAGTGAATAGTTTCTAAGTTCCCGTTTTATTCTCCCTCCCTACACTTAAACTGAACATTGTCCCCAATGGTCCCCGAAAGTATCAAAGTTATGATAAAGGAAGGTAAGTAAGGAAAAGAAACTATTACTCCCCTGATTATCTCGGTAGGATACGTGTAAAGTTGTGGTTAAATTCTTTTCCAAGAAGAATGTATGAGTAATAAGCTTCATCAAATGAGTGTTTCTTCTTCTTGCCAAATATAACCTGCACACTTATAAGAAAACAAACCAAACCTTCGCGTAAAATCAACGATAAAACCATATATGACACATAACTACACTAAGAAGCAAGTTAGATATAATGCTTGCGGAATGGATGTTTGCAGTTTTTCTGGAAAATTAAAACCTGGGAATTTCCAAAAATTTATAAGTTGCAAAGAAAACAAAATCTGATTAATCTGTTTCTACATAGCCTGACATCGTCAGGCTTTAATCCTGACGCCATCGGGTTGGCCTGACAGAAAGTGGTCTGTTGCGTTTTTCTGAAAAAATTCTGGAAAAATTACCTCTTTAAACCTGGAAAAATTCCTGCAAAACATCCATTATGACTTGATACAGGCATTTGACTCTAACAAAAACACACACATACACACATATATATATATCAATTTCACTAATTATAGTTCTCATGTTCATGTTCTTCAAAAAACGTATGTAATCTTCCCTACACTTATCTTTTTGTAAAATACCTTTATATGTAATTAAGACGAGGTTAAAGACAAAATAAAGCATTTTCACAAAGTCTAACATGAGAATAAACAACAATGAAAAAGATATAAGACACAAAACAAGCAAACAATTAAGCATGGGTTGCCTCCCACGAAGCGCTTTTCTTTATTTATGAGTCTTGTAGCTAGACTCGAAGTCGTGCTCCTATATCGTCTCATGCACGCTTACGTGCCCATATCTAAGCCACTCCAATGTTCTCTCATCTTTCTTGTAATCATCTCCTAATTCTAGGCATTTTTTTATAGTACCTTTCATTTTTTTCATAAGTATGTCTAAGTCCCCATTGTTTTTCTCTTTCACTAAGTATCGGAATGGGAGCCATCCGATTACATGCCTCTATAACTTTGTGTTTAAACCTAAGGTGCGTACGGGGCATTTGATAGACAAAATCCTCAACTTCACTAGAGAATATGACTAAACCATCAACCATCTGTTCATTCAACTTAGTCATTCTCTTAAAGGGTTTTCCAAATATCACTTTAGTGAGGCTTCCATCAATGAATTCTCCTAAGTTTTCTAAAACCATAAATTCAACCAAATAGGTAAAACTTCCAACAAACACATGCAAGTGAGTGACTGCATCAACAACATTGTTCCATTGATAGTCTAACTCATTCACCTTAATTTTATTATATAGATTCCTTGAGATTAAGTTTAAAGGTAAGAATGAGTTCAAGTAAGCATCAAAACTTTCAAATCCTATGTTACAAGGGAACTGCATGTTGAAGGGACTATCAACCTCAATTCTACACCTAGGGTCAAAACATTGGGAGAGGTCTTCTTCCATCTCAATCATAACTTCATCGATGACTTCCCCGTTGTCAATTTCCTCTCCGTCATCAAATTCCTCATCGGAATCCGAATCGTAGAAAGGGCTATTATGTTGCCAATTTATTTCATTATACCCTAGGTGATTTCCAAAGTGGTGAACGGGTGAAAGGTTTTGTGTAATTGCGTTTTCCATTGAGGGGTTGGGTAGTGCAAAGTTTCTCCGGCGATAGATGCGAATCATGGTGAGTGATGAGATTTACGAACAAAAACACAAAGAATGGGGATAGACTACAAGGAAGCTAATGAAAATGAGAAAAAAATCTTATTTGATAGGAATCAAGCAAGGGAACCTAAATGAGATAGAGATTTAACTAGCTATTCTATTCCCAGCAGCGCGCCAAAAACTTGATGCTCGCGGAAGACGCGTTCGGGGTCAAAGGAAACTTTCTTTTCTTTGAGCAAGTTTTTCAACCTCCTAGGCAGTGAACCTAATCGTTGTAGTGTAGTATGGGGTAAGCCTCGGCGATTGATATCGTTCTCTAGGGGAATAGGAATGCTAGTAAGAAATATATGACGAGAAGGTGGGGTTGCGGACGATTCTTTTTTATCTTTTTATGGTTTTTTTTAGAAAGCTAAAGTAAAATCTCGGGGCAATTGGTTTGGGGGTGGTACTTCTACCGATTACTCTACTTTATCTAATTATCTAATTATCTAATTACTACGGGTAGCTATGTCTAATTGAGGTGTGCTCGTATGATGATTAAAGATTTGTTCACCTAGATACTATTACTCCCTAGTTATCTTTTATTGGTTGGTTGAGTTGTCACGTCCTTTATCTTAACTCGTTGTATTCCTAAAGGTCGTAGGGTATGCGTGGTCCCAAGTTCTTTGTAGTTATCTCTCGTATATGACCTACAAAGTCGGAGAGATCCTATACTCAGAAGAAGAATTAGAAATGCGTACCTTGTAGAAAGAAGAGTTAGAAGATAGTTTATGATGATTTTCCAAAATACCTTGTCCTAATCGTAGTAAGTTGAATGGTTCACGCTTCAATGGCTTGGTGAGAATGTCAGAAATGTTGTCTTCAGATGAGACTTTCTCGATTGAAATGTTTCCTTTTTGAACATTATCTCCTAAGAATTTGTGGCGTATTTCTATATGTTTGGTGCGAGAATGTAAAACTGGATTCTTGCTAAGATCAATGGCGCCTTTGTTGTCGCAGATAATGGCAATGTCACTTAGACAGATGTCGTAGTCAACAAGAGCTTATTTTATCTATAGTGCTTGTTGGCATGCTTTGCCCGCGGATACATGTTCAACTTCGGTAGTAGAGATAGCTAGTGCGGTTTGCTTCTTAGAAAACCAATATGTTAAGAAAAATCCCATAAATGTACAAACACCACTTGTACTTTTGCGATCAACATAATCACCTGCATGGTCAGAATCTGCATATACGATAGTTTCTACCCCATTCCCTTTAGGATATCATAAACCCAATTGAGTTATACCTTTTATGTACCTAAAGATTATTTTTACGGCTTCAAGATGAGAAGATTTAGGATCTTCTTGAAAAAGAGCACATAAACATACACTAAACATGATATCCGGCCGACTAGCCATAAGATGGAGTAAACTACCAATCATACCACGACAGTTGGTGTAATCAGTGGATTCACTGTCTTTGTCTTTGGTAAGTTTAGTGTCAGATGACATTGGTGTTTTAATTGGTTTAGAATCTTCTAGTCTGAATTTCTTTAATATTTCTTTAATATACTTAGATTGGTTAAATAAGATACCATATTCTAATTGTTTGATTTGTAGACCAAGAAAGAAATTTAATTCTCCCATCATACTCATTTCAAACTCGTCGTGCATGATTTTAGAAAAATCTTCACACAATTCTTGACAAGTAGATCTGAATATAATATCGTCCACGTATATTTGAACGATGATAATATGTGATTTACTTTTCTTGGTGAATAAAGTGTTATCTACTAATCTCATTGTATATTTACTATCTACAAGAAATGTTTAAGTCTATCGTAGCAAGCTTTAGGAGTTTGTTTAAGACCATAGAGAGCTTTTTTAAGTTTGTATACATATTCCGGTTTTTCAAAATCTAGAATCCGGGAGGTTGTGACACGTACACTTTTTCATTTATGAGCCCATTTAGAAAAGCACTTTCAACATCCATTTGATAAAGATTGATATCTTTAGCACAAGCATAAGCTAGAAGGATTCTTATAGATTCTAATCAAGCTACGGGAGCATATGCCTCATCAAAATCTATTCCTCCTTGTTGGTTATACCCTTGTTCAACAAGTCTAGCTTTGTTACAAGATACTATCCCATTTTCATCTAATTTGTTTTTGAAAACCCATTTAGTACCAATTATGATTTGATTTTAGGAGGTGGAACAAGGTTTCAAACATCATTAGAGACAAAGTGATTTAATTCTTCTTGCATGGCCCTTATCCAACTTTCATCTTTAATAACCTCATTAACATTTTTGGATTCTATAGAAGATATAAAACAAAAAAGATTACTTTGGTTTTGAGCTTGAGAACTTAAAATTCTTTCATTTAGTTTTCCTATGACTATTTCTAAAGGATGATTTTTAGATTCCTTAATGTTGACAATTTCTTTATTTAATAGTTCATCTTCATTATCTTTTATTTTCTTAATTTGGTTATCAAGAATTTGAATTTCGATTATATCCATCATCTACGAGAGGCTGGGATTTAGGAGGATGAATTTCGTCGAACTTGACATTTAGAGACTCTTTTATTTTCATGGTTTATTTGTTTAGAATGATGTAAGCTTTACGATTTGGTGATTATCCGAATAAAACGCCTTCGATGGACTTAGGATCGAATTTGGTTAGGTAATATTTGGTGTTTCAAAGAAGCACTTTCTTCCAAAGAATTTAAAATAATCTAGCGATGGTTTTTTTTACTTTTAAATAACTCATACGGAGTTATACCTAGAAAAGGTCTAATTAAGATTCTATTTAAGATGTGTGTAGATGTGTCGACCGCATTACACCAAACATTTTGAGGTATTGATTGTTCATTTAGCATGGTTCGACTCATTTCTTATAGAGTACGATTCTTACGTTCTACTACCCCGTTTGATTATGGAGTACGTGGAGCTCAGAAATTATGAGTAATACCATTAGTGTCACAAGAAGCTCTGAATTGTACTTCGTTATTAAACTCCAGACCATGATCCATATGGATCGACACAATTGGAGAACCTTGTTGTTTTAGAATTTTCTTACTTAAAATTTCAAAATGATCAAAGGTTCGGTTTTGTTTTTCAAAAATCGAGTCCATGTATACCTTGAGTAGTCATCAATTATTATCAAAGTATAGAAGTTTCCTCCGTAACTTTGAATAGCCGATGGACCAAATAAATCCATGTGTAAAAGTTCTAGACACTTAGTAGTTGAAACCATGTTTTTAGCTTTAAGACTTGCATGGACTTCTTTTCCTATATTACAAGCATCACAAAAATGTTGCTAATATTTTAGTTTCGGTAAGTTTCTAACAAGCTTTTAAGATGATAGCGATTGAATAAGTCGCATATTAGCGTGACCTAATCTTCGATACCACAGGTTCGAAGTATCATCTATCGAAGTTAGACAAAGATTATCTTTAGGCGAGTTACCAATTTTCATTATAAAAAGACCATTTCTCCTAACCCCTTTTCCTATGGTAATCCCGTCTTTAAGTATTCTACTTTCGATTTCACTAAATAAAACTTCACACTTTTTATCTACTATTTGACTAATACTTAATGAATTAAAACCTAGATTATCTACGTGACAAACATTGTTAATGGTTAGAGAGTTATGCGAGATCGTACCTTTGCCAATGATCTTGCTTTTGCCATTACCGAACGTTACGTTACCTCCGTCATAAGCCTTGTAGGATGAAAATAGGCTTTATTTCCAGTTATGTGTCTTGTGTAACCGCTTTCTTTAATCCATTCAATTAGTTCTGGATCAACCTTTAGATAAACCTATAAATACAATGCAACTTAAGCATTCGGTCCCCAATATTTCATGGGTCCATTTGCGTTATACAAACCATTTACTTGGTCTACAAAGGAAAATTGGTTCCAAGGTCCAAAGTTAGGTACTTGGAATGAATAACTGTTGTGAAAACCATTGTTCCATCCCATTTGATCAAAACTACTTTTTAGGTAAGGAGCGTTCGATCTCCTAAATGGTGTTGTGGAAGTTGGTCAGAGATTAGGTCTATTTCTTAGAATTCCTTGACCATGATGTGGTTTAACATTTCTAACAGTAGCATTAGGTAACTTCTTTTTAGTTACGACTACAAACTCATTTCTAGAAGATTTGGTCAAGTCAAATTTTGGTTTTGCTGTACAGGTGGCCGGATCCCTTGCTTTTGCCTTGCCGGATCCCTTTTAAAAGGATCCACCGGATCCGCTACATCAGAAGTATTTTAGATAGCAGTTTGAACAAATTTGGTTGGTTTTTCTTCGCTAGTCGAAGGCATACCTTTTGTAAAGCCTAAACCAATTTTGTTATTCTTTATTTTATGAGTATCTATTATACAATCTAAGTAATTTGTACTATGTCTAGCTATTTTAGAATCTAGATGATCTATTACCATTTGGAGATCTAGACAAAGTTTGTATTCTAAATTTGCTTCTTTACCTTTTTCAATCCTCTTTATCTTTTTCTTTATTTCAAAAACTTCATTTTCTCTAAAAGTCCATTTTTACTTTTTAGATGTTTGTTTTTGTTAATGATTTTAAGGCTAATTTTGCAAAGTTTGTTATACTCTAAATTTAATGATTCATTGTCTAAAGGTAAGCTACTATAGTAAGGGGAGTCGAAACGTACCTCGTTAAAGTCTTTAGCCATGAGACAAATCTCATCTTTCTCCTCTTTACTTGGACACCATGAACCGCTAACAAACGCCTTTTGCTCATTACTTAGGTGTTTAGGACAATCACTAATGAAGTGATTTGGATCACCGCACTTAAAACACTTTCGGTCATCCTTCCCTTTTTTGTCTTCTTTGAACTTTTGAAAGCCTTTCTTGTCATCATAAGGTTTGTTAGGATTTGGAAAATCCAGTAGTTAAAGTGTCGGTCACCTCAAGTATATGTAATCGTTAGAAAGCTCGTAGTCGTAGTTATTTGATGTTAAGTAGTATTTAGTTATGTAACACCGTGGAGGACGGACGGGTCTTTACCCACTGTATGCCTGATCCACAGCCCCGTCAGGTGGCGTTTTATTGTAAGACTATAAATACTCTCTACCTCCCAAGGTAGAGAGTTAGAGCTCATAATAAGATTTTTCTTTCTCTCACTAAAGTTCCCACACCTCTAACTTTCTCTCTCTAAAACTCATCTTATACGCCTACTTTATCTATGGTTTGATGTGTATGTGAAATCCAATATGTTACAAATGGTATCAAGAGCCATGGTTAGATCATCTCTTTCATATCCTTGGATTTCTTGTGGTTTTTAGATGGTTTTTGAGTTTGAAAAAGTGTAGTGGTTTTTGCATCATTTGGTCCATTTCTAGTGTTAAAGTTTGAATTTTGGGTGTAGTTTTGTGTTTAGGATCATTGTATGTACTTGGGTTTTGATTTGGTAAGCTTGAATCACTGTGGTTGAGCTTGTTTTGGATTGAAAAGTGTGTTTTTGAAGTTTTTCTTGGTAGCGACTTGGCTCTCGGAGTGAATTTCTACTTAGCGACTTGCTTCAGTAAAAGGTAGCTAGTTGTAGTTTTGTTTGGTGGCGAGTTAGTCCTAGCGACTTGTCTTTTGAGACAAGCCGACAAACAGTACACTTAGTGGATTCTACACTACGGGTAGCGACTTGGTATGGTAGCGACTTGCTTTCAATTTTGATAGCGACTTGTTCTTTAAGTTTCTTAGCGACTTGGTGTTAGCGATTTGGACCTTAGCAAGTTGCTATTTAGCGACTTGACATCTTAGCGACTTGGTGCATAGCGACTTGCTGTCAAAATTCGTAGCGATTTGGAACTTAGCGACTTGTCTTGTTATTACTTAGCAACTTAGTGCTTAGCGACTTGGTTCAAGGATTCTTAGCGACTTGGTTGAATTTTGTGTGTAATACGGTTTTCTCATGATTTAGTAAAATCCCGCGAAAGAATCTATTTCCCGGTTTAATCATTGAGTTATAAAATCCCGTGTAATCTTTAAACATGTCTACCAACGTACCTACAATCATCTCCACTGCTGCGAGGATGTTCAAGCAGCTGGTTCGGATACTCGTCCACCCATGCTTGACAGAACTGACTATGACTCTTGGGCTCAAAGAATCGGATATACTTGTCTTGGAAAGGAAAATGGGGTCAACATTCTCAAATCGATTGATGAAGGACCTTATCGATTGAGACTACAAGAGACTTAATTGATACAAATTGCAGATGGAACAATGATCTATGGGATAGACAGACCAAAGACATATGATGAGCTCAATGATAAGAAGAGAAAAGAGATTCGATCTGATATCGGGGCTTCTAACATCATACTTCAAGGTCTTCCAAAAGATATCTACAAGCTTATCAATCACAACACGAAGCCAAGGCGTGGGATAATGTCAAGATGCTTCTTTCTGGTTCTGAATTAACTATGGAAGACAGAGAATCACAACTCTATGATAAATTTGAGCACTTCAAGATGAAACCAGATGAGAGTGTCTATGAGTATTACGTGAGATTCCACAAGCTTGTTAATGATATGAGGAATATCAAAATGACCATGCCAAACATTCAGTTGAACTCAAAATTTGTGAACAACATGAATCTCGAATGGCACAAGTTTGTCACCTCGGTGAAGCTAACCAAAGGTTTGAAGAACACCAACTATGAACAACTATATGCCTTCCTGCTTCAGAATGAGAGACATGCCATGTTTGAAAAAATGATTCTTAATCAGTTCAAATCAAAACAGGGAGAAACAAGTTCATCAAATGATTCAACAACATTTTACACCAATGTTGGGATTACAACCAAAGCTTCACAAGTCATACCCACTGGTAATGGTAATTACAAGCTCATTCCCGATCCATCATATAAGCCTCCAGACTCTAACACACTCATGGAAAACTTCATCAACCAACTGTCTCTCATGGTTAGTCAAAACATGAACACTCTCCCACACACCAACAACAACCTCAGAACAAAGATCTAATCCACACAATCAAGCCACTATCAGAGATGGGAAGGTTATGGTACAACCAGTTCAAGAAAGGCAGTATGAACAAGGAAGAGGTGGAGTTGGTAGAGGATATGTGGCAAATCGAATAGGGAAGGAATGGAAATCAGGGACAAGCAAAGCCGATCAAGTATTACAACTGTGGTGGTGAGGGACATATTGCAAGGCTGCATCGCCAAAACACCCTCAGAATGCAGTACTTAGGGATAAGATGTTGCTTGTGCAAGCTCAGGATAATGGTGCAACTTTGGATGAAGAGGAGTTGTTGTTTCTTCTCGAGGGAAATGCCAAGACATATGATGCAGATGTGGATGAGCAGACCAATTCAGAGATAGGCCACAATCATCAGAATGCCTTTCAAGTCGTTGATTGTGATGCATACGACTCTGATGTTGATGATGAACCTACTGCACAAACAATTTTCATGGCTAGCATATCTCCAATGGTCCCTTCTAAAGTCTCTTCATCACCACAAGCTGGTCCATCCAAAGACAAAATCATTTCTGAGGTACTAAAACTATACGATGAAGTTGATGAACAAAAGATACATGACGAAGTACAATCAACTGTAATTATTGAGTCATATATTGAAAATATGGGTAATATCAAAGTTGTCCCATATGATCAATATGTGAAACAAAGTGAAAGTGAGATTGTACCAAGTGATGTATCTTATGCAGTCAATGATGACTATGTTTTTGATGAATACACTGCATGTGCCCCTGATGATTCTGTTATCTCTGAACTCAATGCCTATAAAGAACGTGTTGCTATTTATGAACAACGAGCTAAGTTTGAATTAACCACCCGTGAGCAGGAGATGGATGACCAAATGCGTACAATTATTAGAAAAAGTAATTTTTGAGAAGAAGTGTTAAAACAAGAGTTAAACTCCTTACAAGAAAAGCTTTCTAAAACTGTTAAGCAAAAACAAGAGCTTCAAGATAATGTTAAAGTACTTAAACAGGAATTTCATGCTAAGGAATCAAAACTTTTGAATGATTTTTCCAATCTTAAAACTTTGAAGAACAAGCTTGAAAATAAGTTGTACGTACAAGGGAATACCATTGAAACTGCTCACATGGTCACTAAGCATAGAGCTTTAAGCGATAAGCATAGTGTTCCCATTATAGATAAACCCAACCCTGAGTACGGTAAGTTAGCAAAGGCAGCTCAAAATGTAATCTATGATGGCAATGAGATTCTCAAACCTAGACAGACACCTAGTTGCATTGAGTGCACTGAGGAAGATAGAAAATTAGATGATGCATCTAGGGAGAAAATGGATAAGAAGCTTAATGATCCTGAGTGCAAAAAGAATAACATAATAGTCAAACCCCGTGATTACAAAAAGGAAAATTGGATTTCTTTAAACAAATTTAAGCCTCAAACTTTGTTAACAACTGAACAAGTTTTCTGGAAAAAGGACTTAGATAAGCAAAAAGCTGAAAATCTTGTTGAAACAAACCCTCCCCTTAGGAAAATGCCTGCAACGACTGTGTATCCTCCAAATACACCAATGCATTTAGTTTCTAGAACTATTGCCACTAAGAGCAAGACCTTAATCAGTCAATATGTTAATTTTCAACTATTTGTCGATTTTGAGAAAACTTGTAAGAAAAGGATCACACCCACTGGGATAACTGAAGGGGAAAGGGGTTTTGAGCAAACAAAAGAATGCTATTTAACTGAGGTCATGCCTTTCTTTAAACAACTAAAAGATCAATTTGAGAGTCTTAAAAAGGGGATGGATTCAGATATTAAAGGAATGGAAAAGGAATTTGATGCAATGATAGTTGAGGTTAGTGACTAAGAGCGAGCATAAAAATATAATGAGATTGAGAGGAAGAACTTGCATACATTGAATGAGACTCTTATTTCTGAATGTATTACTCAAGATGTGTTTTACACTTCTACGAATTGTTCCATTAATGCTTCTCAATTTCATGAATTATCATTGCTCTCAAAGTCTCCCATGATCGAGTCATTGAGCTTGAAAAGATTAATTCAAAACTTAATGAGAAAATTGATCAGGGTGATCACGATAATTTGGTAAAGCATCTTTCTAAACTAGAAGTTGAACATTTTGATTTACAACTAAAATATCAACATCTTAAAGAAAATGTCAAAACCTCAAATATCAAGACATCCTCGATGTTCGAGTTTGATGCTTTTTCAGATAAACAAACGTGACGAACAAATTCAAGCTCATTGTAACACGATCAAAAAGTTAAAAGCCCAAATTTCTCAATTAAAGGGTGAAAAGAACAATGTGACTGATTCCCATATGACTCCTCCTTTAGATTCTCAGTACTCTCAAAATTTCCATCTTCAAAACTTGGTTAATGTTTTGCAAAAAGAAAACGAGAGTTTTCTAGAAGAAAATGAAAAGGTTAAGCAACACTTTAAAGAGTTATATGATTCAATGAAAGTCACTCGTGACAAAAACAACGAAAAAATAACTTCTTTACAAAAAGAAATTGAGAATCTGAGG
This sequence comes from Chrysanthemum makinoi, assembly GCA_910596185.1. Classification (NCBI taxonomy): domain Eukaryota; kingdom Viridiplantae; phylum Streptophyta; class Magnoliopsida; order Asterales; family Asteraceae; genus Chrysanthemum; species Chrysanthemum makinoi. Next base: position 247,126,629 of record OU343222.1, on the reverse strand, counting down.
AGTCAGGAAAACAAAAAACTGCCACTTGTTTTTAATGAGAAAGTTGCATCAAAGTCACCTACAGACTGCAAATATACTGTGACTATTAAATACATTCCTCCTCATCTTAGAAATAATGAACGTACATTTCATGACTATTTTGCTTACCTTAAGGATAGTCTAGAATGTCTCCGTGAGATTGTGGAAGAGGATTTCATTAATAAACCCCTTGATAGAGAAATTAGGTTTGCATGCATTCAAGAGCTGCTAGAATGTTTAATTGCAACATGCCCTATATCCTTAGGTGCGAAGGTAAAGCTGTGATGCCTTGTTCTATGCCTAGTGCCAAGCATACAAACCATTCTATGCCCAATTGTTTTAAGAAAGTGAACACCAATGTGCCTTCTAGTAGTACAGACCCTTGCACATCTAGTTCAGGAACGCAAAAAGTAGATCAACCAACTAATGTTCCCATAATTCCCTCTACAGGAGTAATCAGTGACATTAAAGCAAGCGGGTCAAAGCCTCCAGGCAATACCAAGCAAGATAGGACCTCGCAAGCTAAGAATGTGCATTGGAAGAGTAGAAGACCAACCTAGGAACTTTAAGTTTGAGTTGAATAAAACGAATCGTGTTGATTCTAGTATTAGCCATAAAACGCATCTTGAATTAATTCAATTCGATACTATTTGCAAAACCATGTAATGATGTGCTTTTGAATTCTGTTAATCATGAATATGGTATGAATGCTTTGTCTAATCTGTCAAATGCCCGCTTAAAATTGTTAATGCTAAAAATCATGCTAAGAAGGCTAAAAAGCAAAGATGAAAGAAAGTTAGAAAACAGTGGAAACCCACAGGAAGAACATTTAGTAAGATAGGTTATCAATGGATACCTTTTGGCCATAAGGATAATCAGTTTTGTCCTCAATCTGCTAAGACAATGCCCACTAGAAAATAGATGCCTACTGGTAGAACTATTCCTTTAAGAAGTGAACATACTTTGAATAGGTCAAATCTGGACACCCAAGATCTGCATCTATTCCTAATGATTCCATTGCTTCTATTTCTGATATGGGTGTTTCTATTTCTGATGTGGGTGTTCCAATCATTGTTACTAACCAAGTGGAACCCATTCTTGCATGGGGATCCCAATTATCCGATTATCCATTCTTGTGCGTGTTCAACTACGATCGTTCAAATCGTTCGTGGTACTTGGACTCAGTCGTTCCAAGCATATGATTGGAGACCGGTCGCTGCTCATGAACTTCGTGAGTAAATTCATCAGGACCATTAGATTCGAACGACCATTTTGGAGCAATTATGGGTTATGGTGATTATGTAGTTGGCAAAAGTGTAATCTCCGGGTATATTATGTGGAAGGTCTTGGTCATAATTTGTTCTCTGTTGGTCAATTCAGTGATTCCGATCTAGAGGTGGCCTTTAGAAAACATATTTGCTTCGTAAGAGAACTTGATGGTGTGGAATTATTAAGAGGTACTCGTGGTTCTAACCTATACACCATCTCTATCGAAGACATGATGAAGTCTTCTCAATGTGCTTGTGTCAAAGGCTTCGAAAACAAAGTCATGGTTATGGCATCGTCGTCTCAATCACTTGAACTTTGGCACCATTAATAACCTTTCGAGAAAGGATCTTGTCGAGGCTTACCCAGTTAAAATATGAAAAGATCATCTTTGTTCAGCTTGTCCAATTGGGTAAAGCACGAAATATGCCCACAAACCAAAACCCACAAATTCAGGAATGGAAGTTCTTCATACCCTTCATATGGATCTGTGCGGACCAATGAGAGTGCAAACGATAAATGGGAAGAAATACATTCTAGTAGTTGTTGATGACTACTCGCGATTTACTTGGGTAAAGTTTTTGAGGACAAAGGATGAAACTCCTGATGTCATCATCAAACTAATCAAACAGCTTCAGGTTCGACTCAACAATACAAATGTAATTTTTGAATGCAGATAATGGCACGAGTTTGTTAACAAAGACTTAATTCAGCTTTTATGAAAGTGTTGGAATCACCATCAAAGAAGTGTTCCACCTAACTCCTCAACGAACGGTGTAGTTGAATGACGAAATCGAACTCTTGTGGAAGCCGCAAGAACAATGCTAATTTATTCAAAGGTTCCAATGTTTCTATGGGCTGAAGCCATTGCCACCGCTTGCTACACCCAAAATCGTTCCTTATACACACCTCTCATGGAAAAACTCCATATGAACTTGTTCATAAACGAAAACCGGATCTCTCCTACCTTCGTGTGTTTGATGCTTTGTGCTATCCAACGAATGACGGTCAAGACTTAGGTAAATTAAGAGCAAAGGCAGATATTGGAGTTTTGTTGGTTATGCACCAAATAAGAAGGGTTACGAATCTACAACAAGAGAACCCAAATATCATGGAAACAATTCACGCTACGTTCGATGAGTCGACGGTCAAATGGCTCCGGACAAACCAGCCTGACCCGCAACTCAATTTTAATCAAGTAGTCCTATCAGTTCTAATCTTATTTCTAATCCCTCCAAAGAACTCCTTATGTACCACCATCAGAAGATGATTTAAAGAAATTGTTTGATCCAATGTTTGATGAACACTATGAACCAAATGCTGATGAAATGTCAATTCCATCAACAGAGGCCGCTTCTATCCCTGCGTGAATGAAGTCAACCCTTCAGCCTCAATATCATTAAGTCAAGAAGCAGCTGCTGCTGATCACTCTGTCTCATCAACAAATCATCAATCATCGAGTGTACATCATGGAATTGTTTCGGCATTAATGATGAAGTTAACCCCTTTGCTACTCCCGAAGATGCTCCATTTGAAAACATATTTGCTCCCGAATCATCATCGAACCATCTTCATCGGAGATATCGACTCGCTACCTCCCTCCCTCAACAATAGCCACATGAACACCTCGTAAAATGGACACATGATCATCCATTGAAAAACATCATTGGAAACCTCTCGTCCCAAAGATCCACTCGAAACAACTTGCAACTGATGCCTTATGGTGCTTCTTCAACTTCGTACTCTCTAAGATCGAACCAAGAGATGTTAAAACCGCCATGAATGAAGACAACTGGTTCAATGCCATGCAAGAAGAAATTCATGAGTTTGATCGACTAGATGTATGGGAGTTAGTACCGCCCCGACCGTGCCATGATCATTGATCTAAAGTGGATCTTCAAAGTAAAACTTGATGAGCATGGTGATGTCTTAAAGAACAAAGCTCGATTGGTTGCAAAAGGATATCGTCAAGAGGAGGGTATTGACTATGAAGAATCATTTGCTCCTCGTTGCTCGTACGAGGCAATCGAATCTTCTTGGCTAATGCTGCAAGTAAGAACATGGTAGTCTATCAAATGGATGTAAAGACGGCGCTTCTTAACGGAGATCTTAAAGAAGTCGTATACATCAGCCAACCTGAAGGCTTTGTGAATCCAGAGCATCCTACTCACGTCTATCGTTTGAAGAAGGCTCTTTACGGTTTAAAGCAAGCTCCAAGGGCATGGTATGATACACTATCAAAGTTTATTCTATCCACTGGACTCAGCAAAGGAGCAGTTGATCCGACATTGTTCACCAGGAAGTCAGATGCTGATCATGCAGGATGTCAAGATACACGTCGAAGTACGTTAGGAGGTGCTCAGTTTTTTGGTGATAAGCTTGTGAGTTGGTCTTCAAAGAAGCAAATGAGTACTTCTATTTCCTCTACAGAGGCTGAATACATAGCCATGTCATCTTGTTGTGCTCAAATCCTTTGGATGAGATCCCAATTATCCGACTATGGCTTTGAATTCAACAAAAGCCCTCTCAGCATCGTGATAATAAAAGTGTCATTGCTCTCTCATGCAACAACGTTCAACATTCAAGAGCAAAGCACATCGATATTCGACATCATTTCATCCGAGAGCAAGTGGAAAACGGTGTGGTGGAACTCTATTTTGTGAAGTCAATACCGGTTAGCGCGTGACATCTTCACCAAAGTTCTTCCAAGAGAATGTTTTGAGTTTATTCTTCCACGACTTGGCTTGAAAAGCCTTCAACCAGAAGCACTCAAACGTCTTCAGGAGGAAGACGAAGAGTAAAGGTCTTTCTTCATCCATCTCTTTGTATATATTTTTTCAAAAAAGCAAAATACAAATAGAAAAATATAAAATCCTTCATAAAATCCATAAAAATCTGAAAAACTCGAAAAATCTCAAAAATATTGTCTTTTTGTCATATCTTTCTTGATTCGATATATATCTACGGTCTTTGTGTTGTCAGTCAAAGAGTGACACGGGTCTTTAGATGTTGTTCGAATGTACATATATCTTTATAAAAAAAATGGGAGAAAGTGAAACAATGGTTTATTGTCATTTCAAAGAACCCGCTTTTCAAAGAAAGAACAGAGCCCTACTTTATCTCATGTTTCAAACCTAATGCTCTGATTCTAAAACAAATGTTTGTCATTAACAAGACAAATGTTTAATTTTAAATATTTTTCCTTCTAAAGATTCCTCTGGAAAATATTTGCAATCTTATGAAAACTCAATTGTTTTGAAAACACTTCGGACTCTATTTTTGAAAATCGAAAGAACTTATCAAGTGTCAAAACTCAATCCATCAATCAACAACTTTCGTCGTTGATTGAGGGGGAGAATGATTTTTCAATTAAATCTAAAAGTGTTCTTTTCAAACAATTAGCACTTAAATGAGCAAGGTCTACTCTAAATGTTTTACAATTTTATACAATTGGTTCAAGACCTTGGCTATTATTATGTTTTTAAAAGATAATCATGCATGTTTAATCAATGGAGTTTAAAGTCTCAAAATCAAATCCTTATCAGTTAAAACGTTTTCATAATCAAGTCACAATTCTCCTTAAAAGCTTTCAAAATCAATTTAAATCTACAGAGATCACAAATCTCAAATGATTTGATAATTGTGATCGGGGGAGAATTTGTGATTTAAATTGGATTTAAAACTGATAATTCGATAAATGGTTTCATAAGTGTTTAGCATGTTTTCCTCCCCGCATGTGACAAACGATTTCAAATTTTCCATGCACAAGTTGAGGGGGGCATCTACTTTAAACCTCAAATTATTGAACCGTGATTGAATTGTCTTAAGTGTAGTTCCTCTAATATGTGCAACACTCTTTCAAACTTCGAGGCACATATTGAGGGGGAGCAAACTTTTGAAAACCTCATCCTTCCTCAAAATGTTTTATCTACTCAAATTGATTGGGAAGTGATGATCATTTTAGAAAATGTTAATCAAAAGATTGGACCTTTCATTCTTAATCTAACGATTTCAAAGATCTCTTGCTTCCATGTGCTAAAAAAAATTCTGAATTTTTATGCATATGTTGAGGGGGAGCATTTCTAAAATATCAAAACAATTAAGATACAAAATGCTTTGATTCTATATCACAAGTATCTTGATTGATTTTCAAATGGTTTTCAATTGGTTTCAAGGCGGAAGAACTTTATCAAAAGACCAACCAACTCTACTTTATGCATGGTGATAAAAGGATGATAAGGTTAGGTTGAGGTCCCATGATCCGCCAGAACCGGAGGGATCTACCAGGGACAATCCACTAGTTAGTGTAGAAGTCCTTAGGTATGATGATAAAAGGAGAAAATGAGATATGGGAAGAGTGCGACTGAAATCGAGCTAGTAATCGGAATAAACCCAACAAGGCTCTAGTTATGAAGTTTCGGTAAGCACTAAAGGGGTTGAAGAATGAAAAAGAATTGAATGTGAAAAAGGGTGAAAAGAAATAGCCCTCCATTTATTCAACTTTAGGGTAGAAACCGGGTTCAATTCATATGCTACTGGTGGTTACCAAGGTAACATCAGTATTGAAGACAAGACGTCATGGACCCAGTGACGCACTGCACTTCAACTTTCCAAACCACTCAAGTTCCTCTTAAAAGGACTTGTTTCATTCTCACGGGGAACCGACATAATCTATCGACTTTCTCTTAGAGATTGTTGATATTGAAAAAGGAGACCCTCTCCCTAGTCTCCGGCATAGGTACCAAATATGCACAATTGAGTCTAGAGCCACGAGATCATCAATAAATCTCATTAGGACACTTTCAATGAAGACTCTTTGTTTCACACAATGTGGAAAGAGAGATTATATCTTATGAGTCCTACGCATTATCCTTGTGGTATTGCCAGAACATCTGAGTGATATGCATACATATTCACAATGAAGATGGAAAGCCTTCTGGAGCCAACATCAAACAAGCTCCTGGTAGGTGGCATGTGAGATCTATCCAATAGATCAACCATGTGACAACCGAACAGAAACAATGGGGCGATTCAATCTTTTGAATCAACCCCGTTCGGTTATGGATTGACGGATACCTTTGAAAAACCAGTGATTGTGCTTAAAAACTCTTTTCTTTAGCACATCGACTGTGTACTTATTTCTCAAAATAAAAGGTGTTTATGATTGATAATTGATTTTCATTAAAACCTTCGTTGTATTGCAAAAACAATTTCTATTGAGCAATACACAATTGTTTTTTTCAAATCTCTTTTCATCAATCAGTGAATCTCATTTCACGGGTTCACTCACCGTGTTGTCTTTGAGACGTTCGTCGCTTGAGAACAAAGCTAGAACAAAATTGCAAAACCTGTCAAGGAGATTCTTAGGAATCCTACTTGATCACAGCAAGATTTGTACTTGATCAACGGGAACCGTAGCCTGTACCTTAATTCAACGAAAGTGATCAAAGACACTTTCGTGTGTTTTATTGCTAGCTGTTGTTTGCAGGTACATTTGGACGGTTGCAGTACTGATCGAATTGAGGAGTCATTCCAAAGCCGCATGCTCACAGCATCCACACTTAATTGAAGAAATCATGATTGGTGCATATCTACATAACCCGTTCTCATATTTTTATACTATGCTTCGCTATAATCAACCGCAAATATCATGAACCAGTAAAGCTTCTGCTACTCTGATAAAAAGATGTCATGATCCAGAAAGTGTGAGCATGTCGGTCCAAAAGTCACAACATCACATGATGGCAACACAACAAAGGGTGATCCAGAGATTTAATATGGCTGATGATCTCAAAGCTGACTCAAAACTCAGTATCACGTGGATCATTTAAAGACCTCCACTCAGATTATCCAAACATGCAAAAATGAAGAATCAAAGACTACGAGCTACAGAACAAAGAACATGAACAAGAATCCAAGAACAATCTCAATGTAATATCTGTTTGTATTCTATGTAATTATAATGTGTGTTTGAGGTGACCTCCCTTAGGGGGAGATTGTTAGGATTTGGAAAATCCAATAGTTAAAGTGTCGGTCACCTCAAGTATATGTAATCGTTAGAAAGCTCGTAGTCGTAGTTATTTGATGCTAAGTAGTATTTAGTTATGTAACACCGTGGAGGACGGACGGGTCTTTACCCACTGTATGCCTGATCCACGGCCCGTCACGTGGCGCTTTATTGTATGACTATAAATACTCTCTACCTCCCAAGGTAGAGAGTTGGAGCTCATAATAAGATTTTTCTTTCTCTCACTAAAGTTCCCAAACCTCCAACTTTCTCTCTCTAAAACTCATCTTATACACCTACTTTATCTATGGTTTGATGTGTATGTGAAATCCAATATGTTACAAGGTTGTTTCATGAACCTTCCTCTTTGATGCAGAGTTTGCGAACATCCGAAGAAGTTTTACAATCCTCCTAGACAGTGTACCTAACCGTTGTAGTGTAGTATAGGTAAGACTCGGGGGATTGATCGTTCTCTAGAGGAATAGTGTTAGGAAGGTCGAGATGTATGACGAATAGGTCTAAGGTGAGCGATGATTCTTTTTGTATTTTTATATTTTATGAAAATAATGTAAAATCTCGGTATTTGGATTGGGGGTTTGATTATCAACTATTTAAGACTACTAATTAAATTGATTAAAACCAATAATTAAAACTAAATTGCAGATAAAAGTAAATGAAATTCTTATGGTAGGTAAAAGCGTTTACTTGGATTTCATTACTCCATAGTTATCTCATATTGATTAGTTGAATTGTCACATCCTTGTTTAATTTGCGCGTTGTATTTCATTATTCGTAGAGAGGTGCCAAATGCCCTAACTCTATGAATGCATTGATCTCCTCTAAGAAAACAGGATCGCCAAGTAACCTAACTTATCTCCCTCAAATCTTCTATTATCAACAATCGCAATTCACGCAATAAACACAACGAAAATTCTACTAGCGCACTCTAGGACATAATACGTTGTTTAGGATGTTTAAGCTCGCAACACTAAAGGAAGAAGCAAGTTTTCCTAACCTAACGTGTAACAACCACTTAGAAAATAGACGACAATCAATAGTTAACAACTATGTTTCATTAGATCTAAGCTAACACTCTGTTAAATTAGCTAGACATATTAAAGATAAATAAACAAACAACTATAATCAAGCATGAATTAAAGATAATGATAGAAGAGATTAAGAGACCTATCTCTTATTGATAGAGGGTGTAAAAAATCTAAAAAGACTGTAAAAACTGAATAAAACTCATACACCAAAGCTACTCTCCAAGTGTGCACACTTAATGCAGAAAATTCTAAAACTATATATAGGATACAGATGCGATAGTGTCACTTTATAACTGTGACGCCGTCAAGTCGCCGCCATTTAGGTTTCGTCTCTTCCAAGTCACTTTGTGATCGAAGTCATGACTTCCACGCCTTTCGTAATTCTCACGCCGCCCTCTTTGATTTTTCCAAGCTGTCACGTTATTATTTTCACAGAAAATTTCAGCTCTCTTAACAAGTGATGGCGTCACTTGTTACTTCTTCAATTTTCCACTGAGCCGTCTCTAGTAAAATCTGGGCTGTTTTGGTATTTTTATTTGGAAGTGGCGGTGTCACCTTGTGGGTTGTGACGCCGTCTGGTGCCCTTTTCTAGAATTTTCATGACTTGGTCATTTTCTTCACATTTTCATCTGTTTTCGTATAAATATGTATGATTTCCATCTTTTGCTCCCAAAGTACCTAAATAGTAAAGAGTGGCGAATTTAGGCAATATTTGATCCTAAACACATTAGTTTAGGGCTTAAATGCCCCCCTAAAGATGTATGTTTTAAATACTTATCAAATATTTCTACACTTGGAATTTGCTTGTCGTCAAGAAAATGTGCTTTTATCTAATCAATTTACAAGTTAGGAGTCATTTAACATTAGTTTAATATAGTTGACAACAAATACAAGCTCTACAATATTCATAACAAGCCCGAGAATTGTACACTAGCACCTCACATATAGTGTTTGGATTCTCTCATCTCTCGGGTGTATAATAAATGTAACATGTATGGAAATGGAAGATAACACTCTCTACTTGTCATAACACATAGATTACCATAGGCTTGAGACTAGATCAAACCTCCACCGCTTTGGCGTAAGCACCTAAGATAAACTATCAAAGAGGGCTTTTAAAGGGTTGTAATGTTAGGTGTAAGAGTATGGAAAAACACGGCTTTGTTGGATATGGGGGAATTTTACTGGTGGAAGTCAAAAATATAAGCTAATTACATGTAAAACGAGGCAAGGGTTAGCTAAGACTCGACTCACTAAACTAACTTAATACTTGACTTAAACAAAAATAAACGATAAAAGATAAAGGATAGAGGCGAGATGGTAGCCCGAATGTTTTTTTTTCTTTTTTCAACGTTGTTTCTTTCCATACACTCTTACTCTACCATCCGCAAAAAATAACATCATAGCAAAAGGATTTATAGTAGCATCCTTACACTTAAGTTTTATTAGACTAAACTATTAATTGTGTGGATCAAAAAACTTGGAGTAATTAATTATGTAGATAAGGGAATTTAAATTTGACATTCCTTCCTGATAAGGATTTAAAATGTACGCTTTTAGGGGGTCATTTAAGCCCTATTTCGATACATTTTATATCCGTTACTGCTTAATTTTGTTCCTTTTTACTTTTTAGGTCTTTTGGAAGCAAAATGCTAGAATGAAGCACACTTGGACGAAAAGGAGCAAATACATGAAGAAAATGGCAAAGTCAAGATCGAAGCCACTCAAGACTGATCAACAGTACCTGACGGCGTCCCAACCAAAGGATGACGCCGTCCCTCTATGAAGACTTGATTAAAACATGCACGCGACGGCTCAGTGGAAATTCTGGTCACATAACCTGACGGCGTCACGCTTTAAATATGGAGGGCGTCACTCACAGTTTTCACTCCAGAGGGCCCAGATCTAGAATTAAGACGACGTCCCAACTGAAGACCGACGGCGTCACAACTCTAAGGTGATGTCGTCCCATCGATGACTTGGACCAGACAAAACCCTAATGACGGCGAGCTGACGGTGTCCCATGCAAAAGGTGACGCCGTCGCGATTGTAAATCTATATATAGAACTCAATTTTTCTGTATTTTGGGAGGTAGACTTTTGGAGAAAAAACCCTAATTCGTTTGTAGTCCGACTTGGACAGTATCTTAGGGTCCCACACCCTATTTTACACATCGAGATAAGTTTATTAATCCAAGTTATCATTATGTCTATCTCATATTCGATTGATTGTGTGTATGCTTTCTTGTCTATCATGTCTAGCTAAATTATTTGTGTGTTTGCTTAGATCTTCGGTTATCTCACGTATATATGTACGTATTTTACACTTATATCTTTTTTTTCTTCTAAAGTCGAGATAACCGCAACTCCACATAGTTTACATATAGGCACACCTTAGGTCCTATTGGTTTTCTACGTAAAATATGCTTCTGACTGCAACAGATACCCATATCCCTGCGTTACGGCAGGTCGGATCCATTCTGGGATGGATCCAGGAGATTCGACTACACATAAGAGATTTTTACTCTTCTTTTGACATTTTTAAGTTGAAATTTCTTACTTTTACTACTTTCTCTTTAATATTACTGATTTTAAAACTTAGTGCTTAACCTATTATGATTACATGCATTCAATTCATATCTATTCTTTAGATTATGACTTATTGGTTTTAGCATTCATTTCAATGCATGATTTCTATCTATAAATAAGGTCCTAAAATGCTTGCATCTTCATCACCTTCACCCTCTCCAAATCTCAGTTTCATAACAATCATGGCACCCTAAACCCTAAACCCACCCAAACGAGTTCAAACCACTCAAGAATTCACTCAAACCCGTGAAAATCTTATTCGTGACATCAATACTCTCCAAAACATCACCAATATATTCTAAAATCACATCCAAGAACCAACTCATGCTCAAAGCTCCAATTTCATGTTACCACCCTCCATCATTCCACCACCTAAAACAAGAAAAACCGCCCGAATTTGCGTTAGGCCTTGTTGCTTTGTCAATCCACTATCTTCTTCCAACAACTCATCACCACCTAGCACCTTTTCACAAACAAGTAACAACAACATAGAACGTCCACCAATTCCTCAAAACTCACCACCTAATTCTCCTATAACAACTCAAGTCAATTCTCTCATTGCTCCAACAATAACCACCTTCGAGAAACTTCTTAAGACTCCAAAAACTAGTCCACTACCTTTATCTACTCCACCACCCGCTCCAACTCAAACATCTAAATCATCACCACCACTCCTATCTAACATCAACCCAAAAGAGTTAGTTTTCTCCACACCTCCAACCTCTCCAAGTCCTTTCTTTAAAATCTTAAAGATATTCCACCTAGGAGTGTTAATCCACCACACTCAATCCGTGACATCACGGATGTTGATACCTCTCTACTGACCATTCCATTATTACTTTCGCAACCATATGAAACCTCTTGGATTCATGATCCTTTACCTACACTTCCACACTATCTATTTTGTGACCATTGTCAATGTTCTAGGCAATTCACTCTTGAAATTAGGGAGGAGATGTGTTTCATCCTTAACCATATCTTAGACCACATTAGCATCATCACTCATCGAAACTTCAACCTCTAATAGATATGCAAGCATTCAAGACCAATATATATATATATATATATATATAGAGTCCGGTTCTAGAGAAAAGTGTAATTAGAGAGAAAAGTGAGAAAAAAAGTTACAGGGTAGATTATGTAAACAATCAAAAGTTTAGGGTAAACAAATGAAAAAAAAACAAACTAAAATAAAGGAATCTGCTTTTCACAATTCAAGCAGACATTACGATTCAAACACACAGACTCACCATCACCACCACCACCATCTTCCGTCGCCACCATCTCCTTCGCCACCATCATCTCCATCGCCACCATCTCCATCGCAACCATCTCCATCGCCACCATCATCTCCATCGCCACCACTCCATATCGCCACCATCAGCTCCATCGCCACATGATCCGCACACCATACCATCCGTCATACATCCTTCGTACATCATAAGAACATTGAAATCGAACCAGAGATTTAGACACATGTAAGTTTTTAATTACAGATTTTTTTAATCTTTGTTATGTAACTTTTAATTGTATATAATCTGTAAGTTTTTAACTATGATGTAATGATTTTTTTTAAGTTTTTTTGAAAGTTTATAATATATCATCATGTTTTCTACAAGATTTGGAACAAATTTGATGAAAAAATGCATATAAAATGTATTTATTAAAGTTGCACACCAGGTGTTTGATAAAATGTCTGAATAAGATGTTAAAGCTGTGATGCACTAATTTTTAGTATACGAGCTTAATATTGAAATATATGACATCTGAGGGCATCTGTGTATATTTGCAACATAAGAATTACAAGTTAGGCATCAGATTGTATTAGTGCATCTGTGTTTGTGGTTGCTAGAAATACTTCAAAGATATATTTGTATGTTTAGTGCATTCCTGGAAATACTTGGACATCTATTTGTATATTTAGTGCATCGATGGACATATTAGGGTATCAATAAGTATGATTATTGCATCATTGAACATCTTAGAGCATCGCATGAATATGATTGCATTAGTGAGTAAGATTAGTGCATCATCAGACATATTAAGGTATTAGTGTGTATGTTTAGTGCATCGTTGGTAATAGTGGGCATCCATTTGTATGTCTAGTGCATCGCTATAAATACTTCAACATATACTTGTATGTTTAGTGCATCGATGAACATATTAGGGCATCAGTGAGTATGATTAGTGCATCGTCAAAGATATTAAGGAATCAGTGTATTTTTATAGTGTATCCGTTTGTATGTTTAGTGCATTGGTTGTCATAGCAGGGCATCCATTTGTATGTTTAGTGCATCATTGGAAATACTTGGGCGTCTATTTGTATGCTTGGTGGAATTTCTCTTGATGCATCTCAATATGTTATGAAAGAGTCTTGTGAATCTATTGGATCTTATGGTCTTGGCGTGAGTTTCTCTTTATGTTACTTATTTTTTTTCATTTTTGGTTGCAGCAAGATTTTATTTGGCTCTAAATTTTCTTCAAAACTTGCATAGGTATATAATGTAGAATACGACATTGATGCTCTTTGTGTTGGCCCGTGGTTTGCCATTTTGATGGCCTCATCATCTCATCTGTTTAATTCATTTATTGGCATACACTTAGGAAAGAAAATATGGAAATGCAACATTCTGATAAAAATTATTATTTTACGTTATGTAGGAGGATTTTTTCATAGGTCTACACAACATGATTGAAAATAGTGTAGAGGTGTCGAGTATACACTCTGTTAAGGACACAAAGATTCCATTGATGAGATTTAAATTTGAAGGGATTTCAATCAACTTGCCTTATGCTCAACTTCAAGTTACAACTATTTCTGAGATATCTTGACATGTTCTTTTCTTTTTAATTACGTTATTAGAAGGGAGTTGAATACTAAGACTATAATGCTCACGTTATAGTCTTTAACAATGGGCATTGGTGGACTCACGTCAAGACTGCCAAAGGGTAACATCTTATTGCATTTATGTTATACATTAGTGCATCAACATTATACGTTATAATTTTTAAATATTGCATAAATATTATCCAGCGATGAGGTAAACATTGGGGGTGCTTGGCAATATAATAATTTCTATACAATTTTTAGTGCATCTATATTAGAAAAATAAGGCATGTGTATGAAATATTTAATGATGATTATTAAGCGGTGTTTGGCTATATATACTAATTTGTGTACATTTTAGGGCATATGTATTAAAAAATAAGGCATCTGTATGGAATATTACATAATGATTGTTCAATTCATAATGATTGTTCAACTAATTCAGGTTCTATTTAGAAATAAACATTTGACCTTTCCCCATCTGCAACTTCATGGAATGGATGAATTTATTGACGAAGATGATTTTGTCAGTCGAGAATATGACATTTGTTCTTGGTTGTACGTTGATGGTTTGTTACAAGGTGATAACTTTATAGGCGAAGAAAGGTAAATGATTGGAGAGGCTTCTCTGGATGTTTCAGAATTTGCAAGAATTTGAAGATAGTCATTCCTTAGCTTGTAAAAATATTATTTTCCAGTTTTTGTTTAGCTTATGATATCTTAGGAGACGTTGTATTTTAATTGTAGCATCACTCATCAATACAAAATGCATCTCTTCTATTCTGATTGGCAAGTTAAGTTTATAATATGATTAATTCGTTCATAACATGACTACTTATTTGTATGTTTATTGATATTTTTTGTTCAACTATGTTTGTTGTTTGATATTTTTTACTCCCAATCGCACAAGAAATATATTCTTTTTAATATACAGCTTTATCCATTCATCTCCATTACATTCAGTGCATTTTTTTATTATTTACATTAATGGATGTGTTCATTCTCATATATTACTTTAGTGCATATGTTTGATGCACTTTAGTGCATCTATTTGAGGAACTTTAGTTCATTCGTTTGATGTAATTAGTGCATCCGTTTGTATCATAAAAGCAAAACAAGTGCAATACTTTTAGGTTCATGAAATTGACGAAGATGCGGCTCCAAACAATGATAAGACAAATACGATTAACGACCAAGCAAAGATTCAAGTTGACCAGCCTTCAAAGAAAGACTCTACAGAGATACCACATGTTACATCATCAACTGATAACAACATTCCAAAGCAATGAATGTGATAAAGAAACATCTTTATATTAAAACCAAAAATATAGAATATGGGACTTTATTATAATGAAATCTTGAATCTAAAGTCAATTCATATTTCTGAACACAATACTAATATATACAATATATAGCTTTTATATCTTCTTTACTATAGGGAGTTTACAACACAAGATGTAAATGATAGTATCTACTTATCATGTTACACTTATTCAAAACCAATGCCTTTGCGCTAGTTTCAAAAGTGGGATAACGTTTATGTATTAACGTTCCATGTCGTTTGGTACTTGGTTATGCACTTTAGCATCCACCCGCATTAATCGTAAACATACAAGTAGAAGATCAGTAAACCATATGCAATTTGTAATAAACATCCATAAAATATGACAATTACACACGAAAATGAAAATGATAATATTTGACGCAACTTAATGCACAAGTTTGATGAACCTAAGTGCATCTGTTTGAGTCACTTTAGTGCACCTGTTTGGTCAAGTGAATGAATTTCATACATAAATCAAACGAAGCTCTACCTGATGTGTCTTGATTTGACTTTTGATACTCATACATCAAATGTGCAAATTTAGTACTCGAATGGGCATTTAAATTTTTTTCTAATCATCATAAAAAAGCAAATAAGGTACAACGTAACTACCATAGTCCTTCTAGTGCTTTGTCATACAAGTGATGTAGATCCTCCATGGTAATTTGTCACTTGAGGAAGATTAGTGGAGATACTATTCACTTTCTCACTCAATCGATATTGAATTACGTGATAGCAGGGCAACACCTTTCGCTTAATTAACAAGCACTCGCATTGGAACAAGTGTGAATAGGAAACCTATTTCAACTCATTCAAGATTTGATTTAAATAAGTTGTCAAAAAAAGGTCAAATTTGTCAAAGAACGCTATTCCATATCATGTGTCCTTATTTGACTTATGCCGCCAGACAAACAACTTTCAACTTTCCATTGGAAACTCAGTAACCTAACGTCGTAGCACATGGTATGTTGACGCGGTGATACATACAGTAGCAACAAACCTGATGTCCATACAATTGTCTTAGCGAGTGTTTTCATCCAAATCTAAAATCCTCTTGCCTAAATTATATAAGGCATCATAGTGTAACTAGAATATATTCACAAGAATTAGGGCATCAGAGTGTAAAATTAGTGCACCGCAGTTATAAAATCCCATTCAGACATTTTATCAAACACTTGGTGTGCATTCTTTTGTAAACATCTTTTCCATGTATTTATTTCTCAATTTCGTTTCAAAATAACTATTATATACAATGAATGATGTCAATAAACTATGAAAATCGTTACATCTATAAACGAAGATAGTGTTTAACGAATCAAATTACATAAAAACAAAAAACTAACTCAATATGAACAACACATCATTCTGATTAAACAACAACAATCAATATATAAGCTTTATAATTGATTTTAAGTAGCAAAAATAACAAATCTATAATCAAATTCAGTTACATACCTTAATTTGATCTTCAATCTGATAAATTATGAGGAAATGATATTGAATATGATAACACGATTGAATCTGATAACACGAAATCTGTTACATACCTTATTGAATCTGATAACAAGATATGAATTTGTGATGAGATGATTTCTTGAATCTTCATGGTCGTGATTTCATGAACTTCGTGAATCTGGAACTAAGAGAATGTAAAGGTTCTGGATCTAGAGAAAGAAGAAAAAGAAAAAATGAAAAAAAAATATGAATTATATATGATATGTTCCAATTTACAAAAGCTTCCCTTTAAGAATGAAAGAAAATACAGTTAGGTCCTTGTAGTTTGGTGTGAAAAAGGGAAGGGGAAGAGGGAGTGATCTAACGGTTGAGATCACTTCTCTCACTTTTCTCTTGAGATCAACTTTTTAAATGATCCAATCTATATATATATATATATATATATATATATATATATATATATATACGTATATATATATATATATATAGATTCTTTATAAGAACAAATATTTGTTCTTAGTTTTACAAGTATATGTGGCCTAACTACCACTACATTTTTGTCGTTTTATTACAAGGATTAGTCTTACGTACCTTGGCCTTCTCTCGTCCTACTTCTCGTCTTTATATTCATTATCATGATATGGCTTTATTGTGTATCGCTAATTCTCTTCTTATGTAGGTTTTTCGACTCCATTTATTTACTTGATGTCCTCTTCTAGGGGGAGTTCACGTCAAGGGGGAGTTTGCATTTGGAATCTTTATTCTGCCATATCTTTATCTTCGACACTCTTTTTATTTCAACAAAAAGGGGGAAAAGAGAGTTAAACTTAAATCTTTTACATTTTCAAACCTTGAAACATCTAATCCTTAAGTTTTACTCACTATAATTTTATATTTTGTCATTAACAATAAAGGGGAGATTTTTAATGCGAATAAACCGTAAAAATATTTATTAATATTTCTCGATCTCTCTAAGTTTTTTCGATAACAATATAAAATTATATCAAGTGCAAATCTAAAAGATTACATGTTACTATATTCATTTTTACCACTTACTTACATTTGTTTAGTTATATATTGTTTTGTAATAATAAGTAATGTATGTAAATGTGTTGGGTAAAATCCAAAACCCATAACTCATGGCCCATGACCCATATCCCATGCTCATTGCATCATGCATGAAATCACAATGGGTTAAATCTATGACCCATGACCCAAAGTCCATAACCTATAACCTAAAGTATGTATTGCATCATGTATGACATCATGTTGGGTACCCATGACCCATAGTCCATAACCTATAACCCAAAACCCGATATTGTAACCCAAAATCCGGACTGGACAGACCCGGTTTCCGGATCCCTTGGATTACACTGGCCGAATCCCTCTGGTAAGGGATCCGGTGGAACCGGCTGAACAGTGGACAGTTTTTCCTATAAATAATAAACCATTTCTTCTTGACTAACCACCCATTCTTGTATAATTCTTCTCTCATTCTTATATCTCTCTAACCTCAAATTCAAGGATCATTCTTCTAGCTTTCTTCTTTTGTTTCTCAAGGTTCTTCTTGTAAGACGAGATCACATTTCTTGCATACGAGTCATCCATTCTTCAAGAGAAGAGTTTGCTCGTCTTCTTCATTACCACAAGACCAATGAGTTATCTCTTGTTATTGATACATCTCATTGTATTCATAAAGTAGTTGTGATAGTTGTGTAGTTGTGTTGAATTGGTTCTTCCTTGTAAAGGACCCGGTATTTAGCTTAGTACCGGAAAAAGTTTAAGCGAACTCTCGAGTAGGGTACTCGGGGAGTGGAGTAGGGCAAGGAAGGTGTCCTTGTAGTCGAACTACTATAAATCCTTGTGTCATGATTCTATCCTTTTTCTCTCTTTACTATTCTCATATTTATTCCTTTTCATACTAACTCGCATTATCTATATCTCAACATCCAAAGGTTTCACATACTATCAATCTTAAAGTTTTTGTAAACTAAATTTAAATCGGTGTTCTAGTTTTCTATACTCTAGATCATGGATTATAGTTATATTCATTTTATACTACATCTTTAGTTGTTTACCCGGATGTAGATTGGGCTGGTTTCCCTACTACTAGACGATCGACTACAGGTTATCGTGTGTTTATGGGCAACAACTTACTCTCTTGTTCTTCTAAGCATCAACAGACGCTCTATCGATCTAGTGTCGATGCAGAGTATCGTGGTGTTGCCAACGTTGTTGTTGGGTCTTACAACACAACACACACAATACAACACAAGCATCAATGAAAGAAATAGAGAAGAGATAGAGGTCGGTTGAACAATACACACACACACACTCACATATGAAACTATGAAGGGTTAGGCGTAGAGAGTGAATGAGGAATGAATTGAACAACCAACCCTCAAGTGAGGGTTTACATAAGGTATTTATAGGAGGGAAGCTAGGGCAACACTCCTAGTTCCCTTCCTTTCTCCTATGGGCTTGGGCCTAAGCTCATGGGCCTTCTACATAAGCTTAAGGCTAATAACAAACATAAAGGCCATAATAAGCTAACTATTACATATGAGTAACTAACACTTGAATAAGGTTTAGGAGTGACTCCAACAATCTCCCCCTCAAGTGTTGGTGATGAAAAACAGTGAAGGCGTTGATGTAATTGTAGCTTTGACGTCTTCTGACATTCTTCTTTCTTGTGAGAAGAATTGCCTTGATTTGAACAATCTCCCAGTGTAGAGAGATAGTTTACTTTGAACGGTTATGCTTTGACGCCATCTTTAACTTTGTTCTTTGATCATTGTTCTTTGTGATGAAAGTGATAGTATGTTGTTGTCGCATCAAATCCGCCTTCAGTGCCGCCGCTGTTGTCTCCACGTCATTCTTCAACATGCTCACACGCTCTTTTGACGTTTGGAATTCAAGATCGATGGAGTTCTTTAAGTCTTTAACTTTGTAGATTCTTTGTATTGACGAAGAATCATTTCGATCTGTTGTGTTGCTTTTGAATAGAACTTCCATTAGTGATGATGTTGGCGTGAGCATGAGAAGAATCACGATCATTCCGCCTCGAGCTTCCATAAGAAGTAAACATAAAAACGGTTAGTAATAAGCGGATTCCGCACTTACAAGTTTGAACTTCGAGAGTGTTAACAAAATAGTGTGAAAACACAACTCTAATTCTTACAAAGGCCGCTTCTGAATCGGAGTCCCACAAGTGAGATAACACGATGTACCGAAGTACACCTACGATTCGGATGAGTCAGCCGAGGTACACCGCATCACCTCACGACCGTAGACCGCTTGAGACCACTAAGCGCAATCCACGGGGAGTTGCCGTTTACCCGCCGCCGTGGCCGTTTGATGTTGACCCTGGCTGGAGTTTCCATTCAATCACTGAGGATCACAAATGTGAACCTCTCATAAATGTTCTCGACAGATTGCTAAGATCCGTGAAGGACTCGATAATGTACCACCGAAATTCTTATTGTTGAATATCAAGTGATGAAATGTCAAGTGTACCTAAGAGATCTTTTGATGAATCTCGTGGCTCTAGACTCAATAGTGCGCTTTGGTTTTCCCGAGCGGAGACTAGGGAGAGGGTCTCCTTCTTCAATACCTCGCATCTCTGAGAATGAAACAAGCTTCTGTTGAGAGAAACTTGAGTGGATAAGAAGGTTTAGTGCATGCGTCACCGGGTCCATGACGACTTTTAATCTTCAATACCGGTCCACTAAGTGACAACCAAGTAGCATATGAATTGAACCCGTGTTCGCCCTAAGTTGAATAATCTGGAGGGCTATTTCTTTTCACCCTTTTCTTTGCATTTCTTTTAATTCTTCAACTCCTTCTTTCTCCAATTCTCATTTTCTCCTTTTTATAATCATACCTAAGGACTTCTAAATACTAACTATTTGTGGTGTCCTTGGGTAGATCCATCCGCTCAAGGATCATAGGACGGTTTTTCCTAACCTTAGTCACCTTATAACTCCATGACTAACCTATGTTGCCATAAAACCACTGATGTGAAAAATCTCTCAAAGTGTTTATGAATGAAAAACATTTTAGTACCACTGTTGAGATAAGATTTTGCATAAATACTCCCTCTCCACATGTGCTTAAGAGTTTTAACGGTTAAAATGCACAGTGAGGAAAGAGCGCGAACATTTTGAATTGATTCACTCAAGATAGACAATCCCAGAGACACGGTTACGTTATATAGTTAAAGAGTTGCATTGTCAGCTTTTAGGTGACAACTAGCTCTAATAACTACCTTGAAGGTGTAGACAATCCTCTAAAGGTTGTCAAACCCGCCGAGTTCATGTCTACCAAGAGTTTCTAATGGTACATTCTACTCGCACAAGTCCTTTGCAGACACGCTTACATCACTAGCGAACTAGCTTGAAATTATTACCCGTCCCGGACAAGTCTTTTCGAAGTTACTACAGCTTAAGATCTCGTCAATACATGGGTTAAGTCTATAGCACAAAGATTCATTTGCATTTACACAACATATTTCTTATCACGATTTTCTCCCTTCAAAATGGCATATAGAATGTTATTTTTGAAAAGTTGAGAATAAATATGACCATTTCGAAAGTGTTATGCGGGAAGAATGACCACTGTGAACAATTTGTGAACAAAGTTTTAAGTCAAGTACTCCCCTCAACAAGTGATATAAACGGTTGAGGTTTTGAAAATCATAAGGGAAAGTACTTGTTCTTTTGAGCAAAACCTTGAAAAATGAAAGGTTTGATAGGTTTTACTCAAAAGTAAGAAGCTTTCGCCCCTTTTCTAAGGATTGTGGCAATCGAGGCGCACCATAGGTCCTTTATTTACGAGTACGGGTTGTACACTGTAATGTGTGCACAAGCCATATACATAATTAATCAAACATCCAAAATTATATGAAGGAAGCAATTCAAGGGGTACCAGGAAGTGCGGTGATGTTCCCGTGAGTGTGCAAGGCGTGGCGCTGAAAGCGGTTATGTTAATCCCGGTCGACCACCGACATAACTCTCCAATCGTCTCGAACCGATCCCTTCAAACAACCGCTCATCAATCATTGTGATGATCCGTCTCACATCCCTCCTTTCCGAGAATTCCAAATGCTAGGAGACCCAATTTTCGGCGATATCCTTCAACCAGTATGCCAATCCATCCCTAACCAGCTTCAAAGTATGATCCCCGAACTTGTGGAGTTCGCTACACGCCATTAAGCGGTTTCTTTGAAGTTCACTACGGTAAACAACGCCAAAGGTTTGCGATGAGTGTATATTGAGATAGCTGGTTGATATCGAGAAGATCAAGCTTTGGAGGAGTGAAGTTGACACGCGTCCCGATAAGATTCAACAAATGCCACTAGGAGATCTTCTACACGTTCCTTGATGACAATCCGTCTCATGAAGATGAGAAGTGACTTGATAAATTCAAGCAATCATGCGGTTGAGAATTGTCTCATGCACTCGCACTTTGGCAAGGTACATGTCTTCGATGTCATTGAGAGACAAATTCTCAAAGTCACCTTCAGAGAAAGCATAGTCCCGTTCATCTTGTCGTTTGACTACGATCTTCTTTAGAAATGTGTAGTCCCACTTAGACGAAAGGTCAACGTGTATGATGGCAACGATATCCTTAGAACTATACACAGCATGTTGAGACTTCGAACCTGACGCCTTCGTAGTAGATTCGACGGCGCTCGCCGCTGATGAATCCCATACATTGCATCTCGGTTGTATGCTTCCACTGTGTTGGAGAACAAGTGATTGGCACGTTCCTCAATGGCTATGCAGTTTGAGTAGATAGTCAAATGGGAATGGAAGTGTTAACGATGTAGCGTATTTTCTTGAATCATCGCCACCGTGTAAAAGAAAATCCAAGTCTTTGTTGAAGAAATATCTGAAAGGAATCCTTGGTTCACCTGGTTGGCCAATTGTTGGTAGAGGTTTGGTCCAATCGGTGTAGTATGGAGGGTTGTCCCTTTGTGTGAAGTCAATGTTTGCTTCCGGTTTGAGCCAATCCATGTTGTTAGACATAGCTCGAGCAATGTTTTCAAGGTGATATTCGACCTCGAGGGCACTTTCGAGCTATCTTTTAGAAGTTGAAACGCTTCATTCTTGATTCGCCACTCGATTTCGCCATTTTCTTCACATGGAACTTTTCTTGCAGAATTTTAGCATGCTCCAATGTAGAACCGCTCTACCAAATCGACCTTCTTCGTGGTAGGGAGTGTTGTTAACAAGATTAGCAAACCATTCAAATTCCTCTCGTTTTATCGTCCATCTAGCCATGATATGACGCCACCGAGGCGCTTTCTTCTTCTTTTCAAGGCCTAGATGATGATTCCTGGTTTCAACTTGTTTGGGAGAGGTGGGTTGTTGTAGGGGCTCAAGGACCTCTTCATCGCCACCACCCGTATACTCAAAGTGATCATCGGTTTTCTCGAGTCGGGGTGGTAACTCGAATCGCCCCGAGGTTTTTCAAGAGAAGAACGAGGAGGAGATTTTTGTTGAACAGAGGCCGCTTGTGGAGGAGGTTGCATCAAAGAAGATTCACCGCACGCTTCGACGCTTAGGTGCGAGTCTTTATCCTTATCCTTGTCTTCATCGCCTCTAGGACGCTTAGACTTTTCAACTTCAATCTACAAGCTTCTTGAAGTTGGTAGTCCAAAGAATGCTTGAAACAACTTTTCCTTCATCGAAGTAAATGTCCATTATCGTGCAGACATTTGTGTGACAAGCTTGGCCACCAATTCATTATCCGAGAAAACTACCGGATCGGTTGGATTGATTGTGACGGTTAAGGGCGTTGATTGAATAGTTTGCTTGGCGATCTGCATAAGATTTGGATAAAGTTGTTTGGTGAACAACTCCTTTGTGACTTTAGGAACGCATCTGAAGGTACTTTTTTAGTGTAGCCTTCATCATTTCGCTCAGCCTCTTGACGGTGATTATTCATGAATTCCTGAACAAACTTCCTTTCTCCTTTCATCTTTTCATGCTCGCCATACATGATGTGTATGTGATCAAGAAAGAAATTCAGCTTTTGTTGAGCACGCTTTTTCTCGACTTGTTTGACAGCTTGGGTAATCCGTTCATGAGCTTGAGAAATCCAAGATTTAGATGGTTTCTTCACGGATTTGGATGATGATTTGGTTGACTTCTTTGATGGTGGTGGCGAGGAGTGAGAAGACGAATCTGATGATGAAGAGATATGAGGAGACTCGATCCTTCGAGGTTCAGAGGTTTCTTCCTTTGATCGCAGCAGACTATCTAGAAGAAACGTATCATAATCAACATCTTTATCTTTTTCGGACTTCTCAGCTTCCGGTTCCTCAAACTCATATTCGATAGTATCCTCCACAAGCTTTTGTTGTTGCACAAGAGTGGTGGCACCACTCCCTTATCGGGTTGATTAACCGCATCGAGATGGTTCGAGTGGGCAAAGACCACTTGATCCTCCTGGACCACCCATTTGGTCTTTAGCAAATTCTTCAACTTTGTGTTGGTGTCTAAGGAATTTGATCGTCTTCTTGTAAACATTTTCCGGTGGCTCTTTATCACTCTCCGAACTTTCATCATAAGGTACAAGTACAGGAGTCTTCCCTTTTTCTTTGTCACCGGTGGACTTGGAGGTTTAGCCGGCGAGGTGTTACGCTTGCATTCGAGTAGGTAATCTCTTCATCCGTGTCAGCATCTTCGAGCTTTCGCCCACAAGCTTTCTTTTGCGGTTCAGTGTGGGAATAGGTTCAAACTTCCTTTACGGAACAATCCTTTTACGAGGAGGATTCCCTTTGGGAAGCTTCCTATAAATATCTGTACTTGTGACACTTCCAAGATCGCTTCTTCGGTCCTCCGAGTAGGTGTACCGGAAGATTTTTCATCAAGATGACCAACTTTGCCTTCTTTTACCGCTAACCGATACCTTTTATATGTTTCAAGCTTTTTGATTTCGTAGTTAGAGGTGATCGTAATACCGCACTTGTTTCTTTGTTGACGATTCTTTGATTCTCGATGATAATATGGGTTCACCAATATGTCGTGATTATATGGGTCATTGAGCCTCATGGGGATATCAAGATGAAGTCCAAGTGCTCTCTGGATCAACAGTTTGGTGTATCCGACATAGGGAATCTTGGAGCCAAGCTTCTTGTGAAATAACATCATGTCCTCCCATATCAGTGCTTCGATTTCAATGTCCTTCTTGTTGATCAACGACTAGAAAATTTGCAGCCCATGAGCTTGGGATGCTCATAGCCACCGCCACGACTGAGACCGATTTGGTGATGATCATGTAGAGTGTTCTCCATGGTTGAGGAATATACTCAACTCCACGCGAGAGTGCTTAGTAATGATTCCTGAAGCTTCATCATAACCAATATCTATCAAGAATTTCAGGACTGCCTCTTCAGTAGGGGTAGCAAAGAAGTCGGTTGGGGCGATGTCGGAATGATGAGAATGTACCCGTAAGTCGCCAGGAGTGATAGTGACTAGTTTGTGATTAAGTGTCACATTCACTGCACTTTGACCAATGATCCTCTGCATAGAATCCTGTAATTGTTGAATGTAGACCTCTGGAACTGCGTGGCGAGTGTGAGAGCATGTTCGGTAGGGATGATTCCCGAGAATATCCACGCAATGAGACAAGAAGATTTTGAGCATGTGAGGGTGTCAAAGTCAACCCTAAGGTTGTTCTTTCCAATCTTTCTGATAACCCTCTCGAAAGATATCGAATTGTAAGAACTTCGATGCATCCACATTCATTTGTTCAGCCATGTCGTGATCTCAAATAACATTAGCCAAAAGAACCAACATATCGAAAGACATAGTGTTAGTCAACGGAAGGTCTTATTGTCTAGTTATTGAATGTACAGTGTCAATGATTGTTACGAGTCCTAAGTCACTTGTTTGTTCAATAGTTCAATGACGTCGTGAAATGTTTCGTGAGTTAGTTAACTTTAAGTTTTAAAGTTTATGTTATCACTTATTGTTCACAACATATCAAACGCTTAAGTTTATTAGTGACATTATTGGATTCGTGACGATATGATTAGTTTATTTACAAGTTTGTACACGTAACAATTCATTATGAAGGTCAATCCGGGCTTAAGCGTAGTTTTGGCAAAGTTAAGCGTAAATGAGATGATATACGCCAGAGACAAAAGCTTACGCTGAAGGGATCCTAACTTACGCTGAAATGTTACGCGTAAGAAAAGGGGACCTTATGCGTAGGGCTTACGCGTAGGCGTATATATATACCTTACGCCGTAAGGCTTACTCGTAAGAGTAGACCTTATGCGAGAGGTCATCGCTACGCATATCCTTCACAGATACGCCAGAGTCCCATTGTAGAACCTTACGCGTAATGGTTATGCGAGAATTATTCTTACGCGATAACTTGACTACGCCGTAGGGTAATCCTTATGTAGAGTTTCAAATGACCTTGATTCTAATATTATGCGTAGCAAGCCCTCAAATAAGTTCATCAAATCACTAACATTAACACAAAACATCATTTTATCAACAAGTTAAGGCATGAACATTCATAACACAGTTACGCCAGAAAGTCATACGCCAGTAGGTCAAAACCCTAAGGTTTAAGAATTACGCTGTATCATTTCTAGCCATGGGATATGCACCAAACAAATTCTGGTAGGTCTAGAGTGTTGTTAGAGTCTTTAGGCCAAGTATTAACATCTAATTCGTTGTAAATCAAAATTACCCAAAGTTATGAACTTTAAACCCTAACTTCAAATTGTCAAACAATTAGTGTTTCAGGGTGGTTAACAACCATGGAAATCATCAATTCAACCTCATATGACCATAACCCAACAATCTTTTAGACCAAAACACTTCACATTTGAAAAACCCAAATCGACTCATAAACCCTAATTTTCAAAAATCATTAATAAGTGTTTCCGGGTGGGTTTTAATGGTTAAAATGGTATACTTGATGTATAAGAAAACGTTTGACACTATCCATATAAACAAAAAAAACACACACATAATGATTATGTGTTCATACGCTTATGCGTAGAACACATAATCACGCCTAACACACTTTTTAGCCGTAGGATTTGCATGAAATTAAAAACCTTAGCTTAAAAACATGTTAAGATCATTAAAACACTTACAAAATGATGATCAAAACAACGGATTTCTTGGTTCAATCTTAGGCGTAGGATGAATATGGTTGTGTGTATTAAATGTGAAGTAAAAAGTAGGTGGAGGTGTTTTATTACAAATAACTTTAACATTTTGACAGTTTAGGTCCCTCCACCTTTTCCTTTTTCAAACAAAGCCATTTAACTTCCATTTTGGTTACCAAACAAAGATTTTAGGAAAGAAACTTTGACGACACTCCCCTCGACTTAAGAAATAATGAAAGGTTATAAATTTAGTCCGAGGAGTGTCATTGTACCGTAAAACTTTACCACCATTGATAAAAGAAACAACCGGGATATGATAGCATGCAAGTACACGGATGATTTGAAACAGTTAAGTGTAATTTTCTCCCCTCAACACTAGATCGAAAAATATTGAATTTTGAAAGATTATAGTGTTGACGGAAGAAATGTACTTGCAATGTTGAAAAAAATAGATAGAAGAATATTTTTGTTGTTTTATCAGATTTTATATTTTTGTATTTTGTTTTGAAAAATTATTTACAAAAGAGATTTTGGTGTTTGATGTGTTTTAAGACTGCTTTTAGGAGGTCATCCAATTCCTCTTGAGTCAAACACCTCATACCAATCCGTTGGACCAACTCATTAAACCTAGCGGGAGGCAAGGCTTTGGTGAGAAGATCCGCCAATTGGTATTCTCAGACTCCACAAAATATAATTCAACAAGACTCGCTCCACGTGGTCCTTGATGAAATGATATCAAGATCGATGTGCTTTGATTTCGAAAGTGCCGAAGCCGAGTTGCACGAGATTGCAATGGCACTCGATTGTCGCAGCAGACATCGGGATTCTGTCATATACGTAACCATAGTCTTTGAGTTGTGTTCTCATCCAGATGACTTGAGCACAACATGCGAACATGGCTACATATTCTGCTTCGGTTGAGGACATGCGATGTACAATCCTCGCTTCTTCGATTGCCATGACACCGTTTATCACCAAGAAATTGTAAAGCTCCCCAAGTACTTTTCCTGAGTCTAAGCATCCTCGCGTGGTCGCCAAAAGCGATTAGTTCAAAACCGTAATCCTTCGGATACCAAATTCCCAAGTTAATGGTTCCCTTTATGTATCGGAGGATTCTTTTAGCCTCGGAGAGGTGGGTTTCAGTTGGTCGCGACTGATAACGAGAGCAAAGATATACGGCAAAGACAATATCGTGTCCGCTAGTTGTTAGATACTTGAGAGACCCAATAATACTACGGTATTTTGTAGGGTCCACCAATTTCCCATGTAAATCAGCGCCTAGCTTCTTGGTATGAGCCATTGGTGTGGCATAGGTGTCACATGTTTTCATTCCAAATTTGTTTAACAATTCAAGGGCATATTTGGACTGACTCAAGAAAATACCACGGGTGATTGATGAACTTGCAGTCCGAGAAAGAACGTGAGTTCACCCATCATGGACATTTCAAAATTTTTCTTCATTAGTTTTGCAAAAGCGATTGAAAACTTTTTATGTGTAGACCCAAAATGATGTCATCCACGTAAATTTGAACAATTAAGATATGTTCCCTGTGATATTGTATAAAAGAGTTGGGTCAACCGAACCTTTGGTGAAATTATTAGCAATGAGGAAGGATGATAGCTTATCGTACCATGCCCGAGGAGCTTGTTTGAGACCATACGAGCTTTGTTCGTTTGTAGACGTGATTCGAAACTCAGATCAACGAATCCATCCGTTGGTGACATAAACCGCTTTAAGTTGTCCATAGAGAAACGCCGTTTTGACATCCATCTGATAGACCGTCATATTCATATGAGCCGCGAACGCTAGAAATATCCGAACAACCTCAAGACGAGCAACCGAAGCAAAAGATTCTTCAAAGTCAATACCCTCTTCCTGACGATAACCCTTAGCCACCGACGTGACTTATTCGATAACATTTCCTTCAAAGATCCAATTTGTTTTTTCAAATCCATTTGAGACCAATGACGTAGACCCTTGTTGGTCTTTCAACCAGCTCCCATACTTCAAGACGTTTGAATTGGTTGAGTTCTTCTTGCATGGATTCAATCCGGTTGTCTTTTGTCATTGCGTCTTTGATGTTTTAGGTTCGATTGGCAGACGGTGAGTGCATAAATGCAATGTTCACCGTCTTTGTGAAGACGTTGTCTTGTAACGACCGGTTGATTCGGGTTGCCAATAATGTTTTCCAGAGGATGGTCTTTCGTCCATCTATGTGTGGAGGGTTGATGTTGATATACATTGTGCGATTCGAGGATTCAAATGGTTTGTTGAAGATTCCGCGACATCCGTGCAGCAGCCTCATTAGCAAACGGGTTGAAGAACGCATTTGGATCAAAATCGCAGTGGGGGTACTACATTCGTAATATCATCGCCAGCCTTCATCATTGTTGGAAGCGGTTTGTTCAACCTGCTGTGGTGGAGTCAACGGTGTAGGTGCATCCGCAACGAGTTGTTGTAGCAGTGTATCGGTATAAGAGTATTATCGTTGAGCAAATAAAAACAAATGGATACACCGAGCACGCTCATCAATATCTTCACCGAACAACGGAGCAAATAACCTTTCCATTTGTTGACGAGTAAGTGTCGGGGCTTTGTTCACCGATGATGATGGGGTTTGGGGAAGTTTAAGCGGTTGTGTCCGGTTCCAAGTCGTTATACTCGTAAGCCATTTCCGTAAGTTCATCAAAATGAGCATGAATCGTTTCCATAACCTGCTTTGTACGACGATTCCGATTCGAAACCTTTTGAATTATCACAAGATCCCATAAAGACTCCAATGTCGACTTTGGCTTTGAGCTTTCCAAAGTCATCACGATCATTATAGCAAAGAGATCCAAATACATGAAAGTGTTTTAGATTCGGTTTTCTGTTATGGACGAAGCTCAAAGGTGTTTTGTTGTATGGCTTTTGTAATCATAGAACGGTTTTGAGTATAGCATGCGGAAGAGATACGCCTTCGCCCATAAGTAACTGAAGTTTAGCATTGATTAACATTGTTCTTGCAGCTTCCACTAACGCTCGGTTTCGCTCTCTTCGACAACCCGCTTTGTTCTCGTGTATGCGTGCAATAGATGTCTCATGCTGAATTCCCACTTTCTCATAGAATTCACGAAGGGTTTGATTAACAAATTCAGTGCCTCTATCTGTTCTGATTATGCGAACGGTGTTACGTGAGTGAACTTGTATTTTCATGAGAAAGGTGATGATCATTTGTGGAGCTTGATCTTTGCTTCAAAGAAAGTAGACCCAAGTCCAGCGTGAATAGTCATCAACAATTACTAAGATGTAGCGCTTGCCATTGATCGTTTGCACGCGCATCGGGCCACACAAATCCATGTGAAGAAGATGAAGCACATGCCGAGAGCTGTGTTCCACCTTTGAAGGAAAATGAGCACGAGTGCTTTTGCCTTGTTCACAAGCTGAGCAAAGGTGATCTTTAGAATACGAAAACCGTGGAAGTCCCTCAACTAGTTTGTGTCGAGCAAGGTTGGTGATGGTTTGAAAGTTTAGATGTGAGAGACGACCGTGCCATAGCCAGGATTTTGTTGATGTTGCCTTTGAAAGTAAACATATGGGAGATGAAGCAACCATGTCTTTCATAGAGATAGTGTAGAGACTAGAATTACGCGATCCGCATATAAGGTCATTTCCTTGTAGATCACTTAATGAAACAAGTTTTCTCCCTAAAGCAACCTCCAAATCTCCATCACAAAACCGACCTCCATCGAAAACAGATATGACCGAGGCCTTCCACATAGTAAACCCTGCTAATTTCGATGTTCCCATTGACATAGTCTCCGTGAGCCCATGATAGCCGCGAAGTGATCATTCCCTAACCCGACAAAGTGCCAATGAACTTTGCAATAAAGTTTGATAACAGTTTAAGATTGCCTCTCATGTGTCGGGAACATCCGCTATCAACAATCCAGAGAATGATCTCAGACACCGCGACAATACGCATCTAACAATGATGGAATAGAAGTAGATTTGGAACCCGAAATGTTAGAGGGTTCCGTAGCAGCTATAGTAGATATACACACATCAATAGCTTTAGGTATCCACTTAAATCCTAGTGTGTTATATATCCATTTCTCCCATCTCCAACTAGTATTTGCTTTAGTCTTAGTGAATGCACTAGGTGGTACTACATTCCTAGGAGGTGACAACTGAGCTACAGGGACGCAATGCGCTTCTTAGAATCTAAAGATGGCGGTCTACCAAGCACAGACTTAGAAAGATTAGTGGGCCTAGAGGTATTCCGTTTCTTAGGATTCCTTAAACGAGAGATGATAGCTTTAGCAACACATTTATCATGACAATCGGAATTCATACTTTTACCACAAATAACACAAGGTGCATCGATCAATATCAAAAGTACTTAACGGTTTAGCATTCGTTACATCACTATTTCTATTACATTTGCCGAACGCAATATCTATAGTGGAGGCAACGTGAGTCTTATTCATAGTCCTAGGGTGTTCTTCTACTTTAGCATTCCTTGTTGATCTTTTCTTAGGTCGCAACTTCCTATTCTTCATTTGAGTGCTCCTAGGCCGTGAAGTGCGGACGTTTGGAAAAGGCTCAACTATTCCTGTTTCAGGAGAAGGAAGCACGTTAGCTACTTGTGATTTGGCAATAGAGATTCTAGGTTCATGAGTACTAAGTGTTACTGGGCTAATCTCTTAATGATGGTTGGCGGAAGTTGTTCATACTTTCCTAACATTTCTCTTAACTTGAAGATAGTGTGAATCGATCTTGATTTTCGTGATCAACATTTCCAAAGAAAATGCATAACTTCTTTAATGTGTGCAAGATAATGATCAAGTTCATTTGATGCTTCATCACGAGTCTTTTGAGTAAATCAAATATGACACCATATTCCTTTTAACTTTTACAAGTTCTTGTTCATATTTTGAGATTTGACACTTAAAAGACACGCTTTGATCATCCAGTTGCTCAATTTTAGGATCAGAAGATTTTGCACGCAATTGGGCGATTTTGTGTTGAAAAGCAATTTGTTGATCGTGAATATCTTTTTGACACCAATTAAGACGACGTATTGCATTTGAAAGTTCGCTTTGACAATCGCTTGTTTTCA
Source organism: Chrysanthemum makinoi (assembly GCA_910596185.1). Lineage (NCBI taxonomy): Eukaryota > Viridiplantae > Streptophyta > Magnoliopsida > Asterales > Asteraceae > Chrysanthemum > Chrysanthemum makinoi. The sequence continues at coordinate 247,094,855 of OU343222.1, read as the reverse complement.
ACTTTAAGGACTCGACCAAGCACATTATCGTGTTCTCAACATTTATCACGTAATCAACAAGATCAGAGGTATGATCAAATGCATATGACAAAGAATTCAATAACACAACATTATGGACATCAAAGACATGATGACATCTTCCAAGAGTCGATCAACATCTTTTCTCAACATTTTCTTTTACGCTTAGTGTTAGAAATAGATGTTTCGTTTTTTCAAAACGACCTTCATCACTCCAAGTTCCTTATGAAAATCCTTTTCCCAGGCTAATGCACAATTTTCAAATTTTTAACGTTAGGTAAAAGATTTTTCTGAAAAATGTCTCTTTGTTCTCGCCCAGAGGCTTATTGAAAATGATCAATTTTGATTTCGTAATCGATATTCTATCTTATGCTGTAAAATTTTGAGGTCAGCCATGAAAATGTCAAAATATCGAAGAATTTTTCGATTTTCGTGTTTTGAGTTTACTTCACCGATGGAAGGTAAAGGACCATAAATTTGTGCATAATCCGTTGGGGATTAACATTAGAAGACTCGTGTGTTTTGATGATAACCCTTGGTGTGTTAGAAGAACTGTGTGACGAAAGTGACCGCTTTTGAATAGTTAAAAGGTTTGTTGTAAACAACTTTTCTAATTTTGATCGACTCTCGCTTCGCATCTAATTCCTCTTGACGATGATATTCAACAACACTCATAAAGTAATTATCAACTTTATATTCTCGTGACCGAAACTTCGTGATTTGGTTTGAATATTTTGGTTGAAAGCTTAGGTTTGTAATCAGCAAGATTCGGTCCATATCCATTTGGATTGGGTTTTAAAGTAAACTTTTCAATGGCTGTGACCGACTCGCCATGTTTGTAAACAACAGCTTTAAACTCTTTAAGTTTGTTTTGCAAGCCGATGATTTCTTCAAGATGATCATCTATTCGCTTTGTTGAATGCTTTTTGTATGCAGAGAACTGTTTTTGACAAGTTAACAACTCACTTTAGCTTTTGATTTTCCAAGTTGAGAGTGTTAATTTGCTTTTTATGTTCATGTTTCAGTTGTTCTATTTCGGACAACAAAGCATTCTTCAAAGCGGCTAGATCACGCATTTGTCTTTCTAAATATTTTTCGTTTTGATAAGATTTGGCAAAGGCTGCTTCAAAACCTTTTTCACGCTTTTCTTGAGTTTTGAAAAAGTTGAGTTGCTTTTGTAAACATTCAAAATCCTTTGTTAACAGTGCATTTTGCATTTCAAGTCCTGATTAATGGCATGACATTTTTCCACTATGGTTTGTTGGTCTTGTATTAAACGAGCAAAATGTGGATGAGGCAAAAGTTCGGCGTGTTCAACGTGAGTCTCAACATGATCATTACGAAGATCCTCAAGTATAACCACATAGTCAATTTGATTATCAAGGGAGACCGTTTGGTCATCTTGATCGTCAAATATAACTACGGGTCTAGTTGAAAATCGCCGAATGAGATGTGGATGACTCATTTTGAACATTCTCGAGCCTTGCCGGATTCGGGATGTTGGCGGAGATAGTAGATCGAGATGAAAATGGTTTGTTCGGTACTGAGACAAGCCATCGTCATACACCGGCCTGGTCACTCATGTGTAATTCATGCATATTAGCCATCAACATAACAGTTGCATTGGCCTGCAAGTCCTCCATATCATCATCCGAGTCTGCATTTGCCATAAAACTCTGTTCTTTGTCCGTGAGAGATCCACCAGCTTCATCCTTAAGAGCCAAAAGAAGAGCCTCTTTGAAATAAGCACCGCCCCTAGTCCTTGGCTTTGGGCATGCATTAGCCAGTGTCCCTTCTCATTGCAGTTGTAGCATCGAAGACCATTCAACCCATTCTCAGCATTTCCCTGTTCCACCACTGGAGCTCGATTGTTATTCCTACCCACAAGATTAAACCCTTGACCACCCCCATCTCGACCATAACCACGATTCTAAACTTCAACTCGTCCATTGTTCACAACTGCTTGATTCCTTGTATTAGATGAGGAACGAATACGGTTGTTGGATTTGTTGGTATAACGGCTAAAGGCATTAGCAATCATAGCAAATCCTTGTTGCAATGCTTCGAACGGATCGATGTCCTCATTAGCTTCAGTTTGAGCATTGTTGTTGTTGTATGGAACCAATTGAGTTTGTTGAGATGGAGGTTGTGAAGGATCATGTGGTGTGATTGTAGCAGCTTGGTTGAGTTGCCGGTTGAGGAGAATAACTATTTTGAGCATATAAGGCAAGTTGTTGATTTTCCGGATGTGTCGGTGGAGCAATTTGAGCACGGAGAATCCTTTCCCTATCAACTTCCTTTTCATGAGGCTTCAAGTAATCGTACAACAATCCGTAGGTAGACTGATGCATGTTTTCAGCTTGACGGAGAAAATGACATACTTCTCCCATTCAGGACCAAGACTACTTAGGAACTTAGTATTCACTGCAATTCTTGGCATGTTGATGTTGTGTTTATCCAAATCATTGATGATGTCGGAAAATCGGTGATGATAGGACTCGAGTGTCTCTCCATGTTCAATCATGAAGTGTTCATAAGCCAAGTAAATTTTGGATTCCAAATCTTCCCGATTGAGTACAGATCCTTCCATAAGAAGACGAATATGATCCCACATTTTCTTTGCGGTCTTTTGAGCATCAACACTACGAAGAATTAGGTTTGGTAATCCTAGGAGGATATATTCCATTGCAAGCTCATCCGCTTCATAGTGTAGAAGTTCTTGAGGATTCAAGTCTGCAAGAGTAGCAATGTTCGTTTGTTCATCTCTTGGTGGAATGGCATTTGGATCTCCGGGTGCAATGACAGTAGGCATCTCAAATGGACCTTCCAAGATAACCTTCTTTAATAACTTTCCATGTGGCTTCTTTAGATCACAAAACCTAAAGAACCTTATCACCCATTGATCATAGTTTCCTGGAGTGAGCATTGGAGGTCTATCAAGTGATCCAGCCTCATGAATTGATTGTTGGCTGCTTAAAGTTTCAAACATCTTAGCAAACGAGGTTGATTAAAGTCATTTGTGTACGGTTGAGCTTGAAGACTCGGTGGTGGTTGAACCATTTGAGGTTGTGGATTTGCAGCAAGTTGTGGAGTATGTTGTTGGTTAAATTGTTGTTGATAAATTGCTTGTTGTTGATTCCATTGTTGATGTTGTGGAGTTAGTTGTTGTTGTCGTTGAGGATAAGTGTAAGGGAAATAGTTAGAGTATGGTGGATGTGACATGTTGAAAACGTGTGTTGGTAAAAATGGATCTTTGTAGTCGAATGAACCTTTGTTGATGAAGTGTCCTTAAGCTTAGAAAAGACAAGAACCAAGTAGCACTTATGCGTAAAAACACCAAAGTTACGCGTAACAATAAGGAGTTACGCGTAGGATTTAGCTTACGCGTAAGTGGGAAAAAAACACTAAAGTTAGGCGTAGACAAAAGTTAGGCGTAGAAAGTTAGGCGTAGGATTTTCTTATGCGTAAGACTAGGCTTAGGCGTAGGAAAGATCTTAGGCGTAGGATTTCTACGCGTAAGCTTATGCTTATGCGTAATTTTAGGGTTTTGCCCAAATGATCTTTTACACTATCACAAAGCAAAAGATATCCAAAGTCGACGTATTTTCAGACTTATCCAAGTAAGAAAACACGGAATAAACCAAGAAAATGAAGATCAAACCAAGGAGGCACTTACGCGTAGTTTTAGGGTTTTACTACGCGTAGGAATGCTCGTAATTCGATTCTGTCCAAAAGAGTTTCTAAACCAGTTTTTGTGTGATAAAATAGCTTCAATAACACCAAAATACACAAAAGTGTGAAACTTGATGATCCAAAGCCCTTAAAACGGTTATGCGTAGAACTACACCCACGAATAAAAACTAGCTCAAAAACAATGATCCACGCATAAAGTTTGAAACTTTTTGCCAAAAACAAGTATGTTAACACCTTAAAACGTTGAAAGTACAAGAATCTTGGATTAAAAAGTGTTAAAAAAACAAGTTTTTAAGCGAACCAAAGAATACGTTAACTTTACGCGTAAGACCAAGAAAAAAAAAACCTTCAAAAACAAACTTGTTCACCCAACTATTTGGCGATTGATACCACTGTTAGGTCACTAGTTTTACAACACAAGCATCAATGAAAGAAATAGAAAAGAGATAGAGGTCGGTTGAACAATACACACACACACTCACGTATGAAACTATGAAGGGTTAGGCGTAGAGAGTGAATGAGGAATGAATTGAACAACCAACCCTCAAGTGAGGGTTTACATAAGGTATTTATAGGAGGGAAGCTAGGGCAACACTCCTAGTTCCCTTCCTTTCTCCTATGGGCTTGGGCCTAAGCTCATGGGTCTTCTACATAAGCTTAAGGCTAATAACAAACATAAAGGCCATAATAAGCTAACTATTACATATGAGTAACTAACACTTGAATAAGGTTTAGGAGTGATTCCAACATTGTTGGATGCGGAATTTATTATGTGAGTTGCATACTCTCTTTGCCTCCGCGACACTTATCTACTGTGATAATGTCTATGTCATTTATTTGTCATCTAATCCAGTGCAACATCAATGTATGAAGCATATAGAGATAAATATTAATTTTGTTCGTGATTTGGTTGTTGTTGGTTAAGTTCGTGTTCTTCATATTTCGTCTCGTTATCAGTATGAGGTAGGGGTGTCCATGGTACTAGAACCGTCCCGAACCGGAACCGAACCGAAAATAAGGAAAAAGTTGAACCAAGAACCGTCTCAAGTTTTTCGGTTCGGTTCCGGTACGGGAATTTTCGTTAATTCCCATGAGTACCAAAGTGTTACAAAAATATGTTTGGATGGATGTGAATTTATGGTACTCGGTTCGTAGAACTTCGAAAGAAGTTGACAACCTTAATAGTATTCCATAACTTGACTTACAAACAAACAAAAAAGCATATATCCAGTAATCGCAAACTCATTATCCACGAAAATAATTGCAAAATCGTTGTGAATTTTATATATCAATCATGGTGAGTAGCTTACAATAACTTACATGGTGACAATATATCTTGCAGTGATGCCATAATCGTTAATTATTTCTCGACTTTTATCATTAAATTTAATGAACAATAAATACCAATAGTTAATTACAACTTCTTGTTAGTTGTTACTAAGCAACACAGAATTGTTGGATATGCGGCTATGCGCATACTCGATATTCCAGTTTAAAAAAAACTTACTTTTATATTGATGAATGATGTTTGAATCTTTGAATTGAATCAATGGATTGAAGGTTAAGGTTTATGGGTTTTTAGTTTTAGGTAAGGTTTTTTCTATTTTCTTAAAGGTTGCATACTTGTATGTACACAATATCCCAAACAAACCCTATAAATTTACATATTTTTATAAAAGTCGATTCTTTCGGGAAAGTACCGGAACCAGATGGTTCCGACCCGAACCGTCCCGATAACCGAAATTTTGGAATTTAAATAACCAAGAACCGTACCATGGTTCTAACATACGGTCCCGTTCCCGGTCGGTACCAGTACAGTTCATCGGTTCTTTTGGTTCCTCTGTTTTTTTGAACACCCCTAGTATGCGGACATCTTCAACAAATGTATACCTTTTGCTTTGTTTGAAGAATTTCGTATATGTGAGCGTTCGGTGTCCTCCCGCTTCAAATGCGAGGGAATGTTAGTCGACCCATTAGTTTATCGGACCAAAGCCCGCTTCTAGATTTATCTTTATATTTTATTTAATGTGCCGTACTCTTGATAATAATGCATTGAGCGATTTACCTTAACACATTAATTGAACATTTTGCATTTATTGTTCTATCCCATCGCATGTAGTTAAACATCATCGACATCATCTTATACATCGTCATTTTTCAAGTGACATGCCCATTTGGTCACGTCGAGAAAAAATTCCATAATTTAAGCCTACTTTTTAGAGTATTTATTACGGTAGTTCATAAAAAGTTAAAAAAAAATAATAATAATAAATAAAGAAGTCTACCATTTTATTAACCATAATATCAATGTGTTTCATGCTTATGCGAAATGAAAATGTATAATATCTTGAACCTCTTTAAATTTAATGTTTTTGTGTTTAATGAGGTTTTATAAAACTTTAGCCATTTTATGCATAGTGAATAAATATTTATAAGTTTATGAATTTATAATTTAAAATGACTAGATACTATTATAAACCTTTATAAAGGTTCTTCATAATGGATGGCTACATTACCTTGCTACCAGTTTTGTAACTTCCAACGTTACATGTGTTTAATAAGCATTTGATCATATTGTCACTCGAAATATACTTGACCTACCTACACTATTAAATAAATAAATAAATAAATAATATTAAAAATAACAAAAAACTGCTTGTTATCACCTTGAAACAAGGATGTAATCAAGATTAAAAGAAATGCTTTGTCCATTACTGGATGAGTGGAGCAAGAAGGTAACAAAGATAAACAAAAAATAAAATAAAATAAGTCACAAAATTATATTATACACATTATAATATGCTAATGTGAAATCCGATGTTTGGATAATATAGTGTGACAAAACATGGAAATGGTAAAATTGACCACATGGATGGCATTAGGGCATCTACAATTAGACAAGGAGGAGACGGATGGACTGGGTGAAAATGTGTCGGTCATTTACTGGCACTGAAAATGCTTACAAAGCCGTACAAATCTTTGCATTTTCTTAGTCGACATGATATATATGTTTGTGGAGAAGTACTATATAACTAACATGAAGCTAATAGTCACGGATTCCATTTCAAGTCACAAAACCGATTTTAAGTGACTAAAATGAAGCTATATTAAACTTTGTATAGTCATGAAATCGATTCCTTTTAAAATGTGAAGCTCAAAGTAGGGGTGTTTTTATGTTGGAAAAATTTAGGTGAAAATGTGTGTTTTTTTAACCAATTTTGGACACAAATGAATATTGACTCCCGTTGCCAATTGTATACTTAGAGCACAAGGTATGCAAGCTACCAATAACACGTTATTGGTATGCCACATCAACGCCACATCATACACCTTTCAATAACACACTAATAACTAAAACACACTCCCTCATAACACGCAACTAACATGTTATTGGGTCCCACAAAATACCCCACTAAAAATACCCACTCACTCACAATACAAAAAATAAATAAATAAATAACACAAAGAAAAACCAATAGCTTGAGCCACTCTAGTAACTCAAATACATTTAGCAAGAATTTGGCATGTTTGGGTGGTATGGCAATGACATGCCATTGGTATTTTTTTTTCTCACTTTGGCATGTTATTAGTAGCCATACCTTGTACTCTTATATACATACTTCTTGATGAAAACTATGTGTCAATATAACGAGCGTAACATAAGGAAATAAAAATGGGATAAAGTTTGGCTATGTTTGGCACACAAGATTATGGAGAGATTATGCTTATTTTTTCAAAAAATAAGCTACTTAAAAAATAATCTTAGTTTGGCACACATAACTTATAAGAGATTATAAAAAAAATAATCTTTCATAATCTCTGAAAATAAAAGGTTACTTCATGTAACTTATAAAAATAATCTCTTTTGATAATCTTTTTAAGCAACAGCAGCAGCAGCAACACCAGCACCAGCACCAGCATCAGCACAATATATTTTTGCCAAACATACCATTTGTCTCACTGGGTGAAAAAAACGTTTATTAGTTTAGATAATTGATATCTACATCATATTTTTTGATGTATGCACCACAAATTATGCATTATAGTTGTATTGTATAATACTGTAATGCACAAATTGTAATGTATACATAAAAAAATGTAGTGTAAGTATCACCCCATTAGTTTATAATTGAGAGCTCGTAGCTCATAGGAAAATTGCTCATCATTATGTTTTGTACTCGTTTCTCTTTTGTCATAATAAGGTTATTATTATCGGATACACACCATTTTCCCTACAGTTTATAGACTGATTCAGTTCGGCTATTGGTTGTTCGGTTTATCGGATTAATTTTGTTTGTCGATAAACCGAAACTATACCGAACCGAAACCGAATTTGAATTCGGTTCGATTTTCAGGTTCGAATAACCCAAATTACACCATTTATATATTTTTTTCATTTACTTATATAGTTTTAGAAAAAGAGAATATTTCCGAGCTTAAAAAGAATACTTATACTATAAAAGAGTTTTAATGCTTTTTTATGTATATAAACATGTAAAGAATATATATATTTAAGTGAATTCGGTTTTTGGTTCGGTTTATTTTACATTTTGCCAAAACCTTATCCAAACTGGAAATCGAATATTTAATTTGGTTTGGTTAGGTTTTGACAAATTTGATTCGGTTACAAATCAGGTTCAGTTTGATTTCGTTTTCGGTTCCTAAGGGTATTACCGATTTGTGAGCTCCCTTAGCTCAAAGAATGAAGAGAAATTACCAAACCCATGGAGCCGAAAGACAACATATCAATTGTCTTGTTTTTTGATTGACCATTATTTGGGCCATAATAAGGTTGCGAAATCTACTTCTCACATTTTCTTCTCATGTTCTCTTACTCGCCAAGTTATGTTCAAAGTTTGCCGTTGGTGAGAGCTCGAATATACCTTTTTCAATTCTTATTCGGAGTGGCTTACTTGGTTATCTAACTTTCGCCTATCTAAAACCAAGATGGAGATCTTTGAAGGCATTTGCTATGTGACATGGTGGCTTATTTGGCGCTTTAGAAATCACTGTTTATTCGGATTTTCTCAGCCTAGAAGAGACCTCATTTTTAATAATATTGTTCAAATGTCTTTTTTTATAGATTTCTAATCGTTGTAAATCCAAGATCGACTGGGTTACTTGGATGCAAAATTCTAATTTTCTTTCTTTGTAATTTGTTCTAGCTTCTTGCTAGCTTTTTAATAAATTTTGCCGTTAAAAAAAATAATAATTTGGGCCATAAAAAGACAGTGTCCAACATATTCACTACTAGGTCCTTTTCTAACATGTTTGGGCTATATATTACGATAGTATTATATTTGTTCATCACTTCATCTAGTTGCAATCTTGATATGGGCCCAATACCATTTCACTAGAATAACAAGAAAATGTTGGTGATAGTAGTTGAACTAGATGTATCTTAAAATGTCATACAACGAATTTAGAATGTAAAACACATTTCTCAACAAACTAAAAGTAATATATGTATCACACCATTGCTATGGCTCATGAAGAAGAAGAGAACTTTAGGTTCCCTACAACCACAAGCTCTCCTCCGCGCTTCATTGGGTCCCCACGATTATGGCACTCATCGTCCTCTTCTCTTTATCGTCATGAAAACAAAACCACCAAACAAGAAACGAATGAAAAGTGTGAGGCAAACTTCAAAGATGGAAAGAAGATAAATTTTCTATCATACATTAAGAAAAAAGATGGTGAGGAAAACAACGAAAATATGGATGTAATATGGGAGGACTTGAATTATGAAGAAGAGATGTGTGTTATGAGATGTACGAGTGATAGTATGTCGCGTGATTTCAATCATGAGATGCTCGAGTTTGGAAGAAGAAAAACGATGAAATTGGGGTGTTGCAAATCGTCGTTGAGGCTAGGTAACGGTGTAGGAAAGAGACCGAGCATGATGGTGTTGATTAACATGTTGAAGAAACTCTTCTTGCTCCACAACGTTTACGGTCATTTGAACATCAGTAAGAGAGCAAGAAATCATTATGTTGATTAACTAAACATTGTAACTGTGTAATGGCATTGACATATTAATATAAAGTTTTTTCCTGAGATGTATTCCAAATGATATATTGCACATTTGGGCATATCGATTCGAGCATATAACGGTATTTTTTATGGACCGATTTTAGAACGAGCCCAGCTATGCAGTCTCTTAAAAAATGATATGATGCAAAGTTGTAACACATCGAATGAACAAACTTAAAGAATAATAAACAAACTTGAACCAAAAACATGAAGTGGCGAAACTGAAACTACAAATAATTTTTAGACTAAATTTTTTTTTTATGTGTGGCTGTGCTTAATTCTTTTTATGCTTTCTCGCCCTTATATTTGAGCAATCCTTTTTATATTTGTTACAATGCTTGCTACAGAAGCAAATACACAATATCCGCAAAAGAGATGTTTGCATTCTTTAAAGCTATATATGAATGCCAATATACATATTTCAAGAATTATTTACCAGCGAAATATACAAATAATTCATCTATAGATGCAACTAAAGAAAAGGATGATATGTTTAAATATAAATGTAATGATAATGACAATTAGAATAAGAGAAATGATAAGGAAATTTACAAAAATACCCAATTTTTTAAACCTATTTTACAAAAATACTTAATTTTTATTCCAAAAAGCAAAAAATACTTATGAAATCCGCAAAAATTTGGACCTTTTGCGAAATTTAAAAAAAAATAAAAAACTTTGCGATATTTCTAATAAAAATGCAAACTTTGCTATATTCCTAAAAAAACTCGCAAAGTTTGCGATTTTTTTTAAAAATATTTGCTAACTTTTTGATTTTTTCTAAAAACTCCACAAACTTTTGGATAAAACTTGCGAGATATCCACTACCTTGCAAGATTTTCTTGCAAATTTTGTATAAAACGTATTAAATTGTTATTTCTTACTTATTTAAGCTCTTCTCAGTAAAACAAACTCAAATTTTTCACTAAAAAAACTCAATTTGCCATGAAATCAGTCAATATACGTGTGTGTAAAGGATGTGCATGAGAAAGAGTGGATGGTTTGTTGGAGCATATGCCGTAAAATTGTGTAAAATGTACACTAAATTTACCATTGTTGTCTTCATATTCATGTTTACTAGAAGCAGTATCCGAGAGGCTAGAAATCGATGTTAATAGTGGTTTTATGGTAACTTACGATTCGGATAATGATATTGTAGAGGTATGTGATGATTTGGAAGTCAATAAACTTATGGAATTTGTTGTTAAAAGTAGTAGAATTGTTAAGTTGTGTATTGTTGAGTCTGGTGTAAATGATAGGCAATTATCAACTACGAGAAGCAATCAACAAAGCAATTTTATTCATGCTACCCCGTTTGTAAATGTATATCAAACGAGTATCATGCCACACAAATTCACCAAACGGAAATGCTTGGATTTTCTAGTAGTGGTTTTTATCAAAATTTTCTTAGCTATCAGCAAATGCATGGATTTCCCGGGTATCCTATCTATGTATGTGCCTGTATTTCCTGTGTATCATATGTAGGATCATGTGATTTAGCTAATCATAAAAAAAAGGGTTGTTGGTTTGTCAAAAACCCATACGGCTAATGAAAGGGATTTGCTAGATGATGAGAAATTACGGCCTTTCAGAGAAAAGGTAATGGGTAGCGTTTTTTGGAAAGTAAAAAGATTATCTGGCGAGGATGAAAGTAGTAAATCTAATGAGGAGAGTAGAAAATCTGATGAGGAGAGTAGGGAATCTGATGAGGATGCGGAAAAAATACCCGTAGATAATAGCGAATCTAAGAAGGATAAATTTTGGGATATGCCTCCCCTACTCAAAACACCAATCCTAGATATCAACTCGAAAAAAGGTATGTGTTATGGAATATCTAGTCTTGTTCATTTACATGGTACTTTTGATAATAAAAAAGAAATAAAACTGGTATAAAAATTATTGAAGAAGGATTTAAAATTAGATTTTCAAGATCAGACCCCCAAAGGGTATATGCAAAATGTGTTGTTGACACATGTGAATGGTTATTTCGAACCTATATACCCAAAGACTCTAAAACGTTTTACGTAACAACATTTGTCGACCATTATACATGCACTAAAACTCAATTTCACCTACATCATCGTAATGCTTCCCCGAAAATACTTAGTCATATATTGAAGGAGGCAATGTTCGAGAATAGCAGGATATATAGGGGGAAAGAGATTATGACATATATGAATGCTAGGTTCAAAGTTGATATCTCATATTCTCAAGTTTGGCGAGCTAAATGTTATGCGTTGCAATTGTTGAGAGGGACGCCCGAGGAGTCGTTTTCCGAATTCCCTTTGTATTGCCACAATTTGAAACTAAAAAACCCAATGAATATTACACATATAGAAATTGACGATGAAGACAGATATGTGATTTTTTTTATTGCCATGGGTGCTGCGGTAAGTACCATTTTTTACAAACAAATAAATGTATTATTCATGCTATCTATTTTATGCTAATTACAGAAAGATTTTTTATGTAGATTCGTATATTTGTGTCACACATGCGACAATTGATTATAATAGACGGTGCACATCTTAAAGGGGGATTTTTGGGTACAATGTATCTGGCAGTTGCAATGGATGGTAATAATCAAATTATGTCACTTGCATACGGAGTGGGAAAGTCTGAGACATTTATATCTTGGGATTGGTTTTTGACGAAACTTAAGAAATGTATAATTGGTAAGCAATATAACTTAACGATCATATCTGATGGAGCTATATCCATTGCTTTGCCCATTAAGAATGTATTTCCCAATGCGTTTCATGGTCATTATTGTCACCACTTGTTGATAAACTTACGTGCAAAGTGTCCTCGATTTTTAAGTAAAGAAGCGCTATTTTGAAGAGCATGTAAAGCATATCGCATTTCAGATTTTGAAGAACGGTTAGTACTTTAAGTAATATATTTCCTAGAGTTGCTACTAAACTTGATAGGATGGGTTATGAAAAGTGGGCAAGAGTTCACTTCCTAGGTATGCGTTACAATTACATGACCTCCAATAGTGCAGAATCCGTGAACGCATTGTCTCGACATGCCCGAAAACTCCCTATTTGTATGATGATTGATTGGTTCATAAAATCTTTGCAACAAAGGTACTTTGAACATCGACAGACAACACGTAAACACATAACAAGTTAGTTATAATTTTTTCATATTTTACTCACAAATATTATACCATGTGTAGATGAACATCAACATGAATAGTTGATTTGAATAGTTGGACGTGTAGTTGTAGACAATGGCAATTATCAGGTTTACCTTGTGGCATCTTATTGATGTTATGTGACATTTGCGTCACTCAAGGGCAAATCACTTTGCATTTTCATGTTTCAAGACTATCATTTGGAGGGCTTCCAACAACGAGGTTATATATGATGTTGGGCATCCTTCAGAATGGGAGAAACCATATAGTCTTATAAGTGTCCTTCCACCAATTATGGATAAGCGTTAGCCAGGAAGGCGCGTAACCGTGATTGCTTAAATCCAAGGGTGAAGAAACTACACCAAAATCATGTACACGATGTAGAAGAGTTGGACATAACCGTCGTGATTGTCCATCAGATTTACCATCACATACTTTTATTCTGATAGCATCAAGTGTGTAGTCATGTTCTAGCAAATCAAGTAAAGGTTAAAAAAGATCTAAAGAATCTACTTTGTATGAAGAAATATGATATTATTATTGAACTATGTTATTTCGCATCGTATTGTTATCTCGTACTGTATTGTTATTGAACTATGTTATTTCTTATTAAGTTTTTTCGCCAATATGAAAATTATACATTACATTACATGATGATAAATCGACATTACATTACATGATAGTAATAATAGCTATTAAATTATTACAATGCCTTCTGATTCGGCACTTGAACTAGCTCTACAAGCCTCACACTCTTCGTTTACTGTAACACCCCGAAATTTGGGTCTAGCGGAAGCATACGAGCCTTTTGGTGCCACAATCTTGGTATCACAACATGAGGTACAAAGAAGGGTGAAGGCTGAGAATACGTAACAAACTTTCTCAAATATACCGAAGTACGTAACACACAAATTTTATTATTTATGTACGTAATATACTTTCAAATTTGGAACAATGTACGTAATATGACCGGTAACTAACAAGTTACCAGGTCAAAAGTTTGAAAAATGACATAAATGGTCCCTGTGGCTTGCGTTGACTTTCACAGGTCATCCATTGACTTTATTTTCGGTTAAAAAAGTTTCAGAAATAGTCCTTATGGTCATTGGATTTTAAATTTTGTCCCTTTTTTTCCGTTTTTCTTACATTTTGTCCGTTTTTATCGGTTTTCATCCGTTTTTCTTACATTTTTCTTCATTTTTTGTCCGTTTTTCTTACGTTTTGTCTGTTTTCTTTCGTTTTTGCCAGTTTTCATCCGTTTTTGTCCGTTGTTCTTACGTTTTGTCCGTTTTCCTTATGTTTTTATCAGTTTTTGTCTGTTTTTCTTACGTTTTTGTACTATTTAAACATATTGAAAATTTCTTCCAAAAAGAAAAAAAATTTCCAAAAAAAAAAATTGAAATTTTTTCGCAAATTTGAAAAAAAAAAATCCAAAAAAATTTTGAAAAAAAAATAGGAAAAAAAATATTTCCGAAAAAAAATAAAAAAATTCCAAATTTCGAAAAAAAAATTAGAATAAAAAATTTCAAAAAAATTGAATAAAAAAAATTATTTTTCAAATATATATTTTTTTTTTTTTAAATTTCAATAAAAAATTTTGGAAAAAAATTTCCAATTCCGACATATTGAAAATTTTGAAAAAAAAAAAAAAACTTTTTCAAGATTTTTTTAAAATTTTGAAAAATTCCAATTTTTTTAAGATTTAAAAAAAAATACGTTTTTAAAAAAAATATTTTTTGAAGATTTTTTATAAAAATTTGAAAAATATTTTTCAATATTTTTTAAAAAATTTAAAAATTTCCAATTTTTTAAAAATTTTTTTGGAATTTTTTTTTCAAATTTGGGAAAAAATTCCAATTTTTTTTTTGGAAATTTTTTTTCCATTTTTTTTTTTGGAAAAAATTTTCAATATGTTTAAAGAGTACAAAAACGAAAGAAAAAGGAAAAATGTAAGAAAACGGACAAAAACATAAGGAAAACGGACAAAATGTAAGAACAAATGAAAAAACGGATGAAAACAGGCAAAAACGAAAGAAAACAGACAAAACGTAAGAAAAACGGACAAAAAATGAAGAAAAATGTAAGAAAAACGGATGAAAACCGATAAAAACGGACAAAACGTAAGAAAAACGGACAAAAACGAAAAAAAAACGGACAAAATCTAAAAGCCAATGACCATAAGGACTATTTCTGAAACTTTTTTAACCGAAAATAAAGTCAATGGATGACCTGTGAAAGTCAACGCAAGCCACAGGGACCATTTATGTCATTTTTCAAACTTTTGACCTGGTAACTTGTTAGTTACCGGTCATCAAGGTTGCAAAAATCGCTAGGCGGTAGCTGGGCGGTCGGGTAGGGCCTAGCGATTAATCGGTTAGGCGGGGATTAATCGGGGATGAATCAGATTGGATTTTTTATATATAAAATTATAAAATTTTGAAACTATATGCCCGATTTGGCCGATCTACCCGATTTTTTTTCGATTTTTCCGATTTTTTTTTCCGATTTTGCCGATTTTTACCCATAACTGATTTTTCCGATTTATCCGATTTGGCCGATTAATCGGCCGCCTAGGCCGATTAATCCGATTTTTGTCAGTAACCGATTAATAAGGCCGATTAATGAAAATCGGAACGGCTAATCACCGCCTAGCGATTAATCGGCGATTAATCGGCCGCCTAGACCGATTTTTGCAACAGAGCGGTCATATTACATACATTGTTCCAAATTTGAAAGTATATTACGTACATAAATAATAAAATTTGTATGTTACGTACTTCGGTATATTTGAGAAAGTTTGTTACGTATTCTCAGCCTTCACCCTACAAAGAATGGTTTTTATCCCATTTATTTAGAATAGGATTCATTAATTGAAAATCATAAGTTTACATGAAAGTAAGTAGTGCGGAAATAGGCCCAAAAGATAATTAAAGCGGTCCCGTTTATTCATCAGAATCGCCTATGACCATGCCCCTTGCCAAGCGCCTTCTAAAAGTGAGCTATCGCCTTAAACCTGAGAATACATGTAAAAGGTCAGCTTACGCTGGTGAGTTCATAGGTTTAAGTTCAAATAAAACATAGTGGACCTGTAGGAATTGATTTGCTATGCAAGACCTAAGATAGATAAATACCGTTTGCACACACCGATCCTACCCGGATCACTAACGATATAACCATATCCCGCATCCAGGGATTACTCGGGCCCCGCAACTCTAGTCCAGCACTGTCGTGGCAACCTCCAGAACAGTTGCCAACCCCGGACTAGGTCGAGGTAGAAGTCTATTCTTAGCTAGGCAACGGTTCAACCTAGTCTAAGGCAACAACTACCGCACATCTATCTAAACAGTAAAGCCCATAAGCAAATCCAAATAGTTTTAAAGATCCAAAAACAGTCGCATGATTCTCACCCCAAAATAGTTCAAAACGTAGATAAAATTGGGGCTATGAAACTCACCTTAGCCACAATAATGCACTATTCACTATTGACACGACTGGCATCTAAAGCTAATCTCCACGACATCCAAATGAACGTACGACGAGTACGATAGAATAGAAGTGACGCAACCTAATGCGTATACGATAATCTTAAAATATAGCTCATATGATAAAGAAGTTGATAAAAGTATTGTGTCGTAGTTTTCGTGGATCATTCATGTCGTTACTTTCAAAAGTTCATTACCGTTCCCAAAAGTTTATAATCAATATCTCAAAAGTTTAGTTGTGATGTTTCGTGTGGTGGTAAGAAACATAGACGCGACGTACAACTCACGCGAAGGAAGAGACAACATCAACATAGTCGAGACATACTGACCATAACTCATGCCAAAAAGGAAAAGACTTGACAAAGTCAAGAAATACCGACAATACTCAAGCTAGTCAAAGACTAGGAAGTGACGACATCTTATTAAATATCAATAGATGAATTTGTTTCCCCATAATCCCAACGTTCATGTTAGAAATAATAGATAAGTTTCCTTTTATCGCTTAATGAAGGTGTCACAGTTGTTATTTGTAATTTATACAAGTTTATAATTAAATACTTCATATAAGTTATATTACCAAGTATTTTAATAAAAGACACGCTTGTTCATTCAACGTTTTTTCCAAACCATTATAACTTTACTAAGTTAACTTATCCAAAATAACTGTTTTCAACAAATTTATAAAAGCTAATCATGTACTTATAAAACACAAGTTACTATCGTAGTAAAACACGAGTTATTATCGTAGTTGATAAATAAGTCATATTTGTCGATATTATATAGATAAACATCTCATTATTAGTAAAAGTGTGAAAAGAGAATACTTAGGCATATCATGAAATAAATATATTAAACTTATTTCTGAGTCCAATATATTGTATTCGGTTACTTCAAAACATTTAGTAAAGTCTAATTCATAACCAATATCACTCGCATGTCAAATGTTACTTTATTTTATAAACGATAGTTGAACCTTATAAGTTATAATGTATATATATAATATCCGATATTAGTTATTAATCACATAGTTAGTTCTAAATAATTATCATCCCGTTTTATAATAACTTACCCGTTATCCGATCAAGTCATATATTGTATATATCAATAGTTTTATTCCGGTATCGATACACATAATTGATCCGTTACACAATCGGGTCGTTAGGTATATATTTTACAAGTTTATCCGTCGTTATGTACTAATTACCACTTCTTTTGTAATTATTAATTCATTTTAACAACCATTTGTATCTTATAAATTATTACCACATCTCATCGAGTTTAACCCGTAACAATTTTCTCATGCCATATAATTAATTTCACCCGTCGAGTCCCGACACAATTTACCAAGTTATTACGCGCTTCAAGTGACCAACCAAGAAATGACCAACACAACCCAACCTAGTTTCAATATAATTATTCCACACCACCTATTGACTTGTTGACCGGGGTGCATAAACATACGACAAACAATATTGAAAATCTGAGACATAAACATGTCGACCCGAAATAAAACCAATCACCAAGATCCAAACCAGGTCACGTCAGTTCTTACCCGACCCGTAAATGATCCGTTTTCTGTAGGATTTGACCCGAATCATATGAACACCTAAACTTAAATCCAACCGAAACAAACACCCCTTTTTCGTTACCATTTGAGACCCAAAACAGAATCACGCCAACAATTAATCTTACTCGATTACAAACACGCAAAGACCACCATAACACGAGTTTATACCACACGAATGTTTTGTCAAAATCATTAATATATCTCGTTTTAATACTAGATTTATTCACGAAAACAACATAATGAATCATACGAATATAAGGTGTATACAAAAATGGGTGAGTCGTGTTTACAGTGAGAAAAGAGAAGAAAAACGAAGGTTGTGATGGCGTCTCCAACGGGTACAACCCGTAGCCATCAACCTTAAACTGTTGTACACACTTTTATCACAAAACCCTAAACTATGAAACTAGGGTTTGGGATTAAGAGAGCGTGAGGGAGATTTGAGGTGTGTGGTTTGTAGAAATGGAACCACCATGACCCGATCTACAAGATGGGGTAGGTGGTGTATTAGTTGGTGGTCGCCGAAATAGTGGCCGGAAAATTAGACGGCGCCGGAACCCTAGATGGGGTGGCCTGATAATAATTCTAGAGAGAGAGAGTTGTGTGTGTGTGTGTTTTAAGAGAGAGAAAGTGATGGTGGAAAATGAGGAAAGTGGGAGGAGTGGGTGTATTTATATAGCCACGAGGGACCAAAATTGTTCATTTGAAACCCTAGGGGTGGAGATGTAAACTATCCCAAGGACCCTAGATGTAACTTTGCAAAACTTATTATATATTAGGTTCGGGGCTCGTTTAACCTAGTAAACAAAGGATTCGTGACTCGGAAGTTACGCCATTGCTCTTAAGATATTATTTCCAATAAAAACGACTATAAATTCGAGTCTTATCTCAAAGTAATCAAAACGATCGCTCTAATCGATGTTTCACCACTTACGACGCATCGAGAAATTTACGAATTGTCACAGCCTCACCTCCTTAAAAGGAATCGCGTCCGCGCGATTCAATTCAAGTAATCCGATAGAGTCTAGAAGGGGGTGAATGCAAAAGCACGAGGGTTAATCTTCACGTTCCCTACGTGAATCTAGTTTCTTACAGCGAGTTTCTACGAGCTTCGAAGATAGAGATGCAACCTTACTAAAGTCGATCGATTTCATGTTCTATGGTTTTGATAGGTCAACAAGGTTTTAAACGTTCAAAGATTAGGATTTCCCAGAGGGATAACAGGTGCCTTATCGGCGAGTCACTTCTTCCTATAACGCACTAAATGTTGGAAGTACTACTGAGTCTTGATGGTAGTTCAAGGCTTGAACTACTGGTCTCAATCTAGCAAGGATTTTCAGGAGGGTTAAAATAGCGGGGATTAAGTTTTCATGTTTACTACTCGCTTCACATAATTTCATGGTGGATCCGTAAGCTTAATTTCAGGTTATCTCGGAAGGTTCAAGAGATTTACGTTGTCTATATCTCCAAATGGTTTGTGAGTAACTTACATATCCATCTCAACTTAGAACGTTTTCCTTGGTAGTCTCTTAAATAGGTTTAGGGTTGGTAGGTTGGGTATTTCCATTTCTACCCAACAATCGGGATCGGCACTTACGGCCATAGAGGATCTCTTACGGTGCTTTTGAGGTACTAAAGTGATATGTATGGTTATAGGAGAAATTGGCCAATGGAAGGTGTCTGTCCCATCCATTGTCAGGATCGAGAGATGTCGATGAGAGAGTTGGGCTAACGAGAGGTGTCTATCCCACCCATAGCCAAACTTGATAGGCACGCTACATGTTCTACTAAGGTTCGAATAGTTTCTCTACTTCAGCCATTAGTCTGGAGATGATACACTGCAAGCATATCCAGATTGGTTCTCTCGGCTCTAGGAAGTGATAGATGAAAATGGGTGTGTGGCGATTGCCATAATCCGGAAAGGATAGAAATCATCATTTCCTAAAGCACACGGTTTCCTTTACGTGTGGAGAAGTCTATTTGTGTAACTCAGGTTTTTCGATCGCACTTTTTTCTTAAAGAGTATCGAAGGGAGAACCAGGTATGTGTATTAACTAAATGAACCTCAGATAGAGAAAACGGATTAAGGGGGATTCCCTTTTTGATCGGAGTTCGATAGTGGAAAGAAGGTAAGGAGTTAGAGTTCGAAAGGGAGGACTAGCTTATTGGAGCAAGTCACTTTACCGGAAGGATAGGAGTAGGTATTCTCTCACCTGCTTAAAAGAAGATAGGTGGATTCTCTATTACTGCTATAACTTATGGAAGAGAGAGACGAGCAATGTGATGCAGGTTTTACTGACCAGGTCTTAATATTTATAGTATCTCGCTATACCTATGGTCTACCCTTATGCACTAACGGGCAGTGTACCCGGTCGTGTGTAGTGTAGTAAATGGTAAAGCCGAGGTCGTCCCAAGAGCTATGTGTGTTGGATTATTACTAAGTCTAGTGTCACAGAATAAGAATTGTTTCGATAGGGAATTAATTAATTAAACTACTAATGCAGAATAAAAGCAGATAAATGGGTAAAGGGAAATCAATAGAGGAATAGTGGTGCTAACCTAGTCAATCCTCCTAGCTAGTTATGTCTACATCTACCTACTTCCAATTACTTCAGGTGGGGTCAAATTCGATAGGACATCATTTGGTCAATTAGCCCTAACCTATCAGCAAAGATGCCACCACAGGAGAAATCAGGCGCACTATCATAAGTCCTGTTGTTCCTGGTCCCCTAAGCCAAGTCATTAAGTACCGCTACATGCTAGATTCAAAATATTGAGTGCCCGGCCGTTAGGAACTTAGACACTACACCCCCCAGTTCTTAAGTTCATCCAAACGATAGGTGATCAGTTGGTCAAATCGCACAAGTAGAAAGGGTCGTCAGTTGGTCATATCTTACCCTTCCCGTCTCAGTCCGCTCACCTAGGGTCAGTTGGTCATATCTCCTAGGCAATTGGCCTCTACCGCCATTCAAAACTACCGAACCAAGGGTGACTACCAAAGAACTATGCATGCATACACTTAGAAATAATGTTACGGAAGTAAAGGTAAACGCAAATAAAACAATTAAGGAATCATAACTAGGCTAGCACCAAAGGGTGCTTAGCCGCTCATATTAATCATGCAAATCAATTCAATATTCAAAGGTACGAAATACATGAATTGAAAGTAAAAGAAATATAAAACGCTAAAGCTTATCGTAATGGAGTGACTTCTCCCTTGGAAACAGCTCCGTATGCTCCCCTAGACCTGCCTTGAGCTTTTTCCCACGTTCTCAGAGAGTTGTGTGTGGAATGGGATGATTAGAAATGTTGGAATTCGTGGGGTATTTATAGGCCAGATCTCTGGGTTACGGCGTAACCAATATAGGAGTTACGCCGTAACCTTCTATTCCATCGTAAATGCACTAGATCTGCTAGTTACGGCGTAACCTAATAGGTGGTTACGCCGTAGTCTTCAATAAACACGGTTACGTCGTAAGTGATGCAGTAGTTACGGCGTAAGTATCAGCGGCGTGGATCATTATTTGACCTAATGTAGTTACGTCGTAACCTTTGGGAAGAGTTACGCCATAACCTCTTGATAAGTTGGTATTCCGGGTCATGCAATAGTTACGGCGTAATGTGAGAGAGGAATTACGCCGTAACTTCTTCAAAATAGGCATACTGTGATAAATCTTTAGTAATGTTTCCATTTCCGCGTTTCTTTAGCTCCAATGCTTGTAATTTACCTGAAAGTGGAAAACAATGGAAAACAAGCGTAAATCCATATAAATGATATAAATAACGAGCATTATCGGGGGAAATTGACACTTAATATTCAGGACTATTTGATGTTATCAAATATCCCCCCACTTGAACTCTACTTGCCCTCAAGTAAACCTTATTAGATAGATTCTTAAAAAGATATCTCCCAAAACCTGAAAAATATGAGTTCACAAATCCCTTATGCTAGAATAAAACAAAGCCGAACACCTCACGAAAGGGGAACAAACACTCAAATCTCTCAACTATTCTAAGTGTCAATTTTGGGGTGATCACTCAATCGCACAGTCATAGCATGTATTCTATCATAAGCTTGGCGGTTACACAAATCTCCACCACTAGAGTTAAGGGCTAAACAATTCTCGAAGGCAATATGGGTAGACACGAAAAAGGTTAAGGGGTGACTCGTCATTACTAACATGTCACGGCGAAGTGGACAAAATCAATGATACATGACCAAATCCATGGCCAAGACACCAAAGATTGCTCGCTGCATCACCTAGACATGCTTCATGACTAAAGGATAGGATAAGACATGGGATATATAATTGGTGTAAAATGAAAAGTAAACAGGTAGTCTAAATCTATAACCAAGTCATCACCATTTACCGTCCGCCCAAAGTTCAAGTTTAGAAGTCTAGAAACTGGATCATGAAATGCAAGATACATGTGTCATTAGAGGACGTCGTGATGGGCACACCACCTTTTTCTTCTTCTTCTGTTGGCAAAACTACCAACTCCAATCTCCAAATGTGACCGAGGTGGGCTCCTCGATACTAATCAATAAAACTCATACTATAGTGCTTATAACATCGCACTTTACAATATCATAACTCAATCAATTTTTTTTTTCGAATCATTTTTTTTTTGAATCATAACATAATAACATAACATCCCCCCACTTGAGATGAACAATGGGAATTCGAGGGTCTTCAATGATCTTCATAAATGTTGTCGATGAAAGCGTGATTTCCAAACCTTTCCACTCGAACCTTGAACTTAGGCAAATGATGACTTCCCAATCACAAATAAAGACTACAGGGTAGGCTAAGGTGTATAGGTGTAACGAAACAATATATTGGGTTGACAAAATGAAAGGAATGGCTCAGAAGGGTGTATCTAGGGGTATCTTGCACTAAAGGTGAGTGCAACAAAAGGGTTTCACATGGGGGTTGAAAAGTCGAGGTGACTAATCGATAGACTCACAATGGCAGGCTGTTTGGGTGATAATCCTATAATATTGCCTTCTAAAACTGAAAAGTCCAAATACATCGAGCTAACTCAACATACCTCGTCTATGGTCTCGAAATGATGCAAAGGCCAAGTTCTAAAGTTTACAAGCTACCGGCACACTCATAATTTGGTGGATTTGGGGTAAAATATTGGAAACGGATAAGGCTAATCTCACCATGTAATGTTAAAGGTTGTATGTGCTCGGCTCAGGTCTAATCTAGTTAGGTTCGGAAAAACATGTCAAAATTTTAAAAATGGCATAATTTTTCAAAATAAACTAGAAAAATGAGGGCGAAATAAAGTTCAAGAGATAATTCTACTCCCGTCCCCCCACTTGAATTGTACAAAGTCCCTTTTGTACTAGGCATTAAAATAAAGGTGAAGAGAAAGGTAGAATTAGAGCGAGAACTTCTTTGAAATTTGCTTCAAAAAGAAGAAGGCCCACGAAAAGGAACCGTGCCTTCGTTTAAGGATCATGAACAAACTTCAATCCCCTAAATCACAATACCGACAAGCATAATTCTAAAAAGAAAAAAATAAAAATGAAAAACAACCTAACTCACTTTCGTAAGAATCACGATTGCATTTAGCGTATGCAACAAGCCTTTTAAACCACTTGGTGTCCCAAGTGGACGAGTGAAGTCTCGTGAGGGTTTACAGGGAACACACCCACAAAGTTCATTTAAAAACTAATACAAGGTTACTGTGTTTTAAAATGAAAGAATTAAAGTAGAGGAAAGTTACGTCGTAACTCCTATAAGGGAGTTACGTCGTAACTGGCAAAACCTGGTATGAGCTGTAAAAGCGAGTAGTTACGGCGTAACCACTGAGATGGAATTACGCCGTAATTGGTAATGCGTCAAGATTTCTACTGCTAAAACATTGGTTACGGCGTAATCACCAAGATGAGTTACGCCGTAACTCTGTTCAGATTAGCAACTACAGCAGCAATTCGTTCCTCGTTTCCTGCATCAATTGTTAGAAAACACAAAACCCAACAGAAAAGAAATAAAAACAAAATAAAGGGATAATTCGGGTTGTCTCCCGAAAGAGCAGTTTTCTTTTTTAACGAGTCTTTAAGTTAGACTCAGAGCCGCGGGGCTTCTATGGGGGCCTTTGAACCTCCCCTACTTCTTCCATGTCTTTCATTAAGTTGCGCCTAACCCATCCAACATTTGTGGCAGTGCGGAGATATTATTTGGTTTCAATTTTACGGATCTTGTAAAATTTATCATCAGGCCCTAAGTGATATCGCGTAAATTCGATTTTTTCGGCTATAATAGGTGGTGGCCTCTTAAATGGGATGCCAAGAAGCTTGCATCTTCTTTTCTCGTGTACTTCATCATCAGGGTCAATGAAACCATCTTCGCCTTGTAACTCGAGATAATCGAAATCGTCATCGTCGGAATCGGTATCTTCAAGTTGGTTGAGAATTCGTTTGCATTCTTCATTATCTACCTTAGACGGATCCTCGGTGTCACCTTCTGGTTTATGGTGAACATCGTTGTTAGGTTGATCTTTACTCATACACCCTTCCCAAATTTTCTTTTTAGTTAACGTGTCAATTTTTCCATATTTGATTTTGACCCAATCGTTGAATCCGAGATCATCTGGCCAAGGCAATTCTGTTCTTTCAAAATCATTAGTTGAAGTCCAAAGGAATTCGTCTTCCCCAGCTCTCTTAATGCAGCTTCCTCCATCACATTCATACTTAAAAGGGTTGCAGGAAGCCCAAACTTTTCCATCGCTGGTTTTAATTTGTTCGCACCAATGATTTCGAACTCCTCCGTCATGATCATCTTTAGAAGGAATCTCATCGAGGGGCTTAATGGTTTTTCCCCGAAGAATGTGTTTCTCATATTTGAGTTCCAAATTTCTGAACAGAGTTGAATTAATTATTGCGTCCCCGAATCTTATCGAATACCAATCACTGAATGACATATTTCCAGAATCAACGTCGTGTCTCCCAGATTCGTGTGGGCATATCCAAACTTCATTCTTCACATTACCTCCTCCGTTGCAATAATCACGAAAAGGATTGCATGTTGGCCAAGCGTGAGTAATCTCATCATCCATGATGAGTAAGGGTTTGCAGTAATGCTTAATGGGCGGCCCTTCCACTTCGTTAATTGAGAATTTGGCCAACCTTTCTTCGTCGTTTAGTGTAGTCCACTTGTATCTGTCATCTTTTATCCTTTCTTTATCAACACCACCATCGTAGGTTTTTCGAGGATCACATGAGGCCCACAAGCTGTAGCATTCTCCATCGTCAATTGCAATAGCCTTACACCAATGACTTCTTCTTTTAGGGTTGTCGTCCTTTGTGCCCATGTCTTTGCTAGAATTCGGGTTACGTCGTAGCTCTGAAGTGTGATTACGGCGTAACTCACTTTCCCCATCAGTATCCAACTCATCAGAGTTCTTGTTGTTATTAGAGAACACAGCCTTACATATAGTGGAATTGCTCTTTTGCTCTTCGTTTCTCCTTTGTACCTCGTCGCCAAGCTTTTCAATTAAAGTTTCCAAGTTTTTAAGTGATATGTCATGAGAAGAAAGGCTTTTGTTTTTATTATCTTGGAAATTTTTAAGCCATTCCTCTTGCTCCTTTTTCCTCTTGGTAGTGTCCACAAGGTATTTGTTAATAATATCCTCCAGGTTAGCTCTTCTCTAATAATACGGTGGGGGTCCTCCACGAAACCCATTACGATTATCCCCGTAGAAAGGCCTATTCTCTCCATATTTAGCTTCCTCGATCGTATCTTCCTTGTCAATTTTAGGACAGTTTTTAGTTAAATGTCCACCACCATAGTTTTCGCAGCCGACTTGGATGGCATGAACAGTTTATTTAATTTTTAGCATATCTCTACCGAGATTTTCAAGTTTACTAGCTATTGCTGCAATTCCGTCAAAACTCCCGCCTTGGTTTCTTTTGCTCCCACCGTCGTGCCATTTTTGAGAGTGGTCCGCCATTTTTTGAATGGCTTCAATTGCAGCGGTAGGAGTCATGTTCGGGATAGGTCCTTGATAGTCCAGCATTTGCCTTGTAGTTACGTTAATTCCTTTGTAGAAAATATTGACCTTCTGCTGGTTATTCAGATCATTGGTAGGACACTTATAAAGAAGATCGTTGTATCTGTCTCAAGCTTGATACAGTGTTTCGTCGTCTTCTAGTTTGAAATTATGGATTTCCAAAAGCTGGTAAGAAATCTTTGATGGTGGGCAATATCTTTGGATAAAGTGTTTCTTTAGTAGCGCCCAAGTATTAACTGCCCGGCAATCTTCGATCCATCTTCTAGCTGCTCCAGAAGAGTCATTGGGAAAACCCTTAGCATAACAAAGATCATGAGACACGCCAGGAATGTTGAAAAGGCTGGCGATGTATAGGACATTTTCAACGTGCTCATATGCGTCTTCGTCCCTGTTTCCTGAAAAAGGGTTAGCGCGAAGCTCCCTCATAAATTGGTCTTAAATTTGAAATGAATATCCGCTCCGATTGCCGGTCTTAGGAAGAAGAGAGAGTTGAATATGTTTGTATAAGAAGTATAATACATTATATGTGAGTAGATATTATGCAAGTTAAATGACTCACCCTAGTGGTGGTCGACATATATGAAAGAAAAAGAAAATGAATCACTTACTTGTATAATACTCCCTCCGTCCCAAAATAATTGTCCTCATTTGACTTTTTAAAGTCTTAATTTCTCAACTTTGATCTTTAATATTTTTGTATGTGTTATATAATACTTGATGAAAATTATATCAGTGAAAAAACATTTAAAAACCAATCCATTCATATATTTTGCATCAATTATTATATAACAAAAACAAAAAAATTTAAGATCAAAGTTGACAAAAAAAGACTTCAAAAAGTCAAAAGAGGACAATTATTTTGGGACGGAGGTAGTATGATGTATAAGTATATTAGTAATGTAAAGTTATTTAAGGATAGATGGTAACTTGTGTACACATTTGAGTATTTAGGGTAGCGTTAACTAAAAATAAATTTTAACTGGTCAAGATAAAATATATTGAGGTCATAAAAATTATAAAAATACATTTCTTGCAAAATTTGAGTGAAATAATAATTATCGTGTAGTATTTAAGAAAACCGTCGTAATTATATAAATATAACAATTTATATACGAAATAAATTTAAAACACTGGGTAATCTAATAATAATATTTTTATAATCTTAATATGAGTATAAAAATATATCGGGATAATTTTTGGAATTGTTGGATCAAATATTCAAAATAAATGATTATGCGATAGCGTTTATTTAATAGGAAAATAAACGTTTAATGAAAAATGCAAATCCATGCATGAACTAATATGATGATAATGATGTGATGACATGTAGACTAAACCTAGTCTATATGAAATGTCCTTGATGATTGTTCATGAATTCGCAGCTAAACCATTAAGGTTACGCGAATTTGATGCTCGTAAACCTAGTTTACGATAAATGATGAAATAATGAAGCATGAGTAGAAATTTTCTCGGGGAATGAATAGTGTTTCGTGAATAGTAAATTTTGAAATACGTTCTCAAAATATTACTTCGACTCTAAAAATGGTGAATAGTAAAATTTTGAATAGTAACCGGTGAATAGTAAATTCCCGAGATGAATAGTAAATTTTGAAAATGACCTGAAATTGCGAGTTGTCACACCATCAGTGCACTGACATGCACCATTTCATCATCTGATGACACTGGCTCTTCATCGCAGTCGAAGGTTTCAGCAACAAGGCCTTTGTTTTTACCCTGCACAGATTTAACAGTTTGTGTTGTTTCTGAGGGTGAGGCCTCAAGCAATGCTAGCTTAGCTTTGGCTTTCTTGTATTTAGCTTCAAAATCCACAGTTTTGTTTTGATCATATTTGTTTTAAAAATTTTGATGAGACTGATAGATCTTTGGTTGAAATTTGCTAAAGCCTGAAGACTGATTAGACCCTGATGGTTTGTAAGAAGGTTCAGAAATTGTTTTTGAAAAATAGTCTTTTGCAAAATGGCCTCTTTTATGACACTTAAAGCATTCAGTGTCTTCAGTTTCTTTAGCAGCTTGAAAACCTTTGTTTCTTTATATAAACCTTCGAGAGTTAGCAAGGAGTGCCCTTTCCTGAAATTCAGCGTTTAGGTCATTTAGGTACTCCTCACTTGATCTCTCATCAGGCTCATCATCCGAGTTTTCTTGGAAATCTTGAACCACATTGTTAGAAAAGAAAGCAGTTGATATTGGTGATGAGGTGGTGGTCAGGGACTTCTTGACTTCCGAAGACTTCTTTAAGTCAGGGTATCGTCTGTTGATGAGGTTTTCCTCATAGACAAATTTCCCATAAATTTCAGGAAGCTCAAGATTCTGGATATGATTAGCATTCCTAAGTTCCTGAAAGAAATTCAACCACTTCTCAGGGAGACTATTGACAAAACCAACATTGATTTCATGTTTGGACAACTTAACACCATCATTTGACAGTTCATTTAAAAGAGTTTTGTACCGGGGTGTAAGTTTGAGACGAGTTTCGAGTCCTTAGCCCTCAAGGTGTTATACTCAAGTTTCGTGTCCATTATCCTATTTTCCTTGGTATCATATGGGCCTTCATGACTATGAACTAGGTCATCCCAGTTTGTTTAGTCAGTACTACACTTATAACGGACTCCATAATATCGTCAGGAAGACAAGATATTATGATACTCTTGAGTCTTTGATCCTGGTTGACCACTCTCCTCTCATCCTGAGTCCACTGAGCTTCGTGTTTAGGCAAACCTTCAACAGTCTTTGGGATAAATGGACCTTCATTTATACACTTGATATAATAAGGTTCCATCCCAATCAACTAGCAAAGCATACGCTTTTTCCATTTGTTGAATTTACCAACTTCAAGTCTGGGGCAACAAATGAATAAGCTCCACCCATTTTATCGACTAGTTGGGGTACATCAATTTCAGCCATTTTAGGATCCTGATTTAAAAACGTTTAGAGCGGCTTAAAAACAGTTTTATAACCAGCCTTGCTCTGATACCACTTGTTGTTCCCTATTCACTATAGTATAAAACAGTTTTAGTAAAGTAAATAAAACTAATAGTGAATCAATGACTGAAAAGATATAAATAAAACACAAGAGTAATTTTCAACGTCATATTCTTATTAGAAATGAATCAGAAGAATACGTTACCCTAGTACTTGCGGAACAGTACTAGGGATTGAAATGACAAAGTGTTTGTAACTCCTCTCTAAGCTCAGGCTAAGTCTGAGCACAACTACAAGTACCCACTGAGCTATCTCAGAGATTAAGTTGTATTTAGAGGAGTGAAAGATGGCTTGCGTGTATGTGTGTTTTTACAATTCACAGGCTTAACCTTTCACTCCATCTCTTATGCTATTTATACAAGTATGAGTTTTAACTCTTTCCTAAGTGACAAACTGACAATTTTGCAGAAGACAAAATACTGATGTATTTTGACTCTGTTTAGAAAGACTATATTAGGTAAAGGGACCAAGTCACTTTCTTCATGTCAGTACTGATGCTGAGCCTTTTAGGGAAGGTTGACTTCTTGAAGATAAGTACTCCGTCTTTATTACTTCAAGCATAACCGTTTTGTCCCGCCCATTCTTCAGTCTTCTTAGTCTTCAGTCTTCAGTTTCATTTTGTCTTCAGTGTTTGTAGTTGGAGAGGAGTTTGAGGGATTCAGTGAGTTATTGTCATCACTCACTGAATCCACCATCTTCTTCTTGACTCAGTCTTCACCCTTTAAGTTCCGCCTTACTGAGTGGAGAGACTTCTTCTTCGCCTCAGACTGAGTGTCCTGAAGATGGCTTACTGAGAGACTATGCACTCAGTGACCTGTTAGTGTTTAACGGTCTAAGCACTTAGGTTATTTTCTATTCAAATCCTAGATTAAGGGGTTTGGGTATATACTGAACCCAACACATGTCATACGAGTTCACCTTGTATGTAGTATCAAATGCAACCACATCTCCATATTTTTTGTACCACTCAAAGCATTGGGGAGGAGACCAAAAAATGTGTTCTAACTTGTTTTCATCATCCATTGTAAAAGCATATTGAAAGTTAGAGTTTTCACTCTTACTTTTCATGCAATATTTCAAAAGGTCTTTTGCATCATTATGTGAGTAATTTTCATAAGTTTTACTAAAAAAGTTACGAACATCCTTACTAAGAAAAGATAGTTGTCCATGAGTTACATTTTTTTCAAGCTACATGACACGCATAATTTGTCTAATCGACAAACCACCTTCTTTGAGCAAGAGTATACGTTTTTCATCTTCCGTTGTAATACTATGATATGAAAGAAGAAACTGGACCTCGTCCATAGACAACAACTCATGATTGTGCTCTAAATTCAAAATAGTGACTTGCCACTCTTCCGGAAAAATTTCATTTTCTCTTCTTAATGTAATTCGCATATACGCCTTGCATCCACATTTTGAAGACGTCTGATTTATTTGTACTTTTGAGTAATCCACCATTTTAGATTTTGGTTTTCCTTCGCGATAAAAATCCCGCCGTGTCTTTTCTCCATTTTTATTATTATTAAACCTTCCATGTACAATTGAGAATCCATTTTTTTGGCAAAATTTTGATAAAATGCAAATGCTTCTTCTTGACTAAGAAATTATTGACCCACAAATGGTTTATCGAGAGCATCTTGCATAATTTGTTCATCTTCTCCAAAAATAATTTCATTTAAATCAATATTAATAGAATCTGAATCAGTTGGAATTTCATTTAGATGATGATGATGATAAAAAAAATGTTTTGTTATGCGTCTTTTAAAAATATGCAGATCACTAAAACATGAATGTTTAACTTTGACGTAATATGATATGTAAGAAATGAGAGAAAGAAGTTGAAAATGTTGTAGTTGTAAGAGAATACAAAACTTATATATATACACATGGTACTTGGCGCCAAAATATAATTAGAAGGATTAATTGCTAGCCAAATTAAAGTAGAATATTTGTTGTATCTTGAGGAAAAAAAGAAAAGGATTATATCTTTAAAAGAGTAGATAGCTAGAAATCTCAATATTGTAAACATCATATACGTACGATACACAAGCAAAAAAAGATATGAAAATTAAAAATGATCATAAGAATTGATTGTTAGCAAATTAAATAAAAATATTTATTGTATCTTGAGAAAAAAAATAGAAAGATTATATGTTTAAAGAAATAGATAGCTAGAAATATGTATTTTGTAAACATGTGTGGTTGATATACGTTTGATACACATGTAATGGTACAAATTGCTAGAATCCGTTCCGTCTGTTATTCTTGCAACATTTAATCAAAAAATTCAAATAAAAAAAGGGGTAGAATAGGCATTACATAATATGAATAAGTGAATTAATGTAAGGTGTATCAAAAATGGAAATTATAAAAGGATAATAAATGTTTAGAAATTGCCCACCGGCAATGAACAGCAAATCTATACTACTTATAATAAAGGAGTGCACTTCTCTCATATTAATTATTTTAAGATTTCTATATATAGAATTTTAAACAAATACAATATTGAAAGCATTATTTACCAAAAGTACATATAAAACTAAAAACACACTACTCATATATTACAATTAATACACTATTAAAAACACCCCTTCATTCAAAAATATATGTGAAAAAACATACTGTAATTTACAAGTAGTTGAAGCACAAATAAAACAAAAAAACACTATTCAACACATACAATTAATACACAATTTAATTCACTCATTCACCAAAATATACAACTACTTAACCACAATGTACAATCTAATTAAACTTGCAAAACATAAATCTGAATCCAGTAGCCCAAAACAAATAACATTTGTTCACCAAAAAATTTAATCATAGGGTATCCGCCGCCGCATCGCGCGGGTACCCTGCTAGTCCCTTAAAATATAGCTAACTTTAAAAATAAGTTGGATAATTTTAAAACTTTAGTAAGTTTTTTTAATGGTATATTAGTAATTTTGGTTGTTTGATAGAAAAATAAGTCGTTGGTCAATTCAAATGCCATTTTCCACACGCCAAATTTATTTACAAAAATTCCATACGCCATACAAAAATTCCACAAGTCGAGTCGTCTCCACTACTAGTCAACCTTCTTTGTTTTCTTGACTTATTCTTTTAAACCAAAAAAATCCACACAAAACTTTACATATCTTCTTCAAATATTTTGTCACTAAATTTCCTACATACATGTTGTGAAGTTTACTCAACTGAACATTAAACATTAAACAGCTGGTCTGGACGTACACTTGATCAAAATGAGCAGGTACTTGTTCTACTTCTTGTTGTTGTCGTTGTTCGTTTTTAAATATGTTTCGTGTGACGAGTTGCCATCTAGTCTAGTAACAACCATGAACAAACTTAATCAAGTACTAGGAAACAACACCAAATGGAACTCTTCGACGAATCCATGTTCGTGGTCAGGCGTTTCATGCACACGAAACAACACCTCCATCATCAAACTTTCTTTATCGTCTTTGTCTATCTCTAATGAAAACGTAGATAATTCTTGGTCGTCGCTTGTTTGTGATATTCAAACATTGGAATCACTTGATATGTCAAATAACCAGCTTAACTTGATCCCACAACCATTTCTGTTAACTACTTGTGGTGCTGGTGGTTTGAAAGCGTTGAACGTTAGTAACAATGATTTGACGGGCTCTTTGCCAACGTTCCAGGGTCCTTTAGAGGTTTTGGACTTGTCTCGTAATTCTTTTGAAAACGTCGTTATTGATTCACAGTTTGATGGTTTAAATGAGTTAAGGAGTTTAAACATTAGTAACAACAAATTTAGAGGGTCTATTCCTACTAAATTAGGCAACTCAACTCGTCTTCAGGAGCTTCAGCTTTCCAGTAATTCTTTCGAGGGTCGCATCCCTGATCAATTTACAAAATATTTAAATCTTACTTTGCTTGATCTCAGTGTAAATCGACTCAGCGGTACCATTCCTTCTGGTATTGGTGAACTTTCCAAATTGCAATTCTTACTTCTCTCAGTCAATAACCTCACTGGTGAAATCCCACAATCAATTTCCGCCATCACCACTCTTGAACGATTTGCTGCTAACCAGAACGGTTTCACTGGTGGAATCCCACGTGGAACTACGTCGTATCTAAAGAATCTAGACCTCAGTTATAATGAGTTAAACGGGTCGATTCCAAGTGATCTTTTGTCCCAGCAGAATTTGCTCACTGTTGACTTGTCTTCTAATAAGTTACAAGGTTCTATACCTTCAAATATATCAGCCACTTTGGTTAGGTTGAGGCTCGGTAGCAATAGGTTAACAGGTAGAATACCATCATGGTCCTTTGGGAATGTGCTTCCATCGTTAACTTATTTAGAAGTCAATAATAACAGTTTAAGTGGGACGATTCCTCCAGAGTTGAGATTATTTATGAATTTGTCACTTCTGGACTTATCATATAATAATCTTGGCGGTTTTGTTCCTAGTGAGTTGGGTAAGCTTAATAGATTAGAAGTTCTTCAACTTCAGCAAAACGAGCTGTATGGTGAGATCCCAAATGAAATCGGTGATCTACAGATTCTTGTGAGACTAAATATGAGTGGGAATTCGATGAATGGTTCAATCCCTTCATCGCTGTCAATGTTACGCAAGCTCACTAATCTCGACTTGCATGCCAACAAATTGAGTGGTGAAGTTTCTTCTTTTGGTAGCATGGATTCATTGTTGGAGCTTCAACTCGGTAACAACCAACTTGGAGGTACTATAAGGTCACTACCCACCAAATTGCAGATTGCTTTGAATCTCAGTCACAACAACTTTGGAGGGCCGATACCTAATGTTATCTCCAACTTACAATCACTTGAAGTCTTGGATCTTTCAAACAACAGATTCTCGGGTGAGTTTCCAGTTTTCCTACGCCAAATGGGAAGCCTTACAGAGATAGATGTTTCCAACAATATGCTTACAGGATCGGTTCCTCAGTTTGGTCAAAATGTTAATGTGCTCATAGGAGGGAATACAGATTTGTCATTAGCGGACCCTTCTTCTATACCTGCGAGGAAGAATAGCAAACATGTGTCTGTGGCAATTATTGTCGCTTCCACAGCAGCGGTCGTTGCACTTGTGATAGTTGTCTGTGTAGCCCTCATTGTTTCTAGGCGAATTCATAAGGTCAATGATGAGGAAACACATTCTACTAAGCCAGAGGTCATCAAAAGCAATTTGTTGACTTTAAATGTGATTCATAGAACTAATCTTGACTTCACCAAGGGGATGGAGTCTGTGAGTCATACCTCCAATGTTATTGTGAAAACGAGGTTCTCTACTTATTACAAGGCTATCATGCCCTCGGGTATGAGTTATATTGTTAAGAAGCTCGATTGGAGTGACAAAATGTTCCAACTTGGGACCCATGATTTGTTTGAAACAGAGCTGGAAATTCTTGGGAGACTGAGAAATTCAAGTGTCATGATCCCTCTGGCGTATACATTGACTAGCGACAGTGCATATCTTTTCTATGAATTCACCGATAAAGGGAGTCTTTTTGATGTTCTTCATGGAAGCATGGGAAGTGGTTTAGATTGGACAAACCGTTACAGCATTGCATTAGGTGTTGCTAACGGGCTGGCTTTTCTCCATGGATACACTTCGGGCCCAATCACCCTCCTTGATCTTTCTAGTAAAGTTGTTATGCTCAAGTCCTTTAATGAACCACAGATTGGAGATATCGAACTTTCTAAAGTGATTGACCCTTCAAAGAGCACAGGCAATCTTTCTGCTGTTGCTGGTTCTGTTGGTTATGTCCCTCCAGGTATATATATCATTGATCCATATTCATATATGTAACACAAAATATAACTGTTTTGATGTAGCTCATACTCGTTTCAAATGTCGAATTCTAAAATAAAATTGATGTTTTTAACTTTCAGAGTATGCTTACACAATGAGGGTGACAATGGCTGGAAACGTCTACAGTTTTGGCGTGATTTTGCTTGAATTGTTGACAGGAAAGGCAGCGGTTAGTGAAGGATCAGAATTAGCCAAGTGGGTATCGAGCAAGTCAAAACAAAATGATAACTTGGACCAAATACTTGATTCCGCTCTGAGTAGGACGTCGCCAGCTGCTAGAGACCAGATGTTAGCAGTCTTAAAGGTTGCTTTAGCCTGTGTGAGTGAATCCCCTGAAGCAAGACCGAAAATGAGGAGTGTGCTACGTATGCTCCTTAATGTGAGAAACTAAGGCGATACATATTTTTTAGATCTTTAGCTATATACCACATGAAATATGCGAGACCTATTTTGTTATACTACTGTGTGTTATTTTGTTTTGTGCAAGAGAGTGTATAATCATAATTAGAGTTGTACCATCAATGTTCCAATTACTTTTTATCTAGGTAATTGCTACTTGTAAATACTAAGTTACCTTCTTACTTCTTGTAAATACTAAGTTACCTTCTTACTTCTGATTATTGCCATTGTAACAAAGGAAAGCTCCATGACATTAGGTTGAGAGCAAATTATTTGCCCGGAAGTTGTCATACAATGGAACATTATTCAAGAAACTGATAACTTTCAATATTGCAAAAGGGTCATTGTAACTTCTGCAATCTTGGAAACCTAATGATCCTTCCAAAAAATGGCATCTAACTACCCCTACCCCCGAATCACTTCTCATCATTTACTTCTGTTGAGCCAGAAAAGATTGAATACATGCCAAATCCACTTGTAAGCTTACTTGTTAATAAGGTGAGACAATGTATCCAAAACTGTGTCAAATAACGCTGAACGGAAGACAAACATAACAATTTCAGTAAAGCATGATAAAAACAAATACAATTTTGTCTGTAATATGACAAAAGATAGTTTGGTACAAAGTTCCTAGTCAATAGTTACCCGCCCATACCAACATACCATAAAGGTTTGTGTTTTAACCCATAACCTAATAAGTGTGTCACAGCAACATTGAACAATAGACAAATATGATAAAATAACAGTTTTCATTGAAGACATGACAAAAACAATACAATTAGTCTGAAAATTGACAAAAGAGAGTTTGATACTCTTCAAAAATATGCTCACTTTGCGTTCCAACGGAACTTCGACTAAGAACCTTATGCCAATGGCATTGACAACAAGGGCCATGTATTGAAAGCAGAACCTCATGGTAAATACAAGAAATGGTTCAACTAGAATGTTAGGTCTTTAGGATCCTCAATTATCTTCGCTAGCGTCTGTAAGAACTGAGCAAGATCCGCTCCATATATTACACGATGATCAGCTGTAACATTTACCTGTACAAATCATTAACACCCCTGTAAATAGTAGCATGTTTTTTCGATACTTATATGCATACTTTACTTAACTAATTGTATTCTCCACATTTCATCTTCTAATGTCATATTCATAGAAATAAATGCTTCTTAAATCAAGTGGGAAGAAGATAACAGTGAACTAATTTATGCTAGAGTTGACAGTTTCAACCAAGTTATTTATGAACTGATTGATTTCGGTTATATATTTTTCCCCCATTAAAGGGGGTCAAATGAGTAAACAGAAAAAAATATTGTAGCTAAAACGCTATATGGCAAATTAGTCAAAGGTCGCCCAATGTATATGCTCAATGCACACAACCTTCTATTTGTTTCTTTGAAAAACTATATTATGATTGTAATAATATACTTTTCGTGATCACATTTAGTACACAAAGTGTCTCAGGTCAACCCAACCAGATTCATTTCAAACCGTTTCATAATTATCTATTTTGACCCGTTACTAACACCCAAATTTGTTACCGCTTATGACTAACGCTAGAATGTTATGGATGATGGCCAGTAAAAACAGTGGTGTGGGAATATCTGATTAGTCATACCTGCATCTGACTCTTCATGCCGATCCGGCCATCCTTGGTGGCAACAACAGTAGGCTCAGATGCCCCAACAGCCATGATTGCACCCTGCACAAACATGATATTACAGAAAGTAATTAGAACATGTAGCTCAAAACCTCATGCCATTAGCATATACGAGAGAACTCACAGTTCCTGGTGGCAAGATGGCATCAAAGCGGTCTACTCCAAACATTCCTAGATTGGAAAGAGTAAATGTACCTGCAACAGAATAAATATTTTTCTCATAAACAACTTTTGTAGAGACATTAACAAATCCAGAAAATGAGAGTGGCAAGAAGTTGGTACTCCCTAGTCCCTAGTCCCTCCTTCAAAATTAACAAGTACATTTTATGACATCTCTTTGTCCCATAAATGAGTTGATTGCAAATATTAATATTAAGATACATATAGTGGTTTTAACTTTTAAGGTGCTCGACTTCTTTAAAGATTCAAAAAGACTTCTATGTTAAACCCATAATAATCAAGCATGAAACTGCACATAAAGTTTTGGCTCTAAAATGTAGACCCAAGGCGCAAGGCTTCTGGTTGTAAACCAGCCAAAAATAACATGTATGTGAAAGATAGAGATAAGAATAAACAGATATTGGACACGGGGCTGACACATACGACCCTAATCTTTTATTCTATACTTACTGATATTATAGATCAGGGTTGACACAAGTAACAACCATAAACTAAAAAAAAAATGAATCTTTCAATAACTACTTCAATGCAGCTCCACAAAATGAGATAAGAAACCTCCTAGCCCAACAACTATACTACAAACTGTAAAACCTGTGTTACATTGCATGTTACTCTTCAAGAACATCAGGTCCTCTCACATAGTAAATAAAAGACTTAAATCATATAAAGCCATCCTAAACCTCAATCAAATTTGACAAGACAACATCAAAGAGACGTAAACAGGCATACATACTACTAGAGGAAACACAATATTAGGGTCAGTGAGTGTTAATCCAGTTTACTGAGGAGCCTTCTTTGTAATCTTGGTTACCATGATGGGGAGTCACTGCATGATGTATCTGATCAATATCCATATGAATGTAAGCAAACCATATTTTAGCTATGTGATACATATAAAAAAGGGAAATGATTTGAATGTCTGAGTCATATGACTAGTTGACTACCATTATGCCTAACCTATTTATTGTTGCAAACATGGATTGCACAATTTATCTCTCCTCATACTTGCCATTGTACTTGCCAAGTGGATAAAAATCCTTGTTAGGCACAAATTTATGCATGGCAATCACTACACTATCAAAAAATAAAGCACAGTAAAGGACTATGACTATGATGTATCAACGACTATGCCTTTCTTGGGATCTATAACACCCCACAAGGAAACATCTACAAGTCTTAACTATAACTTTGCAATGCTAAAACAAAGATTGTCAACATAACAAATGCTCCAGAATTACATGAGATGGCGCAAAAAAAGTGATATATTATAGAATATTTGACTGTTTAAGCGGCGTTTGGGTTGTTGCTAGGGATCAATATGGGTATGGGCTTACGTATAGGGTGGAATGGTAATGGGTATGAGTAAGGGTATCATTTCCAATATGGTTGTTTTTATGATCATCTTTGTCAAAATTGGTTAAGAAAAAGACCAAATACAAAAAGATTCAGAAAAACTTTATTAAGATTCCCAAAGAACAAAAGAGCATCATATAATAATGGTTCGTTCCCTAATTAGTGATCATCAGTAGCTAAAAGATTGCAGTAAAAGCAAGAGGTGGTGACCGGCAAACAGAAGTCGAGTCAAAGTTGTCAGCTATGAAACATACCGCAAATACTACAACTACGTCATGCACCAATGACTAAGTTGTAGCTATTGTTAAATTTACTAAAAACCAAACATCATTATAAGATTATAAGAATCATAGTAACTGAATACTGTTATAGTGTTATTGCATTACAATGTGTTTTGTATACCTAATACCCTATCTGTTTTACATGTACTGTTGCTTATAAACGACTCCTTAAGTTCTATTCTGTGTCCAGCTCTGTCAGTTGCTACAAATCTACAATCAACACGAACTATGATTGCTGAGTGCTGACTACATAATTAGTTGTCGATGTATCTCAATTTCCCTCTTACACAACAGGTAGCCAGGTAGGTATGTCTACAAAGCAAAGCTTTGAGACCATATAACTTTTTGTCTCAAAACATTCATTAGACACTAAACAAACAAAATGCTGAACATCACTAGTTATGGGAATAAGACAGCACTATAGAGATCTAATATAATGTAAGTAGCAAATAGAGGATGATAGATAGTCAAGTTGGGTAACGGGTTCAAGTTGTAACAGTCACATTGACCCGTTTTAGAGAACACAACCCAAATCGACCCATTGACAAGTAAACAAGTCGAACCTAATATCAAAAGTTGAAAAAAAAAATAATACCAGTGGTGTATTCTTGAGGTTGAAGTTGCTTCGAGCGGGCCTTGTCTACTAACTCCTTCCACTTTCTTGACAATGAATATATATCAACCTTAAGCAAAAACAACACAACATATATGTAAATACACAAAGATACCTCATCACATCAAGTTCACTAACATCTTATTATATAAGAAGTTGACCTTATCTGCATTCTGAAGCACAGGAGTAATCAACCCACCGTCAATTGCCACTGCAACAGCAATGTTGATATTGCTGTTGTATGTAAAGCTCTTTCCGTCTCTACAGCTTGAATTTATAACAGGGTGTTTAGCCAATGCAAGTGCGGTGGCCTTTGCTAACAATGCTGTCATTGTCACTCCCTTCGACTTTATCTATAAATTTACATAAGTCAGAGAGTGATCAGGTCAAATACATTGAACCCATATTATCAATGAGAAACTACACAGTAAGTAATTGCAGACCATCATAGATGATTCATAATCAATGAGAACACTAATTTCACAGAATCAATGAGCCAAATGATTGTCATGTTATTGCCTTTCCATGTTGCAACCTTATTTACTTTAACGGTCTCTATTAGCACGAAAATGTATCATACTTGACACTTTTTGTCATTGTGTATCGTCCTTTTTGTTTCAATTCTGACACCAACCTTTTGAATTTGCGCTATTGTGTGTACTTTGAAACCATTTTACCCTTACTTTTTTCAAATTTCGAAAGGTAAAATGATCATTTTACATGACAGAATAGTCACAAAGTACACACAATAGCACGAATTCAAAAGGTTGGTGTCAAAATTGAAACAAAAAGGATGATACACAAAATGACAAAGTGGCAAGTATGATACATTTTGACGCTAATAACCCAATCACAACTTGCCAAAAACTCAGCAATGTGATAATTAGAACTATAAGGAGCCAACCTTATCAAAACACAATATCAAGCAAAATGGTTTACCATTACACGTAGTTATTTGATTCTCATTATCCAAATATCACATAATTCTTTTTCACTCACAGTCTAATTCTACTCTACTGTTCTCCTTAAAGATAAAATCGTTCATCGACAAGCAATAAGTACAAAGATTAGCATTTCCTACAGATTCATATAAACTCCAAAAAACCATAAATATTCACTCAATATAAAACCATGACACAGAACCACTAACTAATTAAAACTAACGATTGAGTGTGCATATAATTCAAACCAACAACAAACTTAACAAAATTATACCTTTTTATATAAAGCATCAAGCGCATCAGTAGTAATAGTATACCCAACTCTAAAAGTAGGCACACCAAGACTCTCAACCATATTCTTACTAACGGCACCCTGCATTGTAGTAAACGGAACAACCGAACCCAATTCCACCCCACCCGTCACACCACTCTCCTTACTCACCTTCTCACCACCAACAGCAGCCGCAACAACCGCAGCCTCCACATCCTTGGCCACAATCCTCCCTAACGGCCCAGTCCCAACCACAAAACTCAAATCCACATTCAACTCCTTGGCCAGCTTCTTGGCATAAGGAGACGCCACTACCCTCTTCCCTCCTTCAGAAGCCGGGTGCGTGGACATTGTCCCCCCTGCTGCAGTTTTTACTGCAGCAGCTGGTACCGGTGCTGGCGCTGTAACTACAGCGCCAGCATCAGAAGGCGGGGACGCCCCCGCCCCCTGTTGTTTCTGAGCTTGAGAAACAGCCAAAGGAATCTCGTCCTCACTCTCGGCCAAAAGCGCGATAGCAGAACCGACAGGAGCCACGGAACCTTCATCCACCATAATAGCAGCGAGATAGCCATCGTAAAAAGTTTCGACTTCCATGTCAGCCTTATCAGACTCAACCACAACAACAGACTGGCCTTTGGAAAGCTTGTCACCTTCAGACTGAATCCAGTTGACAATCTTGCCTTCAGTCATTGTGGAACTTAGTGCAGGCATGAAAATCTCTCGGATCTTGGCTTGAATTTGGGTACATTTCCTGAGGGATGTTGGTTGGGTGATAGATATACGACGGAGAGTTGTGTTTGTGGGTGTGAATGAAGAATTGAGAAGCTGAGACATTGTTTGTTGTTTGATGAATGAACCAAAATGAAGAGAAATGTTTTTTATGTTGTTGAACTCTCGAGTGTATCGAAATTGGGCGGAGGTTTCAACCAATTCTTACCAAAATAACAACGATGATATGATGGGTTTAACTATCTCGGGTGTTTGGGATTATTTTATGTTAATCAATATTTTATGTTTGGTATTTAAGCTTTTTTTTTTTTTTTTTGAAATGCAACATGTATAAGAGAGGAACAAAAAACAAAGACATTATACAAAAGAAATGGCCGCTCACCTTCTTAACAATACAGTTAAAAAGGATGAGCCCCAAGAAGAAAACAACTACAAGAAAAGCAAACTTACAAACAAATGCAAAAACCCGACACTATCACAAGATTTAACATTGTTTTTGAATACTGCTTATTTATAGAAATCACGGAAAATTGTGCCATTGAATCCTCATTGTTTTACTCCGCCAGAAAGAAAAATAAAAGTTTTGAAGTCCGAATTTCATTAAGCTGAGTCGGAATTATGTTAAAGTGAAGATCGTCAAATGAGTTTTTGTTATATTATGCCAAGGTTTCATATAAAGTAGAGTTAATTTCATTTTTAGTCCTTGTGGTATGGCCAAATTGTAGTTTTGGTTCCTAAAACTTTGAAAGTGCAATGATAGTTCCTATAATTGAAGTTTGGATTGCAATTTTGGTCCC
This sequence comes from Chrysanthemum makinoi, assembly GCA_910596185.1. Taxonomy (NCBI): domain Eukaryota; kingdom Viridiplantae; phylum Streptophyta; class Magnoliopsida; order Asterales; family Asteraceae; genus Chrysanthemum; species Chrysanthemum makinoi. The sequence goes on along the minus strand of OU343222.1, from coordinate 247,052,870 downwards.
TGGATAAAGTGAAATGACTAAAATACCCTTTGTCTTATTCAGAGAAGACAAGGGTAATTTGGTCATTTCACACCAATTAGAACAAAAAATGCAATCCAAACTTCAAAATGAGAACTATCATTGCACTTTCAAAGTTTTAGGGACCAAACCTGCAATTTGGCCATATCACAGGGACCAAAAATGAAATTAACTCTATAAAGTATTAAAAGCTACAATTTCCTTTATCTTTACGTTTTTTTTGTCTTAACCAAATTATAAATTTAACCTATCTTTTTACGGAATATAAATCTAATTAAGAGAACACAATTCCTATGTACATATGTGTGTACTTGAACTTTCTTGTTTTATCCCTCGGTTGAAAAGAGATATCTTAGCCAAATGTCTAATATGTAATGAGTGGCACTATATAAGTACCACGTAGTTTCATATAAAAGTATATCGTATGATATTCATGCGAAATTTTGGGACATAACTAAGGAAAATAAAAAAGTAAAACTGGAGTTAGTTGATTACATAGAATGCAATTATTATAAGTAGATCGGTTGCACATGAGCGGTGTAACCACCCGCATTTTTAGGTTACTTTTCATTTTCGAGAATTTACTATTCACTTTACTATTCACATTTACTATTCACTTTCACTATTCATCCCGTAAAATTTTTAATCCACATTCTCGTAAGATAAATTATTTTAGTAATAACCTAAGAGTTCGACCATCGTTAGATCATTTTCGCAAAAGTTATTAAGTAAACATCGTTTTAAAGTTTCGTTTTAGACGGTCCACCGCTTAAACATCACGCGATAACGAAAATCAAATCGACAATTTTCCTCGCATTAAATAAATTTTTAGATCACTCATGATTAATTTGAGAATTTTTAAGATTTATTATTTTTAATATTACCAAATAAGTCCAAATAGAACAAAACTAAACTTACGTTTTAAACAATTCTACTTACATCCGACTTAACGATTCTGCATTGTGTTTCTAATATGTTTTTGAAACTTTTACATTTTTTGGAAAAGTCAAACATATTTCCCTCCTCCTTTGACCATAAAGGAATTAACCTTGTACGTTCTACATTTTTGCTTAAATCGCGTAACTTTTAAACTTCCCAAATAACTGTTAAGTTATCTCGCGTATGACAAAAACCACATTTTGACATATCATATCACTTTTAGACTAATTTTAGTCTACTCTAAATAAATTCACGGTCGTTTCCCGGAAATTTCGTTATTTTCGATAAACTTGCGAATTACGCGCTTTTGACCTGTATTTCCACTTTAAGCGGCGTTTTTGCACCCAATTAGACTTATCACCCATTTTATATTTTTAGATGAAGTATAATGATAAGTTTCATCATTCCTACAAATTTTGTATTTTTACGATACCCGGTTTTACGTTTTATGGCTTCGGTTAGCATTTAACGAAACCAAAACTCACTCCGTAACCAAGATAATACCAAAACTATCCACCAAAGTCATCCTATCTTATCATGAACGAAATTAGGGGAGTCATCACCTTGGTGTCAAAATCCTAAGCATGCTTTCTTTAGATCATTACATGTGTAAATTTAACCATGGTTAGTTTTTAACCCAATATATAGTTAACCATATTCTCTAGCCTATAAATACCAAGCTAAATCACTTCATTTTTCTTGCACCACCCCTTTCTTAACATCTAAAGTCCTAAACCTAAAGGCATTTCTTATAGATCTTGTAAGAACATTCATGTGTTCTTGAAGAAAACTAGCGTTTGATCTTCGTTCTTGGGAGTTTTCAAGAAAGAGTCGTTATAATCTTCAAATATCTTCAAGTCTCCAAAAAGACGTCGTTATAATCTTCTAATAGCATTGGGTTCTCAAAGATTGCAAATTCTACGTCGAAGCTCCGCTAATATTTTATTTTTCCATAATACTCAAGCATTCTATTTTAAGGTAAGTATTTATAAAACTCAAACTTATTTAAATACTTATAAACTTTGTTAGTTTATTTATTGTATTTATAAACTCTTAATATATCATATAATCAAGTAATCAAAAATACATATTTTACGTATTAAGCACTACAACACTAGGGAACTTCATGTGAGGGTTCATTTGGGTAAACGGATCGACGAGTTGCTGGATTTACGATTTAAAATGTCCTAGCTCCTCGAACGTTAATGCATGACCTCTGAATTATGATGGCCCTAACGGTAGTACGATATCTATAAACTAAATATGTTTTCACATATTAAAGATCTTTCTATAAACACCAAATGATAATTGACTACATCATGATCAACATAGAAATATATATAGAATGGTTTATGTTTTCCTAAACATTATTCCAAACCTAAGTCGCAATATTCTATTTTAGGTTGCTCGTAGAAGTTCTCACGGCATATCCATCATTCTCATTATACATTTGATATCATTTATTAAGGTGAGTTCATAGCCCCACTTTCTATTACTTAATTGTTTTACAAACCCTCGGGGGAGATACATGCTTTATTTTAAACCGAACACATTGCTTTCAAACTATATACTTATCAGATTGTTATTAGCACTAAGTTACCGCATTTGCCAAACTTAAGTCCCTTAATCATGAATCATTAATCACTATGTGAGAGTGGGCGCGAATATTGTGAATAGATCTATTGGGATTGACGAATCCCGTTTGTGTTGGCCCCGTTAAAGGCAAACAAACGCACTATATTTGAGTAACATTAGGTAAAAATGGCAATTTACCTATTAGGGCACGTACCGACATTTTCACCAATTAATTTTGGAACACGTTAACGCCTTGATTGCATCTACCAATTAATTTTGGAACACGTTAACGCCTTGATTGCATGATGCTTAGTCTAATAATGTCACACCCTCGCCGGAGGCGGAAATACGAGGTGTAACGGAAGGGAACATAAGCACAAGATAATAGAACATACCAACGTTAAGATTTAAAAAAAAAATAGTACTCCATTACAACACTAGTTTAGCCGTCATCGGCAAATATATTACAAAGTTTAGATTCCAAAATATTGAGTTTTATTACATAACGACTGGTAGCGACAAGTGAAAACTTCTTTATGCAAGACTTGATAGAAAAGCTTACTAACGATCACCTGAAATGCATGAGAGAAAAACGGGTCAACTATGAAAATAGTTGGTGAGTAAACACGTTTAGCGAAATAAGAAAACTCGTAAGAATATTCAAAGATTTCGGTCAACGAAAAATAGTTCCCAAAGCAAAGGCATTGTATATCCACTCAGTTCCAAGTTCCGCCCATACAAAACTTGCAACCTGTGTATACACAACCCATTGCACAAAATATAGCGTGTCAAGTTTATGCTCATGCACACGTTGCCAAATGAGGTCACAAAGCAAAGGCATTGTAAATCCACTCTTCCCAAGTTCGCCCATACAAAACTTGCAACCTGTGTGTTCACAACCCATTGCCAAAAGTAGTATGTATAATGGTCAAGTATAAGCGGTCATAATAGTTCACAATATAGCACCACGTATATAATAATTCGGGATGCTCAACATGGGAGACTTTGCCTTTGCTCCAACAAGGGAGAATCCTTTGTCACTCGACCACCTAGGCGAGATTTATTGAGAACACTCCACCATTTAGGCGAGAATTATTGAGAACACTCCACCGACAAGGCGAGAATTATTGTGAACACTCCACCGACAAGGCGAGAATTATTGTGAACACTCCACCGACAAGGCGAGAATTATAGTGATGCTCAGAACAAGGGAGACTTTATAGTGATGCTTCAACATAGGAGACTTTAGGTCAAGGTCATAACACGTACGATTCAATAAGTTCAAATAAGTCATAATTTCGTAATTAAGTTCAAGGATATGATTCGAGTTCACAAGTTCTAGTCAAAAGAGTTCACAAAGTAAGAATCAATTTAATTCAAGTATAGTTCATGCATTCAGCCCCAAAAATATAGTAAAACGGTAAAAAAAAAGGATGTGATTACTCACTAGCATAAAATGTTCAATAAGTTCATAAAACATAGATAGTTTAGTTCAAGTATAAATCATGCATTCCACCCCAAAACAATTTAAAGCATTTAAAAGGGGGAGTCTGTGAATACTCACTTGATGAATAGATGCGACGACAAAAGTGGTTACACCGAAATGTAGCAGGGATCTCGAAACTGGCCTATTATGAATGATATGATATGAAATAAGTCATGATGTAATGTTATGCACGCAATTCGGATGATATTTATACCATTTGTGAGTTTTGAAAATATTACTTATCGTCGAAAAATACTCGTTTGACGTCTTGACCATTCTTAAATTACTTTACAAGTATTTACGTCAAAATGTCATCCTACAATGGTTTTATAATGATTTATAGTGAAATTATCACTTTTCGTCAAAAAGGTCTCAAACATAAAGATAACAAGGGTTAAAGATGGTGATTTTGTCTAATTGTTATGTAAAAAGTGAGTTTCGGCCAAGTTTAGACATCCATAAATAATTTACTACAACTCCGCTATACAAACGGTTTGTCGTTTTGAAAAATATGCTCGGTAAACTTGATTTTAATAGAAAACATTTCGTTCCAAAAAGTTTCACAACATAGTTAAAAACAGCCCTCAACATGGACGTTACAGCTACCGTAACACTTGTATCGTAGAAATAATATAGTTTTTCAGAAAATAATAGTTACGGCAATTTTATGAAAACGTGCATATATTTGTCGCTTCAAATCCGTTTCACGTATAATACGTCCCTTAGCTTCAGTATCAAAGTATACTAATATATTTTGACAAGTCGAAATAATTTGTGAAGCTTAAGGCTCGTTTTTGACCCGAACAATGTAAAAATAGTGTGCTGAATTTTCTGAAAAGTATATTTTTCGTCGCCAAACTTTAAAAATTCACCACGACTTCGTTATAACTCCGTTTTAACCCGTTCAAGCGGCCACGGATTCGTTTTAAAGTATATTTTCTAAATATCAAGGCCAAAATTTTATGTCTATATTCGGATTTTCCAGAAAATCAAAACAAGGACAGATTACTTATAAATACTTATCGAAAATAGTTTTTATTGGACAAAACCTATTCTAATCCCTTCAAATCAACTCCAAAACTAATCTAATCCTACCATACACCTTCTTAGGGTGTCATGGGTTCCTAATCATCATCAAGACCAAAGAATACCAAGGGGATATTTATAGGATGACCATATATATATAAAACTCCAAAAATCAAGAAAAATGGTATAAACATCACAAATCATACATGCTTGCTCCAAAAATGAAGAGATAAATATGAGATGATAAGGAAACATGAAAAATGAAAGAAACATGCTTACAAGTACTATGATGAGGTGCAAAGAACCAAGGTTAATCCTAAACACTCTTGGTTTTTATTTCAAAACCTAATAAAGAGAGTTATCTAGATTGTGATGAACTTGAGCTTGTAAAAAGTTTTGTGATCCCTTGAAAACCTCTACTATGGCCGGTTCTAGAGAGTAGGAAAAGAGAGAAAAACTAATTTTTGCTACTTGACATGATAATGAGAATGAATGAGAAATTGAAAGTGTGTGACTTTAAGTATGTGTAACATTCTAAACAATCACCAACCATACCAATCAATAAATGCATATCCTCCCCCCCTAGAACCGGTTTTGGGGGAGGTTTGTCCACAAATTTTTTTTTTTTTTTTTTTTTTTTATAATGTATATACTTTGTATATAATTGGTGTAAGTAAAATTTTGTAGGAAAATGTAAGTAAAGTGTAGATAATTGTAACTTTTTGGTACAAGTAAGTTTTTAATAGATCAAAATAGAATGTAATGAGATCATAGAAATTGTAAAAATACTTTCCTTGTGAAATTTGAGTGATAAAATAATTATCGTATAATTTTTAAGAAACACGTCGTAATAATATAAATTTAACGATTTGTATACGAAATAAATTTAAAACACTAGCAAAACTCAAAATATAGTTTTTATAAACTAATGTAGGTATAAAAATATGTCGGGATCATTTTTGAAAGTAACGGATTAATTATTCAAAATAATAACTCACGCGATAACGTTTATTTAATATAAAATTTACGCGTTAAATGTGAAATGAAATGCCATGAATGAATTAATATGATGCATATTTAATTTAAGAAATGACCGGAATTTGAGAATTGTGACATTCTTCCCATGTCAACGGAATCATGTCCTCATGATTCGATTAACGATACTATGGTCCGAACCTCGACAAGAGTTCTAAAAGTTCATGCTCGTCCGAACAGTCTAAATGATCATATCAATGTCCATGCGTACATGTGTTCCCCATTCAACTAAGTACGTGCTCGTGATTAGATTTAATAGGGTAAACTTACCCAATATCGAACGTAGCTCTCAAAAGGCCTTTAGGTTGTCGATTATAATCTAATCTCACAACTCATCAAACAAGAACTGTCATGAGATTAAACTAAACCGACTTGAGTAAACTTGTCTCTTAGCTTGATTTTCGCAACTCATCAAACAAGAACTGTCACTAGATCAAGCTAGGAAACAAGTTGTTAGAAAGGTAGGATTCCACATCCTTGAATGAAGTCTTTTGAAAGATTCGCTCGATATTCGATTTGCTTACACAATCAAATCAAATCAACAAAATATATAACAACTAAGGTCGATATCAATAGGTCTCAAGTTAATCAAGGTCGTGAACGTGGTAAAGATTGGAAAGAAGTTATGCACTCAAAAGCATGTCGCATGTAAATAAGGTAGTTGTTCGAAAGAATGTACCCGTTAAGCGTTGCGGGCTTCCTCGGTACCCGGATAGAATGCTCGACTACGTGCGGGAGGAATTTCAATGTTCTGATCTTGTGGGCCTTCTATTGCCAATGCCAAGTTTGGACGATTACCTCCTTGATTGGGAGTTCTTTTCACTTTGGATGTATTGCGGAAGGTGATCTAGGCTTCCACACTCGTAACATGCTTTTCTCTCGTCCTTGATTTCCGCCTGTTTGAGCAATTTCGCACGAAGTGGCCCGTCATCCACATTTGTTGCACTTTCGGCAGTCTCCTAAGTGATGATAATTACATCGAGTGCACAAAGGATGTGGACGTGTATATCCTTTGCGCCCCGGGTGGTCGCCCATAGTTCTCGGGTTATTCACGCCTCTTGTTTTGCCGATTATGGTCTCGGTTTCCCTGGTGATCCTCCCCCGCTTTCGTCCATTGTCGTTTGCTTTTGTTAGTTCTCCGACTGATCACATCATTTGTCAAGCGATACGCCATACTCACAACGGCTGCTTGCGAGTGGTTGGTTTCACGGCAGTGACATCCCTCCTCATTTCTGGTATCAATCCCCATATATATCGGTCAATCAACTTCTCCACAGTGGAAACCATGTGAGGAACCATCCTAGTTAACTCGTGGAACCGGATCGTGTACTTGTCGATCTCTACTCCTACCATCAAGTGGTTCCAAAATTCTTCTTCCAGTTTCTGCACTTCATCTTTTCTCAGTATCATCGCTAGTAGTTTCTTGAATGCTTCCCAAGATAATGCATTTGCGCCCTCTTCCTCTGCCAGTAGTTGGTTGTTCCACTGTGTCAAAGCTCGTCCCCTCAGTAGTAGACCAGAGAACTCAACCTTATTTTCTTCAAGACATTTCGTGATACTAAGCTTCACTCAACATTCTCGAACCAGGTTAGCAAACCAATGGCACCCTCGCACCATGAAATTCCATTGGCTTGCATGTCATGAAAGTTTTGTAGTCATCCTTGACCGCGTTTGAAGTACCTTCTCCGGCGCTGGTTCGCCTAGCATCGAGTTGTGTTATAATTTGGGTGAGTAGATCCGCTATTCCGCCAGCGTTATTTTCTGGATTGTCATTGTTGTTTGGGTTGCCGTTGTTGTTACCTCCTGAGCGTGTGTTTCTTGCGGCCATGATCCTACAGTGGACCAAAACATCGGGTTGAGTAAACGACATTGAACGAAGCCGGAGGTGCGGAACGGTGGTAATGTGTGTTATAGTGATCAAAATATGACAGGAACAAAGACATGCTATGTCTAACAAGTCGAAAGATGGAAAAGAGGAGATATGAACAAGGTACGGTAATGTAGACGTGAACGTAAAAAAACATGCTATGCATACCCACCCGACCAATGCAACTTCAGGTGACCAGACTCAAATGACTCGACTAAACATGATTTAAAACTACCACACTTATCATTGCATGGTTCTTCATAAATTAGACATAGTTGATCAGGCTATGTATAATTTATGATTAACGATGCAACGATAGTACTAGATGACTCGAATGATGTTCAATGTTTAATAAAATAATATACAATTTTTTTCCTTATAGTGATTTTTATTTTTGAAAAATCGGCATTCTCTATAACCTTTGGCTCGATACCAATCACACCCTCAGGCGGAAATACGAGGTGTAACGGAAGGGAACATAAGCAAAAGATAATAGAACATACCAACGTTAAGATTTAAAAAAAAAAAAAAATAGTACTCCATTACAACACTAGTTTAGCCGTCATCGGCAAATATATTACAAAGTTTAGATTCCAAAATATTGAGTTTTATTACATAACGACTGGTAGCGACAAGTGAAAACTTCTTTATGCAAGACTTGATAGAAAAGCTTACTAACGATCACCTGAAATGCATGAGAGAAAACGGGTCAACTATGAAAATAGTTGGTGAGTAAACACGTTTAGCGAAATAAGAAAACTCGTAAGAATATTCAAAGATTTCGGTCAACGAAAAATAGTTCCCAAAGCAAAGGCATTGTATATCCACTCAGCCCAAGTTCTACCATACAAAACTTGCAACCTGTGTGTACACAACCCATTGCACAAAATATAGCGCCAAGTTTATGCTCATGCACACGTTGCCAAATGAGGTCACAAAGCAAAGGCATTGTAAATCCACTCGGCCCAAGTTCCGCCCATATAAAACTTGCAACCTGTGTGTTCACAACCCATTGCCAAAAGTAGTATGTATAATGGTCAAGTATAAGCGGTCATAATAGTTCACAATATAGCACCACGTATATAATAATTCAGTGGATGCTCAACATGGGAGACTTTGCACTGCTCCAACAAGGGAGACTCCTTTGTCACTCGACCACCTAGGCTAGATTTATTGAGAACACTCCCCCATTTAGGCGAGAATTATTGAGAACACTCCACCGACAAGGCGAGAATTATTGTGAACACTCCACCGACAAGGCGAGAATTATTGTGAACACTCCACCGACAAGGCGAGAATTATAGTGATGTCTCGAACAAGGGAGACTTTACAGTGATGCTCCGAACATAGGAGACTTTAGGACAAGGTCATAACACGTACGATTCAATAAGTTCAAATAAGTCATAATTTCGTAATTAAGTTCAAGGATATGATTCGAGTTCACAAGTTCTAGTCAAAAGAGTTCACAAAGTAAGAATCAATTTAATTCAAGTATAGTTCATGCATTCAGCCCCAAAAATATAGTAAAACGGTAAAAAAAAAGGATGTGATTACTCACTAGCATAAAATGTTCAATAAGTTCATAAAACATAGATAGTTTAGTTCAAGTATAAATCATGCATTCCACCCCAAAACAATTTAAAGCATTTAAAAAAGGGAGTCTGTGAATACTCACTTGATGAATAGATGCGACGACAAAAGTGGTTACACCAAATGTAGCAGGATCTCAAACCGACCTATTATGAATGATATGATATGAAATAAGTCATGATGTAATGTTATGCACGCAATTCGGATGATATTTATACCATTTGTGAGTTTTGAAAATATTACTTATCGTCGAAAAATACTCGTTTGACGCCTTGACCATTCTTAAATTACTTTACAAGTATTTACGTCAAAATGTCATCCTACAATGGTTTTATAATGATTTATAGTGAAATTATCACTTTTCGGCCAAAAGGTCTCGAACATAAAGATAATAAGGGTTAAAGATGGTGATTTTGTCTAATTGTTGTGTAAAAGTGAGTTTCGGCCAAGTTTAGACATCCATAAATAATTTACTACAACTCCGCTATACAAACGGTTTGTCGTTTTGAAAAATATGCTCGGTAAACTTGATTTTAATAGAAAACATTTCGTTCCAAAAAGTTTCACAACATAGTTAAAAACAGCCCTCAACATGGACGTTACAGCTACCGTAACACTTGTATCGTAGAAATAATATAGTTTTTCAGAAAATAATAGTTACGGCAATTTTATGAAAACGTGCATATATTTGTCGTTTCAAATCCGCTTTCTACGTATAATACGTCCTTAGCTTCGTATCAAAGTATACTAATATATTTTTGACAAGTCGAAATAATTTGTGAAGCTTAAGGCTCGTTTTTGACCCGAACAATGTAAAAATAGTGTGCTGAATTTTCTGAAAAGTATATTTTTCGTCGCCAAACTTTAAAAATTCACCACGACTTCGTTATAACTCCGTTTTAACCCGTTCAAGCGGCCACGGATTCGTTTTAAAGTATATTTTCTAAATATCAAGGCCAAAATTTTATGTCTATATTCGGATTTTCCAGAAAATCAAAACAAGGACAGATTACTTATAAATACTTATCGAAAATAGTTTTTATTGGACAAAACCTATTCTAATCCCTTCAAATCAACTCCAAAACTAATCTAATCCTACCATACACCTTCTTAGGGTGTCATGGGTTCCTAATCATCATCAAGACCAAAGAATACCAAGGGAATATTTATAGGATGACCATATATATATAAAACTCCAAAAATCAAGAAAAATGGTATAAACATCACAAATCATACATGCTTGCTCCAAAAATGAAGAGATAAATATGAGATGATAAGGAAACATGAAAAATGAAAGAAACATGCTTACAAGTACTATGATGAGGTGCAAAGAACCAAGGTTAATCCTAAACACTCTTGGTTTTTATTTCAAAACCTAATAAAGAGAGTTATCTAGATTGTGATGAACTTGAGCTTGTAAAAAGTTTTGTGATCCCTTGAAAACCTCTACTATGGCCGGTTCTAGAGAGTAGGAAAAGAGAGAAAAACTAATTTTTGCTACTTGACATGATAATGAGAATGAATGAGAAATTGAAAGTGTGTGACTTTAAGTATGTGTAACATTCTAAACAATCACCAACCATACCAATCAATAAATGCATATCCTCCCCCCTAGAACCGGTTTTGGGGGAGGTTTGTCCACAAAATTTCTTTTTTTTTTTTTTTTTATAATGTATATACTTTGTATATAATTGGTGTAAGTAAAATTTTGTAGGAAAATGTAAGTAAAGTGTAGATAATTGTAACTTTTTGGTACAAGTAAGTTTTTAATAGATCAAAATAGAATGTAATGAGATCATAGAAATTGTAAAAATACTTTCCTTGTGAAATTTGAGTGATAAAATAATTATCGTATAATTTTTAAGAAACACGTCGTAATAATATAAATTTAACGATTTGTATACGAAATAAATTTAAAACACTAGCAAAACTCAAAATATAGTTTTTATAAACTAATGTAGGTATAAAAATATGTCGGGATCATTTTTGAAAGTAACGGATTAATTATTCAAAATAATAACTCACGCGATAACGTTTATTTAATATAAAATTTACGCGTTAAATGTGAAATGAAATGCCATGAATGAATTAATATGATGCATATTTAATTTAAGAAATGACCGGAATTTGAGAATTGTGACAAATAATAACTGTTTTGCTTTCAAACCATTGGTGTGAATTTATAACTCACACTACAAACATAATGTGTTCAACCATCAAACAAACTCTATGAATTTCACTCAACCTTTGTGTTAACAGTTTTAAGCATGTATTTCAGGTCCATATTATACGAGGCTGGCACGAAGGAGCATGGATACTCAAGAGGGCTATAAATTTTATTATCATTCGAAAACCAATTTAATGTATTTTGTAAACTTGGAACCATCTGGGACCTCATTTTTTTGTAAACTCTGATATTTATATAAATCGAATGATAAATCTTTTAAAACGACTCCATTAGAGTTTGTTTTCTATTGTTATGACTGTTGTGCCATGAAGTAACACCCAGTTTGAATTCCGCTGCATATCACGAAATTGGGGGTTGTTACAAGCGGCTACAAATTGCATCTCGCATGGAAGTTCACGTAATTGAAACCCCCGCTAACTTCAAACGAATTTGCAATTGTGTTGGACTTCTCGTGCATGTAACTTTGCGCTCATTATGTTGCAAAAGTTGCTTATGTTTCTGATGCAAATTTCATTTGGGTTTGATAACTTTCCTTGTGAAATTACCTCTATAGCGAGGAGTGATGCTTTGTAACGTTTGGCTTCAGCTTTTGTTTTTTATATTTTGATGGTTCAAAAAAAATACAAAAAGCCTATATGAACATTTTATAATGGGATGATTTGCACACTTTTAAAAATGATTAAAACAAGTGTATAAATATTCAAACACTCAAAATGTGAGTGTTCCAGTCATTTTTTATGATTGTGCAAATCAACACCATTTACACTCGATAAAATAATTGGTACACTCAAATTTATTATGTTTAGTGTACAATTATTTTGTTGAGTGTAAATCTCCCTTTTACAATGGTTCTTCTATACGAGAAAATCCCACTTTAGCCAAACAAACATAGTACTAGTTTGGAGATGAGGTGAGACAGAGTACGATGATGATGTTAGATATCTTACAAGGTCATACACTTATAAAACCCGCTGCTACAACCACTTCTTTCATCCAGACCACCAAGCTTTTTCGAATCAAACCTTCTTCTACTCATACTTGTCGAACAGCTGGTGGGTTGTTGTTGCAACCAAAACAGGACAACCAACTAATTATAGATAATGATGATGATAAGAAGCAAAGGTTACAGAATAAGAAGAGGAAGGAAAGGGTGTTCTTTTTGGATGTGAACCCAATTTGTTATAATGGAAGTAGACCCAGTTTGGAATCTTTTGCTCATTGGATTTCCCTTTTCTTTTCTCAAGTCAGCCTTACTGACCCTGTCATTGCTGTAAGTAACCCTCTTTTTTTCTTTCGTTAAAGATTACTGATGTATGTTATATTCATTGGGTAGGCTATTGCAATTATATATCCAGTTGATTCTAATAATAAAAGGGTGTGCATTACAAGTGTCAACATTTGGATAAACGGATGAGATTTTCCCGTAAGCTGAGTCTTTGACTTATATTACGCTGCCTATCCCTGTTATGTTTACCTCTTGTGGTAGTTCAGTTTTTGTAATTTTCGTTTGTTAGCTAGGAATTGGAAAAAGAGTTGTAACACTATGGGTAATTTAGCCATAGTAGGTTATAACTTTCTGTTTGTATAAACAAACAAGGACATATGGTTATGCCATCATTTCTCCAATAATTCAGCTCTAACCAATCGTCCTTCTAATCATTAGTCTCAAATTTATATGCCATGAGCTCAATTACTTTTAAGACAAATAATGGTGAATATAGCTGCAACCAAATTTTCATGGCCAATTGAGCTACAGTCTCTTGTAGATGACACATGACAAGTCACGCTCACACCTCTTTCTGTTCTAATATCTAACCGTGAGCTGTGTGGCTTCTGCGAATATTGGCAATTCTTCTGAATCTTGTCACAGTTTTGATGCAATATGCATGACGTGGAAGCTTGTTAAACACTGATGCAATGTGATGCAGGTGGCAAAATGGTTGGGTCGGTTGGGTGGTTATCAGGTCAAAATGAGTCTAGTTAGGTTGGATTTAACTGAAGCACTTTTGTGTTCGATCTTTTAAGTTCTTTAGCACACAACTATTTGGTCCGATATGTTTGCAAACACTATGTATGCTACAATTTTAAATCTAGGTTTTTAAATATGATGATCGGGGATGTAGTATGCTTTAAAATACAATTTTGGTAGCTTTTGACCCGTTTCCTTTAGCTATCACTTTGTTTTTAGCATACTTGTTTAACCTGTTTGTGATAAAACATAACCTGAATCAGCCTATTCGTAAGTAAATTGGGTCAAAATTATTGCATCTATGATGAGTTAGTGCTCTTGAATGCAATTCAGGGATGAGATTTGTCAACTCCAACCTATTAATGGATGGTAAAGTTAGTAAACTCTCTTAAGGGATGTTTTTGTAAGCTTATTTTTTGGGCTTAAGCTTATACGGAGTATTTGATTAATAGCTTATGGCTTATGAAAAATGAGCTCATAAGCTCATGTTGTCTTTGTATTAGCTTATGATACAAAAGTCGAAAAGGGAGCTTATAAACCCACATTAGCCCATAAGCCCCAAAAAAAGGAGGTTATGAAATATCTGATATATATTGCAACATTTACTAATTAACAAAGGTGCTTCTAATTTGAAAAAAATTAAAATAATATTAACAAAGACTTGTGTTTAATCAATATTTGATATGTGGAGTTATGGACCACGCATAATTACTTTTGCAGGTTATAGATGGAGAAGGAGCTCATGAATATAGGAGACAAATGTTGTCTTCATATAAAACACACAGAAGAAAATTTGCACCATGGGTATCTGCTTCGTCTGCAAAGGCTCCAGTTGTTGGGAGTAGATCGCATCAACTCATTTCAGATACCCTTGCCAAATGTAATGTGCCGGTCAGTAAATCTATGTAATGCTATTTGAATTCTTTTCACTTATCAAATGATACGTCTACCTTCTACTGGTAATCTATCAATCAAATGTTTGTGAAAGAACTTTTATTGGTGGTGTGACCTTACGTGGTGCATCTGAGGTGTTCAAGTGTAGTAGATATAAAATGATGCAGTCCATACTTTAGAAGTAGAGGCAAAAGTGAGATGTGAACATATAAAAGTTTAAGCAAAAACAAAAGGGAAAAAGATGTTTATAAGCTTGCTAAGACAAAGGAACTCAAAACTATAGGGGCTTACATTATTTACTAGATTGATGTTTCAGTTTTGGAGCTGTTTGCAAATGGGTCCATGTGGGTTGTATCTCTTTTTAAATGGGTCATTTGGCGTGAAGTCTTGAAACTTGGCTAAATTTTGTATCTCATATTCAATGGGTCATTTGCCGTGAAGTCTTGAAACTTAGCTAAATTGGAAACAAGCAAGCCAAATGGGTCGACCATGTTAAATGTTTAAAAGTCATCCAAACTGTTTTGAGATGATTAAATCCTTGTAAATGGGTCTATTATAAGATATATTATTAGGTTGGCAGTATAGTTTTAAGAATGTTATTTCACACATGGCTTATTCTCCGATTAAAAGAAAATGCACAAGAAAGTCTTAATTGGTCAGCTCAACCTGACCCGACATATTTGAATTACGTATAAAAAATTACCTACTGTAACCTATTACCACCCACCCACCAACCCAACCCCCCCTTCCTCCCCCCCTGTTTTGTCGCTCTAATATCACATAATGCGAAAGAGTAGCATGGTCTAAATCCACAACTTCCGCTCTTCTATTTTATTATAGAAAAAAATCAACTGAGGAGCTACGCGTTGAAATTGTAGGAGCAGGTCATCCATGTTAAAATCAGATATAGATTTATAGTCTACTGTCTCTACACTAGTTAGATGACATCATGTAAACAGTAATAACTGCTGTATAAACAACACGGTTCTATGATTTCATCTTTTCAATGATAAACATGTTAAACCTTAGCAGCTTCTCCGAGGCTTCCCCTTAGATTGAATCAAATTATACCTTTATGTGACTTTTAAGTGTTCTCGTTTTTAAGAAAGGGGTGATGTTTTAATAAAGAAGGATATGCAGGTTGTGAAGATTCCAGCACAAGAAGCAGATGATGTTGTGGCTACACTTGTTGAACAAGTTCTAGAAAAGGGGTATCGAGTTGTTATTGCATCTCCAGACAAAGATTTCAAGCAACTAATTTGTGAAGATGTGCAACTAGTTATGCCTCTTCCAGAGTTAAAAAGATGGTCCTTTTATACCTTAGACCACTACATAGCTCAATACAAGTGTGATCCACTATCTGATTTAAGTCTCAGTAAGCATGCAGTGCCTTGGTATCTCAAATAAGTCCCATTTAGCATCTTGAATTCTGTATAAACTTTTTATGAAAGCTAAAGGTGGAAATATCAACCAATCTACATAAAAATGGGTTGACATTGTTTACATTTTATCTTACAACTGGTCAAATCTAAAAGATTATGTAAATTGAAACGGTTTGACAGGTCAAATCGGTTGAAAGTCGCATAAAGAGTTATTCAGATGTTTAACGATTTAAATTGGATTGTTCAAATAAATTAGATATAATTTCTATAATATAGGTGTAATCAGACTAAATACATTACATTTTTATAAAGTTAAAAGATGGAGAAAAACTTTGACGAGCCAACCTGTTTAACCCACAATAAATTGACCCTTTTTTTATACCTTACCCAGCCCACCTGACTTGCCCATCTCGCCACCTCTGTTGAAAGGGTTAAGAAGATACTCTGTTAAAAATGCTACAATGTGACGTTTATTACTGTACATAGTTTTCGATTTCCATCCGCTAAAGAGAGCCGGTTTCTTTCTGAAGCAGTGTAAAGGTTGATAAAATCATTTTATGATTTTCTTTCTTACAAATTTATGAAACTGATGCATGTAGGATGCATTGTGGGTGATGAAGCGGATGGTGTTCCTGGAATTCAGCATCTGGTACCTGGTTTTGGCATGAAAACTGCTCTTAAACTTTTGAAGAAGCATGGTTCGTTACAAAATCTACTGAATGCTGCAGCTATAAGAACTGTTGGCAAACCTTATGTTCAAGATGCTCTTACAAAGCATGCTACCCACTTCAAAAGAAATTACGAGGTTCTCTCTTTGAGGAGGTAAACGTTTCCTGTATAATATTTGAGATGTAAATTTTATCCTGTTTACCTGTAAATGTATCGATTTGGGTTAAATGGGTCTAACTGCTAAAAAGTCCTCCGTGGTGTATTCAATGTCAAAATGACGGTTTAACTTGCTTTTTAGAAAGAGTAAATTACAACCGTTTGTCCCTGTGGTTTAGCCGGATTTCATGTTTAGTCCCCACTATGGAGAAATTAATACAGACCTCCCCAACATTTGGTTTTTTGCACGTTGCTAGTCCAAAAACCTAATGGCTGTTAAATGAATCATGAAAAGACCAAGCTACCCTTGTAACGGTGTAAATGCCTAAATGGTGAAAAGACCAAGCTACCGTCGTACTTAACGATTCATTAAAAAACCGTTACTCTTTTGGACCAGCAGCGTGCAAAAAACCAAGCGTTGGGGAGGTCTGCAGTAATTTCTCCATAGTGGGGACTAAACATGAAATCCGGCTAAACCACAGTGACAAACGGTGTAATTTACTCTTTTAGAAAAAATAGTGGATTTTTATACTAACAAAAGAACTTTGTAACCAGAAACAACAAACTAGTTGAGCGTAGAACTTTAAAAGATGAGTGAAAAAGTGTTTTTGAGTCGGTCAACCTGTTTTGACATGCTCTTAGAATGCCCGTTTCAACCCCTTACCTGTCCCTACCCGGACTTGATATGCATACTATCCATTCTCAGCAACAACCATGGGTTAATGCTTCCAATTTCATATTCCAGGGATGTTAATGTGAGGCTACAGGAAGACTGGCTGCGTAAGAGATGCACACAGAATGATTTGGAAACTATAACAAACTTTATTAATTTGTTGGGAAGAACTCATAGTTCTCAAAGGTGAAATAGAGCATTAGTCTTAGACTCCAGAGGTTAATCTCCCTTATATGAGTAATCTGTAGTTCATTATTAGTGAAAATATAGCAGTGTTTGCTTCCTTGTAGTAAAGGAGTATATATTTGTTGAGCCAGCCATCGACAAAGGTTGAAGATTGTAAAACCAGTACAATATTGATAATGATATGAGAAATGAAATCCTAGCATCCTTGGGGAATAGAATGAGTGATGAACTAAAGTACTAAATCATAATAAGAAATACTGCTGAGGCTAACAAGTGACAAGGGACACATGAAAACCAACTAATGACATGATATGGTAAAATGTGGCTTCGAGCCAGTGATAATCCTTGAATCAATGGTTAGAACTCAGCATATGGACTGTCCTGGAGTTGAGCCTCTGGTTGTAAGTAAGTCGATGTTCGACAGTTGGATCACTTGACTAGTGTACAAATTATATTCATTCATGTTTGAGCAGTTTGAGATCTTAGTCTTGAAACCAAATGTGATGTTAGCCATAATAAACTCTTTTTCAATGAAGAAACTGAAGTCCCTATTGGTAGTGTTTACTCCATTGTTGGAACATTACAAGCTTTTAATTAGCACTATTAGTCAGATTTTAACGTGAGAGATAAAAATAGTCCAATCAATATACCCTACTACATCAAAATGGACTATGCACATTTTTTTCTTCTTTAGAAATAAAAATATATTTCTAATCAAAATTAATGTTTATATCCCGCACGAGGGGTATTGAGATAAGTTGAATTAAAGGAGTTTTAAGAGTTCGATACACTTGTTTGATTATTCTCAAAATAAAAACATTATAAATTACAATAATAACAATAAATATTGTTTTTTAAAAAACAAATATAGTGTTTAGAGAGGCCAAAAAACTAGGAGACGTTGACAAATATAGGAAATTTCGATATTGAAATTAAACTTCGTTTGTTAAATTTTAACCATACAAATAAACGGACAAAGACACTTAAACAGATGAATATTTTTGTCCATGTTCGTTTATTAAAAAAATAAGTTGTTCATGTTCGCTCATTAAAACACTAAAAGAACATAAACGATTGAACATAAATGAATGTAGAAAAACAACTATAAACTTTATTAAATTATTATGCATAATATTTTGTTTTATACTAAATGTATACCCGCCCAAAAAGACGGTGTATAGCGGCAAATAATTATACTTGTGAACTTGTGATTATGTTATAGCCCTTGATACATCCGTTTGTTTTTCTTTTTCTTTTCCTTTTTTCTTTTTTGCTAATTTTTTAAAAATTGATAGAACCGGTTGCAACCGTGTGACCATAAACGAATATTCGCGCAAACAAAACAACTTTTTTTTTTTTTTATTATACGTTTCCAACTTTTAATTTAACTATAAATTACCACAAGAGTAAGTAGAAGTTTATGGTGCTTATATAGTTGTGTTTAGGCCTAATTATATGAAAACTATTGATTATTAAAAAGAATCTTGTATTTTAACAGGTCTCCATTATTGTCTCTAAAGTTTTCATTTGTAGTTTTACATTAGAGATTTTAATTCAAAGTTTAAACTGTGTATCGGTTCCAAAGTTTTAATAAGTTAATTATTCTAAGTAAAGGGTATTTTGGAGAATCCATATTACTTATTTTTAAGAAATCTTAAGTTTTCAAGGTTGGTTAAATTTGCTTTATAGATAGTAAAAAAATGTTATTTTGTTTAAACAAACCAATTTTTAAAGTATATTATTAAAAAAATATGATATACGAGCATAAATAAGTAAATGAACATAAACGAACATTAATAAACGTATAATCGAACATTTACGAATATAAACGAATGAACATAGTTTTTGTTTATGTTCGTTCCTTTAACAAAATAGTTTAAAATATTGTTAATTTTCGTTGATTAATAAATAAACTAATTTTATTTTACCGAAAGTGATATAATAGTTTTGTTTGTATGATAACCGGAATATATAAGATAAACTTATCCTCAGAAAGTTAACAAGTTTGTTCCAGTACCCCATCCATCCACCATGTCCATCTTGTTGTTCAAGTGAAAGGAATTATCTAAATTCTCCAAGATAAGAAGAAATAATGATTCTCCAGTCACGCATTTCTTTTCTTCCATCTTTAATTCCCCTCAAGACCCCTCACCATATCTCCTCCCTTCAGGTTTCTTTCTTCTTATATTTCTTTTTCATTTTAAGATTTAGAAACATGTTTTATCTTTCTTTAGTAACTCTTCATTCATTTGCTTTTCTATATCTATACTACTTATAATGCACGAAGATACTTCACTCTTAATTTTAAGACGTACAAGAAATTAAGCATGGTTTACAACACTTTAATGCACCCAATTTTCAGAATTACAACAAAGTAAGCATGATATAATTTTCAGACTTACAAAATTAATGCTAACAAAGTGATCAATATTATTAATGACTACTACTTACAATAAAAGAAACATATTGTACAACACTTTAATGCATATAATTTTCAGACGTACAAGACAAGAAGCATAGTTTACGACAAAACATCACATTAATGCTATTTAATATAGTCAATTATTTAACTGGTCAATAAATACAGTTATTAAAACACCATTTACATGAGAAATACAAATTATCAAGCATATTGTACAACCAAATTAAACACAATTTCTGCATAAAATTTCGCTACTACAAATAATAAAGCACATTATACAAATACTAGTTGGATACCCGCGCACAACAGCGGCGATAAATATAGTAAATGAATTGTTAACCCAACTCTCCTCGCAATTCCCTACCCGCTTAGTGAATTCATTTCACAACACTCCAAATGTATATTTGTTTGTTGCATGTGTTTGTTTGGGTTTTTCGTATCTTTCCCGTGACATCATTATTCCCGCATATAAAAATACTTTCACAATCTCTTACCTGTTAAACACTCTTCCAAAAGTAAATGATTTTGATACATCAAGCTTGTATTTATTGAAATAAAGGTTAAAGTTATAAAAATTTGAATCAAAATAAAATAAACATACTAAAAATGTAAAAACTAAAAACCCATAAAAATATATCAAAATGGATGTTGAATTAAAGAGCACAAAATTTTAGATAATATGGTAAAATTAGATCATAAAAAAATTAAACGAATTAGAATATATTTAAATTTAAAAATAAAGGTGATTAATTAGTTAAGAAGTGACACATGTCACCTCATTATTGGAGCTCTTTATTTTAGTTTGTTAGAGCTCCTCATTTTTTGTTATTTTTTAGTTAGAGAAGTGACACATGTCACTCAATGATTGGAGCTCCTTATCTTAATTTTTTGTGGAGCCCACAACTTAAATGCTTTATATAGTAGTATAGATTCAAGCCCGAACAGGCAACGGGCCAAATGGGCTTGAGCCCGAACAGGCTCGAGCCCGAGCAGACACGGGCCAACGGGTTCGAGCCCGAACGGGCACGGGCTATATGAAATTCTTGATATCCGTAAATGTATTGTTAAAAAGAACATAATAAACTAAAATACATTATTCATCGAAATTTTTTATTTCAGGGTACCCGCCGCCGCTGCAACGCGGGTACCCTGCTAGTCATTATACAACTAGCTAAATAACTCGGAATTATCTAAATTACTCTTGTGGAGATGGAAGCTGCTTACTAAATTACTAGCATGATACCCGCTCAAAGCAAAGCCACCATTGCTTAGCTTGCACTTTCCACTAGTAATGACTCAACTAGTCTAGGGGGATGAAATTTTGTTTCCTAGTGCCAATATTTTACCCCGGTAAAAGTAAAATATATTGTATTCATAGTACTTGCTTAGTTAGTCTATCAAAGGTTAAAAATTTCATAAAAAATCATTTTTTATGAAATTCAATCGTTTTAAATCATTCGGTGCTTTTTCCCATATACTGTAGCTACAAAAATTGCGTGCACCTGACAACTCGTTACTAGCATGGTACCGGCTCAAAGTGGCTGTGCTGCTAGTAGTTTCTACTAAATTACTAGCATAATAAGCGTGCGCTGCTGCTAGTATAGTTTTTATGTTTTTTTTTTTTTTTGACTTTCTGGCGTTGGTGGATGGCGGTTCGGGTGATCTGGGGTGGTGGTTTTTGGCTGCGACCAATGATTTTGAGCGATTGTGGGTGTAAGAGATGGAGGAGGGATATTTTTTCACATTTTTATTTGGTGTCATACATGGTAGTTTGGAGTGAGTTTTGGAAACGAAAGTAAAATTCGAAATACACTTTGTACGTTTCAAATGTTCCCTTTTGTAGGTTTCTTCTTTAATATTTGACCCGTTTGACATAAAAGATAACTGAAATGGACGAAATAATAAGTAAAATTTGAAATACATTTTGCCCGTTTGAAATGTTCCCTTTTGTAGTTTTCTTCTTTATTAATTGACCCGTTTGACATAAAAGATAACTGAAATCGACGCACTAATAAGTAAACTGATCGAAATTACCTATTCTAATTGCCATGATCCACGTCAACAAGAAAGTTGTTATCCACATGCTTTGTGTAGATACTAATTTTATATTTCATACCTTAAAACAGATATGTAGAAGAGAACTGGGAGCTATTCAGACACTTATCTCAGCAAAACTCGATGGTAATTCCGTCGTTCCCTGTCTTTTTCTCTTTTTTGCAAGTCTAGATAACTCTGTGTTGCAACACCCTTAATTCGTGTAAAGCAGTAAAGCTATAATACTTTATGTGCTCTTGCTCAATACATTATCCACCAAGATGGTTGACATGATAAGATATCCGAATGCCCGTAGCCCATATACAGATGCAACGATGGTTGATATGTTAGTAATACATTTTAATGGGTAGCGGTCGACAAACAATACTCTCATACCCATGCATCACAAAAAACAAAAATCATGAACACATTCCATTTTAAGCTGTCCCAAAAGCAAATGAAACTTGTCCTTTTTGTGCAATGTTTTGTAACCTGCTCCATATTTTGATCAACAAGTTTCCTTTATATCTTATATAGTCCAATGAAATACAATAGTGAGCCAAAAGTTCCTTTTCCGAAAGAAGTTTTAAAAAGGTCTACATGTCACTAAACAAGGTAGATGTTGTTTTGAGTTTGTACATTCTAGTTTGAAATTGAAGTTACTAGTTTTTTCAAATATGATCATATTCCTGTGTTGAAAATATTCTGCAATATACTGATAAGTGGTGTGTATCTTTGGCAGTTAGTGGAAGGAGAACTCTGTCAGGTAATGTAATCATATTCTACTATCCGGTGTCTTGCCATTCTAATTGATATTTCCCCATCAATTTCTACCTCTAACCAACATAAAATAGTTAGTTTATAATTTTGAAAAGTCTCACTAATGTAAAAAAAAAGATGCACCAAAACAGTGCTACATATATATTTCTAAAGATTATTTTTTTTAAGAATAAATGAGATATGTGGAACATAATCCTATAGGTGGCAATTCCAGCCCCGTTCACTTATGTACGCACTGATTTGGGTTATGTTTTTATCTCTATCAAGTAAAATTGGTAATTTCAGAGAAACGGTCGATTGGGTGAAAAAGGTTTACTAATGTCATCCAAAATGTTGTTTATTGCATGCAACTTACTAAATTGTTATTCACATAAAACTTGAGTATTCCAGTATTAATTTATTTTTGGTAATCATAATTAAACCCTGCCCTTTTCGATTCGTACAAAGCTTATCCTTTGGCCTGTTACAAAACCTACCCGTTTTGATCAGCTCTACAAATGCTGTTTGTTTTGATGGTGGTCTTAATGTAAAACTTCATTCAAATTCATATGGTGTGTTGCAGAATTAGCTAGTGACAAAGATGTGCGAAACTTAAAAAAAGAATTGATTAGTATGGGAGTGTTTTCAAGTGGATCAATGAGTTTATTGACATGGGCAGAGCCAGTAGCAGCAAGTGAATATTTGAAAATGAATCCTGTTTATGAGGTTGGGGAGTTATTTGAGTTAGGGATCCAGCTATCGTACCTTCTTTTGTTGTTAGGCTTGCTTGGTGTTGGTACCTTTTTTGTGATCCGTCAAGTTCTTGTCCGCAGAGAGCTTGATCTTTCTGCAAAAGAGTTGCAGGTACATACTTTGATGATGTTGAATTTCATTTCCTCTTATTGATGTATGTCATCTAATCATTCTCACCAGAACAAGTAACGAACCACATATTGACTATTGTATGTTACTATTAATATGCCAGTCACTGATAATTGATACTTGGTCCGTGTCAAAACTAGAGTCCCACTTGGTTTGTTCTTTGTTATATATGCATGCGGTCAAAACAGGTAATTAGATACTGGTCTGATTGACCAGGAAACACTTTGTATCCAAAAGTTTTTGCTGAGTGTTTGTGTGTGAAATATGATCATAAAAAGTTGTCATGTTGGAATGAATGAACATAGTAATTGAATGAGTCATTACTGTTCCATTGACCTATTTGGTTGCCATGTTGGAATGGAGTATATCGCTTACATATGTTGTTTGGTACAATGCAATAGATGTTAGAAAGGAATTAAAGAAATGAAATATGGCAAAATGTGATTAATGGAATGATGAGAAAAACTGGGGGTGGCTATGTAATGAAATTGGTGGTTATTGTCGTAATGGAATGAATCAATGAATAAACCATTCCATTACAAGATTTAAAACAAACAACAATTTTTCATTTCACTGTAATGATCTATTCCATTACAACCTTTATTCATGCATACCAAACGCTACGTTATAGTATCAATCTAGTTTTTTTTTAAGAAAGCAATTAATCCATTAATGATATCATAATAATAAGTATAATGGCCTAAAAGAACAAAAATATCATACAATGACAAAAATGAATATATACGCACAGTATGATGACCCTAGAAGTCATTAACCCGCTTAATTTAAGCATCAGTGCATGGATGTTGGTAAGAGTTTCTGTTTTATATACAAGTTCATCATCTAGACTAGTATTGTTGCTTGATCTTGGATGTTGAACACATAAAGAAAGACATTAGAGCCTAATGAGTCGAGGTTTGTGAAAATCACACCTACATGACTATAAAAATTTAGTCTTGATCTGGTATTGCCTGTGTCAGTGGTGTAACTTAGATATGTGTGATTCTTTTGACCCTTTGAGTTATATGAGTAGTCTTAAAAGCATTGATCATTTCATATCGCAGGAACAAGTGAGAAGTGGTGATGCAAGTGCAACAGAGCTATTTGAACTTGGGGCGGTGATGTTAAGGAGGAAATTCTATCCAGCTGCTACAAAGTACTTACTTCAGGCTATTGATAAATGGGATGGAGATGACCAGGATCTTGCCCAGGTATCATTATTTTTACTACAAAACTAACCTTCAATCTATCTATAAACACTTAATACTTGTCTGCGTGCTTGTATCTTGGACATCATATAGCCGCTTTCAGTCAACCCTGGTAACATGAAAACCTCTTAGTGTTGTGCCATTTGATGTTTATGTTCTGTAATTGGTTCAGGTTTACAATGCTTTGGGTGTGAGTTACGTTCGTGATGAGAAAATTGACAAGGGAATATCTCAGCTTGAAACAGCTGTTAAGATTCAGCCAGGGTATGTCACGGCTTGGAACAACTTGGGTGACGCGTATGAGAAGAAAAAAGATTACAAATCTGCTCTAAGAGCGTTTGAGGAAGCCTTGCTATTTGATCCCAACAACAAACTGGCACGACCAAGGCGAGATGCCTTGAAAGACAAAGTCCAACTGTACAAAGGAATTCCTCTCAAGGGCGAGAAGAGATGATTTTCATTTTCCTTTTTTTTTTCCCTTTCTTATGAAGAAACTATAGCTTGAGAAATTTCTGGTGTTATAGGGAACTTGTTTAAAGCTAATGAAACCGCCTTTGTAGAAAGTGTCTTAAATGCAAAATTTTCTTTCGGCCTCACGTCTAGTCGCGTGACTATTTTCCTTAGATACGTTTCAAGTTCAAAATCCGACTTAAGTTAGATCTTATGTCCAATATAAGGGAAAATGCACATTCAAGTCGCCGCAACGCGTCGTTATACCAGGCACGTTATACTATTTTAGTCAAACATATCAAAATTACTTGCACAACATGTCACACCTTAGCAATTTTTTCACTATTATGTGACATTTGTAGCTTATATTAAATTTCAAGTGTGTGTCACTTGTGTTACATGATCTCCTGTTATATTTTGTCTTTGTGTTAACCAAGCATTGAGAAGCTTCCTTTTTTTTTTTTTTTTTGAACAAACATTGAGAAGCTTCCTAGAAGCTGCCAGTGTAGTTAAATCGTTGACTTTTACAAACAATGGGTAGCTTCCTAGGTACAGTTGTATTCATATTCCTTTTTAATTGCATCTTTACAATGATTAAATGTGAATTGGTTTCAAAGGAATCTTTTTTAATACGGAGTAAAATTAAAGGAATTAAGTATGAACTTAATCATAGTTTTATTCCATTACAATGTGTTGTGTGGGAGTTTCAAACCTTTGCTGAGATCTGATCCATAACATATTAGAAGAGAAAAAGTTATTCTCAAATTATCTCTTTGAATTGCTTGGTCCTAAATGAAACAAAATTACGAAATGAAGGGACACTTGTATACTAAATTTGTGAAATTTTATAAAGAAAAATATTATTTTGGTGTTGATATTGTTAATTTTAAAAAAGTATATAACATGCTCAAGGATAGGGTTTTTTTTTTTTTTTTTTTTTTTTTTTTTTTTTTTTATTATTTATTTATTATTATTATTTTTGTATACTTTTGGGAAAAAGTGTGATACATATTATCTCTTCAGTACTTCAGTTGTTGTGATAACATGTTCAGAATTTTTCGTTTTAAAATGATAATTATTTAACATGACTGATAAAGTATACATTTTTTTTTGTGCAAAGGTGAATAAATTATATTAAACTCCAAAGTATTACAATCATAAGAATATGAAACTAGATTTGGACATCACTCAAATCTAAAACAGACATAACCATACACTCATCATACTCAAACAAAATACATCAGAATTATCCGATATCAAACACATCAACAACTATGTCTGATATATAACAATGACAAGAGAATGAGCAACATACAAAGCATTCCCAGCTTCATCTATACCTGCAAACAGCCATGCTTTTTATACCAATTCACCTTTATAGCACCTACCATCTAGCTACATTTCCTCTTTTCCACTCTACCACAGACTCAACCTACAACCACAGAGACATGGTAGAAATGGATAGGCATCACTAGGAATCCATAACCCATCCAATGGGGAGGGCTCGCCAAGCATCCTACATTTCCTCTCAATGGAAGGCTTCGATGATTGGGAACACACCCTCCATGATGACCACCATTACCTCCTGTGAAGATGTATTGAATGGACCAAGAAGGTTCATCTTTCACACCTCTCTATTCCATTCAACATACACCTTCCTCCAGACCATTTAACCTCCACAATGGGGACCCTACTTACTTACATTCATATCGTTAGGCCTCCTACTTAGCCAAAATGGTAAATTCCCTCCCCGGCCAAATAGGACAATCAAGAGGTTACCATAGGTACAACCAGATTAGAACTCCAAGATACAAGGAATCACACCATTGTAATGGTCTGAAAAATAGAGATCAAAAGTAACCATAAGCAAATTACCCTCGAAATCCACAACTCCTCACTTTAGAGAAAACTGCAAGAGGGATCGAGAGATACTTTTCTGAGATATTTCCTTTAGATTCTAATTCAGAAGCTTCAATCACTCATATTGTAACACCCTAGGCAAATCCCACATTGGCCTGGCCCGAGAGATGCTGGGCTCATAAGATAACATTACCTTACAATGACAATGCCATGCCTGATCGGGTGGAGTTCTTAGGAACCGCGTTAAGCGTTTGCGCGAGAGTAGTAATCAAGCTGGGCACCGCCGGAAGTCTTCAAATGAGGCCACAAAAAAAGCCGCGGAGCTCACGGAACCCCGCCTATTAACAATATCCGCTTCGCTAGGCTCACGGCTTTGTTTTTGTGGCCTCATTTGAAGACTTGTGTCACCTGCCAAGATTACTCTCACATGAGCACGCTTAACGCAAGTTCCTAAGAACTCCACCGCAGTAGACCACAAAACGCTTGGTCATTGTGGCTTAATGTTATCTTATGAGCCCAAGATCTCCAGCCACAGCCAATGTGGGATTTGCTAGGGTGTTACAATCCCCCCCCTTAGGGACTCATCGTCCTCGATGAGGTTTGCCCCACCATCCCGAACGCTCGAGATGCTCGATACCACTTGTAACACCCCGCCTTATCGGACCACAATATTGTCCGCTGCCCGTGAAGCTCACGGATTTGTTTGTTTTCATTTCATTTGACTTCCCGGCAGGTCTCCCAAGCCAGTACTACTCTCACATGAGCACGCTTAACTGCCAGTTCCTAAGAACTCCAAGTGAACTTTCATTCCGAGCATTGTCCAGGTGAGTTTTCATGTGCTTTTTAAAATGGGTTGCACTTTTTATTGAAAACACCATCATGCAAACTTATTTAAATAATCATAACTTGCTACATATTTTAGATGATTAATGGTATGCGAAGTTATGAAATTTGATATGTTCATATAAAGTGTTGTTATTAAATGTATATGTAGTATCATGAATATATGTTGAATCATTAGAATAATGATAAGTGTTACACGGTAAGAGCAAACAAGGTCGGGTTTGCCACATTAAAAGAGGGATATAATGTAAGAGCAAAACTAGGTTGGGTTTGCCATTTATATATAAAAGAGGCAATATTTTAAGAGCAAACAAGGTCGGGTTTGCCACATAAAAAGAGAAAATACTGTAAGAGCAAACAAGGTCGGGTTTGCCATGAAAAAGTTGGTTACTTTAGTAACAAAGAACGTATTTATATGTTGAATTATTGGAACCGTTGAATCAAACAAAGATATAAATAATTGGTACATGTGGCATTGTGATATATGGTGAATCGTTGATTTATATTAAATTGATGATATGTTGAAGTAAATAAGAATATGTGATAACTGAATAGAAATTGACTGTCATTTTACAAATTGCATGATCATTTTATAAGTTTGATTTTATATGAATTGTTTTGTATGTGAAAACCATGAATTCTCACTAGGCCTTTGGCTGACCCAAAACTCTTTTAAAATTTGTGCAACCCAGATGAGCTGCTTAGGAATCAGGAGATTATTTGAGCTTGACTAAGAGTAGATGCTTCCGTATAGGTAATTGAGAGTTTTAATGTCCGCGGGTATTACAAGTGGTATCAGAGCCACCCTGAGCCGTCGATGGTGGGCAAACCTCATCGAGGACGATGAGTCCTAGGGGGTGATTGTAACACCCTAGGCAAATCCCACATTGGCTGCCCCGAGAGATGCCGGGCTCATAAGATAACATTCGCCTTACAATGACACAACGCTGCTACGGTCATGTGGAGTTCTTAGGAACTGGCGTTAAGCGCTTGTGAGAGTAGTACGGCTTGGGTGACCTGCCGAAGTCTTCAAATGAGGCCAAAAACAAAGCGTGTTCTACGGGCAACAATATGTGGTCTCTGATAAGGCGGGGTGTTACACATATTAACATCCCACAACTCAAACACTTCCTTAACACTATCTGTCTTTGTAGTCTTTAGGCTTGAAAGTTTTTGTCTCACACTATTTTCAACAGCAAAGCAGACCTCTTCCCACTTCCTACTTTTATTTTGGAATATCCTACCATTCCTTTCTTGCCACAAGAAATATACACTAGCTGCATAGGCTATTTTCTTAACAATTATCCAGATGCTTTAAATTTTTAGTAGTGCAACAATCTCACCAAGCACCTCCCTCCAATTATTAACCATAACCACAATTCTGCATTTATCCCTTATAACATGCCATACTTTACTAGAATACTCACAGTTGAAAAAGAGATGATCATGGCTATCCATTCCATTGTTACACCAAGCACATTGCATACTCTTATTAGGGAACCACTTGAGGAGTCTGTCTTGAGTGGGTAATCTTTCATGCATTAATAGCCATAGTATAAATGCATGTTTAGGAATTAGATTTGAAAACCAAACTACATTACACCATGCCACTTCCTCTCCTTGAATACTCAAGTCCTTCCAGGCTTTATTAATACTAAACTTGACCATTGAGTTTCTTTTATGCCACCATTTCACATCATCAGGTTTGTGATGATATAAAAGGGTATTCTGAGTATCTTTAAGAACTGGAAACTGGTCATACCATTCAGATGGAAACTGCACTTTACCATTAGATTTGTCCACTGTATCCTCATTGAAGTAACCAGCACTGAAAACTTGTCTTCTGGACACAAACTTATCTAAAGGGCCTCCATTGCACCATGTATCATGCCAGACATTAGTCATTTTACCATTACCCAAACAGTGTCTGATAAAAGGTCTCACAATATCCTTGAGATTTAATAGTTTATTCCACCCCCAACTAGCACTATTGTCATCATCTACTTCCCAGATACTTCTCCCTTTGAGTCTATAAATGTTTACCCATTTGACCCATAAGGAGTCTTTTTTGCTTGCAACATTCCATAGGTGCTTACTCATTAACACATTGTTCCAGTAATCAAGAGGCTTGAAGCCTAGACCACCTTGTTCTTTAGGCTTGCATACACTTTTCCATGCTATTCTTGCTTTTCCCCTGACTTTTTCCCTTTGGCTCCATAAGAAATCTTTAAGGAGCCTATCAATATCTTTGTAACGATCTTAGGAAGAAAGAAAACATTAGCCCAGTAGTTTTGCATTGCAGATAGAATGGATGCTATTAACAGCATTCTGCCAAGATATAGAGAGAAATTTATTCTTCCAGGTCCTTGATCCTACCTTTTACTCTTTCCACAGTTCTTACATTTGTAACACTTAGTCTTTTTCACAAGCAGGGACTCCCAAGTATTTGGCGAGGAAGAGTACCAAAATTAAATGGAATGATTTCCAAAATTCTTTCCTTGATTTCATCATTAATGTTCTTTGTAGAATAAGGTACTTCCCCAAATTAGGCTTAAGGCACGAATACTCTGAATTCATCCAATGCTTGTTTAATCACCATAATGTAACATCTCCATTGCATAGAACCATAAGATCATCTGCAAAGCATAAGCTTGTAATTTTCAAAGTTTCACATCCATGATGATATTTAGAGGTCTCTGATTGTCTAATTTTTCTTTGAAGAGTCAATGTTAGGACCTCCATAATAATGGTGAACAAGTAAGGAGAAATGGGATCACCTTGCCTTAATCCTCTTCCTCCTCTAAAATGCCGTGGCTGGCTTTCACCATTAACATATATAGAAAGATCTGAGTCCGATACATGTCATAACCCACCCAACAAACCTCCTTGGGAAGCCAAAACCAATTAAAACTTCTTCAAGGAAAGACCAACTCACAGTGTCATAAGCCTTCATAATATCAATCTTAAGACACATCGCCTTTTCCATTTTACAGTTGGTGGTTGGGGATGGATGGTTGGGATTTATGATTACAATACATTCTTCAATCTACTGGTTAGAATTTTGCTTATGATCTTATAAACCACATTACAACATGCAATTGGTCTATAATCTGAGACTTTAGCTGGAAAATCAACATTAATTTGCTCAAGTATACATTAAAATCAACATAACCCGGTCTATAAATACGTGTAACTCTAATTTATTGTGATAAGTTCAAGTAAAACAATTTATTGCGACACGTGATAAAACTTTAATACACAAATTATAAAACTTAATTTTAAACCGAACTTTTGATGCCAAACGATGAGCTTTTGATGTACAAAAATAGACTTTTACTCAAAAGTGAGATTTTGGTACACATAGACGAACATTTGATGCATAAGAAAAAGTAAAAAATTCATCCGAACTCATCGTTACACACGTCTCCATCTTTAATATTAAGTTCGTTTTTGAAATCAAAATTTTGGCATATCATAATTTAATTATTAGAATTGATTAGCACACTTTTATTTTTTTATTAAAACACTCAGATTATTGAATAAGATAGTTATATCACCTATTTTATGTCTACCTATGTTATTTTTTCCCCCTTTGAATCTATCAATTATTCTATTGATGCTAAAATTAAAAAACCAAACTACCTAAAAGTGAAGATGATAGAGGTTGAAAAAACCAAACCGCTTATGTGTTAGACCATTGACCAATAATAACACTTCAAGTTTAGTTTGGTGACTTCTTGTACTTATTTCGTTTTAAAATTATATATATTTTTTTCTACATCTTAAAATAATTATTCTTTCACTTTCATTTTAAGTAATAGAAAATTTTGTTACCGAAGAATATCGTTATAAATAACGGGAGGCGTGGTGTGGCGGTATGATCAAGCTTTACGTTTTTGCGGCTAAGGCGAAGCCTTTGTATTTATAAGGCGTGACATAAGGCGACACAAAGTAAGCAAATATTTATATATCTATATCATAATTCATATATATCGAGCTTACAAAAACATGTGTCATAAGACGACATGATCAAAGGCTCACGCCTCTACGAGGAGACTTATAGAACAGTGATCCTATTTGATCGAAAAATTGTACTGTACTAGTCTATTAAAATGTGTAATAAATAGTTGGACATGTTTCTATTTATTTTCATATGATAAAATAAAAAGTGAGATTCCTTCCAAAATAGCAAACACCTCTTTCATTCATTCAACCCTCCAAATCCCATCTTGTTCATTTTCCTTTCCAGCCATGCAATCTTCTTCTTCTTCCTTAATCTGGTAATACCCTTTTCTTATTTCATCTTTTTTTTTTTTTTTAAATATATTTTTTACACTTTTTAACTGTTCATTTTGGTTTATAATTTCTGGGTATTGGTTTTTTGTTAGTATTGTTTTTGTATAATTTGCTTCTTGATGATCTTGTTAGTTTCATGACCCATAAATTTTTAGTTGACTTTTCTATGCTTTTAGTAGGTTTGACTTTTCTATGCTTAGGCCTATATGTGTTGTAATGATGAAGTAGTGTTTGCAACAGATTGAAAAAATGGATGCTAGAAAGAAGCATTTGGCTTCATTAGACCCTTGGTCAAATTATGATGATTTAAACCAACAACAACAACAAATGGCGAACTCGTCGAATTTGAATTATGATGCAATGATTAGGAAGCAAATGGAAACAATCCCATTGACGCAAATGAATTTTATTCAACAACATCAGCAGCTGCTTGAGGTTAATGATAAGACGTCGTCTCAGTTATGGGATCCGA
Organism: Chrysanthemum makinoi; assembly: GCA_910596185.1. NCBI lineage: Eukaryota > Viridiplantae > Streptophyta > Magnoliopsida > Asterales > Asteraceae > Chrysanthemum > Chrysanthemum makinoi. The sequence goes on along the minus strand of OU343222.1, from coordinate 247,019,991 downwards.
AAACTATGTTGAGTAATCTTAACGTTATGGAACAGAAGATTCATCAGCTTCAGGAATTGGTTCAGTTGATTGTCGGCAAGTCGTCCATGGATCAACCGAATCAGCTTTTTATTCAACAGCAACAACTTGTTACTGCGGATCTTACTTCCATTATTATTCAGCTTATATCGACTGCAGGTAGTCTTCTTCCTTCGGTCAAACATCCACATTTCTCTCCGAGTACGATTCCAAATCCATCTGTTGGTAATGGAGTCAACGTTTCAGATAATATTTGTAATGATAATATTAATACCAATAGTAATAGTAATAATTGTAATAACTATAGTGATAGTAATACTACTCATAGGAATATGGTAAGCAAGGTGGAAGATCAGTCGCACGATACTGATCATATGGATACTCATGAAGAACATGAGGATGATGTTGATGAAGGAGAGCATCTTCCGCCTGGATCATATGAGATCTTGCAGCTTGAAAAAGAAGAAATTCTCGCCCCGCATACACATTTTTGTGTTATTTGTGGAAAGGGTTTCAAACGCGACGCTAATTTGCGAATGCATATGAGAGGTCATGGAGACGAGTATAAAACAGCAGCCGCATTAGCGAAACCTCATAAGGAAATGGGGTCAGAACCGAAGCTTATCAAGCGATATTCATGCCCTTATCTTGGTTGCAAGAGGAATAAAGATCACAAGAAGTTCCAGCCTTTGAAGACAATATTATGTGTAAAGAATCATTATAAGAGAACTCATTGTGATAAAAGCTATACGTGTAGCCGTTGCAACACCAAGAAATTCTCTGTAATTGCAGATCTTAAAACACACGAGAAACACTGTGGAAGAGACCGATGGCTTTGTTCGTGTGGAACAACGTTTTCGAGAAAAGATAAGCTTTTTGGCCATATTTCGTTATTTCAAGGCCACACTCCCGCCATTCCATTAGATGAGCCAAAAGGAGGACCAGTTGTTGTACATGAATCAGGGGATACTAACAATAACATTGAAGGGCCGAAAGATGTTGGATTCTTTGATTTCAATTTTAATTCTAATGGTGCGAGTGGATCTGAGGTTCAAATTAGTGGTGAGCCCAATGCTTGTTTTTCACCAATGAACGGGTTTCAAGAGTTCCCTCGATCTCTGTTTGAAGAATCAGACAGTTTGTCTTTTCTTTTATCCTCAGGGTCTTATCTATGGAAGAATGGAGGGGAGTCTAGTTCCAAGGATCTGTGACGATGACGAAAATTTGTAGCAAATTGGTAGTATGGTTAGTTGTTTCTATGTTTTGACGTTGCATTCTAGCCCATAGTCTCCGTCTATTATAACTTTGTATTTCATATCTTGGAATAAATTGATGGTTTATTTATTTATTTATTTTTTATATGCAAAAACATGTCACTCGATATGTTTCTTTTGCTACTTTGTGGTGAAAACTGGATATAAGATTAGCAGAGATAGTTTCACACCTGATGCCGTTGTTTTCATGAGTCGTAAACAATAGTCGCGTCAGATCTCCTAGACGTTCTAGACCATCAGAAAAAGCAATTGACTTGGCTTTTCCTGATCTAATGTAGGTAAGAATAAACGGATCCCCCTTCTGAGGTTATATCTGGAAACTAAATTGTATGTCTCTTTAGGTGTAGTAAGGATGGCAGCCAACATGCTATTGCTGTTAGAAGCGGATACCATAGTTTGGTGGTTAAAATCATCTCTTGTTCTTTCAATTTGGGTAGGTCGGGAATTTCATTGGCGTTGATAGTATTTTAGTTTCAGTAGTGGTTATCTGGGATTGTTGTCTGGTATTGTTTCCAGGATTGCTATCTTAATTAAATCTGTTTTGTAGTTGTAGTTCAATGATAGGTATGGTAAGATGATAGTATTGATAAAGTCTGTGAGTTAATGGGCCTGTTATATCTTGTTAACGGATTTATCTGTTTGAATATACAAGAAAAAGAAATGATGCAGATAGAAAGAAACAATGTATCCTCTTACTCATTGTTTTACTTATCATTCTAATGTAACATGTCTATCATATATTTGTTTTGGTGGTTTGCTGTCATGTTTTACTTATCAGTCTCATACATTTGTTTTGGACAACTTTTGGTGGTTTGCTGTCATGTTTTTTCAACTGTGTTTGTTAGCCTCTGTTGTAGGTGGTTCGGTTGTTTCTTGGTGTTTTTGGCCCCTTTTGCCTGCATCTCATAGGCTTGAGTGTGGCTTTTTGTGATGATCTTCTTTTTTGTTTTAATAATACAAGAAGATTAATCGCGCATAGTGGTAATGGTGTATAGTAGCATCAATTTGTTTGCATGTGTATTTATTTTATTTTTTGTATATATAGGTGTAAGTGAGAGTAGAGAAAGTTTGTAGATTAAATTGTAATTAATTATATAAATAATTAATAGATTGTATTAACCTTTATAAGAGAAATGATAGGGGGACTGTAAAAATGGTAAAGAACACACAACAACATGCAATTACACCTAGCCAACCACCCTTTGGTGTATTTTATTTATCAACAGCTATAGTAGATAAGTCTCCAAACGGATGCTTGCCAAACAGATACAAAGACAAGCGTGATCTCCTTCAGAAGGACATCACAAGAACCTCACTTACAAATACACTTAACTCTCAAACAATCAAGATCAAAGATGTGTGATCTTGTAACAATACCTAGAATCACAAAGTGTGTGAAAGAAAACTAGAGAAAACTGCTAGAGATATAAAACTGAACGAGAGATTATTAGAAACCCTAGATCAGGATAGGACATTATATACATTCCATATTTTCACTTAAGCCCTTCAGAATAAACCATCTTGACATATCAGCTCAGGACTTAACATAAGCTTTAACCAAGAATGAGAAATGCCACATTCAGCCCCTCAATATTAAACAACCAGCTTGACATTATCTTCAACAACGACCTAAACTTAGGCCTAATTTTAGGCCTACAAACAAGTGTCATCATCCTAATGGTTCTAAAATAGTGGGTCCCTGTCTACAACCATTAGATGATGTCACTTGTTTTTAGGCATAAAATTAAGCCTAAATTTATGTCTCTCTATCATTTCTCTATAAGTAAAGGTATTTTAGTCAAACAACATTACTCACTTTGTAAGTTTTTTAAGTTATCAAGCAAGACAAAAGTTTGACAATTTTCTCTTTATATGAAGTATAGATGTGACCTTTCTAAAAAAGAGTTGCACTTAAAAGTTAGTGTTTCTTTTACAAAATTGGTTCTATTAAACTCGTTGTAATGGTGACTACGCTCACCAATCCACTCTCTCCACCAAACCCCCGCAGCGGTGTCCACCAAACCGACCATACAAACATATCTCACTTAAACACATTCATACGACACAATACACTCTCACGCATTAAATTAAATTAAATTAAATTAAAAAAAAATGGTTCAATCAAGTTTGTGACAAAGATACATTTATACCTCAACATGTTTCACCTAAACAAGAGGACTCAAAGTTTTAATTTTCACACGTCAACAATACATCCAACGGGGAGGATGGCACTACTGGCAAAGACCGTCTGGCAAAAATGCCGCAGGCGCGAAGCGTGGTCTCTATTTATATTTTTGTTTTTTGGCGGGTTACGAGGGCATTGCAGCTCGATAGCTCAATCAACAAAGACACAATTAGGATGCAACTACAACTCAAGTAGTGGTAGTAGTAGTAGTAGTGGTAGTGGTGGTGGTGGTGGTGGTAGTGGTGGTAGTGGTGGTAGTAGTGGTAGTAGTAGTGGTGGTAGTAGTGGTAGTAGTGGTCGTAGTAGTGGTGGTGGTGGTGGTGGTGGCGGCGGCAGCAGTTGTTGTTGTTGTTGTTGTTGTTTATTTTTTTATTTTTATTTTTTATTATAAAACATCACTTCATTAGAAAATCATAGGATTTACAAGAAATTAGTGGGGAGTCGAGAAACTAATTGGACCCCCACTCCTGTAGCTATAGCAAAGCTAATCATACTAAAAATATGATCAGCAGCACGTGCGTCGATTTCCTGAGTCAACGAGAAACTTCGGATGCACTTTAGTAAAGTTACCGCCTCTTTCTCAAGTTCTACAAAGGAAGAGAATGAGAAGGGGATAAACCTATATCCAATGTCCGCACATTTAGCCTCGTACTTGACACGCTTACGTTGCGCTGCTTCGACCACCGCACGACCCGGTGCAAAATCAACCATATAAGTTTGTGTCAAGGGAGACGACCCTGTCAAATCGACACATGCATCCTGACCCCCGTCCCAAGAATAGAGCAATATATCAGCTGGACGTAAGGATTTGTCCCTATCATCGCAAAGCCCAATGTCAACCTCTTTACGAGCCGAAATCCCAGACCGAGAGCATATGTCAACAAGGGTATCGTGCACCACATTGTGCCGATTTTTAATGCCAATGATACCAGCACAGGATACCGCGTGGTCCCCATAAATGTCTCCAGCAAATACCTTGGAGCAAGCTAAGCATGACATCTGAGCAGAAAAAAAGGGGACACCTAACCAGTAGCATAACACACATCGGTAAGTTCTAGCATTCATGGTATGTCCCAATCTGGGGATCGGAACCACCCTAAGCTAGTTAGAAGTGTAATCCTCCTTTTGCGATCTCCATAAAGCCATATGTCGAGTGGATAGCCAAAAGGTGGATTCGGCCATTTTGGTGACACGTGTGAAATATATATCTGCCAATTTCTTCATGAGTTTGGGGGTAGCGATCTCACATGGGTTGTCCAACATGTCGGTCTCCATTTTCGCATTAAAAGTGTAGTAACCCGTAATTTTTCATAAGGTAAAATGACTATTTTACCCTTTGACTTTTTAAAGTTGACATTTGACTTTGACTTTTGACTATTTGACTTTTACCGTAACGTAAAAGCAAATACGATAACCAGTAGTGACTGGTAATTTTCCTTGTGACCAACACAAGACTACGATAAGTTTATATGTTCAAAATACTTTATTTTCACCAATAATCATAATTTATATGAACTATTACTACTTTATCATTTTTAAGTAGATATGTTACTTTTTACGTAAGACGCGTACTCAAACCTACGTTATTAGGTTTTAACAACATAAAAGCACCCTATTAGACTTATCATACTTTTAATATGCCTAGTTAGAATATATTGATAAGTTTAGACATTTTTGTAAGTATTATAATTTTATACCCGGTTTTAAGTTTCGTGACTTAAGGGCTTAACATTAGTAATTACCGGGACCAAACTACACCTCATAAACAAATATTTATCACAAAACAAACACACACTACCACCTCAATGAGAGGTGGCATGCATTGGCTTCCCACAAGGTCACTTGGGCATCTCTTTTCACACCAACTCTTACACTCACCCACTCTTGTCCCCCACTATATGAGATATCACCTCATTCTCATCTTGTACATGCAAATTTCACCTAGAACTCCTTCTCCCGTGCAAAATTCGTCCATCACCATCAACTCTATCAAAACACCACCCAAATCATGAGATTTCAAGATTTATACACCTCTAGATTCATCCTTTTGACCATTACAACAAACTAGCATCATTTTATTATCAAAAATTATCATATTCTTGAGTTTTTGGGCTGAGTTAGAAAGGTTTGAACAAGGTTAAAAAGTTTTTACAAGACTTGGGTTGAAGATTGAAGAAAGGGTGAAAGATTAGGAAGGGTTTAGGTGTTTATTTGTAGTTGTGATATTTGTGTTATTCCAACCAAATCCTTGTAAGAATTGTGATACTTTTCATTTATTATTCAATATGATTGTAATAATATCTATAATTATTTGATGTAATTTGATATAAGTAGTATATGTAATATGGCTTAATTGATGTTGTGCATGAGGTTGTGACCATAAAAATAAGCTAAAACAAGTCCTAGGTAAGTTCTATGAACATGAATTCTGAAATAGTCCCAAAGTTTGATTAAACTGATCATCTCAGTAAACCTTGAGGTTAATTCAATTAGATAGTCTTTTAGAACTATGTCTTACGGTCGTTTCGCCGGGTGGCTCACCTCATAACTCATCCCGATGAGTAAATGAGAGCCAAAATGGCAAAACATGTCAAAATCTGCACACCAGATTTCATTTGGGAAAAGCCCATGGTTCTGGTCATTTATGGAAGTCGACTCACTTTTATGAAATGTAGCTAAGACCTAAACTTGAAGTTTGGAGAAATCCGCGTGTCAAAACAAGTTGTAGAACTCAACTTATGGTCGTTTTGGCAGGACTGAATGTGCAGCCAAACTTTCTGCAATGAAATATAAGTATATACTTGTAATTAGACCATTGATATAGGTAAAATTTGGACCTTAGACTTGATTAAGCTTAAGAAGCTGTTAGAGAATATAAAAATATGAACTTGAGCTTTTGAATCACTTAAAAAGGACTAGTGGTTAAAAAGTTATGCCTAGTTAAGTTTTACTAGATGAAAATATAGTGTTGGAACAAAAGCTTTCGTCGATTTTAAATCACGATATTGACCCTTTTCTGGTCCGAATCAGCAAAAGTGTAAAACACGAAAGTTGCTCATAATGACTTTTTCTATATTGATCATTTGAGGCTAATATAAAGCCAAGATTGAGTCAAGATTGTTGTCTTGAGGTTGTCTAACTTAGACACATCCCTAATATGGTCTTGATTATTATTACTTAACCATAACTTAGCCGCACGGCTAGTATAAGTCTAATGAGCGAAACTTGTTTTTAAAACTTGTTCACTAGACTTTGACAAACTAAGTAAATGACCATATGACATGTTAAACTACTTCACGACCTCTTGATTTTGATAACCTGAACGATGGTACGAGGTTATTTATAAAAGGGCTATAAGCCAAACAACATTTAAGGAATACTTTAACTTAAGGATTCATATACAACATCATATTAAAAGCCAACAAACTACATATACTTGTACACTTATATCGTACAATATACTAAAACACGAATACTATGATTTCTTAGGTAATCGTTAAGGATCGTGGTCTTGCCATACTCTATTGTTGATATACAATATATCGTTACACTCCTCTGCTGATCACTACAATGAGTTCATAGACCCACTTTTTTATTACTTAATTATTTTACAAACCCTTAGGGGGAATACATGCTATTTTTAAACCGAACACATTGCTTTGAAACTGTATACTTATCTGAATGTATTATTTGCACTAAGTACCACTATTGCCAATCTTAAGTCCCTATTATCATGAACCATTAATCACTTACGAGTGAACGCGAATAATGTGGATAGATCTATCAGGATTGACGAATCCCGTTTGTTTGACCAGGTCCGGTAAACAAACGCACTATATTTGAAGATCCATAGGTTTATTGGCAAATTACCTATTAGGGCAACTGTTACTATCATATCAATGTCTATTGACAAGCTGTTAACGTTTAGGTGTCATGACTTTAGTGCAATAATATCTGTTTTGTTTTCTAAAATATGAACGTGAGACTAATTACCTCACGTTACGAATATTGTGTTCAACCGATTTCCTAAACTCTATGAATATCACTCAACCATTGTGTTGACAGTTTTAAGCATGTATTTTAGGTCCATATTGCAGTGCGGAGAAGCGGATACTCAAGAAGGCTATAAATTTTATTATCATTCGAAAAACCCATTTAATGTATTTTGTAAACCGTGAAACTACTGGGACCTCAAATTTGTAAACTCTGATATTTATATAAATCGAATGATAAATATTTTAAAACGACTCCATTAGAGTTCGTATTTTATTGTTATGACTGTTGTGCCATGAAGTAACACCCAGTTTGAATTCCCCTGCGTATCACGAAATTGGAGGTGTTACAAAAGGTATGTAGGGCATCATCAAAGGAAGATCCGTAAATTATAGTGCCAAAATGTCGGAGGAGCTTAGTCTGTAAACTGGCAGATTGGAGTCTAGATGCAAGGAAAGCATAATTCAAGACATCACCTGCAGAGTATACACCAAGCCTCCTAAAACCAAAAGGTAGTGTGGCCAGTCTCCATTTCCAATCGCCAAAACCAGGTCTAGAAGCAGTGACAATACGCTCCAAAGAAGAGCGAAGTGCCGCATCAAATGTAATTTGAGCACGCTCAAAGACCTGATGGGAACACGTGTGCATAGAAAAATATAACTTGAAAATACCA
>OU343222.1:246906164-247011748 GCA_910596185.1 Chrysanthemum makinoi | reverse complement strand
TTTTTATATTCTCTAACAGCTTCTAAGCTTAATCAAGTCTAAGGTCTAAAGTTTACCTATATCAATGGTCTAATTACAAGTATATACTTATATTTCATTGCAGAAAGTTTGGCTGCACATTCAGTCCTGCCAAAACGACCATAAGTTGAGTTCTACAACTTGTTTTGACACGCGGATTTCTCCAAAATTCAAGTTTAGGTCTTAGCTACATTTCATAAAAGTGAGTCGACTTCCATAAATGACCAGAACCATGGGCTTTTCCCAAATGAAATCTGGTGTGCAGATTTTGACATGTTTTGCCATTTTGGCTCTCATTTACTCATCGGGATGAGTTATGAGGTGAGCCACCCGGCGAAACGACCGTAAGACATAGTTCTAAAAGACTATATAATTGAATTAACCTCAAGGTTTACTGAGATGATCAGTTTAATCAAACTTTGGGACTATTTCAGAATTCATGTTCATAGAACTTACCTAGGACTTGTTTTAGCTTATTTTTATGGTCACAACCTCATGCACAACATCAATTAAGCCATATTACATATACTACTTATATCAAATTACATCAAATAATTATAGATATTATTACAATCATATTGAATAATAAATGAAAAGTATCACAATTCTTACAAGGATTTGGTTGGAATAACACAAGTATCACAACTACAAATAAACACCTAAACCCTTCCTAATCTTTCACCCTTTCTTCAATCTTCAACCCAAGTCTTGTAAAAACTTTTTAACCTTGTTCAAACCTTTCTAACTCAGCCCAAAAACTCAAGAATATGATAATTTTTGATAATAAAATGATGCTAGTTTGTTGTAATGGTCAAAAGGATGAATCTAGAGGTGTATAAATCTTGAAATCTCATGATTTGGTGGTGTTTTGATAGAGTTGACATGGACGAATTTTGCACCGAGAAGGAGTTCTAGGTGAAATTTGCATGTACAAGATGAGAATGAGGTGATATCTCATAGTGGGGACAAGAGTGGGTGAGTGTAAGAGTTGGTGTGAAAAGAGATGCCCAAGTGACCTTGTGGGAAGCCAATGCATGCCACCTCTCATGAGTGTAGTGTGTGTTTGTTTTGTGATAAATATTTGTTTATGAGGTGTAGTTTGGTCCCGGTAATTACTAATGTTAAGCCCTTAAGTCACGAAACTTAAAACCGGGTATAAAATTATAATACTTACAAAAATGTCTAAACTTATCAATATATTCTAACTAGGCATATTAAAAGTATGATAAGTCTAATAGGGTGCTTTTATGTTGTTAAAACCCATAACGTGGTAAGAGATCAGCGCCTTACGTAAAAGTAACATATCTACTTAAAAATGATAAAGTAGTAATAGTTCATATAAATTATGATTATTGGTGAAAATAAAGTATTTTGAACATATAGACTTATCGTAGTCTTGTGTTGGTCACAAGGAAAATTATCAGTCACTACCGGTTATCGTATTTGCTTTTACGTTACGGTAAAAGTCAAATAGTCAAAAGTCAAAGTCAAAGGTCAACTTTAAAAAGTCAAAGGGTAAAATAGTCATTTTACCTTATGAAAAATTACGGGTTGCTACACTTTTAATGCGAAAATGGAGACCGACATGTTGGACAACCCATGTGAGATCGCTACCCCCAAACTCATGAAGAAATTGGCAGATATATATTTCACACGTGTCACCAAAATGGCCGAATCCACCTTTTGGCTATCCACTCGACATATGGCTTTATGGAGATCGCAAAAGGAGGATTACACTTCTAACTGGCTTAGGGTGGTTCCGATCCCCAGATTGGGACATACCATGAATGCTAGAACTTACCGATGCGTGTTATGCTACCGTTGGTGTCCCCTTTTTTCTCGCCGATGTCATGCTTAGCTTGCTCCAAGGTATTTGCCGGAGACATTTATGGGGACCACGCGGTATCCTGCGGCCTGGTATCATTGGCATTAAACATCGGCACAATGTGGTGCACGATACCCTTGTTGACATATGCTCGGCCCGATTTCGGCCAGAAAGAGGTTGACATCGGGCTTTATGTGATAGGACAAATCCACGCCCAACTGATATATTGCTCTATTCTTGGGACGGGTCGATGCATGTCGATTTGACAGTGGTCGTCTCCCTTGACACAAACTTATATGGTTGATTTTGCACCGGTTGTGCGGTGGTCGGCAACAAGAACGTAAGCGTGTCAAGTACGAGGCTAAATGTGCTGACATTGGATATAGGTTTATCCCCTTCTCATTATCTTCCTTTGTAGAACTTGAGAAGGAGGCGGTAACTTTACTAAAGTGCATCCGAAGTTTCTCGTTGACTCAGAAATCTGCACGACGCTACATCATATTTTTAGTATGATTAGCTTTGCTATAGCTACAGGAGTGGGGGTCCAATTAGTTTCTCGACTCCCCACTAATTTCTTGTAAATCCTATGATTTTCTAATGAAGTGATGTTTTATAATAAAAAATAAAAATAAAAAAATAAACAACAACAACTGCTACCGCCGCCACCACCACCACCACTACTACGACCACTACTACCACGACCACTACTACCACCACTACTACTACCACTACTACCACCACTACCACCACCACCACCACCACTACCACTACTACTACCACTACTACTACCACTACTACTACCACTACTTGAGTTGTAGTTGCATCCTAATTGTGTCTTTGTTGATTGAGCTATCGAGCTGCAAAGCCCTCGTAACCCGCCAAAAAACAAAAATATAAATAGAGACCACGCTTCGCGCCTGCGGCATTTTTGCCAGACGGTCTTTGCCAGTAGTGCCATCCTCCCACCGGATGTATTAGTTGTTGACGGTGAAAATTAAAACTTTGAGTCCTCTTGTTTAGGTGAAACATGTTGAGGTATAAATGTATCTTTGTCACAAACTTGATTGAACCATTTTTTTTTAATTTAATTTAATTTTATTTAATGCGTGAGAGTGTATTGTGTCGTATGAATGTGTTTAAGTGAGATATGTTTGTATGGTCGGTTTGGTGGACAACCGGGGTTTGGTGGAGAGAGTGGATTGGTGAGCGTAGTCACCATTACAACGAGTTTAATAGAACCAATTTTGTAAAAGAAACACTAACTTTTAAGTGCAACTCTTTTTTAGAAAGGTCACATCTATACTTCATATAAAGAGAAAATTGTCAAACTTTTGTCTTGCTTGATAACTTAAAAAACTTACAAAGTGAGTAATGTTGTTTGACTAAAATACCTTTACTTATAGAGAAATGATAGAGAGACATAAATTTAGGCTTAATTTACGTTAAAACAAGTGACATCATCTAATGGTTGTACATGGACCACTTATTTTAGAACCATTAGGATGATGACTTGACATTGTTTTGTGCCTAAAATTGCCTAAGTTTGTGTCGTTGTTGAAGATAATGTCGTCGGTTGTTTAATATCGAGGGGTGAATGTGGCATTTCTCATTCTTGGTTAAAGCTTATGTTAAGTCCTCGAAATGATATGTCAAGATGGTTTATTCTGAAGGGCTTAAGTGAAAATATGGAATGTATATAATGTCCTATCCTGATCTAGGGTTTCTAATAATCTCTCGTTCAGTTTTATATCTCTAGCAGTTTTCTCTAGTTTTCTTTCACACACTTTGTGATTCTAGGTATTGTTACAAGATCAAACATCTTTGATCTTGATTGTTTGAGAGTTAAGTGTATTTGTAAGTGAGGTTCTTGTGATGTCCTTCTGAAGGAGATCACGCTTGTCTTTGTATCTGTTTGGCAAGCATCCGTTTGGAGACTTATCTACTATAGTGCTCGATAAATAAAATACACCAAGTGGGTTGGTATGGTGCAGTAATTGCATGTTGTTGTGTGTTCTTTACCATTTTACAATCCCCTATCATTTCTCTTATAAAGGTTAATACAATCTATTAATTATTTATATAATTAATTACAATTTAATCTACAAACTTTCTCTACTCTCACTTACACCTATATATACAAAAAATAAAATAAATACACATGCAAACAAATTGATGCTACTATACACCATTACCACTATGCGCGAGTAATCTTCTTGTATTATTAAAACAAAAAAGAAGAAGATCACAAAAAACCACACTCAAGCCTATGAGATGCAGGCAAAAGGGGCCAAAAACACCAAGAAACAACCGAACCACCTACAACAGAGGCTAACAAACACAGTTGAAAAAACATGACAGCAAACCACCAAAAGTTGTCCAAAACAAATGTATGAGACTGATAAGTAAAACATGACAGCAAACCACCAAAACAAATATATGATAGACATGTTACATTAGAATGATAAGTAAAACAATGAGTAAGAGGATACATTGTTTCTTTCTATCTGCATCATTTCTTTTTCTTGTATATTCAAACAGATAAATCCGTTAACAAGATATAACAGGCCCATTAACTCACAGACTTTATCAATACTATCATCTTACCATACCTATCATTGAACTACAACTACAAAACAGATTTAATTAAGATAGCAATCCTGGAAACAATACCAGACAACAATCCCAGATAACCACTACTGAAACTAAAATACTATCAACGCCAATGAAATTCCCGACCTACCCAAATTGAAAGAACAAGAGATGATTTTAACCACCAAACTATGGTATCCGCTTCTAACAGCAATAGCATGTTGGCTGCCATCCTTACTACACCTAAAGAGACATACAATTTAGTTTCCAGATATAACCTCAGAAGGGGGATCCGTTTATTCTTACCTACATTAGATCAGGAAAAGCCAAGTCAATTGCTTTTTCTGATGGTCTAGAACGTCTAGGAGATCTGATGCGACTATTGTTTACGACTCATGAAAACAACGGCATCAGGTGTGAAACTATCTCTGCTAATCTTATATCCAGTTTTCACCACAAAGTAGCAAAAGAAACATATCGTTTACATGTTTTTGCATATAAAAAATAAATAAATAAATAAACCATCAATTTATTCCAAGATATGAAATACAAAGTTATAATAGACGGAGACTATGGGCTAGAATGCAACGTCAAAACATAGAAACAACTAACCATACTACCAATTTGCTACAAATTTTCAGTCATCGCCACAGATCCTTGGAACTAGACTCCCCTCCATTCTTCCATAGATAAGACCCTGAGGATAAAAGAAAAGACAAACTGTCTGATTCTTCAAACAGAGATCGAGGGAACTCTTGAAACCCGTTCATTGGTGAAAAACAAGCATTGGGCTCACCACTAATTTGAACCTCAGATCCACTCGCACCATTAGAATTAAAATTGAAATCAAAGAATCCAACATCTTTCGGCCCTTCAATGTTATTGTTAGTATCCCCTGATTCATGTACAACAACTGGTCCTCCTTTTGGCTCATCTAATGGAATGGCGGGAGTGTGGCCTTGAAATAACGAAATATGGCCAAAAAGCTTATCTTTTCTCGAAAACGTTGTTCCACACGAACAAAGCCATCGGTCTCTTCCACAGTGTTTCTCGTGTGTTTTAAGATCTGCAATTACAGAGAATTTCTTGGTGTTGCAACGGCTACACGTATAGCTTTTATCACAATGAGTTCTCTTATAATGATTCTTTACACATAATATTGTCTTCAAAGGCTGGAACTTCTTGTGATCTTTATTCCTCTTGCAACCAAGATAAGGGCATGAATATCGCTTGATAAGCTTCGGTTCTGACCCCATTTCCTTATGAGGTTTCGCACGCGGCTGCTGTTTTATACTGCCTCCATGACCTCTCATATGCATTCGCAAATTAGCGCCGCTTTGAAACCCTTTCCACAAATAACACAAAATGTGTATGCGGGCGAGAATTTCTTCTTTTTCAAGCTGCAAGATCTCATATGATCCAGGCGGAAGATGCTCTCCTTCATCAACATCATCCTCATGTTCTTCATGAGTATCCATATGATCAGTATCGTGCGACTGATCTTCCACCTTGCTTACCATATTCCTATGAGTAGTATTACTATCACTATAGTTATTACAATTATTAATATTACTATTGGTATTAATACTATCATTACAAATATTATCTGAAACGTTGACTCCATTACCAACAGATGGATTTAGAATCGTATTCGGAGGGAAATGTGGATATTTAACCGAAGGAAGAAGACAACCTGCAGTCGATATAAGCTGGATAATAATGGAAGTAAGATCCGCAGTAACAAGTTGTTGCTGTTAAATCAAAAGCTGATTCGGTTGATCCATGGAGGACTTGCCGACAATCAACTGAACCAATTCTTGAAGCTGATGAATCTTCTGTTCCATAACGTTAAGATTACTCAACATAGTTTTCGGATCCCATAACTGAGACGACGTCTTATCATTAACCTCAAGCAGCTGCTGATGTTGTTGTTGAATAAAATTCATTTGCGTCAATGGGATTGTTTCCATTTGCTTCCTAATCATTGCATCATAATTCAAATTCGACGAGTTCGCCATTTGTTGTTGTTGTTGGTTTAAATCATCATAATTTGACCAAGGGTCTAATGAAGCCAAATGCTTCTTTCTAGCATCCATTTTTTCAATCTGTTGCAAACACTACTTCATCATTACAACACATATAGGCCTAAGCATAGAAAAGTCAAACCTACTAAAAGCATAGAAAAGTCAACTAAAAATTTATGGGTCATGAAACTAACAAGATCATCAAGAAGCAAATTATACAAAAACAATACTAACAAAAAACCAATACCCAGAAATTATAAACCAAAATGAACAGTTAAAAAGTGTAAAAAATATATATATATAAAAAAAAAAAAAAAAAAAGATGAAATAAGAAAAGGGTATTACCAGATTAAGGAAGAAGAAGAAGATTGCATGGCTGGAAAGGAAAATGAACAAGATGGGATTTGGAGGGTTGAATGAATGAAAGAGGTGTTTGCTATTTTGGAAGGAATCTCACTTTTTATTTTATCATATGAAAATAAATAGAAACATGTCCAACTATTTATTACACATTTTAATAGACTAGTACAGTACAATTTTTCGATCAAATAGGATCACTGTTCTATAAGTCTCCTCGTAGAGGCGTGAGCCTTTGATCATGTCGTCTTATGACACATGTTTTTGTAAACTCGATATATATGAATTATGATATAGATATATAAATATTTGCTACTTTCATACGCCTTTACGTCAACTTTATAAATACAAAGCGCTTCACCAAGCAAAAACGTAAAGCTTGATCATACCGCCACACAGCGCCTCCCGTTATTTATAACGATATTCTTCGGTAACAAAAATTTCTATTACTTAAAATGAAAGTGAAAGAATAATTATTTTAAGATGTAGAAAAAAATATATATAATTTTAAAACGAAGTAAGTACAAGAAGTCACCAAACTAAACTTGAAGTGTTATTATTGGTCAATGGTCTAACACATAAGCGGTTTGGTTTTTTCAACCTCTATCATCTTCACTTTTAGGTAGTTTGGTTTTTTAATTTTAGCATCAAGAGAATAATTGATAGATTCAAAGGGGGAAAAAAATAACATAGGTAGACATAAAATAGGTGATATAACTATCTTATTCAATAATTGTTGATACAAAAGCCGCGCCTTCGGCTGGAAATTCTGCCTCGCATCAATTGGAATTGCCGCTGAGACTGCCAAGCACTAAGAGACAAGAAACACCGCTAGGCTTATCGGGATTGTCTCCCACGATTATCCTCCCCGTGAGAGTGAGTAATCTGTTTAGGGTTTAAGGAGTTTTAGGTTATGAGATCGCACCTTCAATGAGGATATAATTCCTTTATATACACACGGAATCCTTGTTGGTTTCGTGTTCCCCAACCTTCGGCGTATCCCGCCTAAGTCGGTTGGGAATGATTATCTTCTTATTTTAGAAGATATCGGATATCTATTCCGTAAATAGATATGGGCTTGGGCTTCGTGAACCCAAACGCGTATTGATATTGGCCCGCCGATCAGGGCTTGTAGTATGGGATCGTAGTCGGTTTATGACCACTCCGCACTATACGCCATCATGTCCCAGCCTAGTATGCTAGGCGAATCAGCGATGCTAGACTAATGACCGTAGTCCAAAATAAAATAAACTTACAAAACGTATTAAAGAAGCCATACACATACCCGTAGGTGCGTTGTATCTAGACATAAAAGGGATTTGTAAATGCCTCGTTATTCGGGAAAGTAATCGTCTCCGGCCCCATCGAGTAATCTCAACCACACAAGTGAAGTTAGTGGAGTCCACGTGGCACATATCGTGTGGATGAGAGAAAAGCATAAAAAGCACTCGTCATTGTCACAATGTAATCCACAATCGTAAAAAGAAATCCGCCATTGTTGAAATAGAACTCCACCGCAATCCGTAAATTAAACTACCTCAAGGTACCGCGCGTGTTCAGACATCCAACACTATGGTGAAACAATTATCGGACTTTACCTCCTTATTATCCGGAGAGCATCTCTTAGAGTTCACCTCGATTATTTTATACCTCGACGTGCATCCGGTTACGGATGCGCGGCAACTATCGGACTTCCCTGAGGGAAAGTGGGGTTTATACGCGTTGTTCGATTTTTCAACCAACGCTCCGGCCCCACTTTCTATGCGATGTGTTAAACTATTACAAACTGCATATATCCCGCTTACATCAGACGGGCGCCAAAATTACCAATTTTGAGGTAAATTGCCGTCTACCTGGCGCTAACCCAACCATTCATTTATTCCGCGATTTTACCACACAATATGGGCACATGGGCGGTATCTTTTGGCTGCGTCGGTAGGCTCCAATGCTATACGGATAAGCTAGACTCGCCGGATCGAGGGAGTATTTCTTCGGGTAGATGATATATGCTTTCCATGGAACTATCGCTTATACCCGGGTACATTAGAGAGGATGAGTGCCCCCCGCCTCGGGTCGTATGATGTTGAGGATGCGAATCGATAAATGACAACCGCATCCCCATTAGTGCCTATCCGAGGGATTTCGTACATACGGGCATCACCGTAACTATTTTGGTTCAAGATGAGATTCCAATCTTCTTGGACGCCAATGGCCGGGTGGTACTCATTCCACAGATTGTGTAAATAATGCGAAGTCTGCATGCGTGACTTGCACATTATATACCTTATGTTATTTGTTGCTTCCTTTGCGCAGAAATGGATCTATTCGCTGTGGTGCAATTGGCCAAACCATCGGGTGTGAGGTCGAGGTACTTTTGAAAGAAGGCGAAGAGCCAATACTAGCGAGTACCGCGGGGCATACAGTGGAGCTGAACTTAGGGGGAACAGGGACCAGCTCTTCCGCTGATAGAGGCAACACCGTGCAAGGCGCGCCGAGCCTCGCGCCCTCCTCTATTGCGCAACCACCACCCATAGTGGCGGATCCCATTGATGAGGAAATGGAGGAGCAAGATCAGGCGCTATTGCGTAAAGGTCGCAAGCAATGAGATGGTACGAAGTTCGCAAGAAGAAGCGCCCCATGATCGCTCATGTTGAATCTTCACAAGGAGGCAAAGATCATCACACCCGCCGCCAGATGTTTCGCCCCTTAGTACTCGATAGTTACCATTATATTTTTTTTTTTTTTTTCATCAAGTTTGCGATGCGTCTTGATAAGTCTGTATTTGTGGTTCAAAGCGGAATCGCCACCCAAAGAGAGTCCCGCTTTGTCCGAAGTCTTCGAACCGAGATTGGTAGCGCAGCGCCGCGGCAGTAGGGACGCCAATGGGTCACCGTTGATAACCCGTTTCTCCGTCAGCGTACCGGCTTAAATGTGTTGGGGAAAATAGGCGTGACGCTCAAAAGGACCAGCGATAGCATCACCGAGGCGAATCGCCGCTGCCAAAGCCGAAATCAAATAAGCCAATGCGATGAGAGGCTTTGCAGAGAAAAATGTCTCTACTATCTCAAATAGAGCGTGAGCGCGTCTTTGCAGCGATCAAGTATAAGCCGCCATGCAACCGGGCCCTAAACATCTAGAGCAAGCAAGGAAAGTTTGTTTGCGCAATTAGGGAGCTTGGAGCTACCGTGAGCTGGTCATTGGAAGTGCAGAGGCTAAACTGCGCTAAGCCGAGCATCGAGTATGACGAGGAATTGTATCCTCACCATGTCCACCATAGCGAGCGCAGGTGGCTCATAGGCCACGGTCTTCGCTTAGCCGCCTCAGCACTCGAATCGCCAGAGGTGGTGAGTGCCTTCGGGAGGTTGTGCGGCGCTTTGGAGCGTGGTAAATCGTAGTTTATGAGAAGCTCCATGAGGCGTAACCGCTGAAGGCCGATTGATAAGGTACCAAATTATGATGCCGAGTCATATGATCACGGTGGTCGCTATGCAGAGAATGAAGGACTTGGAGCTCCCTATGATTTCGAAGCTTGAGCGATCAAGACTATCCGATAAATGTTATCATGGCGGGTTGACCTTGGCGCATCGACCGAGGAAGCCAAACACGTCGGATTTTTATTTGAAGCCCCATGAGTCACGCCTTCAAGTACCGCTTTGCTGGCCCTAGGGATAGTCGAATCCATTTGCTTTGGAGAAGGAGGTATCGTTAAAGGAAGTCTTGGAAGCACATGCAACCCGCCGTGCTAAAGAAGGTATGCGTGTAAAGCCATTTTGTGTGGGTCGGTGCGCTCACTTGCCAAGGTCCGATGGGGTGCCACCAAGTGTGGCTACCGTGTCGCCAAGATGCACGTGTTGAAGGGTATGAGCGGCTAAAGATGCAACAAGTCATGTTGGCACGCCGTCACTTGCGTTAGTACCGGTAGTCGATATGTTGCAAAACACTTTCTTGTAATAACCGTGAGGTATGAATAAAAGTTGTCGCTTTGTGGGTATTATTGAGACTTGTAATGTATACATATCCTGCTTGTCTTTGCATGAAAGATGTATTTGTTGCCAAGAAACAAACGTGTAAGCCAAAGTTAATGTAGGAAATTCATAGTCATGTATGAAGATCATAGTATACTTGGAAAATAATTCTAAGTACTTTATCATAATCGTATGTTCGATTCACAGCAGTCGTAAATATCTTATTAAGGAATCAAGTGGGAATTGGTTCCTAAGTTGTTAAACGCAGCGTGCGCGTTACGCAACCGCCGTGGATGCGCATTATCTTATTCCAACGCCTTGAGAACAAGGTGTTTAACAAGGATACGTGATCCGTTGTTGATGGGTTTGCAACCCTCTTACTCAACAAGTTGTTTAATAGGTTAACTTATCCTTTACCATCGCTGGTTTATTCATAGTGCATGCACGCCATCGTGGCAAGAAATAAAGAATTGTTAAGACATACAAGATATGGAGATAACAACTTAAAATGTGTCGCTGAGTTAGCTAGAAACCGCGGCGCTTATTGATACTTGCAAGTTTTTGAGAAACACAAAAGAAACAAGTAAATATGAAAATAAAAATGAATACATGAATGTTTATTGGGCACTAAAAGTGCGGAGCTGCCTGCGGCTGTGCCGTAGCTATTCTTTATAGGTAGCATCTCTTGAGGTTGCCGATGTTCCATGCGCTGGCAGTCGCACCATCCAAGCCTCAGAGCTTGTACGCCTCGCCTATTGCTTCAAGAACCTCATAAGGTCCTTCCCACTTTGGTCCGAAGCACTCGTATCTTCGTGGCTCGCCTCATTGGCACGGTAGACAAAGTCGCCTCGGTCGAATGAAACATTGCGGACCTTGGCATCATAGTATCCTTTCATTTTGACTTCGACCTTGCCTCCGATGGCTGCGCTGCTCGCCTTTCTTCCAAAGAGGTCCAAGTCGACACGCCTTTCGTCATTGTTTGTTGTTACATTGATCTCGCAAAGGCGGATAGTTGGCATGCCGATCTCGTTGGTATAATGCCTTCGGTCCCGTAGACTAGAGAGAAGGGGTGTCCCCGTGCTTGTTTTATTGAGGTGCGGTGTGCCCACAAGACATGCGATAGCTCTTCGACCCACCTTCCTTTGTGCTTGTCAAGGCGCGCTTTGATTCCTTCGCCAAGGCTTCGATTTGGCGCGCTCTACTAAGCCATTGGTTTGCGGGTGTAAACGGACGCCGGTGTTGGGTGATGTTTAACTCTCGCACCAATCTTTGAAGGGGTTGTCGCAGAATTGTTTCCGCTATCCGAGATGATTTCCCGTGTAATCCGGCGCATACGATGTTGTCCCGCATAAAGCGCTTCACCGTTACCGGTGATTGTTGCCACCGCTTTGCCTCCATCCACTTGGTAAAGTAGTCTATAGCCACTATGAGGAATTTGAGACCGCCGCCGCTATTGGAAAATGACCCGCAATATCAATGCCCCATTTGTAGAATGGCCATGGCGCCGAATTGGCGTTAGTTCATGCCGTGGTTGGCGCGACGGTCTATGAACTTGGCAATCATTGCACTTCCGTATTAAGTCCCGCCGCATCTCTGCATGGTTGGCCAAGAGTATCCTCGATCGCATGGCGCTGCTACCACGCACCGTGGTCCTGCGTGCATGCCGCAAGAACCTTCATGGATTTCTCGCAGACGCATTTGCTTGTAGAGGGCCAACGCGAGCCATGGTTGGAGGAAAGAACGCCGGTATAATATGTTGTCTCGCAATTAATCTCTCATACTGGCGCCGTATTCTCGCGAGCTTCTTTCTTCTTGGGGTAATGTTCCTTTGCTTAGGAATTCCGTAATCGGTGTCATCCATGTAGGGCCCTCCTCTTCTATGACGCTGAGACTTCCATCTCCGATATGGATTTGCTTTTCGCTGTTTCCACCAAAGACTTGCTTTGATAAATGTGCTGCTTGTCGAGGCGATCTTGCTCGCTGCATCCGCTTTGCATTTTCTCGCTCTAGGGACTTGCTTGATAGTGAATGCCGAAGCCTTTAATCGCTGTCTTAGTTTTTCCAAGATATCAATCATATTCTCGCCTTTGGCCACGATTCGCCAACACGCGGTTGGCTACTAGCCGGAATCAACATTCGCTTCCAAGTTTTGTACACCCATTCGAGCCGCGGCGTAGTCCCGATTAGGGCTTCGTATTCTCATTGTTTGTCGCAGTAAATTCAAAACGCAAAGGCGTAGGTGAATTCTATTCCTCCGGTTTGTGAGAATGAGGCCGCCCCTGACCCATCCACGCATGAGGATCCGCCTCAAACAAAATCCATGGATCTTGTAACTCCCTCTTTCTGGTACGGGTACCTCATCAAGATCGGGTTTCGATGATGAAGTCCGCCGAACCCGGCCCTTTTATTGCGTACGCGGTCCGTAAGAGATGTTGTGTTCGCCAGAAGACACTCCACTTCGAGTCGCCCCGACGCGATCGGGTTTGGAGATGATCCGCTGATGGCTTGATCTCGGATTACCGCTATCGGGCGCCGAAGTACCGGCAGATCGCTGGCGGCAAACACTAGTGCCAAGACTAACTTTTCCATGGCATCAGTAGTTCACCTCCGCTTCTTGAGCGCTTTGTCGACAAAGTAGATAGGGTTTGCACGAGTCCCTATTCACGAGTAGCATCAGGCCGACCGCCTATGGGTTGCCGATAAATACATGATCGCCTCTTCCCCGGTCGGGTGCAACAAGTGTCGGGAGTGTTGCTAGATGTCGTTTGAGTGTGGTGAAGGCTTCTTCGCCTCCGCTGTCCACCGGAAGTCACCTTTTTCATACACTTCTTGAGCGCTTTGAAAAGAGGCAATGACTTTTCTCCGACTTAGACAGAACCTCGCTTAGACCGCCGCTTTTCCGCTGAGGATTGGACTTCCTTCGCCGCGTGGTGAGGGAAGTTCTATTACCGCTTTGTCTTTTCTCGACAAGGTTTTATGCCGCCGTTCTATCGTATCCTAGGAACATGCCTTCAAGCGCCGAAAGTACATTTCTTGGGATTCACTTCATGTTGATCTCACGTAGAGTCTTGAACGCTCTCCATGTCGCACAAGCTCAACTTCAAGATGGATTTTATGACCGGTCATCCACATAGACTTCCGTGTTGCGCCCACCGTTTTCAAAGGCATTGTCTACTAACCGCCGATAGGTGGCACTCGATTCTTCAAGCCAAAGTGGCATTTTTGTATAACAAGAACGCTTTGGCTTGTGTGGAAAGCCGTTTTTCCTCGCCTTCCTTAGCCATCTCAGACCGGTGATATCCCTTGCGCGCCGAGAAAACACTTTAACGTACCCGCACAAGGACTCTATTTTCCGCCTATCTCGGTAGTGGATAGCACCCTGGCATGCTTTGTTAAGGTTGCGAAGTCTACGACATTCGCCTACCGCCGCTTTTTCACCATTACCGGGTTAGAAAGCCGCCGTGGTAGTAGACCTCACGATAATTCGCCCAATTTTACCACTGCATCGCCAAGATTGCTCGCGACGCCTGGGCTTGGCCACGCTTTTTCGGGCGATCGGTGTGTATCCTTGTCTGATTCTTAGTTTATGCTCGGATCGAGCGTGGTACTCCAGCCATGTGTTTTGGCTCCCATGCTAAAATATCCACGTTCTCTTGTAGGAGCGCCGCGACACGCTATTTTGCCGTTGTCCCACAATGACCGATAGTTATTTCCTCGCTCGTATTCGGGTGAATCGCGACCTTCAAGTTGGGACTTTGGGCGCAAGACTATTTCTCGAGCGGTGCCATTTCGCATGTAACCGTTACATTCTCTGCTTGGTACCGCGGCATTGTAAAGAGTCACAATGCCTCCTTCATCGGGAATTTAAGCATCCCGCGGCGCCGCTGATGGCACCGCGCGCATGGCCGATATCCCTGGTCTCCCAATAATGCCATTGTATGGCGAGGGGGATTTAATCACCATGAAGTCCATCCAGGTTGTCATAGAGTGCTCGCTGCCAACGCCGACTAGCAATCGCAGCTGCCCTATGGGCCATATCTTTTCACCCCGTGAAACTGAGTCGGCCGACCGGGTTTAACTGGCCGCGATTTCGTGTCGCAGTTTTGAAGCAATGCTCGTACATGATATTTGCCGATGCCCCACCATCAATGTAGATGCGGTGTATGTCGCACCACCAAAGACGATTTCAATGGTGAGTGGCTCACGCCGCGTTGTCCACAGGGAGAGTAGGAAAGAGATTTCGTCTGCGAGAACTCCTGGCCGACCTTTTGTCTAGTGACTCGCTGCCACGCTTGTATCATGTAGATTGTGTCACCTTTATCGGGTGTCTCTTTCTTGTTTCCATTCTTTTGTTTGTCTCTTCCCTCTTTAATGTTTTAACCGTGTGGTCCATTTACCTCTTTGACCATCTTGTCGATGAGTTGGCGCACTGACACATTCGTTAGTAGTGTGACCCTTTTGTGCGTGGTAGTCACAAGATCCATTCCCTGGCGCCGATCTTCCGTGTGCGATTCTGCGGCGTCTTGGGAAATTCGCGCTTCGCCGCGAAGTATTTCCTTTGGGGTTTTGATCGTGGGAGTATACCTGCCATTATCTTTGTCGCTCCTCCGCTACGATAGCTCATATTACGGTTACTACCTGGTCGTTGGATTGTCTCCCGTGTTGTTCCCGTGGACCGATAACTCGAGTGGTTCTTTTGCTATTCCGCCGCGGCGCTTCCCCGACAAAAGACCAGAGCGCTTCATGAGTTCATCAAAAGTCTCGTGGATCTTGTCATTTAACCTCTTGATGAGTTCGGATTATTAATCCCATTCATGAAACCGAGATCTTTAGTACTTCATGACATGCTTTAACTTGCATGCATTCAACTTTAAAGCGTTCCATGAATGCGCTCGTAGATTCTCCTTGGTGTCGCTTCACCGGGCGAAGTTCGACAGGTTTTAGCGACTTTTTCGTTGAGTAAAATTTAGATGGAACGCCTTTCTCAACTCTTCAAAACCATTTATGCTCCTTCGCGGGAGTTTGTTGAACCAGCCAGCGCTTCCCACTAGTGTGGAATTAAACATGTGGCACCACACTGGTTGTGGCCAATTCTCAATGGTTGCGGTGATTCAAGATTTTAGGTGATCGTCGTGATCACCTGCTCCATCATAAGTTTTGACATTTGTAGGCATGCGCCTCTTCTTATTCTCGTGAGAAATCACGATTCGTCTGGTGAACGATCCACTTTCTCGACGGCGCCACGGAGAGACATGTCTTCCTCTGGCCGCCGCTCTGCTTCTAGACTTCCAATGTCCTCGGTCGCTATCCTCTTTGTCCGGGAGTTATCGAAGATGAGTTTTCCTTCTACGGCGTTTGGGCCGGCTGTCCTCGTGAGTCCGACTTATAGTCCGGATCTCAAGGGCTCTCACTGGGGAATACTTTCGCCTCAGTCATGTACTTTTACGGCTACCCGCCTGCATAGGCACCGTGCGCCGCCCTTCTCCATCACTATCACTCAAATGTTGCGAGTGAGATGTCTCATCACTCGATTCTCCTCCGATTCGTTGAATACTGGGAGTCGGCGGCTTCTCTTTCGCGCTTCTCTCTCGATACGTGGTAAGCTTCAGATTCAGATCGAAATTGAGTCGGCTTTCAAGTTCGACCTGATCTCTTCTCTCTTCCTCTTGCATGAGGCGCTTAATGTTTCGTAGTTTTGGGATACGAAAACTTCTGGCGCTAACTCCGGCGCGACCCCCTCAAGAGTGGGTGTGTTTGTTTCTGCCGCTATACCTTTATCCCTGCCCGGTGCCTCCAGTACCTTTGTCGTTAGTTTCCTCGCACCGATTGGAAGGGAGTAGTAAAGACGGTGCGTAGTGGGTCTACTCCACTCGTGGTGGTTGTAGTGGCTTGGGTTGTTCCCGAGTGTGGTTCCACCAAAGGGAAGATCAAGTCTTGGCATGATCCCTTATTTTTAGCAATACTGGTTGTCCCTGGGTCTTCTTGGGGTTAGTCCACTTTGCGACTTCTTCCCCATGAGGTCCTGATGCGATCGCCGATACCGTGCTTTGTCATTCTAGTGTCGGTTCTTAGTGTAGGGTCCCACGGATGGCACCACTTGTTGATACAAAAGTTGGGCGTTCCTGGTTTGGAGCTCCGGCTCGTACCAATTGAGAATTGCCGCTGAGACCCGCGCACTAAGAGACAAGAAACACCGCTAGGCTTATCGTGGGATTGTCTCCCACGCATTATCCTCCCGCGAGAGTGAGTAATCGGTTTTAGGGTTTAAGGAGTTTTAGGGTTATGAGATCGTACCTTCAATGAGGGATATAATTCCCTTTATATACACACTTAATCCTTGTTGGTTCGTGTTCCCCAACCTTCGCGATCCCGCCTAAGTCGGTTGGGAATGATTATCTTCTTATTTTAGAAGATATCGGATATCTATTCCGTAAATAGATATGGGCTTGGGCCGTGAACCCAAACGCGTATTGATATTGGCCCGCCAGAAGTAGTGGATCAGTAGTGGGTTTATGACCCGACTCCAGACTATACGTCATCAATAATCTGAGTGTTTTAATAAAAAAATAAAAATGTGCAAATCAATTCTAATACTCCGTAATTAAATTATGATATGCCAAAATTTTGATTTCAAAAACGAACTTAATATTAAAGATGGAGACGTGTGTAACGATGAGTTCGGATGAATTTTTTACTTTTTCTTATGCATCAAATGTTCGTCTATGTGTACCAAAATCTCACTTTTGAGTAAAAGTCTATTTTTGTACATCAAAAGCTCATCGTTTGGCATCAAAAGTTCGGTTTAAAATTAAGTTTTATAATTTGTGTATTAAAGTTTTATCACGTGTCGCAATAAATTGTTTTACTTGAACTTATCACAATAAATTAGAGTTACACGTATTTATAGACCGGGTTATGTTGATTTTAATGTATACTTGAGCAAATTAATGTTGATTTTCCAGCTAAAGTCTCAGATTATAGACCAATTGCATGTTGTAATGTGGTTTATAAGATCATAAGCAAAATTCTAACCAGTAGATTGAAGAATGTATTGTGCAGAATCATAAATCAGAATCAAAGTGCATTTATTCCTAGCAGAAGTATCACTGATAACATTCTCCTTACTCAAGAACTATTAAAAGGCTATGGATGTAAAAATGGAAAAGGCAGATGTGCTCTTAAGATTGATATAATGAAGGCTTATGAAACTGTGAGTTGGTCTTTCCTTGAAGAAGTTTTAATTGGTTTTGGCTTCCCAAGGAGGTTTGTTGGGTGGGTTATGACATGTATCAGGACTGCATCTTTCTCTATATGTGTTAATGGTGAAAGCCATGGGCATTTTAGAGGAGGAAGAGGATTAACGCAAGGTGATCCCATTTCTCCTTACTTGTTCACCATTATTATGGAGGTCCTAACATTGACTCTTCAAAGAAAAATTAGACAATCAGAGACCTTTAAATATCATCATGGATGTGAAACTTTGAAAATTACAAGCTTATGCTTTGCAGATGATCTTATGGTTCTATGCAATGGAGATGTTAATTCTGTTATGGTGATTAAACAAGCATTGGATGAATTCAGTGAGTATTCAGGCCTTAAGCCTAATTTGGGGAAAAGTACCTTATTCTACAAAGAACATTAATGATGAAATCAAGGAAAGAATTTTGGAAATCATTCCATTTAATGTTGGTACTCTTCCTGTCAAATACTTGGGAGTCCCTCTTGTGACCAAAAGACTAAGTGTTACCAACTGTAAGAACCTGGTGGAAAGAGTAAAAGGTAGGATCAAGGACTGGAAGAATAAATTTCTCTCATATGCTGGCAGAATGCAGTTAATAGCATCCATTCTATCTGCAATGCAAAACTACTGGGCTAATGTTTTCTTTCTTCCTAAGACTGTTACAAAAGATATTGATAGGCTCCTTAAAGATTTTTTATGGAGCCAAAGGGAAAAAGTCAGGGGAAAAGCAAGAATAGCATGGAAAAGTGTATGCAAGCCTAAAGAACAAGGTGGTCTAGGCTTCAAGCCTCTTGATTACTGGAACAATGTGTTAATGAGTAAGCACCTATGGAATGTTGCAAGCAAAAAAGACTCCTTATGGGTCAAATGGGTAAACATTTATAGACTCAAAGGGAGAAGTATCTGGGAAGTAGATGATGACAATAGTGCTAGTTGGGGGTGGAATAAACTATTAAATCTCAAGGATATTGTGAGACCTTTATCGCATTAATCGCTTGGGTAATGGTAAAATGACTAATGTCTGGCATGATACATGGTGCAATGGAGGCCCTTTAGATAAGTTTGTGTCCGTAGACAAGTTTTCAGTCTGGTTACTTCAATGAGGATACAGTGGACAAATCTAATGGTAAAGTGCGCTTCCATCTGAATGGTATGACCGGCTTCCAGTTCTTAAAGATACTCAGAATACCCTTTTATATCATCACAAACCTGATGATGTGAAATGGTGGCATAAAAGAAACTCAATGGTCAAGTTTAGTATTAATAAAGCCTGGAAGGACTTGAGTATTCAAGGAGAGGAAGTGGCATGGTGTAATGTAGTTTGGTTTTCAAATCTAATTCCTAAACATGCATTTATACTATGGCTATTAATGCATGAAAGATTACCCACTCAAGACAGACTCCTCAAGTGGTTTCCTAATAAGAGTATGCAATGTGCTTTGTGTAACAATGGAATGGATAGCCATGATCATCTCTTTTTCAACTGTGAGTATTCTAGTAAAGTATGGCATGTTATAAGGGATAAATGCAGAATTGTGGTTATGGTTAATAATTGGAGGGAGGTGCTTGGTGAGATTGTTGCACTACTAAAAATTAAAAGAATCTGGATAATTGTTAAGAAAATAGCCTATGCAGCTAGTGTATATTTCCTGTGGCAAGAAAGGAATTGTAGGATATTCCAAAATAAAAGTAGGAAGTGGGAAGAGGTCTGCTTTGCTGTTGAAAATAGTGTGAGACAAAAACTTTCAAGCCTAAAGACTACAAAGACAGATAGTGTTAAGGAAGTGTTTGAGTTGTGGGATGTTAATATGAGTGATTGAAGCTTCTGAATTAGAATCTAAAGGAAGTATCTCAGAAAAGTATCTCTGATCCTACTGCAGTTTTCTCTAAGTAAACAGGAGTTGTGGATTTCAGGGGTAATTTGCTTATGGTTACTTTTGATCTCTATTTTTCAGACCATTACAATGGTGTGATTCCTTGTATCTTGGAGTTCTAATCTGGTTGTACCTATGGTAACCTCTTGATTGTCCTATTTGGCCTTGGGAGGGAATTGGACAGTCATGTTTGGCTAAGTAGGAGGCCTAACTGATATGAATGTATCGTAAAGTAGGGTCCCCATTGTGGAGGTTAAATGGTCTAGGAGGAAGGTGTATGTTGAATGGAATAGAGAGGTGTGAAAGATGAACCTTCTTGGTCCATTCAATACATCTTCATAGGAGGTAATGGTGGTCATCATGGAGGGAGTGTGTTCCCATTCATTCAAGCCTTCCATTGAGAGGAAATGTAGGATGCTTGAGCCCCCATGGATGGGTTATGGATTCCTAGTGATGCCTCTATCCATTTCTACCATGTCTACTGTGGTTGTAGGTTGAGTGCAGTGGTAGAGTGGAAAAGAGGAAATGTAGCTAGATGGTAGGTGATATAAAGGTGAATTGGTATAAAAAGCATGGCTGTTTGCTGGTATAGATGAAGCTGGGAATGCTTTGTATGTTGCTCTGATTCTACTGTCTGCATTGTGTATATCAGACATAGTTGTTGATGTGTCTGATATCGGATAGTTCTGATGTATTTTGTTTGAGTATGATGAGTGTATGGTTATGTCTGTTTTAGATTTGGGTGATGTCCAAATCTAGTTTCATATTCTTATGATTGTAACACTTTGGAGTTTAATATAATTCATTCACCTTTGCACAAAAAAAATGTATACTTTATCAGTCATATTAAATAATTATCATTTTAAAACGAAAAATTCGAACATGCTATCACAACAACTGAAATACTGAAGAGATAATATGTATCACACTTTTTCCCAAAAGTATACAAAAATAATAATAATAAATAAATAAATTTAAAAATTAAAATATATAAAAAAAATAAAAAAAAATAAAAAAAAGGAGAAGAAAAAAAAAACTATCCTTGAGCATGTTATATACTTTCTAAATAGATAGTAAGATTAACAATATCAAGTTATCAACACCAATATAATATTTTTCTTTATAAAATTTCACAAATTTAGTATAGAAGTGTCCCTTCATTTCGTAATTTTGTTTCATTTAGGACCAAGCAATTCAAAGAGATAATTTGAGAATAACTTTTTTTCTTCTAATATGTTATGGATCAGATCTCAGCAAAGGTTTGAAACTCCCACACATTACATTGTAATGGAATAAAACTATGATTAAGTTCATACTTAATTCCTTTTATTTTACTCCGTATTAAAAAAGATTCCTTTGAAACCAATTCACATTTAATCATTGTAAAGATGCAATTAAAAAGGAATATGAATACAAGTTGTACCTAGGAAGCCACCCATTGTTTGTAAAAGTCAACGATTTAACTACAAGGGCAGCTTCTAGGAAGCTTCTCAATGTTTGGTTAACACAAGACAAAATATAACACGAGATCAAGTAACACAAGTGACAAACACACATGAAATTTAATATAAGCTACAAATGTCACATAAAAGTAGTGAAAAAATTGCTAAGGTATGATATGTTGTGCAAGTATTTTGATATGTTTGACTAAAATAGTATAACGTGCCTGGTATAACGACGCGTTGCGGCGACTTGAATGTGCATTTTTCCTTATATTGGACATAAGATCAAACTTAAGTCGGATTTTGAACTAGAAACGTATCTAAGGAAAATAGTCACGCGACTAGACGTGAGGCCAAAAGAAAATTTTGCATTTAAGACACTTTCTACAAAGGCGGTTTCATGAGCTTTAAACAAGTTCCCTATAACACCGGAAATTTCTCAAGCTATAGTTTCATCATAAGAAAGGGAAAAAAATAAAGGAAACTGAAAATCATCTCTTCTCGCCCTTGAGAGGAATTCCTTTGTACAGTTGGACTTTGTCTTTCAAGGCATCTCGCCTTGGTCGTGCCAGTTTGTTGTTGGGATCAAATAGCAAGGCTTCCTCAAACGCTCTAAGAGCAGATTTGTAATCTTTTTTCTTCTCATACGCGTCACCCAAGTTGTTCCAAGCCGTGACATACCCTGGCTGAATCTTAACAGCTGTTTCAAGCTGAGATATTCCCTTGTCAATTTTCTCATCACGAACGTAACTCACACCCAAAGCATTGTAAACCTGAACCAATTACAGAACATAAACATCAAATGACACAACACTAAGAGGTTTTCATGTTACCAGGGTTGACTGAAAGCGGCTATTGATGTCCAAGATACAAGCACGTAGACAAGTATTAAGTGTTTATAGATAGATTGAAGGTTAGTTTTGTAGTAAAAATAATGATACCTGGGCGAGATCCTGGTCATCTCCATCCCATTTATCAATAGCCTGAAGTAAGTACTTTGTAGCAGCTGGATAGAATTTCCTCCTCAACATCACCGCCCCAAGTTCAAATAGCTCTGTTGCACTTGCATCACCACTTCTCACTTGTTCCTTCAATATGAAATGATCGATGCTTTTAAGACTACTCATATAACTCAAAGGGTCAAAAGAATCACACGTATCTAAGTTACACCACTGACACAGCCACACACGCAATACTGTTAGTTTTATGGATATAAATTAGTAGACGTGAGTTAGGATCGAACTTGAGACCACGGGATTGCACACTTTACGTATGAGAATTTAAAGTTAATAATTAAATATAAACGTTATATTTATTTATTGATTAAACGAAATAACTAACAGACGTTAAGTAATTAATGCAATGGACTAACGGGCGTTAAATGTATTTGGAAAAGGACTAAATTGCAAAAGTTTGGGAAGGTTTCGGAATCCCTTGGGGATATCCACAACCGATCGGCCATAGGACCAAACCCAACCCAACTTTGACTCCAACTTGTTCACCAAGTTTGCTTGAGTATATATACAAAACCTAGGGTGTTTGTAAATCATCTCTTGTGCTCATTGCTAAACCCTAAAACTGTTTTGTGTGTGTTTCTTTGCTCCAAACCGATCGTACATCACCATAGGGTGTCGATCATCACTTTTCCATTAAACAAGTTATTTTGTTTGATAAAACTAGCATTACTTTAATTCGGTTTAGTACGTGTGTACAAGAAAGTGGTAATAACACTATATTGTTATTATTCTTGGATTGAATTACAAAACGGTAAGGGTAATTCATATAATCCTAATTAAATCAAATTAGGTTCTTCCATTGCTAGTTTGTGGATTTGATTCTTGTTCGGCTAGAATCAAGAAAAGGTACGCATATTCTTTTATGTTAATTAATTATTTGTTAATAAATCCTATACGCTTCCGCTTGAATACTTTGATGTTTTGTGATTATTTATTTGATTGTCATGATATATAATTCCAACAGTGGCATCACGAGTCATTGGTTTTAATGAGTAATTAATTACATAAACGCGTAATAAAACAAATAATTGTATGTTGTTTGATATTATTAATCTAGGGTTTATGTTTATTTTTTTTGGGTCGATTTTTTTAATTAGGGGCGTACCCCATAAATTTTTTTTAATTCGACTCATAAAATTTTTTTAGGGTTTTGAAAATTGTTTGCTAACCTTATCGAAACCTAGAATTAATATGTTAGTTACGTGATTAATTCATGAATAATTTGTTATGTGTCATGGAATTTTGATATGCGATCTTGTGACTATTTGTATAGTTGTTATGATATCCATGATTATACATGTATGTTAGTCATGGATAAGTTGCTTTGATATTGTTTAATTGTTAAGATATATTTATTTACGATAAATCTTGAATTGGGGAAGACTCCAATTACATATATTAATGAATCAATTATGTGCTATTTGGTATATTTTAATTAAGGGTTTACGCAATCGATTCATCGATGTATGTGGCTCACTTTCTATTGTTGGAGTGAAAACCCTAAATTAATATATACATTAATTTAACCAAGACATTGATTATTAATAGGGTTTTATAGAATAAGTTGCATGTCGCAACTTGTTTACACGTATAAATTGTTTATTATGTGCGCATTGTTTTTTAGTAGTTTATTTTTTATTGGTATTACTTGTTTGTTTATTATGTGCGACATTTTAAGCAAAGGGTAATTTTGAATAGAAAAATAATACGGACTAAACAATGGTGAAATTTGATTTGTTTTGGAAGAGTTAAGTTTTCAATAGTTTAATTGATTGGTGATTTTGGTACAAATGACTGAACAGCTCACCCATTAGAATGAACTATAAAGGGGTTAATAAAGAAGTGCGCACAGTCACACTGAAAGGATGTCTAAGGTTATGCTTTTGCGCTTACCTGGTCCTCTGCCATCTGTAAGTTCGAATGGAGCTACTTAGTAAGCCATAAAATGTGCAAACTCATCTTAAGGGCTAATTAGTTTTAATTCCATGCGCGACTTCTGGTGGTAATTACCCGAAACACTAAGTGTTTACACTTATGCAAAAGTACGGTATAATGGACGATAATTAACACTAAATTCCTTGATTGGTGAACCCAATACCTCAATCAAAACTTTGATAATTTGATCTTTATGAATTGGTAATTAAAAGTTTTTATTAAAATTATGCTACAAGATGAATGCATGACATCTTTGTACATATTTGATTTGACCACATAAAATCAAAACTAGCACCCTTTTAAATTAAGTTGTATGCCATCTAATTAAAAGGAACACTTGAAGTTGCAATTTACGTCATGACAGTACTTGGCTAGATTGTGATGGAGAGGTAAATCTCTATGAAAAGTCAGACCTTACATGGACATATTTGCAGTTCTTTAAGTTAGGCACTTAAGTTGAGTAGGAAGTGAGAAACTGGACTCAATGGCATAAGATGGGATGAAACATGTTTATATTTGCAATAGCGTTGGAAAATATAAATCCCATAATGATCTAGGAGTTGGAAATTGCTTGCCAATTAATGTTCGACATATTACCTTATTATATGCTTTCGTTACTAGCAGATCAACTGATGTAATGAACCTATGATAATTTGGATCCTAGTTTTTCGAGAAAATTATATGGTTATATGTTTATATTACCGTTGGGTATATTTTATTTTCTTGAAAAGTTGTATTATCGAAAATACAAATACTTGAACTTTTTCTCAGAAATGGCTCAAAATAACGATAACACTAACAATGCACTAAGTTCTGCGTTCAAAAGCTTTTTTGATCGAGAAAAGTTGACTGGCTCTAAGAATTTCAATGATTGACATCGCTCTTTGAGAATTGTGTAGAGTTGCCGAATCGGTTGAAATATCTTTATGAACCTTGCCTGCTGAACCAACGGTCCTACAGCTACTCAAGCTGAAAAGGACGAGTGGAAACTGGAGTATAAGCGTCATAATGATGTGGCTTGTCTTATGTTGGGAACGATGGAATCTGCTCTTCAAAAGCAGTTCTAACATTATTTCCCATATAATATGCTCAATGAACTTCGAACTATGTTTGAGAAACAAGCTGCCGTCGAGATTTATGACTTGACCGACGCATTACATTGTAGGCAGGAGAGGGTAAACCCGTAGTGTGCTCATGTAATCTGGAAATGAAAGGTTGCATGGACCAGCTAAAGGCACTTGGCAAAACTTATGATGATGACATGGCGTGAATCATTAATAGATCCCTTAACAAGGATTTTAATGGTTTTGTTAGAAACTTCAATATGCACTACGTGGGGAAGACAGTTACTGACCTACACGCATTGCTTATTGATTATGAAAAAGGGTTACCAAAGGTTCCTACTGCCTAGGTACTTGCTATTCAGGGTGGAAGGATTAATAAGCCAAAACCACAGCGTGCGAACAACAAGAAGGGGAAGGGCAAAGGGAAAGTTGATAAGGGTAAACAAGTTATGGCCTATCAACCACAACCCAAGAAGAACCCTACTCCTAAGAAGGAAAATCCTAAAAAGGATCAAGCATGCCATCACTGTAAGAGCGTTGGGCATTGGAAGAGAAACTGTGCTCTCTATCTTGATGAATTACGGGCAAATAAAATGAAGTACGAAGGGTCCTTGGGCGCCGGTTCTTCCGTAATTTATTTGTCATTGAATTATTTACTCTAAATCATAAAAATTCCCGGTATATGATAACGGATGTGGTATTCACATTTGTAATACAATCGCAGTGGTTTAGAGTGGAAAGGAAGCTTGCCTATGGGGAGCAATATCTGCACTTGGGAAATGGCGCACATGCATTTGTTGAAGCCATAGGAACGCTTAGTTTAGTATTGCCTTCTGCTTAGTATCGTTATTGAACAATTGTCATTACGCACCTTCTATAATTAGAGGTGGTGTTTCCTTTTCGCTTTTGTTGGATGATGGTTTTACTCATACTATTTCACGTAATGGAATTTCTGTTTCTTTAAATGGTGTTTTTTATTTTAAAGCAATTACTGTGAATGGTGTGTTTGAAATTGATGTGATTGAAAATGAATCTAACAAAGATAATAATTCGATGTTTAGCATAAATAAGAAGATAAAGTTAGACTTGAATTCTTCTTATCTTTGGCATTGTAGACTTGCTCATATAGGCAAGGCTCGTATGCATAAGCTGCAACAAGAAGGGCTTTTGCAAAATATCAATGATGAATCATTTGATAAATGTGAGTCATGCATATCTGGAAGATGACTAAGAAACCTTTTCATAGCAATATGGAGAGGGCTTCTGATCTACTTGGTCTTATTCATACTGATGTGGGTGGACCACTTAGACATGTGTCAAAGAGAGGTGCTAGCTACTTCTTAACCTTTATTGATGATTTCAGCCGTTATGGTTATGTTTATTTACTTAAGCATAAACATGAGGTGTTTGAAACAATTAAGGTTTTCAAAGTCAAGTAGAACTGCAATTGGGAAAGAAGATTAAAGCTCTTCGATCCGATAGAGGAGGCGAGTATCTAAGCCAAGAGTTTAAAGATTACTTAGCCGAGAATGGAATTGTCCAGAATCTCACTTCTCCATATACTCCACAACAAAATGGTGTATCTGAGAGAAGAAAGCGTACATTGTTAGACATGATACAATTTATGTTTAATCTTACCACTCTAGCTTTATCCTTTTGGGATTATGCTTTGGAATCAGTTGTTCGCATTCTAAATATGGTTCCCACAAAGAAGGTTGATAAGACACCATATGAAATATGGCATGGTAAAGCTCCTAATTTGTCTTATTTAAAGGTCCTGGGGTTGCAGAGTATGTTAGACGTGACTCAAAGAAATAAACTCCAACAAAGATCTCAGAAGTGTATCTTCGTAGGATACCCTAAGGAAACTATAAGTTACTACTTTTACTATCCAACTCAAAATAAAGTAATTGTTGCTAGGTATGGAGATTTTCTTGAAAGAGATCTCGTATCTCAAGAATTCAGTGGGAGAGTTTATGATCCGGAAGATGATCATGAAGATGCATTACCTTCGAAAACACTAACGTACTTCCGGTAGAACCCGATAGTCCGGGTCCTCCACCGAAGTTGAAGTGATTCCCGCTCAAGATCCGTAAGGAATACGCGTGCACCAACGCCTATGTCTTAACGTAGAGGTTGAGGAAACTATGTTAGGAGATCTTGGAGAGTCTACTAGTTATAAAGCCGCCATGGCAAGTCCCGATAAGGAAAAATGTCAGGTTGCAATGAATGGGGAAATGCAATCCATGAGAGAAAATGAAGTCTGGGTAGAGGTCGATTTACCTCCAAACGCCACGGTGGTTGGAAGTAAGTGGCTCTATAAAATTAAGACTGACATGGATGGCAATGTACACGTCTATAAAGCTCGCCTAGTTAGCAAGGTTTTACTCAAACTTATGGCATTGATTACGAGGAGACCTTTTCTCCTGTGGCGGACATTAGAGCTATTAGAATTCTCATAGCTATAGCAAAGATACTATGACTATGAGATATGGCAAATGGATGTCAAAACCGCCTTCTTAAATGGTCGCTTAGATGAAGACATCTATATGAAGCAACCTGAGGGGTTCGTGAATCCACAATTTCCAAACCGTGTATGCAAACTTCAAAGGTCCATTTATGGATTGAAGCAAGCATCAAGGCAATGGAATAAAAGATTTGATGAAGAAATCAAAAGGTATGGATTTATTCAAAATCTTGATGAGCCATGTGTATATCACAAAGTTAGTGGGAGTGATGTAATTTTCCTAATTCTTTATGTCGATGACATATTAATTATGGGAAAAGACATTCCAAATTTGCAAAGTGTTAAGGCATATCTTGGGAAGTGTTTTTCCATGAAAGATTTAGGAGAAGCTGCATACATTCTGGGAATCAAGATCTACCGAGATAGGTCAAAGCGGTTAATTGGTTTAAGTCAAAGCGCTTACATTGATAAAATATTGAAGAGATTCAATATGCAAAATTCCAAGAAAGGATATTTGCCGATGGAAGTAAAGCATGGCTTATGTATCAATATGTGTGCTTCAACACTGCCGAGGTGGCACGCATGCAAAAAGTTCCTTATGCTTCGGTTGTAGGATCTATTATGTATGCCGTGAGATGCACAAGGCCAGATGTGGCGTTCGCTAAAAACATGACCGTCGATATCAACGTAATCCGGGTGAACTTCACTGGTTGCTGTTAAACATATTCTAAAGTATCTTAGGAATACGAAAGATATGTTTTTAGTGTATGGAGGAAATCCGCATACGTAACTTGGTGTTACAGGTTACTACTGTGATGCGTCCTGGCTCTCAGACGAGTTATGTCTTTGTCATCAATGGAGGAGGAGTTGACTGGAAGAGCAAGAAGCAGACTACGATTGCGATGTCTGCAACAGAAGCCGAATACATAGCTGCTTCGGAAGCTGCAATGGAGGCTGTTTGGATTAGGAAATTCATTTTAGGGCTTGGTGTTATGCCTTCAATTGAATCGCCTATTGATATGTATTGTGACAATTCTGCCGCAATCATATTTGCCAATGAACCCGAGTCATGAAGGGCACCGACATTTTCTACTAAGTATCACTATGTTCGGGAACAAGTCCGTGAAGGTGAAATAAATCTATTGAAAGTTCACACATATGATAACTTAGCTGATCCATTCACTAAGGCTTTAGCTAAAGACAAGCTTATTGGACTTGCCAATGGAATTGGACTTCGTTTAGCTAATAGTTTCATGCATAACTGTGATTAGTATTTGGATAAAGGATATTGTAAAACATTTATTATTTTGATGAAATAAAGTTTGGATTATGTTTATTTTCATTTATAATATTGTTGTCCTATATTTGCATGTTTAATCCATGAGTAACTAAGTTATTCTAAATGTCCGTTGTCAATTAATGATATGGGAGTATCATTAAATTAAGACAAATCTGAGAGATGTGGTAGAATATACTTGGAAAGTATATTGATGAGAATGCATACCAATTTTAGATGATATTCAATGAATTGAATATAGGACTTATCCCAACTACATAATTTACTTTGTGGATATTGTTATAAGTAAATTATGAATAGTTATCCTCAGACTTGAGATACCACATAAGTGTCATGAATGTAGTGCATTTCTGTGAAGCAACTTAACGCTATACGTAACTAGTAGTTATAAGGGTTGTTTTCAGAAATGTTACGAAGTTTATGGGTTATTCTTGTAGTCAAAATAGAATTTGTTCCTTCAAATTTATTTGGAGTTTAATACTGCTGGGCCCCTCGTAGGGTTGACAAGATGTTTGTGCGGCCGCACCCAAATCTCCCCTAAATATGTTTAGATGATTCGGTAATCTTGGTCAATCACTTACAACGAGAAACAGAATAGTTTTATAAAGAATGACTTAATTCCATACCTTTATTTAACGTGGTATTAGAAACAAAAGGATAATAATAATGAGAAATCATTAGAGGCATCGAAGTGTTGCTAGACGCTAACCGATGTGATCACTCTATTAAGATATATCCAAGTGGGAGCTGTTAGTTTTATGGATATAAATTAGTAGACGTGAGTTAGGATCAAACTTGAGACCACGGGATTGCACACTTTACGTATGAGAATTTAAAGTTAATAATTAAATATA
Organism: Chrysanthemum makinoi; assembly: GCA_910596185.1. Classification (NCBI taxonomy): domain Eukaryota; kingdom Viridiplantae; phylum Streptophyta; class Magnoliopsida; order Asterales; family Asteraceae; genus Chrysanthemum; species Chrysanthemum makinoi. The sequence continues at coordinate 246,981,781 of OU343222.1, read as the reverse complement.
AACGTTATATTTATTTATTGATTAAACGAAATAACTAACGGACGTTAAGTAATTAATGTAATGGACTAACGGGCGTTAAATGTATTTGGAATAGGACTAAATTGCAAAGTTTGGGAAGGTTCCGGAATCCCTTGGGGATATCCACAACCGATCGGCCATAGGACCAAACCCAACCCAACTTTGACTAAAAACTTGTTCACCAAGTTTGCTTGAGTATATATACAAAACCTAGGGTGTTTGTAAATTATCTCTTGTGCTCATTGCTAAACCCTAAAACTGTTTTGTGTGTGTTTCTTTGCTCCAAACCGATCGTACATCACCATAGGGTGTCGATCATCACTTTTCCATTAAACAAGTTATTTTGTTTGATAAAACTAGCATTACTTTAATTCGGTTTAGTACGTGTGTACAAGAAAGTGGTAATAACACAATATTGTTATTATTCTTGGATTGAATTACAAAACGGTAAGGGGTAATTCATATAATCCTAATTAAATCAAATTAGGGTTCTTCCATTGCTAGTTTGTGGATTTGATTCTTGTTCGGCTAGAATCAAGAAAAGGTACGCATATTCTTTTATGTTAATTAATTATTTGTTAATAAATCCTATACGCTTCCGCTTGAATACTTTGATGTTTTGTGATTATTTATTTGATTGTCATGATATATAATTCCAACAAATACCAGATCAAGACTATATTTTTATATAGTCATGTAGGTGTGATTTTCACAAACCTCGACTCATTAGGTTCTAATGTCTTTCTTTATGTGTTCAACATCCAAGATCAAGCAACAATACTAGTCTAGATGATGAACTTGTATATAAAACAGAAACTCTTACCAACATCCATGTACTGATGCTTAAATTAAGCAGGTTAATGACTTCTAGGGTCATCATACTGTGCGGAAATATTCATTATCGTCATTATATGATATTTTTTTCTTTTAGCCTTTTAGGTCATTATACTTATTATTATGATATCATTAATGGATTAATTGCTTCTAAAAAAACTAGATTGATACTATAATACGACAAATTTTTATGATCATATTTCACACGCAAACTCTCAGCAGAAACTTTTGGATACAAAAGTGTATCCTGGTCAATCATACCAGTATCTAATTACCTGTTTTAACCGCATGCATATATAACAAAGAACAAACCAAGTGGGCTGTGGGACTCTAGTTTGACACGGACCAAGTATCAATTATCAGTGACTGGGATATTTATAGTAACATGCAATATGTGGCTCGTTACTTGTTCTGGTGAAAATGAGTAGATGACATAAATCAATAAGAGGAAATGAAATTCAACATCATCAAAGTAGGAATCAAAAAGAAAGAATAAAAGGTCTGTACCTGCAACTCTTTTGCAGAAAGATCAAGCTCTCTGCGGACAAGAACTTGACGGATCACAAAAAAGGTACCAACACCAAGCAACCCTAACAACAAAAGAAGGTAGGATAGCTGGATCCCTAACTCAAATAACTCCCCAACCTCATAAACAGGATTTATTTTCAAATATTCACTTGCTGCTACTGGCTCTGCCCGTGTCAATAAACTCATTGATCCACTTGAAAACACTCCCATGTTAATCAGATCTCTTTTTAAGTTTCTCACATCTTTGTCATTAGCTAATTCTGCAACACAACATATAAACTTGAATGAAGTTTTACATTAAGACTGCCAGTAAAACAAACAACATTTATCGAGCTGATCAAAATGGGTAGGTTTTGTAATAGGTCAAAGGGTAAGCTTTGTACTAGTCGAAAAGGGCCGGGTTGACCCGTAATACTTTTTGCCCAAATTTCTTTTGTACTAATGATATCTGTCTAAATTATGATCACAAAGTTACATTAATACTGGAATAATCAAGTTTTACGAGAAAAACGATTTAGTAAGTTGCACACAGTAAACAACGACATTAGTGAGACTTTTTCATCCAATCGATCTTCTCTTTAAATTAGCAATTTTCCTCCGTATGGATAAAAACATAACCCAAAACAGCGTGTATATAAGTGAATGGGCTGGAATTTCCGCCTATAGGATTATGTTCTTTATTATTCTTACAAAAATAATCTTTGGAAATATATACATAGCTCCCTTTTGTTGTAGTTTTTTGATATTAGTGAACTAACTAGTTTATGTTGGTTGAAGGTAGAACTTGACGGGGAAATAACAATTACAATGGAAAGAAACTGGATATTAGAATATGATTACATTACCTGACATAGTTCTCCTTCCACTAACTGTCAAAAATACACAAGTATCAGTATATCGCAGAATATTTTCAGCACTACGATATGATCAGGTTTAAAATAAATAGTAACTTCAATTTCAACAATACTGAAAAGAAAGCACATGACTCGGTCCAAATACATGTTGCTATGTCAAAGGGATTTAAAACTCTATGTACAAACGCAATACAATGTCTACCTCGTTTGGTGACATCAAAATATTGTAGCTTTAGAAATGTTAAGAAGTTGCAACACAGAGTTAAAATAGACTTACACAAAAGAGAAAAAGACAGGAAGCAATGAAATTACCGTCGAGTTTGGCTGAGATAAGTGTGTGAATAGCTCCTAGTTCTCTTCTACATATCTGTTTTAAAGGTATGAAAAGTAAAGTTAGTATCTACTAAAATCATTTGAATAACAACCTTCTCGTTGAGGTCATGGACGGACCCACATGTATGCCGGGTGTGGCACAGGCTACACCCGATTTTAGGTCACGAAGTACAAAAGGATTTCAAAACTGCCGTTTTTGTGGTATGTGCAACTCCCAAAAAAAACATTTGTTACATTTGTTACTTTTATTTCTTATGGTGTAACTTTAGTCAGCCCAACATTTCTTTTGTGCAACACCCTCTTAAAAATCGTGAGTCCGTCCCTGGTTGAGGTCAATCGTGGCAACATAGAATTTCCAAATTGAAGTTAGTGGCAGAGGTCAGTTTAGCACAGACTATTCAATGCTAGTGTTTTTGTTAATAAGAAAACTAATTTCTAACAGTAACAAGTTAATCTTAAAATGGAAATGAGTTATATAAAAAAAAAAAAAAAAAAGGAAACCTGAGGGTGAGGAGTCTTAAGGGGAATTAAAGATGGAAGAAAAGAAATGCGTGACTGGAGAATCATTTTTGTTGGTTGGAGAATTCAGAAATCACGTAAGAAGAGAAGAGACCAAGGACATGGTGGATGATTTCTTAACTTGCTCAGGATAACTTTATCTTCTATTTTCCCATATCTCCTTTTCTTTTGATTAAGGGTATTGATTGGTACACTCTCATTTGTTATTTGTACACTCAAATGTACAAACCAGTAAAGCTGAATATGATAAATGTACAACTGCTTAATGCACAGATTTGAGTGTACAAATAAGAAATTGAAGTGTACAAATCATTAGCCTTTCATTAATAGTAATACTACTCTACATTTTTTTGGATGTTTGGTAAATAAACTAGGTAACATCATTTAACGAAGAAAAATAACAAAGGAAAGAAAAGTAATTTTTTTATTTATTATTATTTTATATATATATATATATATATATATATATATATATATATATATATATATATATTTTAAACCTAGCCGAAGCTAAAAAAAAAACACTAAACAACATCACTCCTCGCAAGGTAATTTCAACCGAAAATTTAGAATCCCACATAAAACTAACGGGTGAATTAAGAGCGACATTTGCAACCTGATGCGCCACCCGATTATACCTATGAGAAGTCCATAAAATCCAATAGCGAATGTCTATAACAAAAGCCGAAAAGCGCCCAAAGAGGGACATTTTTTGATGTAGCAAGCGTTATGGCAGATTGGGAGTCAGATTCAATTATTGCACTAGACCAGCCTTTGTTTGCAACAAAAATACACGATAATCGAATGGCTTGAAGTTCAGCAGCGAGAGCAGAATCACATCACCATTTCTTGCCTAAACAAAAAAGCAATGACCCTACTGAGTTACGGGCAACAATACCTGAAAAAGGGGTTGTGTTTTCGGCTATGGCGATTTAAGGAGCAAAAAAAATGATTACAAGGGAATGATTTGATTGATTTTAAAATAAAATATTTATTCTTATAATTAGGCTGAAAATATGTATTTTCTATTTATTTACTTTCAAAATTAGTTTTAGAATCTCAAAGAGAGAGTGAGGGCATATGGGGAATTTTATGAAAAGGCTACCGTAAATTGTTAAGCTTCATTTTCATACGTAATGGTTGGGAATTAAGATAAATGATATTTTATTCAGCAAAACTTTTATATGGCTGGGCGTAATAAGGATAATCGACTTCGGTCGGTCTCTCTTGCCTGACCACGTCTCCTTATTACACTGGAACATATGCGACACGTCTCTTAAGCCAAAAAAAGAGAAGAGGATCGCTGCAGTCACCAACTTGTGTGCATGTTTTGTGTTTGTGAGTTTTTATTTAAAATGTATTTTGTGAGGTATGTTTTTATGGTATCGGTCTCCTTATTAGGGGTACTAAGTGTTGAGAGGCAAAAGCAAAAGGAAAGACTTCTTCTTTTGGAACCCACACCTCATGTGGCGAGAAAATTGGTAGGTTTCAAAAAAAAAAAAAAAATCGGCACTTTTGTCCTGCAAGTGTCAAAGAGAGAGAAATTAATTTTTTAACTTTTGTTAGTGTGTATTTTGTAAGGATATGTGTTGGGGGTATTTTTAAATGATAAAAAATAGAAAAGAAAATTATGGAGTGCTTGAATGGTTGAAAGAAAGTTGAAGAAAAAAATTTTGAGAGAAAAAAAACTGATTTGAATATGATGTTTTGAGGGAAAACCATGACCACGTCATCCACACTTACACTGAGTTGGTCACAAAGTAGTTTTGAAGAGAAAAAGCTGAGATGACAAGAGAGAAAAGGGTCACCAAGGCTCCTTAGAGCAATGGGTATTGTGGCATGCCAAACCTCACTTTTTGGTGTCATCTCAGCGCCATATCACCAACTCACTCACACACCAAAATACCATCTCCCTCATAACATGCCAAAAGGGTCTCACTCATCATTTTTTTTTCTTCTCCATTTTTTCAAACAAACCAAAATATCATTAATTCATCAAATAAAAATACAAATTACACTACGAAAATAAACACGTACGAAATTTAAAAACGCAATACGAAAATTAAAGAATACATGAAATTATGAAATTTTGTTGTTGATGTTGTTGATGTCGTTGCTAAATATGCTCAATAAGATTTCGATGAAGACTTGCGTGTGTTTATTTATCATGTAGTTCTTTGGCTTTCTTTCATTGCACTTTGCATCTCTCGACCCAAGTACGTAGTATATTTCCCCGCGGACAAACATACAACTCGTTGAACTCACTTATCACAAACTTGTGATCATTTAAAATCATGTTATGCAATATGATGCATGTGTACATGATTCTTCATAGGGTGTTGACAGTGTACGCTCCGGCCGGTTGTTGTATTATTTCCCAACGTCATTAAAGAACACCAAAAGCTCTTTCAACATCCTTTCGAGCACTTTCTTATGGTCGTTTAAATAAGGCATTTTTCTCGTTTCGTGCAACTAAAAGCGACTTGACAAAACTTGCCCACCGTGGATAACTTCCGTCAGCTAGGTAATACCTATTTTGAAATGTAACTCCATTTACTTTAAAAGGAGCCATAGGGGCTATGTCATTAAGAAGGTTGTCGAACAACGGGGAATTGTTTAAAACGGTAAGATTGTTATTCACACCCGCAACCTCAAAAAATGAATGCCAAATCCACAAATCGTACGACGCCACAACTTCAAGCATTATAGTTGGATATTTTTTTTATATCACCTCTGCCAAATTGCATGTGCCATGCTTTTGGGAAGTTAACTCATTCCCAGTGCATAGAGTCAATACTTCCTAGCATTCCCGAAAACCCATGAACCCTCTTATGCGTTGCATATATATTTTGAATGTCATTTAAGTCAGGTTTTCTTAAAAGCTCGGGCATATACAAATCAACAATTCACGTACAAAAAGTATGCAAACAAGAGCGTGTACAATGTTCACACATTTTTAAGTATTCATTAAATGCATCAGGAGATGTGTCGTATGTCAATTGGTGTATAGCAGATCTGCATTTCATAATAATGTTGAAATTATATAACATGACAATCATATATAAAACACATAAAACATCAAAGAAACATGCGAAAGCGTATAGGAACGAATAATGAATAATTAACTAACATAAACATAAAGTATGCGTACCTTTTTTATTCTAGCCGAACAAGAATCAATTCCACAAAACTAGCAATTGAGATGAACCCTATTAAGGGTTTATAAGATTATAAGAATTACCCCTTACCGTTTTGTAATTCAATCCAAGATACAATCATTAGTGTGATTGTACCACGTTCTTGTACACACGTACTATTAACGAATTAAAGTAAATGCTAGTTTAAAGGAAAACACAAAACAATTTGTTTTAACAAAATAAAAATCGAAACCCTTATTCATAAGGATATTCGACCGAGTTTTAGGACCAAAAGAAAGAAACCAAAACCCAAGATTAATTGTGTGTACAAGAGTTATCAACAATGAATCCTTGGTTTTGTATTTATAGGATTAGAAAACTTAGGGAACACTTTGGGCTTCCCCTTACCCATGGCCGGTCGATCAATAACCCACAAGGGGTTCTAGATCTTTCTTGTTCTCTAATAATCCATATACAATACTTTCCTTTTATTCGTCTAACGATCGTTAGTCATTATTCCGTTAAATACTAACGGTCGTTATGCTTTGTGTTTATTTAATAATTAACATAACATTTTATATTAATTATTAATCTTTAATTCTCATACGTAAAGTGTGCAATCCCGTGGTCTCGAGTTCGATCCTAACACACATCTATTAATATTTTGTCAATTAAACCAACAAATAACACTACAACTCAAGTGACCCATACAATCGGGTCGGGCTTTAAAGAACTTAAAATGCCCGGGAAGAGGATCGAAAGTATAAGTTTCAATACCTTTGACTATTTCCAAAAATAGTTTACGGATCATACAATAGCGACGTCTAAAATAGTACTCCGGATATTTTGGATCATCACCAAAATTGTTAGGTCACCATAATGTAACACAAGCATCAATATGTAAGAAGTAGATAAGAAATAGATCGGTTGAACAAACACAAACACACACGTATAAATATTATCAAAGGTTATGCATAGGATATGATGTGAAATGAACAACCAACCTTCCAAGAAAGGTTTACATGAGTTTATATAGGGAAAGGAACTAGGGCAACACAACTAGTCCTTTCCTTCCTTATTGGGCTTGGGCCAAGGCTCATGGGCTTTCTACATAAGCCTTGTCATTTATAACTAACATAAAAGCCTAATTAAGCAACCTATTACATATTGATTACTAACACTTGAAATACAAGCTAGGAGTAATTCCAACAATCTCCCCCTAAGTGTTGGTAATTAATAAGTGACTCCAGCAATCTTGAAAAGTTGTTGGTGTTGATGTAATAGCAGTTGCTTTGACGTCTTCTGACATTCTTCTTTCTTGTGAGAAGAAGTGACTTGATTCTAACAATCTCCCCAGTGTGAGGATCTTGTTTTTCTTTGAAGTTTTCAGCATTGACGTCTTCATTTATCTTTGTTCTTAGTTCTGGTGTGGAATTGGTGATGTTATGTTGTTGTTGTCTGCATCAGGTTCGCTTGATTGCTCAAGTGTCTCCACGTCCTTTTCCAACATGCTCACACGCTCTTTGACGTTTGATTACAGTTTTGATGTAGTTCTCTAAGTCTTTAAACTTTGTAGATTCTTTGGCTTTGAGGAAGAATCATTCTGACTTTTGTGTTGCCTTTCGAGAGAACTTCAAATTGTGTTGTTATTGGTATGAGCATGTGGAGAATCAACACGATCATCTCCCAGGAGCATCCATAAGAAGAAAACATAAGAATGGGTTAGTGATAAACACCAATCGATCATTGTGGTCGTTTCTTAGAGAATTGACCACTACGATTGTTCTTCTGATGAATGTCTTGATTCCATTCACCTTGGTCGGGCGAATCAGCCGTCCGAATCCCATAAGGGACAGTTGGCATTACATTGAACAAGTTTAAGTAATGACCCACATCTTCAGGACTCGATTCTTGAAAGGAATCTCCTTAGCGGGATTTCCAGCACTCACAAGTTCGAACTTCGAGCATGTTAACAGCATAGTGTGAAAACACATCTCTAATTCTAGCAAAGGCTGTTCCTGAACTGGAGTCCCTCAAGTAGGATAACACGATGTACCAAAATACACCTACAGTTCAGGTGAGTCGCTGAGGTACACCGAAGCATCACCTCACGACTCTAGACCGTTTGAGACAACACTAAGCGTAACCCACGAGGAGTTACCGAAGCGACCTGCTGTCAGGGCTGTTTGATGTTGACCATGGCAGGAGTTTCCATTCAATCACTAAGGATCACAATTGTGAACCTCTCATAAATGTTCTCGACAGATTGCTAAGATCTATGAAGGACTCGAAAATATTATCACTTGCGTCCTTAATGTTGAACGACAAGTGATGAAATGTCAAGTGTTCCTAAGAGATCTTTTGATGAATCTCGTGACTCTAGACTCAATAGTGAGCTCTGGTTTTGTAACACCCCCAAATATCGGTACATAAATGAAGACTTAATCAAGTTTTCGGGCCGTTACTATTGGATTGGTATCGCACACAAGTATAATAAAATATAACCATTTAACCATTCAAAACCAATCCCAAATTTAGATATTCAAAACATTTAATCCAAAATATAAATATTAGGCCCAAAACATAGTTTAGTAAAATAGGTCCCGATAGTTTATCAGAGTCAGAAATGATCCTTGAACCCCGCCTCCTTGCCAAGCTTCCACAATCCACATAATCCAAACATCTTTCAATTACCTGAGAAATCATGCTAAAAGGTCAGCTAACGCTGGTGAGTTCATAGGTTTAAGTTCAACAAAATCATAGTGGACCAATAAGAGTTAATTTGCTATGCAAGACCTAAGATAGATAAACACCGTTTTTACACCGATCCATGCCGGATCACCAATCATAACACATGTCCCGCATCCAGGGACAACTCGAGCTCGCGACTCTAGTCCAAAGATCTGCCGTGGAAAAATCTAGAACAATTGCCAACCCCTGACTAGGTCGATGTAGAAGTCTATTCTTAGTTAGGCACGGCTAACCTAAACTAAGGCAACAACTACCACACATCTATCTAAACAGTCAAGCATATAAGCAAATCCAAAATAGTTTTCACGGTCCAAAAACAACAGCATGATTCTCACCCCAAAGTAGTTCAAAACGTAGTTAAAACGTAGATAAAAGTGGAGCTATGAAACTCACCGCAAGCAATCAACGCACAATCAACGCACAAATATCACTAGCAGAAGATAACAATATCACAGCACAACAACTATCGACTCGGCACAACCTATTAATGTAGACCAACTTTAATACACATATTCCTCAAAATCGACGTTATCTACCCCAATATATTCTATTTCTTTATTTCCAAAAACGTCTCGTTTCACCATTAATCCTAGTGTTTGGTATCCTCATGTGGGTGTATCGACCCAATATGATGTCATGAATGCACTCAACAACCAATATATATAACTCAATGCGACACGATGAGACCTCTAAACGATAAACTCCATAGTTTAATAAGTTTCGGAATAAATAGTAGACCTTATCGAATTCGTCAACTCGATAAACTCATTCATTTATTCGTGTCGCTTATTATCCCATAAATCAATCGTATCCTAAAGAGTCATAAGGATAATTCACCCATTAATAAGGTTACCCAACGTACCTAGCGGGCTCTTATTAGATTCGTCAACCTAATAAGTCTGCTACCTACGTGGATCAACACTATTAATGCTAGGTTATCCGTAACCCATGCACACATAACGCAAATAAATAATTACTTGTCCACTATTAAATATCCACAATTGACATTTATTGATAAACGTGTACTCGAAACCTTGTTTACTTATTTATTACAAAACCTTTCCAATTTAGTCGTTAGTTTCCGTTTAAAACTAGTAAATAACAAGATTAGTCTTGTTATTGATATTTTTGGTACAAAAGCCCATTATTATTTACATTTCATAGTTTTATTATCATTTTCATGTATAATATATATTTTGTCAAATCCCATTATTAGTTTCATAACGTTATTCGTTTCGAGCCCACAAGCACGAGTCATAACTTCTCGGCTTTTAATCAATCAATTGTCCAAACATGTACCAAACACTAATTACTTGTTTACTTAGTCACTAATTAGCTTTAATTTCATGTTCCACCCAAAAGCCCCAAATTAGTTCATAGGGTCGAAACCCTAATTCCCAATTCGTGGGTTTTTATTGCCCAATCAAGCTCAAAACATGTTCCCTTTACCTTATCTAATCACCAATTGCAAAAGCCCTTTGAAACCCTAAAAGTACGAATCTTAATTCTTGAATTTGAAGGTGTTAATGAAGTCCAAATTGAGTGTATGATATATGGTTGGAAAGAGGAGAAAGAGATCTTTCTTTTGGTGGTGGAGGTGGTGGTGGACGCGTCGGCGTACGGCGGTGGTGGCCGGAATAGTGGCCGGCGGCCACTAGTGGTGGTTTAGGGTTTTTAGAGAGAGAAACTAGAGAGAGGGAGGTGATGTGTGTGTGTTTTAGAGAGAGAAATGAAAGGGTATAATGAGGCTTGGGTTGGGTATATATACTCATGAGCTAGGGACCTCAAAATAAATAATTTAGGAGGGGGTGCTACGGCTACAAGTAAAAGGGAGGGTTCGGGTTGAAACTTTTCGTATCTATCTCGTTTACCCATTCCCGAGCTCACATATCGTCCCCCGAGTGTCCCACGACATTTATTTAACTTTCCTATATCGTTACTTACGTTTTTCCACAAGTTTTGACTATTTATTTGTCAATTTTCAAGTTACGGTCTAAAAGTTACAATAACTCTTGTTTTAGGCTTTTCTAGTGCCGAATCGAATAGTGCCTACCAAATAGAGTTAAACGCATACGATAACTCATTTAATAATGAAATAAACCGTGAAAACCAATCGACGATATAAAATCAAGTCACGGTTTATAAAATAGTGATAAAGGCGAATCTCAGTTTAATTTAACGTAATGCGGTTACCTAAAATAGACTCCCTAAATTGCCAGTTGTCACAGCCTCCCAGCCTCAGAAGAAACCCGTCCCGGGTTTCACTCCGAGTTGCTTGATGTCATGAAAAGTTTAGGATACTTCCTACGGAAAACGTCCTCACGTTCCCAAGTGAACTCCGGTCCATGCCGGGAGTTCCATCGAACCTTAATAATCGGAATACGGCTATTCTTCAGCCTCTTAATCTCACGATCCATAATCTCAATCAGTTCCTCAACAAAATTCAATTTCTCATCAACACGAATATCTCTTAAGGGCACAACTATGTTTTCCTCCGAAAGACATTTCTTAAGATTAATAACATGAAAAACATTGTGTACACTACTCAGCCCGATGGTAGCTCCAAGCGGTATGCTACGTCCATTCTTTCCAGGATTGGAAAGGGACCAATATATCGGGGATTGAGTTTTCCACGCTTCCCAAAACGAATCACTCCTTTCCAAGGAGAAACTTTCAACATAACACGATCTCCAACCCGAAATTCTAAAGGTTTACGTCTCTTATCGGCATAACTCTTTTGTCTATCACGAGCGGTTTGCAACCGATTACGAATCTGAACTATCTTCTCAGTGGTTTCTAGGACAAGTTCAGGACTGTAAGTTGACTTTCGCCAACTTCGCCCAACAAACAGAGAACGACATTTTCGCCATACAAAGATTGCCTCAAATGGAGCGGCCTTAATACTAGAGTGATAACTATTGTTGTAAGAGAATTCGGCCAAAGGGAGGTGTCTCTCCCAGCCTTTGCCGAAATCAATAACGCATGCTCTAAGCATATCCTCTAAGGTCCTGAATGGTTCTCTCGCTTTGACCATCGGTCTGTGGATGGTAAGCAGTACTCATATCCAAATTCGTTCCTAACGCTATCTGTTCTCAGTAGTTTAGTGATAAAGTCCATGGTTATTCGCTCCCATTTCCATTCCGGGAGTTCGGGTTGAACTAAAAGTCCCGATGGTTTCTGATGTTCGGCCTTAACTTTAGAACAAGTCAGGCACCTACTGACATACTAAGCTATATCGGCTTTCATATTGGGCCACCAATAAAGTTTCTTAAGATCCTGATACATCTTATCGGCTCCGGGATGAATAGAGTATTTTGATTTATGCGACTCGTGCATAATCAACTCATGGATTCCACCATGAAATGGTATCCAGCTTCTGTCTCTGAAGCATAATGTTCCATCGGAACGCTTCAAGAAGTCGTTTTCACTTTCTACCATTCCATGAAGATTCTCGTAAGGACGGTTCTCTTCCGTCCATGCCCCTGCTTGGGCGGCTAAAATCTGGGATAGTAAGGGCGAAACAATGGTCATTCCTAAAGATCTAACAAGTAGGGGTGGAATGTCCTCCTTACAACTAAGTGCATCAGCCACAACATTAGCCTTACCAGGATGATAACGAATCTCACAGTCATAATCACTAAGCAATTCCAACTAACGACGTTGTCTCATGTTCAGTTCCTTCTGATCTAAGATATGCTTCAAGCTCTTATGGTCGGTAAATACTACACATTTGGTTCCATACAGATAATGTCTCCAAATCCTAAGAGCAAACACTACAACACCTAGCTCGAGGTCATGGGTGGTGTAGTTTTTCTCATGCTTCTTAAGTTGTCGGGATGCATAAGCAATCACCTTCTCACGTTGCATCAAAACAGCACCTAAGCCTTGATGCGAAGCGTCGCAGCATACCGACAAAATCTTCACTTCCTTCAGGCAAAGCTAGGATGGGCGCACTACACAACTTCTCCTTCAGAAGTTGGAATGCTTCTTCTTCCTTTTCTCCTCATTCATACTTAACATCATTCTGTGTTAATTTGGTCAACGACTTAGCTATCTTAGAAAATCCATCAATGAATCTCCTATAATAGCCTGCTAACCCTAGAAACTGTCGGATTTCCGATGGGTTCTTAGGAGTTGCCCATTCCTTAATGGCCTTAATCTTAGTTGGGTCAACATGAACACCTCGACTATCTATCACCGCCTAAGAATTGCAGACGGAATCCAAAATTCACACTTAGAGAATTTGGCATACGGCTTCTCTCTCTCAGCAATCCTAAAATGAGCCTCAAATGCTCTTCGTGCTCCTCACTACTCTTAGAGTATATCAAGATGTCATCTATGAATACTATCACAAACTTATCCAGGTATGGCTTACATACTCGGTTCATGAGATCCATGAAAACCGCTGGTGCGTTGGTCAAACCAAACGACATCACTTGGAATTCATAGTGTCCATAATGAGTCCTAAACGCAGTCTTAGGGATATTCTCTTCTCGAACTCTAAGCTGGTGATAACCAGATCGTAAATCGATCTTAGAAAAGAAACTAGCTCCTTGGAGTTGGTCGAATAGGTCATCTATTCTAGGTAACGGATATCGGTTCTTCACTGTCAACTTATTCAATTCCCTTTAATCAATGCACATCCTAAACGATCCATCCTTCTTCTTCACAAACAATACTGGTGCTCCCCACGGTGACGAACTTGGTCGAATAAATCCCTTCTCTGACAATTCTGCCAACTGTTTAGACAGTTCCTCCAATTCTCTTGGAGCAAGTCGATATGGTGCCCGGCTACGGTGCCGACCGTATCAACTCTATTTGGAATTCCACTTGTCGAACAGGTGGAATCCTTGGCAGATCGTCGGGAAACACATTCAAAAATTCTCTAACGATGGGTGCATCGTTGAGGTTTCTTTCACCCTTCTCCTCACTTTTCCTTTCATAAATTCGAGCCAAGAAAAGACAACCTCCTCTATCGATGTACTTCTGGGCCTTAATACAAGAGGTGATGCTCAACCAGGAAGGACTTCCACAGTCGCTCCGATCTCCTTGTATGCTCAGAACTTTTCCGCCATACGGTAAACGCAAAACCTTCTCATCACAGATGATGTGTGCACCATTCTTCGATAACCAATCCATTCCGATAATGACGTCAAAACTTCCTAAGGTAACTGGCAATAGGTCTATACTAAACGGGCGGTCTAGGAAACTTAAGGTACAACCTCGAACTACGGTGTCTATCTTCTCTCTATTCCCATTCGCTAATTCCACGTCGTAACTAAACCCTAGAGGTGTTTGGGAGATTCCTAGTAATGGCATAAAATTGGTGGATACGAAACTCATATCCGCACCGGTATCAAACAGTATGGAAGCATAGCGGTTATTGAGAAGGAACGTACCCGTAACTACGTTAGGGTCCTCGCCAGCTTCCTTCCCAATAGCGTAAACACGCGCTGTTCCCATGTCTCTCTACTGATTCCTAACACCCTGGTTTCCCACAACCTCACGCTTCACAGGGTTTAAGCCATTACCTCCTACACCTCGGTTAGCAAATCCTTCTACATTACCAGGATTTCCTCTCATCCATGGCACTCGGCACTCATTCCTTAAGTGTCCCTTCTTTCCACATCCAAAACATGTGACAGTGGCCTTCCAGTCCGCTCCTTGTGCAGTTTGAGCTGCAGCGAGTGGACTAGACCTACAGTGTTTGGCTATGTGTCCTACCTTAGAGCACTCCCAACACGCATTCGGACATGGTCCGTGGTGGTGTCGGTTACAATGACCACACACAGGCTTACTACCCTCATAATCATTCCTACCTCCATTTCTTATGGCGAACACCCTGGCTGACTCTTGCCGTTTGTTGCCATTTCCTTTAACCACTTCGTTCCTCTTCCTCTTCTCACTACTACCATTCTTACTCTTGCTTCCTACATCTAGCACATATGAGTCCATCAAACTCTGAGCCACAACAATTGCCTCTTGCAAATTGACTGGTTTGGCAGTGATGACATCATTTCGAGTAGCTAAAGGTAATCCATCAGTATACCTTTCAATCTTAAGTTCTTCGGTACGAACCATTTCAGGGCAAAGCAAGGATAGCTCTTGGAAATGACGAGTATAAGTCGCCATGTCAGTACCCTTAACTTTGTGGTTCCAGAACTCACTTTCTAACTTCTTAACTTCATTCCTAGGACAGTAAGTCTTAATCAGGAGAGCCTTAAATTGAGTCCAAGTCATACCATAAGCTACATCATTTCCTACTGATCTGTGATAGCTATTCCACCAGGTCAACGCCTCGTCCTTCAAAGTGAAGGTTGCATATTTAACCTTACAATCCTCATCACATTTACTCACAAAGAAACACAGATTCAGTTTTCTTTAACCACCTAGTCAGGTAAACTACTCCCTCAGTTCCTCCAAAATCAATGGGACCACAAAATGGGAACTCCTTATAGGTACAACCTCGAGTTCGATTCAAAGACTGGGTTCCACTAGAAGTGTTAGAAATATTGGCCTCACTAGCAGCTTCAACACGTGTGACACTAGCGGTCAATGTGGGCTGCTCACAAGTGGAGGGTTTTGTGGAACAGACCATTCTCAGATGGTCGCTCACATTCGGGTTCTAAACATGTGGTGCGGTCGGGGTCGGACGACGACCTCGACGACCAGGGGCAACAACAGCGGCAGGAGCTGCTCGGTTGTTCCTAAGTGAGTTTCGTCTTGTTGCCACCATTCTGGAGGCAAGAAGAACAGTTTCATAAGTTCACAATTGACGCTCTAAAATAGAGTTGGGTTCCAATGATCACTAAATAACACTCAATATCATAATCAAGGTCAACAAGGACAATGCTATACCAAAGCGAAACAATCAGATACCGCATCATAACTAAAGGATGCATGTTTCCATAACCATAAATCATAGGTTTCAAAAGTAGAAATACATGGAAGGATTCGAAGAAATCAAAAACGATCCTAACAACGATAATAGTAAACAACTAGGATAAACCTACATCTCGAACCAAGTACTACTCAGTTTCAAGATGGTACAAAACCATAGATCTAATACTATCTAGCCACGTCTACGAATACCACTCACTGATCTCCTAACCTCGTCCATCACTCCACTGAGGTATGAAATATCAAGACGCTGAGAGCTGCGATCTCTCCTAAGATCCGCAACTTCTCTCTCCAGCGTGCCGACCCTTGGCGCCGGTTCCGCCTCTCGAGCTGTCGCGAGCCCTCTCCGCAGGTCTACTACCTGGTCGAAGAGCTCCAACGTACCCTCCATCAACATCGTAACTCTCCTAACTACCGCATCCATATCAACTCTCAAATCCTCTATACTAGCCCTAGATACTCCAACCAATCGATATGAAAACCTACTGAGACTAATATTCTGGGATATAATCCTCCTCCTGATCTGACCCGTACCTCCATACTCCCTGCTCAGAAGCAATCTCCGATGGTCTCTCAGATCCTAACGGGCTACCTATATCAGGTGAGTAAGGTGGTGAGTCAATGTCTAAAGGTTGTCCAGGGGACTCAGGCTCATGCAAAGGAGAACCTGGTCCTGGAGAATGTGCAGGACTCTGCAAAGGAGGAGTACCCCCTTCTAGGATATCCTCATCATCCTCCTCCTGAGGATCCTCATCCTCATCTACATACTGATCCTCAATCTCATCCTCCTCCTCGACCTCATGCTCCTCCTCACCCTCATCCATAGGGGGAGAGTCCATGAGTCGGAGTCTCTGTGTAGGTAAATCCTGAGGTGGTACACTAGGAGATCTAGGCCTCCTAAGACATGGTGATGCTGCTAAACGGATAGGTGATGATGGTGGTCTCACGGACATGCGGGCAGTGCTATAAGCAAGCCTAGGAGTTTGTGCTCTCGCTAAAACCTGATGTAAAGTAAACTGCCTAGATGAGCTAGGACAATCTGATGATGATGAACTAGTGTGACGGGCAATCTCATAAGGATCACCCTGCGCAACCGTCATGAGAGTCAATGCTGGCGAACTAGCAACAGCAAGGACCTCCTCAGACACATCATAAGCTAGTGAAGGCATAGTCTGTGACAACGGCATAGTGTAGGTATAAGTGTTCGAAACAACTATTTTTAATAAGCGCATCAACTTAACCAAAACACATATCACCTAATGAAAGCTTTAAAATTAGAGGTACCGCATTACTTAAAACATGCCTTTAATAAAACACATAAATTCAGTTTCATCACATAATCCCATATCAAATCAATCGAGTTCAAGACTCCCAAAATCATAATATATCGTTTACTCAAATCAAATTCCGCAATATCTCGATAATCACATCTCATTTTCCAAAACCAATAATCATATCTCATTCCAAAACCAATAGTCATATCTCCAAATAATAACGTTTCCATAATCAGTTCACAATATCCCTTAACATATCATCTCATAATTCAAATCGCAGTTCATACCATTATCAAATAAGAAGCTTCGGCTTGGCAAGCGGGCGTGCGTCGGTCGAGGATCAATTTTTCTTAAAAGCGGTTATAGTTTAGGGTTTATAAAATACCTAGTTCTCTATAACCTTGAGCTCTGATACCAATCTATAACACCCTCAAATCTCGACAAAATGAAAGACTTAATCAAGTTTTCAGGGCGTTACTATTGGATTGGTATCGCACACAAGTATAATAAAACATAACCATTTAACCATTCAAAACCAATCCCAAATTTAGATATTCAAAACATTTAATCCAAAATATAAATATTAGGCCCAAAACATAGTTTAGTAAATTAGGTCCCCATAGTTTATCGAGTCGAAATGATCCTTGAACCCCGCCTCCTTGCCAAGCTTCCACAATCCACATAATCCAAACATCTTTCAATTACCTGAGAAATCATGCTAAAAGGTCAGCTAACGCTGGTGAGTTCATAGGTTTAAGTTCAACAAAATCATAGTGGACCAATAAGAGTTGATTTGCTATGCAAGACCTAAGATAGATAAACACCGTTTTCACACCGATCCATGCCGGATCACCAATCATAACACACGTCCTGCATCCAGGGACAACTCGAGCTCAGCGACTCTAGTCCAAAGACTGTCGTGGCAAAATCTAGAACAATTGCCAACCCCGGACTAGGTCGATGTAGAAGTCTATTCTTAGTTAGGCACGGCTAACCTAAACTAAGGCAACAACTACCACACATCTATCTAAACAGTCAAGCATATAAGCAAATCCAAAATAGTCTTCACGGTCCAAAAACGACAAAGATGATTCTCACCCCAAAGTAGTTCAAAACGCAGTTAAAACGTAGATAAAAGTGGGGCTATGAAACTCACCTCAAGCAATCAACGCACAATCAACGCACAAATATCACTAGCAGAAGATAACAATATCACAAAGACAACAACTATTGATGCGCGCCAAACAGTCAAGCTAAATCACACAAGCCCGCCACTTGTGAATGGCGGACCGTAACCAGCTTAAAACTGCTTAAGCACGAAATCAATGAAGATCAGGAGAGTATAGGGTCTCCCCGGGTCGTTATGTCCCAGTGAGCTATGCAATGGATCAATCAACGTATAGTGATCGAGGAGTTTGAACGAAAAATGATTATGAATTGGTGATTATAACTACAGAAATATCAAACAAATACAAAGGCTAAAATGCAAAAGAGAGGAAATTAAAAAGATAAAACCTATTAAATAAACGCTATCACTAAAATTAAGATGATGTTTTTGTTTTTATGTTTTTACGAAACTGAAATTAAAATCTACGCGACGTACAACTAAAAACGTGAAACTAATTCAATATTAACCCTAAAAATATGAAAATGATGTTTTTACAAACCTAATGATAAAATAAAATTTATGGAAAAAGAAAATTATTTTTATAACTAATTATCTAATTAAAAACTATTTTTAACTATTAATTAATTACCTAAAATGCAAGAAAATATGAAATTAAGCTAGAAAAATAAGATTAAGACTTGGAAAAGTCTAAAATATCAAAATAGACTTTTCAAAACTATTTTTGTATTTTTATGACTATTTATCTATTTTCTAGGAATTTTAAACTATTAAAAACTAATTAAATTACTAAAAATTACCAAATGGACTATGAAAAATCTAGAAAATTAATTTTTCTACTTTTTATATTTATCTAAGTCTAAGAAAAATGAAAACTTATTTTTTTGAAGCTTTTTCTAATTTTTTGTATTAAATGCTATTTAAAAGTGCTAAAACTAATAAAAATCAAGAAAAATAGTAAAACAAATTGAAAAAATCTGAAAATTTCAGGAAAATTCTAAAATTATATTAAGAAGCTATGAAAATTAGAAAAACAGGTACTTGTGTACAAGATTATGCAATCAGTGAGAGTGCTTATTGAAATAAGCACTAAATAAGCCAAATGATTAAGACAAGCAACCAACTGTTAATGAAGTTCTAATAAGCTATATTGACCAAAATGAAACAGAAATCAACAAGCTCTAACTACTGAATAGCACAATATAACAGATTTGATGTTTTATGTTATTAAGTTAAACACGTTTTGAGTACTAGCTTGCAGACCAAGAACAAGCACACAAACAAGCTCTAAACTGAAAACCAATTATTGCAATCTCAACTAGACCTGAGTGACTATTTGTAACCAAAATACCAGCTTCTAACAAGCCAAAATGAATCCTGTGCAAGCCGCACAAAAGTGAGCAAATACTCAGCTATCGAGTTTGGTGCAGGGCACAAGGGGTTCACTTTAAGCCCCTGCACAAGCTTATCCACAAAGCTTAAGGCAAAAACAGATATGAGGACTTAGAAACAACCCAGTAGACTACTTGTAGACCAAATTTCAGGACCTAAAGACCTCTAATGAAACCTGTGCAACTGCTGCACTTTCTGCATAAACAAGATTTTTGGCCATTTTGACTTTTTGCAACAGATTCAAATTTTGACTTTGGTGAAGTTTGATCCAAATTTTATGATTGATATTGATGTTAAATGAAGTAATGAAGCTATACCAACCTATGTTAATGACTTTTAAACACAAAATGAATGACTTGCTCTTTAAAAATTCCCACAAAGGACCTGTTGAGACAGTTTCAAATGATTTTGACTTTTGAGCTTAGCAGCACAAAGTGCACATGATTTGAGTACAAAATGGCTAAACAAACTTGATCAAATAAAAGTTATGCATCGATCAAATCCTGAACACCATTAAATCAGCAATTCCAAACACTACCTAATGCAACTGTTTGTGAATCAAAACTGATCCAAACACTTAACCAACTTGTAAATGTGATCAATCTCACTTAATATGATTAAAATACTGCTATGAGAACAAGTTTTAACAGGTTTAAACCACTAGAACTAATTATGCTTGAAACTTAAATTTTAACTTACAAAGAGTCCAAGCCACTATGGCATGCATACATGAGAAACAAGAACCTCTAACCTAGATAACCAACCCATTGCTTTCCATTTCAACCCATTTCCAAGCCTGCATCATCCACTGCATCCTTGCATCATTTTTGTTCTGAAGTTGACTTTAGTTGACCAAGTTACAATGGTGTTTAAACTTGAGAGCAAGCTTACAAAAAGCTTATGATAAGCTTATATAAGCTTGTGTAAGATGAAAATGGAACTGCTAAAAGCTTTAACAAAGATGTTTGCAATTAAAAATCTCAACAGTAGACTTTAAAATGAGGAAACTGAATATTACTTGAATTGAAGCTTAACAAAGGTTTTAATACACTTAAACAACTAAATTGAGTACAAAACAACTTAAAACTACAAGTCAGAAGCTAATTAGGACCTATTGATATTAAAACGACATACAACTTTTAAAAACTAAGACTAACTCCTTTCTCTAGCTTCCCTCTTGGTCTTTTTATAATCCAAAGCTCTTTCTCTCACCTTCTGAGCAAATCCCAGAGACAATCTTGACCATTCATTGGCTTAAACTCATCTTGGCCCTTAATTTGGTTTTGGCACCAAATCTTGTTATGATATCGTGGGACATGAAAGACTTTGCATTTAATGAGGTGGGATGGTTGGTGAGGGGGGGAGACAAATGGTTGTGTAGAGGTGGCTATGGGTGGTTTGAGGAGGGGGGTGGTAGACAAGATTGTCGGGGATTGCAGGTTTAGGGGGCGGGGTGTTTTTGTTTAAACATGGGTTGGGTTGGGTTGGGTTGAGGACCGGGTAAAGGATTTGGGCCAGGGGTTGTGTTTGGGCTTGGGTTATATTAGGGTCCGGTTTGGTTAGTTTAGGATTAATAAAACAAGGACCATATGTGTAATATCTCAAAACCAAAGGACCAAACTTGTAAAACTGAAATTCCCAAGGACCAAACATGTAACTTTATGAAGAGTAGTAAAAAGGTTGGTTTTGCCAACTTGAATAATCCAAGGGTTAATTTTTAACATTTTGAAATTCCCAAGGATTAATTTTGAACATTTTGGATTTTCAGGGACTAAAATGTAATTTTCTCAAAACTTTTAGATTTTTCACCAAAGGACTAAATATGACAATTAATGATTTTAAAAAGACCTTTGGTGACTTATCTTTTGAAATTTGGGCTCAGGGACTATTTTTGACAATTTTATAAACTTGGGGACTAAAACGCAATTTTTGCAAATTTGATATGTTTTTCATCCGATTTTGATATTTTTGCATTTAAAACACATAAAACACTGATTTGTGATATTTTAATCATTTTGATGTGTTTCGAGTGTTTTCGATGATTTCGTAGCATTTATTTTGTACAAAAATGATGAGTATTTACACACTCATCAATCCCCACATCGAGATATTGCTAGTCCCTAGCAATCTTTTGAGAAAAACTTAATGGATTTGCATCTCTTTACCAAAAGCCATTACTTCTCGAGTAGCCAAATGTTTCAGTTCAAGTAAGAACCATGGTACACCGATAACCATCTGATTTATTGGCAAATCATAAACCATATAACGGATATGATGTGTCTTTACCGTAGCCGCACCTTCCGACTAGCGAACTCTTAGATAAATTATCAATATTATCTTTGGTGAGCTGATTACCAATTATGGTTTTTCCACCGCCTTTACCACAAGCCATAACCTTGCGGGCTAGCCAACTCTTCACTTTTAGGACATGGTGAGTTGAATACCATACAATTTTGGGCAAATTGCAAGCCATATAAACGGATTTGAGAAATCTTTACCAAGAGCCGTTTGCTCCTAGATTAGCCAATCCTTTGTCTGAGACAAGGCGACTGATAACCAAATGAGTAAGTGCAAAACACTTACTCCAAAAAAAATTTTTGGCCAAAACGGGAATTAGCGGATAATTACATGATAAAATTCGTGAGAATCCCCCACACTAGAGATGAATATTGCCCTCAATATTCAAAGTACCGGCGGTTATGCCGAAACAAAGAACGTGAAAGGGAAATACTACGGCCATTATTTTAGAAAGAAGATTTTTTGGAAACACTTATATACAACATGTGGGGCAACCCCCCCACACTAGGGTGGTAGTGTTTAGCTTAATAACATAAAACATCAAATCTGTTATATTGTGCTATTCAGTAGTTAGAGCTTGTTGATTTCTGTTTCATTTTGGTCAATATAGCTTATTAGAACTTCTAATTGGTTGCCTGTCCTTAATCATTTGGCTTATTTTGTGCTTATTTCAATAAGCACTCTCACAACAGTTGCATAATCTTGTACACAAGTACCTGTTTTTCTAATTTTCATAGCTTCTTAATATAATTTTAGAATTTTCCTGAAATTTTCAGATTTTTTCAAATTGTTTTACTATTTTTCTTGATTTTTATTAGTTTTTAGCACTTTTTAAATAGCATTTAATATAAAAAATTAGAAAAAGCTTCAAAAAAATAAGTTTTCATTTTTCTTAGACTTAGATAAATATAAAAAGTAGAAAAATTAATTTTCTAGATTTTTCATAGTCCATTTGGTAATTTTTAGTAATTTAATTAGTTTTTAATAGTTTAAAATTCCTAGAAAATAGATAAATAGTCATAAAAATACAAAAATAGTTTTGAAAAGTCTATTTTGATATTTTAGACTTTTCCAAGTCTTAATCTTATTTTTCTAGCTTAATTTCATATTTTCTTGCATTTTAGGTAATTAATTAATAGTTAAAAATAGTTTTTAATTAGATAATTAGTTATAAAAATAATTTTCTTTTTCCATAAATTTTATTTTATCATTAGGTTTGTAAAAACATCATTTTCATATTTTTAGGGTTAATATTGAATTAGTTTCACGTTTTTAGTTGTACGTCGCGTAGATTTTAATTTCAGCCAGAAAAACATAAAAACAAAAACATCATCTTAATTTTAGTGATAGCGTTTATTTAATAGGTTTTATCTTTTTAATTTCCTCTCATTTGCATTTTAGCCTTTGTATTTGTTTGATATTTCTGTAGTTATAATCACCAATTCATAATCATTTTTCGTTCAAACTCCTCGATCACTATACGTTGATTGATCCATTGCATAGCTCACCGGGACATAACGACCGGGGAGACCCTATACTCTCCTCGATCTTCATTGATTTCGTGCTTAAGCAGTTTTAAGCTGGTTACGGTCCGCCATTCACAAGTGGCGGGCTTGTGTGATTTAGCTTGACTGTTTGGCGCGCATCAAATTTTTGGCCATTTTGACTTTTTGCAACAGATTCAAATTTTGACTTTGATGAAGTTTGATCCAAATTTTATGATTGATATTGATGTTAAATGAAGTAATGAAGCTATACCAACCTATGTTAATGACTTTTAAACACAAAATGAATGACTTGCTCTTTAAAAATTCCCACAAAGGACTGTTGAGACAGCTTTCAAATGATTTTGACTTTTGAGCTTAGAGGCACAAAGTGCTTACAGATTTGAGTACAAAATGGCTAAACAAACTTGATCAAATAAAAGTTATGCATCGATCAAATCCTCAACACCATTAAATCAGCAATTCCAAACACTACCTAATGCAACTGTTTGTGAATCAAAACTGATCCAAACACTTAACCAACTTGTAAATGTGATCAAGCTCACTTAATATGATTAAAATACTGCTATGAGAACAAGTTTTAACAGGTTTAAACCACTAGAACTAATTATGCTTGAAACTTAAATTTTAACTTACAAAGAGTCCAAGCCACTATGGCATGCATACATGAGAAACAAGAACCTCTAACCTAGATAACCAACCCATTGCTTTCCATTTCAACCCATTTCCAAGCCTGCATCATCCACTGCATCCTTGCATCATTTTTGTTCTGAAGTTGACTTTAGTTGACCAAGTTACAATGGTGTTTAAACTTGAGAGCAAGCTTACAAAAAGCTTATGATAAGCTTATATAAGCTTGTGTAAGATGAAAATGGAACTGCTAAAAGCTTTAACAAAGATGTTTGCAATTAAAAATCTCAACAGTAGACTTTAAAATGAGGAAACTGAATATTACTTGAATTGAAGCTTAACAAAGGTTTTAATACACTTAAACAACTAAATTGAGTACAAAACAACTTAAAACTACAAGTCAGAAGCTAATTAGGACCTATTGATATTAAAACGACATACAACTTTTAAAAACTAAGACTAACTCCTTTCTCTAGCTTCCCTCTTGGTCTTTTTATAATCCAAAGCTCTTTCTCTCACCTTCTGAGCAAATCCCAGCAGCAATCTTGACCATTCATTGGCTTAAACTCATCTTGGCCCTTAATTTGGTTTTGGCGCCAAATCTTGTTATGATATCAGGGACATGAAAGACTTTGCATTTAATGAGGTGGGATGGTTGGTGAGGTGGGGGGAGACAAATGGTTGTGTAGAGGTGGCTATGGGTGGTTTGAGGAGGGGGGTGGTAGACAAGATTGCCTGGGATTGCAGTTTGTGGGCGGGGTGTTTTTGTTTAAACATGGGTGGGTTGGGTTGGGTTGAGGACCGTAAAGGATTTGGGCTGGGGTTGTGTTTGGGCTTGGGTTATATTAGGGTCCGGTTTGGTTAGTTTAGGATTAATAAAACAAGGACCATATGTGTAATATCTCAAAACCAAAGGACCAAACATGTAAAACTGAAATTTCCAAGGGTCAAACATGTAACTTATGAAGAGTAGTAAAAAGGTTGGTTTTGCCAACTTGAATAATCCAAGGGTTAATTTTTAACATTTTGAAATTCCCAAGGATTAATTTTGAACATTTTGGATTTTCAGGGACTAAAATGTAATTTTCTCAAAACTTTTAGATTTTTCACCAAAGGACTAAATATGACAATTAATGATTTTAAAAAGACCTTTGGTGACTTTTCTTTTGAAATTTGGGCTCAGGGACTATTTTTGACAATTTTATAAACTTGGGGACTAAAACGCAATTTTTGCAAATTTGATATGTTTTTCATCTGATTTTGATATTTTTGCATTTAAAACACATAAAACACTGATTTGTGATATTTTGATCATTTTGATGTGTTTCTGAGTGTTTTCAGATGATTTCGCAGTTTATTTTGTACAAAAATGATGAGTATTTACACACTCATCAACTATCGACTCGGCACAACCTATTAATGTAGACCAACTTTAATACACATATTCCTCAAAATCGATGTTATCTACCCCAATATATTCCATTTCTTTATTTCCAAAAAGGTCTCGTTTCACCATTAATCCTAGTGTTTGGTATCCTCATTTGGGTGTATCGACTCAATATGATGTCATGAATGCACTCAACAACCAATATATATAACTCAATGCGACACGATGAGACCTCTAAACGATAAACTCCATAGTTTAATAAGTTTCGGAATAAATAATAGACCTTATCGAATTCGTCAACTCGATAAACTCATTCATTTATTCGTGTCGCTTATTATCCCATAAATCAATCGTATCCTAAAGAGTCATAAGGATAATTCACCCATTAATAAGGTTACCCAACGTACCTAGCGGCTCTTATTAGATTCGTCAACCTAATAAGTCTGCTACCTACGTGGATCAACACTATTAATGCTAGGTTATCCGTAACCCATGCACACATAACGCAAATAAATAATTACTTATCCACTATTAAATGTCCACAATTGACATTTATTGATAAACCTGTACTCGAAACCTTGTTTACTTATTTATTACAAAACCTTTCCAATTTAGTCGTTAGTTTCCGTTTAAAACTAGTAAATAAAAAGATAAGTCTTGTTATTGATATTTTTGGTACAAAAGCCCATTATTATTTACATTTCATAGTTTTATTATCATTTTCATGTATAATATATATTTCGTCAAATCCCATTATTAGTTTCATAACATTATTCATTTCGAGTCCACAAGCACGAGTCATAACTTCTCGGCTTTTAATCAATCAATTGTCCAAATTATACTAAAGTCCATGTTACGGCTTTGTCGGAGTCAACTGTTGACTAAAAAGTCAAAGTGACGCCACGTAGCTCAAAGTCACAATATATATATCAAGTCCATAATTAATAGTCATAACGTCGCAATTCAATCCCAAACCAACTCAAAACAATCTCGCCAACCAATCAATCAACCAATTATACTCGAAACCAATGTTATGACCCTAATGGTCATGACACGGTCGTGGTCAAGACCACGTGAACCAAACAAGCTTCTAAAAGCTTTTCGGCTCCACGCGTCTCATCCCAAACCAATTATACTCGAAACCAATGTTATGACCCTAATGGTCATGACACGGTCGCGGTCAAGACCACGTGAACCAAACAAGATTCTAAAAGCTTTTCTACCCACGCGCCTCATCCAAACCTCAACTAAACCAATCAATAAGCTACCAAATTGACCCGACTCGGACCCAAGACCAACATAGGCCACGTACACCAACCATGGGTCACGTACGTGACCTAGGTGGTGGGTACGCCTCTCCAACACCATCCAAACACAACCAAATCCAATCCTCAACACTCAAATCCAATCATTCAAGCTCCAAACACTAACTAAACACAAAACCCATCAACTATTCCTAATCAAGAACATGCAACTAAACCCTAAAATGCAAAACCCATCAAATTAATGCACCACACATGTACCAAACACTAATTACTTGTTTGCTTAGTCACTAATTAGCTTTAATTTCATGTTCCACCCAAAAGCCCCAAATTAGTTCATAGGGTCGAAACCCTAATTCCCAATTCGTGGGTTTTTATTGCCCAATCAAGCTCAAAACATGTTCCTTTTACCTTATCTAATCACCAATTGCAAAAGCCTTTTGAAACCCTAAAAGTACAAATCTTAATTCTTGAATTTGAAGGTGTTAATGAAGTCCAAATTGAGTGTATGATATATGGTTGGAAAGAGGAGAAAGAGATCTTTCTTTTGGTGGTGGAGGTGGTGGTGGACGCACCGGCGTACGGCGGTGGTGGCCGGAATAGTGGTCGGCGGCCACTAATGGTGGTTTAGGGTTTTTAGAGAGAGAAACTAGAGAGAGGGAGGTGATGTGTGTGTGTTTTAGAGAGAGAAATGAAAGGGTATAATGAGGCTTGGGTTGGGTATATATACTCATGAGCTAGGGACCTCAAAATAAATAATTTAGGAGGGGGGGGGCGCCAACTACAAGTAAAAAGGGAGGGTTCGGGTTGAAACTTTTCGTATCTATCTCGTTTACCCATTCCCGAGCTCACATATCGTCCCCCGAGTGTCCCACGACATTTATTTAACTTTCCTATATCGTTACTTACATTTTTCCACGAGTTTTGACTATTTATTTGTCAATTTTCGAGTTACGGTCTAAAAGTTACAATAACTCTTGTTTTAGGTTTTCTAGTGCCGAATCGAATAGTGCCTACCAAATAGAGTTAAAACGCATACGATAACTCATTTAATAATGAAATAAACCGTAAAACCAATCGACGATATAAAATCAAGTCACGGTTTATAAAATAGTGATAAAGGCAAATCTCAGTTTAATTTAACGTAATGCGGTTACCTAAAATAGACTCCCTAAATTGCCAGTTGTCACAGGTTTTCCTGAGCGGAGACTAGGGAGAAGGTCTCCTTCTTCCATACCAGCAATCTCTAAGAGAAAGCCGATAGTTTACGTAGGGTTCCCTGTGAGAATGAAACAAGCTTCTGTTGAGAAAAAATTGAGTGGCTAAGAAGGTTTAGTGCATGGCGTCACTGGGTCCATGACGACTTTAATCTTCAATACCGGTGTCATCTAGTGACAACCAATAGCATATGTGTTGAACCCTGTCGCCTAAGTTGAATAATTTGGAGGGCTATTTCTTTTCACCCTTTTCATTACATTTCTTTTTAATTCTTCAACTCCTTCTTTCTCCGATTCTCATTTTCTCCTTTTTATAATCATGCCTAAGGACTTCTAAATTCTAACTATTGGTGTTGTCCTTGGGTAGATCCCTCCGGCTCTGGTGGATCATACGACGTTTATTCCTAAACTTAGTCACCTTATAACTCCATGACTATCCTATGTTGCCTTAAAACCATTTTCTCGAAAATATCTCAAAGTGTTTATGAGTGAAAACATTTTATAACACTTCGAGAGTTTTGTATTTTCGTAAATACCTCCACATGTGCTCAAGTGTTTTGACAGTAAATCGCAGTGAGGGTAGAGCTCGCACTTTTGAATTGATCGACTCAAGATAGACAATTCCCGCGAGACACGGTTACGTTGCATAGTTAAAGAGTTGCATTGTCAGCTTTTAGGTGACAACTAGCTCTAATAACTACCTTGAAGGTGTGGACAAACCTTGAAAGGTTGTCAAACCCGTCAAAGTTCATGTCTATCAAGAGTTTCTCGAGGAGGTACAATCTACTCAGATAAGTCTTGGAAGACAAATCTTTTCGATGTATGACATTTCAGATCTCGTCAATTCATGGGTTGAGTCTTAGCACGAAGATTCAATCACAATTTCCAACATATTTGTTTCACACAATTTTTCTCCCCCTCAAAAATGGCATATAAATGTTATTTTTGATGAAAATTTGATATCGAATATGTCCATTTCGAGTTTTGTAGGAAGATTTCCACGAAGAACAACTTGTGAACGAAGATTTGTTAGCAAATACTCCCCTTCAATAAGTAATGTTAACTTTTGAGGTTTTGAAAACATAAGGGGGAGTACTTGTTCTTTTGAGCAAAACTTTGAAAAATGAATGTTTTGATAAGTTTTACTCAAAAGTAAGAAGCTTTCGTTCCTTTTATAAGGATTGTGGCACTGATGCGTACCACAGGGTCCTTTCATTACAAGTACGGGTTGTACACTGTTATGTGTGAATAAATGATGTAATATGCATAAATTGGATTAACTTCCCCCCAATTCATGCTGCATGTCTTTAGAAGCTTTTTCGTACACTTCTTTTTGGTGAAGTTTCAATCGCCTTCCCCAAACCGACAACCGTCTTCGCGATTCAAAACTTTGATGTAGTAGACACGTCTTCTAACTTTTGAAGTTTTAAGTGTGTAGCGGAATTTGTAGATGAGCAGTGAACCACACCAATAGAATATGTCTAGTCACTTAATCACAGTTGTACACAATGCGGAAAACCGCTCGGGGTTAACATGCAAGAAATCAACAAGATCTTCTCACGTATGTAGATGCTTCACACCAAACAAACCGAAAGACTAAAATGAAATGACTTCCCCCTGAATGTTGCGGTCTATCGGAATAATAATCACTTTTGAATATGCAGTTACTCGATAAAATGATCGTGTGTGAGGCATCATAACATCCTATTTAGAAATTTGAACCACATATCGTCTCATTTCTTCCCCCTAATTGAAGAAATTCAAGAAAGGATAGGGTTTTCGCAAAAGACATCAAAGAAGCAATGACCAAGCAAACACCACCTATACTCTCTTCCCCCCGATGTTTTCAATGAATCAGAATCATACACCACGTATGTTGATGATGAATTGGAGACAGTGAAACCATGTATAAGGAGACAGCGAAACCATGTATGTCCAATTAATCGAACAAGTGTGAAGAACCATAAATATCTCGTGAGAATCAACTACTGATAAAACTTTTCAATTCGTTTATTTTGTTGATCATCAGCTGTGTCATTGTTGTTGGAAACAAAGTTTCCAATTCTTGATGATTAAGTACAATGGTGGTTCATCTGATGGATCATTACACTTTTGACGGTGAGAAACGGGTCCTAAGTCGTTACTTAGGAGCCATTTCGGTAAGCTCATAGAAATTTGCATGAATCGTTTCCATAATCTCCCTTGTACGACGATTCCAGATCCGGTATCCTTTAGAATTTTCACAGTAACCAACGAATACTCCAATGTCAGCTTTAGCCTTGAGCTTTCCAAAGTCATCACGATTATTATTCGGGTAACAGAGAGCACCAAATACATGAAAGTGTTTGAGATTTGGTTTACGGTTATGGATAAGCTCATAAGGTGTTTTGTTGTGGAGTTTGGTTATCATCGAACGGTTCTGAGTGTAGCATGTAGTTGACACGGATTCTGCCCACAAGTAATCTGGTAGTTTTGCATTTATCAACATCGTTCTTGCAGCTTCCACTAACGTACGGTTCCGTCTTTCAACAACTCCATTTTGTTCCGGTGTCCGTGAAATTGATGTTTGATGCTCAATTCCCACTTTCTCATAGTATTCACGAAGATTTTGATTTACAAATTCACCCTCCGTCTGTTTCGATTTGTCCTCCGACAGGTTCGGAGTGAACTTGAATTTTCGTGAGAAAGGTGATGATCATCCGTGGAGCTTGATCTTTACTTCGAAGAAAATAAACCCAAGTCCATCTTGAGTAGTCATTGACAATTACAAGAATGTAGCGTTTCCGCTGATCGCCTGCAGACACGATCGGGCCACACAAATCCATGTGAAGGAGATGAAGCACATGCCGAGTGGTTCCACCTTTGAAGGAAAGTGAGCACGAGTGCTTTTCCCTTGTTCACAAGCCGAGCATAGATGATCTTTAGAATACCGAAATCTTGGAAGTCCTTCAACAAGTTTATATCGTGCAAGATTGGTTATGGTTTGAAAGTTTAAGTGTGAAAGTCGACGGTGCCACAACCAAGATTTTGTTGATGTTGCCTTAGAAAGTAGACAGATGGGAGATGAAGCAATCATGTCTTGCATTGATATTGTGTAAAGACTTGATGTGCGGTTTCCAGACATAAGATCGTTTCCTTGTAGATCACTAATGAAACAAGTTTTCTCCCTAAAAGCAACTTCCAAATCTCCATCACAAAATTGACCGACCGAAAAGAGATTGTGACCGAGACCTTCCACATAATAAACTCCGCTAATTTCGATGTTCCCATTGATGTAATCTCCGTAGCCCATGATAGCTGCGAAGTAATCATTCCCGAACCTCGACAGCCAATGAACTTTGAAACAAAGTTTGATAACAGTTTGAGATTGCCTATCATGTGTCGGGAACATCCGCTATCAACAATCCAGAGGATGATTCAGACACCCGCATTACATACGCATACAGTGTAGAATAGAAGTAGAGGTGGAACCCAAGAGTTAGAGGGTTCCAATACAGCACAATAGACACACACATGTTAATGACCTTGGGAATCCATTTAAATCCTGGTATGTTCTATAACCATCTCTGCCAAGTCCAACTAGTTTTAGCTTTGGTCTTAGTGAATGCACTAGGTGATATTCTCTTCTTAGGGG
This sequence comes from Chrysanthemum makinoi, assembly GCA_910596185.1. Lineage (NCBI taxonomy): Eukaryota > Viridiplantae > Streptophyta > Magnoliopsida > Asterales > Asteraceae > Chrysanthemum > Chrysanthemum makinoi. The sequence continues at coordinate 246,950,182 of OU343222.1, read as the reverse complement.
GTGAAGTGGGTTCTATGGGTACATCAATGATCGTAGAGTAAATACTAGTGGGCGGTTTACCTAGCACTTAGAAGTATTAGTGGGCCTAGAGGTATTCCGCTTTTCCATTATTCGCTTACGAGATAAGATAGCATTAGCAACACATTTATCATGACAACCATAAAACATGCTTTTACGACAACCAACACAAGATGCTTCAAACATAACATTCAAAGTACTTAAAGGTTCAACATTCGTTACATCACTTTGGCTATTACATTTGTCTAACGCAATGTCTAAAGTGGGTGCAACATGAGTTTTATTCAAAGTCCTAAGGTGTTCTTCTACTTCAGAGGTCTTTATTGTTCTTCTCTTACGTTGCAACTTCTTATTCTTCCTGGTTTTGCTCTTAAGCTGTGAAGTGCTAACGTTGGGAAAAGAGGCAACTATTCCTGTTTCAGTGGAAGGAAGCACATTAGTATCTTGTGGTGTGTCATTAGGCGTTCTAGTGTCAATTTTAAGCAATCCAGGGGCAAGTACATGTGTGTTACTAATCTTATCATGCTTAAGTTTTACCAACTCTGCTTTTAAGTCATGGATAGTGTGTAACAAATCTTGATTTTCAGAGCGAGTATTTCCATTATTTCGTAAAAATTCTTTGGTATATGCAAGATGATCATCAACATCTTTTGACGCTTTAGCACGAGTCTTTTTGAGCAAATCAAATATGACACCATATTATGTTTTGACGTTGGCAATTTCTTGTTCAGATTTTGAAATTTGACATTTTAAAGACACGTTTTCATTATCCAGTTGTTCTATTTTTGGATCAAAAGATTTTGAACGCAACTGGTTGATTTTGTTTTGCAAAGAAAGTTCTCGATTTTGACAATCTTTTTGACACCATTGAAGACGACGTTTTGCATTCGAAAGCTCATTTAACAATCGCTCATTTTCATTTTTGAAAGATTTGATTTGTGACACATTATCGGTATTCTCAACGTTATCAACAGAATCAACAACGATATAATCAAATGCATATGCAACAGACTGTAATAACACAACATTTATGGTATCAGCACAGATTACATCTTCCAAGAGTCGGTCAACATGATTTCTTAACATTTTCTTTTTACGTTTAGTATTTGAAATCGATGTTTCGCTTTCTCGAAACCGCTTTCATAAGTCCAATTTTTTTCAAGTTCCGCTCCCAATAAATTGCACACATTTTTAGATTTCAGACATGTGGTAAAAGCCCTTTCTGAAAAATATCCCTTTGTTGTCGCGCTAGTGGCGATTGAAAATGTTCATCTTTTATTTCATAATTAACTTCAATTGCATGTTCCAAAAGTTTGATGTCAAACATAAAAGTGTCAAAATATTTTAGAACTTGACATCGTTCAGCTAATGGCTTTATTTCACTAAAAGAAGGTAAATGACCATTAATTTGTGCAACAGTGGAGTGGGGACCATCATTAGAAGAGGACTCAGAGATAGGTGTGACAACCCATGGTATGTTAGAAGTATCTTGTTGTGTGACGAAAGTTATGGCTTTTGAATAGTTAAATGGTTTGCAATAAACAATATTTTCCATTTTTAACCGACTCTCGTCTTCTGCATCTAATTCCTCAAAGACGATTATATTCAACAACACTCATAATGGAATCATCAATTCTATGTTCTCCACTGTAAACTTGAGGATTTGGTTTGAATGCTCTATGTGAGAAACGTGGTTTGTAATAAGCAAGAATTGGTCCAGATCCATTTGGATTTGGTTTAAAAGTAAAATTTTGAATTGTTGTGATTGAATCACCATGTTTGTAAACAACATTTCGAAACTCGTTGATTTTGTGTTGTAAGTCGACAATTTCATCAAGATAGTCATCTATTTTTCTCCTCGAATGCTTTTTGAACTCACAAAACTGTTTTTGACAAGTTAACAACTCAGACTTGGCTTTTTGAGTTTCCGAAGTGAGAGTGTTAATTTGTTTATGATCATATTTTAATTGTTCTATTTGAGAAAGCAATGCATTCTTGGAGGTAACTAGATCACATATATGTTTTTCCAAAGATTTTTCATTTTGGTATGATTTTGCAAAAGCGACTTCAAAACTTTTTTCACGTTTCTCTTTGGTTTCAAAAATGTTGAGTTGGAAATTATAGCATTCATTATCCTTAGTTAACATTGCAATTTTATCTTGCAGTTTTTTATTGATCTCATTGCACTTTTCCAGTTAAGATTGGGTGGTCTGAATTAAGTTGGTCATGAGCTCAAGATCCGGATTAGACAAAGGTTCATCTTGTTCAACTTGAGTCTCAACATGATCATTATGTAGATCCTCAAATATGACAACGGAGTCAAATTGATTATCAATATTAACTATAAGGTCATCTTGATCGTCAAATATAACTACGGGATCCATTTGATTATCGCCGAATGAGATGGAGGATTCATGTTGAACACTCGAGCCTCTTCGGATACGATGTTGGCGGAGATATCGGATCATTAATGAGTATATTTTGATCCGGTACTGAGACAAGCCATCGTGTCATACACCGGCCTGGTCACTCATGTGGAGCTCTTGCATGTTTGCCATTAACATCACAAATGCATTAGCCCGCAAGTCCTCCATGTCATCATCGAACTGCATTAGTCATGAAGCTCGTTTTTGTTGGTAAGTATTCCACCAGCTTCATCCTTGAGAGCCAAGAGTAAAGCCTCTTTGTGATAAGCGCTTCCTCTTGTTCTCGGCTTTGGACATGCATTAGCCAGATGACCCTTCTCATTTCGCTATAGCATCGGAGACCATTAACCCCAGTCTGAGCATTTCCCTGATCAACCACTTGAACCCGTTTTTGTGGAGCACCCATGTTATTCCTTCCATTAACATTAAACCCTTGACCACTATTCATCTGACGACCATTTCCACGATTCTGAACCTCAACCCTTCCATTGTTAACAACACCTTGATTTCTTGTATTTGATGAGGTGCGAATGCGGTTGTTGGATTTGTTAGCAAAGCGTCCGAAGGCTCTTGCAATCATTACGAATCCTTGATTCAATGCATCGAAAGCTTCTGCATCCTCATTTGATTCATCAGAGTGCTTGATCATTGTTGTTGTTGTTGTATGGAACCAATTGAGTTTCTTGTGATTGTTGTTGTGATGGATCATGTGGTATAATCTGAGCAGTTGGTTGTGGAGGGTTTGTGAAGACAGTTGGCAAGGTTGGAAATTGAGGATAACATGCTTGAGTATACAAAACAAGAGTTTGATTATCCGAGAGTGAAGACGAAGTAGGGACTCCACGGATGATTCTTTCTTTGTCTACTTCCTTTTGGTGGTGCTTCAAATAGTCATACAACAATCCGTATGTAGCTTGATGAAGATTCTTTGCTTGACGGATGAATATAACATACTTCTCCCAATCAGGACCAAGACAACTCAGGAACTTTGTGTTGATTGCAATCCTTGGCATAATGATATTATTTTTATCCAAGTCATTGATGATGTCTGAGAACCGATGATGATATGACTCTAATGTCTCCCCTGTTTCAATTATGAAGAGTTCATATGCTAAGTAGATTTTGGATTCCATGTCCTCTTGATTGAGTTCAGTGCCTTCCATTAAAAGATGAATGTGCTCCCACATTGCTTTAGCAGTCTTCTGATCATCAACACTACAAAGTATCGGATTGGGTAATCCCAAAAGGATATATTGCATTGCAAGTTCATCGGCTTCTAAGTGAAGAAGTTAGTCAGTAGTAAGTTGATCAAGACCGACAACGTTGGTAACATCATCTCGTGGTGGATTAGCATTCGATCTATGGGTACAAAGGATAGTAGGCATCCGAAAAGGACCTTCAAGGATGACCTTCTTCAAAAACTTACCATGTGGCTTCTTGAGATCACAAAACCTAAAGAACCTTATCACCCATTGATCATAGTTTCGGGAGTGAGCATTGGAGGTCTATCAAGGGATCCAACTTCATGAATGGATTGTTGGCTACTTAAAGCTTCACACATCTTTGCAAACCAAGAAGGTTCCTTTTGCGTTGTAACATTCATAGCATACTTAGCTGGATATTGATATTGGAAGTAGTTACAATGTTGGACTTGTTGACGAGGGTTGGTTGAACCATCCGTGGTGGAAGAGGGTTTTCTCCTTGAGGAAAGTACATTTGAGATGGCTGTTGAAATTGTTGCAATTGTTGTGGAGATGGTGGAGGATATTGTTGATAAAATTGTTGTTGTTGAGTTAGTTGTTGTTGTTGTTGAGGATACTCATGAGGAAAGTAGCTAGAGTATGGTGGTTGAGACATCTTGAAACTTATGATGATGGATCTTTGTAGTCGAATGAAACTTAGTTGATGAAGTAACCTTAAGCGTAGAAAGCAGCTTATGCGTAGAAAGTACCTTACGCGTAATACCCAACTTACGCGTAGACAAGAGCTTATGCGTAGTGATAGCTTACGCGTAGACTTGAGGAAAACTTAGCTTAGGCGTAAACTAAAGACTTGGTAGTAGAAACCTTATGCGTAATATTTCCTTAGGCGTAAGACAAGCTTAAGCGTAGGAAATGCTTAGGCAGAGAATTTTCTACACGTAAGTGTTAAGCTTAGGCGTAAAACTAGGGTTTCACCCAAAAATCCTTTACACTTATCCAATTGTAAAAGATATCCAAAGTCGAAGTGTTTTCAGGCTTATCCAAGCAAGAAAAAACTGAGTAAACCAACAGCTTTGAAGATCAAGTGGAGATTTCCTTATGCGTAGACTAGGCTTAGGCGTAGACTTTGAGTATACGAGTAGAACTAGGGTTTTCTTACGAGTAGAAAGTACCAAATTTTACCAAAACTGATTTTTAATGTTTAAAAGTGTTTTGTAACCAGATTTAAATGATGAAATAGCTTCAATATCACAAAAATAACAAGAAAGTTTGAAACTTGATGATTCAAAACAAATATCACCCTTACGCGTAAACTATACTACACGAATAAAACCAAGCTTGAAAACTACTCTACACACGTAAAGTTTGAAACTTGATGCAAAAAACTTAAACTTTAACACTAAATAAACCTTAAACCACAAGAATCTTGAGTTTACAAGTGTAAAAATCAAAGCTTTAAGCTTAGGAAAGGTATACTCGTTCAAACCCACAGCAGTATGATGAAAAACTTCAAAAACAAAAGGTGTTTCACCCAACTAGATGGCGATTGATACCACTGTTAGGTCACCATAATGTAACACAAGCATCAATATGTAAGAAATAGATAAGAAATAGATCGGTTGAACAAACACAAACACACACGTATAAATATTATCAAAGGTTATGCGTAGGATATGATGTGAAATGAACAACCAACCTTCCAAGGAAGGTTTACATGAGTTTATATAGGGAAAGGAACTAGGGCAACACAACTAGTCCTTTCCTTCCTTATTGAGCTTGGGCCAAGGCTCATGGGCTTTCTACATAAGCCTTGCCATTTATAACTAACATAAAAGCCTAATTAAGCAACTTATTACATATTGATTACTAACACTTGAAATACAAGTTAGGAGTGATTAAAAAAATAGTCTGCCAACAAACGTTCTTCTAAGAACCTCACGGCCACGGTAGATCGGATTACGTGTACGTGAACTTTGACTTTGTTATTGCAATGACGATGATACTAAACTGCTTGCATAATCAATAAAATGTCATTCAAATCATCTTCATCGGAAAAAGAATGATCACTAGACATTTTGGTAGAAAGAATGTATTTTTAGTAGAGAAAGTTGTGTAAAAAAATTGGTTAGAATGGAGTATCTATACTATATAAAATGGAAAAATGGTAAAAGTGAAAAAAGTGAAAAATGTTGAAAGTTGAATGTTGAAAACATGGTCAATGGAGAGAGAAATAAATAATATAATTAATACTCTTATTAAAACACCCCATTACTTAAAAGTACAATAATTTATTCACATTGTACACCCAATTAAAAGCACATCTACCTAATTAAAAGCAACCAATTGAAACCGATACCGGTTGACCGTTGAAACCGATACACGGGTTGACCTGTTGAAACCTATACCGGTTGACCCGGACGCTTCAAACCCGGTCAATCTCGTTTAATTTGATATTTTTTCACCCAACCTATCGGTTTGACTCGGTTTAAATTAACCTTTTTTTATCTAACGGTTCAACCAGCTTGAACCACCCGTGAAATCGGTTTCAAATTTGACAAAATTATATGAGAAATGATGAAGTAGTTGTGGAACCCGTGACAATTTTTTTGAAAGGAGAGACCAAGTAATTGTAGTTTTTGGTTTATTTTTTGCTTTGACACATGTAATTTGTCATTTGTATAATGTTATTTTAAAAAATGTTGCGTTTGCACCATTTAAGGACTAGATATATGAATCGTCGCTTAAAGTTAATATATATTGTATAGCCCTTTGTCCAGTGTATCAATAATGTTATGTAATTAAGTTTATTAAAATCACAAAAAATAAATAGTAGTGTTATTTTTAGCGATAATTATTTCAGACCTCAAACAAATACTTTGAACAACGATAAATTTCTATACAAATTGATAGTACAAAATAATCTTATATGGTGATATCCAATTTGCAAAGTTACAATTTTAAAAGCCACATACCAAATGATAAACGTTAGACATGTAAAAAAAAATAGTTATCACTGCCTAAATTATCACAAAACAAGAAAAAGCAGTCACACATGTTGGCTATACCTCTAAACTATAATATAATATTGCCAACTACATAATACCGTTTCTTTTTGTAATGCTTGAATCTATTATTACTAAAAATCTTAATAACTTAAAACAATCCTATTAGAAAATATACTAACACACTTAGATCGACTCACATAATTTTTAAAAACTATATATTTATGCCGCTATGCAACCACGCATCGAATGTAGTTATTCAAAACGATTCTCTAATGCTACAAATACAGCTTTGTTGAAAGAAACTTATGGCCATCTGAACTTTCAAAAACTGTATTATCACAAGCACGCATTCGCCTCAAGTAATAGAAAAAGTAACTAATAAAAAGATATTTGATGGTGATAGCTGTTGGTGTAAATTCCTAACTTTGTGCATTTAATTTTAAAACACTCCCGTATTAAATGAAACCACTAAACTAAATTGTGACCATGAACATTGAATTATAGTTGAACATGGTCAAAAAAAAAATTTGTAGTTAGAACGAATAATAAACTACACAAAAACTACAATAATTTTTTAACGGATTTTATTAAAAGCTAGCAGAAGTTTACAAATAATTTCATATGACTGATTTATTTAAAAATAAAAAGCATGCATACACAAAATACTATTACCTCCAACCAGGTACATATCAACACAACTAGAATAAGTAACAATTGCTGCCGCTAAACGCAGGTGATCGACTATATAAAATCGTTAACGCTAAAAATATTGCTATTCAAAAGAAATTATTTCCCGCTCAAATTTTGTCAAAAGCTAGACACCGCCGCCGTTAGGCGCGGGTACTCGGCTATTTATTTATAGTGTTTAAAAGTATAATTTGAATTAAAACGTTGAAAAAATAGTCGTTATTCAATGGCCTTTTGTATTCGGCCTTCTCTCAAACTAGCGCCCGCTAGTTAACACACGATGGAACTCACACAAATGATATGGTGGCGGCGCCAGTTGGATAACACGTCAAACTTGCGCGGCTTGAGTGCCACCATACCCGGCCCTCTTACTACACTTAGTCTAATAATTGTCTGATACATCGAGTAACGTTTTTCTTTATGTCTTTTTGCTGCAAAACATTTAATTTGTTGTCTATTCATAGAAGGTTATTTTTTATTACGATAAATCATCAATATATTATGTATCTTTTGTTGTTTACTTCCTTGACAATTTCGCTGGTTGTGATCACGTAAAAAAATATTGACGAGGACAAGATTAAGAGTTAGCGAAAGAGTATTTTGAGCACTTGAAATGTGATCGAAAGAAGAAAACGTAGGTTGTTTTATTCTACGGCGTATAGCCAAGACTACGGCGTATACGTTACGTCTCAATTTTGGCTGTTTTGTTATAATGTCTACGCCGTAGAAGGATTTCCTCTTTTACCCCGTAAACGTATCGACAACAGATTTCTTAATGTTAGTTTAAGTCGGTTTTTGGACATCTTTTAGTTACTTTTTCTCCAAGTTTTGTTTGTTTTCCTATAAATATAGGGCTTTGGTTCATTGGTTACACATCCAATAATCAATTAATTCTTGAGTTTAAGTCTTTTAAATCCTTTGTGATTTGTTTAACCCTTGTTAAGGTTTCTGATCACGTTTTCGTTCTACATCAGTTGGCATCGGAGCTTGTTTGTATCCTAGTCATGTAACTAAAAGGCGTGCCATGGCGGCGCCTTGGCGTGAGACGTGACCTCCACGTTACGAAATAGACCAAGCCGTCGACTCTCAGTGTGGCGTGAGATGAGGCGGGAAAAGAGGCGCTAAGGAGTGAGACGTGACGAGTTTATTTTATTCAACTCCGATAAAAAAAAATTAAAAATGAAGAATATTACATGTAAGGATAGTTTCTTATCCTTATTCATTATGTACAACGCTAAACTCGATATATATGAAATATGATATAAATATATAAATATTTTTATATCTTGTGTCGTCTTATGTCATGTCTTAAAAACGCAAAAGCTTCGCCTTAACCGCTAAAATGTGAGGCTTTTCCAACTACTGAGCCTCATCCAAATCCCTATCAAAATAGTTGGATTAAGAAGGGACCGACTATAAAGGTGACCGAGATTTGTAAGATTCCTCTTTCTATTGGGAATCATTACAATGAATTGGTTACATGCAATGTTGTGGATATGAAAGCATGTCATGTTTTGCTAGAATGACCATGGCAACATGATGTGAATTCTACACACCAAGGTAAGTCTAATATGTATGTGTTTGAATGGAGTAGAAAGAATATTGCAATGTTGCCTCTAGATGTCTCTTCTCCTTAGAAGAAATTGGAGAGTAGACTTTGGTTTGATCACCAAAGAATTTCGAGTCGAAAGGAAGGAAACAAAAGTTTCATATGCTTTTGTTGTTAAAGGAGTTGAAGATGGTATGGAGAATGTAATTCCACAAGTTGTTAAACTTGTGCTTGAAGAGTTTAGTAGAGTTGTTGCGGATGATACTCCAGATTCTTTAGCACCTTTTTCAACTTTTGTTCAATCACTCATGCTATTTATACTAGGATTTCATTTCTCATCTATTGTTATTGTCGATATTGTACTAGCTTTACAATCTTCAACTTTTGTCGATAGCTGGCTCTAAAAAAATATTCTCCTTCATAAAGTTATAGGAAGCAAACACGCTATATTTCCACCACTATATGAACTAAAGATGACTCATGTTATGAAGCTTAACCACTTGACTATGCTCTATTTCACCTTTGAGTACTATGAGTCCCTCCCAACAAATTAATAAAGTTTGATACAGTTTCCAAATCATTCTCTGTGCATCTTTTCTGCAACCAGTCATCCTGTAGCCTCACGTTAACATCCCTGCAATATGAAACTGGAAGCATTAACCCATGGTTGTTGCTCAGAATGGATAGTATACATAGTAAATGTGGGTCAGGATAGGTAAAGTTAGGTAAGGGGTCAAAACGGGTAAATTTTTAGCACACGTTGAGACAGGTTGGCCGACTCAGAACACCTTTTCATTATGTATAATTAGTTTCTTGTTAATGATTACAGTAGTTCTTTGTTACTATTACGACCATTTTTCTTTAAAAAGCAAGTTAGCCGGCCTTTTTATTTGAAAACACTACGAAAGACTTTTGAGCAGTTAGACCAATATAATCCAAATCTATCCATTCATAGGTCAAAAAGGTTAAATTACCATCTCTAATAAATATTACACAGGAAACATACCTCCTTAAAGAAAGAACCTCGTAATTTCTTTTGAAGTGGGTAGCATGCTTTGTAAGAGCATCTTGAATATAAGGTTTGCCAACAGTTCTTATGGCTGCAGCATTCAGTAGATTTTGTAACGAACCATGCTTCTTCAAAAGTTTAAGAGCAGTTTTCATGCCAAAACCAGGTACCAGATGCTGAATTCCAGGAACACCATCAGCTTCATCACCCACAATGCATCCTACATACATCAGTTTCATAAATTTGCAAGAAAAAAAACCATAAAGTGATTTTATCAACCTTTACACTGATTCAGAAAGAAACCGGCTCTCTTTAGTGGATGGAAATCGAAAACTATGTACAGTAGTAAACATAGCATTGTAGCATTTTTAACAGAATTTCTTCTTAAACACTTTCAACAGAGGTGGCAAAATGGGCAAGTCAGGTGGGATGGGTAAGGTATAAAAAAAGGGTCAATTTATTGTGGGTTAAACAGGTTGGCTCATCAACAGTTTTTCTCCATCTTTTTAACTTTATAAAAACGTAATGTATTAAGTATGATTACAACTATATTATAGAAATTATATCTAATTTCTTTGCACAATCAATTTTAAATCGTTAAACATCTGAATAACTCTTTATGCGACTTTCAACCAATTTGACCTGTCAAACCATTTCAATTTACGTAAATTTTTAGATTTGACTTGTAAGATAAAATGGAAACCAGGTCAACCATTTTTATGTAGATGGGTTGATATTTCCACCTTTAGCTTTCATAAAAAGTAAATAGAAACACTTGAATTCAAGATGCTAATTGAGACTTATTTGAGATACCAAGGCACTGCATGCTTACTGAGACTTAAATCAGATAGTGGATCACACTTGTATTGAGCTATGTAGTGGTCTAAGGTATAAAAGGACCATCTTTTTAACTCTGGAAGAGGCATAACTAGTTGCACATCTTCACAAATTAGTTGCTTGAAATCTTTGTCTGGAGAAGCAATAACAACTCGATATCCCTTTTCTAGAACTTGTTCAACAAGTGTAGCCACAACATCATCTGCTTCTTGTGCTGGAATCTTCACAACCTGCATATCCTTCAGATTAAAACATCACTGCTTTCTCACACATAAGAACCCTTAAAAAGTATGTGTAATTTGTTTAAATCTAATGGGAAGCCTCCGAGAAGCTGTTAAGGTTTAACATGATTATTACTGAAAAGATGAAATCATAAAACCACGTTGTATACTGCACTTATTGGTTATCACTGTTTACATGATGTCATCTATCTAGCATACAGACATTAGACTATATGGAGTAAAGCTTTATTTAAGATTATAGACCAAGTTACAAGGGTTTAACCATTTTAAAAAGTTCGGATGACTTTCAACCCATTTAACATGGTGGACTCATCTGGTGCCTTTCCGTTTTAGCTAGGTTTTAAGACTTCGCCCAAATAACCCATTAGATATAAAATTACAACCCAATGTGACCCATTTTTAGGCGAACATGTCAAAATTGAAACTTCAGTCCAGTTATATTGTAGGCCCCGAAGTTGTACATTTAATCATTTTATAAGCTTACATGTAAATCAATATTCTAATTGTAGAGTCCGATCTTCAATTAATTGCAATAACAGATTCACTAGTTTTCCGTTTATTCACATCATAATAACCATTGATACTTACAGATGTTTTTACATCATTCTCTTACCTTGAACTCTTAAATAATTATCGAACATGATTTAGGTCCCCAGATATCATTTCCTCTGTCATAGCAAGCTTATAAAGATCTTTTCTCTTAATTGCTATTGCCTGAAGTAATATATGATCACAATCTACCTTTTGCAATTACATCTAAAACCATGGATTACATCATATAAAGTCCATCACATTTGAACACTTCAGATGCACTGCGTAAGGTCACACCCCCAATAAAAATTTTCCGCAAATATTCTGTTTAATAGATTACAAGTACAAAGTAAAATTATAATTGCATAAGTGAAAGGAATAGGAGTAACATTACAAAGATTTACTGACCGGCACATTACATTTGGCAAGGGTATCTGAAATGAGTTGATGTGATCTACTTCCAACAACTGGAGCCTTTGCAGCAGAAGCAGACACCCATGGTGCAAATTTTCTTCTGTGTGTTTTATATGAAGGCAACATTTGTCTCCTATATTCATGAGCTCCTTCTCCATCTATAACCTGCAAAAGTAATGATTTGTGCTCTAAAGATCAAATATTGATTACTTTGTTAAGTTTATTTCCTTAACACAGAAACGCCTTTTTCAATTTTGGCATGTTTCAAATTATATCAGATCATTATATTTAAAACCTAGATTATTATCGAAGCATATATAGTGTTTGCAATCACGTTTGACAGGCTAGTTAGTCACTGAAGATTTTAATTTTGGACAAAATTGTGTTTGATGTAAACCCAACCTAACCAGACTCATATTGACCTGTTGACCGACCCAAGCATTTTGCCACCTCCAGCACATTTTTAGATGTTGTGCCACCTCTCACAAGCTTACACGTCGTGCATACTGCATCAATGTTGTGCCATGATTTGGAAGAGATTTTTCCATATATTTGCAGAAGCTGCACACCCCATGCTTAGATATTACAACAGCAAGAGGTGTGAGTGTGGCTTCTCTTAATTGCACATCCTGAATACGGTTTCAAGTTTTTCCAACCAGCGAGTTAGAACTACAGCTCCTTCAAGTTTCCAGGTGTACGGCACTAAACTCCTTATATGAGCATGGTCGGTTGTCCTTAGGTCTTGTGGCACTACCACTCGTGTCAGTACTTGTTCCTTCTCTGCGAATAGTAGCCAAGGCATCTGCCACAAGTTGTGCTAACGCTGTCTGATCGACTCCAATTGGTCAGGTAGTGTGAGTAGGTACAGATGGAGTTTTCTTGGTTATTTTGCGTGTCGATGGAGCCATTGGTCTACAAAGAATACAGATGGTGAGATTTTATATAAGATAGAGAGATATCGTAACGCAATTTATTAACATTACAGATAGAGTACGAATGAAAGGAAATTTAGTCGGAATGATCAACACGAAATTAGATAACAAAATGAGCTTGTTAAATATATGATAAGAGTCGATTACAAGCATCATTACAACATACTACACTTACTGAGTAACTCCTGAGTTAAGTGTTACATAATACTACTATGCACATATCTAGGGATACATACTACACTTACTGAGTAACTCCTCAGTTAAGTGATTACATAATAACTACCATGCATATATCTAGTGAGAGTGCTCTTGTTGAGGCCCCTCATATCTAGCTAGTCTCCTGCTTAGTGCCCTGATCTGTGCTCGGTCCTGTTGACCGGATCGAAGTAGTGAGGCTATATGTGCCTCAATAGCAGTCATTCGCTGCCAAAAAGTCCTGATGGTATCTCGAGTCATCCACTAATTTTGCTCAAGATCCAAGGCTCTGTGATGCAAGGAGTAGAAGTCTCTGCCAAGTCTGCCACCACGAGTGTCAAGTCTCTTAAACTCTCGTTTATATCCATCAAAGCGAGATAATGAAATCTCATCAAGAAATTCACTGTGGAGATCAATGGTACCCTCATGCGCCTCCGGGCGTCTCAGTATCTGAGCAAGAGTAACTTCCCCCTGAGCAGTTGGAGGTGGTATAGGATTTGGAGTAGTTGGAATCCGAGATGGTATAGGGCTCTCTATGCGCAATGCAGCACTGATCTCATAGAAGATGTTTCTCTCTTGAGCATTCCTTGTCTGAATTGCCCTTGAGTATGGTGCTGTTGATCAGCTGATGTGGAATCTCCCTCAGTAAGGGTGTCAGAAATCCTATGCCTTTGAGCAGCCAGTGAGTGAGTAGATGATGCAGCAGGTGATGCAACCGGTGTTTGAATTGCCCTTGAGCTCTGTCCAAGCTCAAAAGTACTTGGTATGTCATCAGTGACTATCTCTTTCCCTGGAAGCATAGCTGCTCTATAACCAAGACCCAGCGGTGCATCTATATCCATACCCTGACCCTGAGTATGGTGCTGTTGATAAGCTGATGTGGAATCTCCCTCAGTAAGGGTGTCAGAAATCCTATGCCTTTGAGCAGCCGGTGAGTGAGTAGATGATCACCTGCTGTCAATGGAGTAGCAGAAGTACCCATGTAGATACATCGGTTTCTTCTAGAAGGTGATGCAGGTAGAGATCTTTCAGGATAACCTCTAGTACGCACTGCCCTGCGCTTTCGGTGGTAAGTAACCCGAGCAGGTGGTGGTAGCAGATTCTGATTAAGTGGTGGTGGAGGTGTACGAGCAGTCTCTTGAGATTCAAATGGCTCGGTAGTATCAGACTCATAGCAAGCTTGTCTAGCAAGTATGTAAGGATCGTCCGACCTAGGAGTCATCCGAATTGGTGAAGTGTCACGAGAAGTGTGGAGTAAGCTCTCAATGTTGCGAGGAGAAGACATGGTCTGTACAAAGATGGTATGCGAGTGTAAGTATATAGAAAAATACTTAATATAGCATGTGGCCGAAAGGTATAAACCGACAAATAGGTGCAAATGCATAAATATGTACGTAAACATAATATGAAAATTTGTAAAGTTAAATGGCAAGCATAATATGTAATTATGACAAGTTGCGATAATGAGCAAGGCAAGCTGGCAAGTGTTTAGCATGTGGTTGGTCATAGGTAAAGTTTTCTTAAAAATGGCTATAGTTTAGGTAAAGTTAAATGGCAAACTGGCATGTGTTTAGCATGTGGTTGGTCATAGGTAAAGTTTTCTTAAAAATGGTCATAAGGGTGTATTAAGATACACTCGCGTAAGTAGTTATGACCATGCCATGTTAATAACTACTTACGCAAACAAGTCCTAAACTATAGCCATTTTTAAGAAAACTTTACCTATGACCAACCACATGCTAAACACATGCCGGCTTGCCTTGCTCATTATCGTAACTTGCCATAATTACATATTATGCTTGCCATTTAACTTTACAAATTTTCATATTATGTTTATGTACATATTTATGCATTCGCACCTATTTGTCGGTTTATACCTTTCGGCCACATGCTATATTAAGTATTTTTCTATATACTTACACTCAAGATACCATCTTTGTCACAGACCAAGTCTTCTCCTCGCAATATTGAGAGCTTACTCCACACTTCTCGTGACACTTCACCAATTCGGATGACTCCTAGGTCGGACGATCCTTACATACTTGCTAGACGAGCTTGCTATGAGTTTGATAATACCGAGCCATTTGAATCTCAAGAGACTGCTCGTACACCTCCACCACCACCTCATCGAACCGATGGTCAATCACCACCACCGCCGCTACTTACCACCGAAAGCAGCAAACAGCATCAGAGGTTATCCCCGAAATATTTCTACCGCGATCACCTTCTAGAAGAAACCGATGTATCTACATACGGGTACTTCGCTACTCCATTAACAAAGATCACCGACGCTTCAAAGGCATAGGATTTCTAACACCCCATCGAGGAGATTCCACATCACCGATCAACAACAAAGATACTCGTGGTGGTGGTATGGATATGATGCACCACCGGGTCTTGTTATGAGTAGCTATGCTTCGAGGGAAAGAGATAGTCACCGATGAGATGCCAAGTACTTTTGAGCTCGACAGAGCTCAAGGGCAATTCGCATTGTGGAATGCTCAAGAGAGAAACATCTTCTATGAGATCAAGCACAGATCGGGCATAGAGAGCCCTATACCATCTCGATTCCAACTACTCCAAATCCTATTCCACCTCCAACCGCCGCCCGGAGGCTTACTTTAGGTACCATTGATCTCCACAAGGAATTTCTTGATGAGATTTCATTATCTCGCTTTGATGGATATAAACGAGAGTTTAAGAGACTTGACACTCGCGGGTGGCGACTTCGCGTAGACTTCTACTCCTTGCATCACGAGCCTCGATCTTCGAGCAAAATTAGCGATGACTCGAGATACCATCGTGACTTTTGGCAAATAATGATTGCTATTCGAGGCATGCATACCACTACTCATCCTGGCCAACAGACCTAGCATAGATCGTGCACACCAAGCAGAGACTAGCTAGATACGAAAGGGCCTCAACAAGAGCACTCTCACCTAGATATATGCATGGTAGTTATTATGTAATCACTTAACCGGGAGTTACTCAGTAAGTGTAGTATGTATCCCTAGACATGTGCATAGTAGTATTATGTATCACTTAACTCAGAAGTTACTCAGTAAGTGTAGTATGTCGTAATGATGCTTGTAATTTTCTGAACTTGTAATTGACTCTTATCATATATATTACAAGCTCATTTTGTTATCTAATTTCGTGTTGATCATTCCGACTAAATTTTCCTTTCATTCGTACTCTATCTGTAATGTTAATAAATTGCGTTACGATATCTCTATGTCTTATATAAAATCTCACCATCTCAGATTCTTTGTAGACCAATGGCTCCATCGACACGCAAGAAACCCAAGAAAACTCCACCTGTACCTACTCACACTACCGGACCAATTGGAGTCGATCAGACAGCGTTAGCACAACTTGTGGCAAAACATGTGGCAGATGCCTTGGCTACTGTTCGCAGAGAAGGAACAAGTACTGACACGAGTGGTAGTGCCACAAGACCTAAGGACAACCGACCATGCTCATATAAGGAGTTTAGTGCCTGTACACCTGGAAACTTCAGTGGAACTGAAGGAGCTGTAGTTCTAACTCGCTGGTTGGAAAAACTTGAAACCGTATTCAGGATGTGCAATTGCGAAGATGATATCGAAATCAAGTCAAACATAAAAATGAAATAATAGCCTGCCTAATTAAATATACATTTTCGTAATTATCACAAACCAAAGAGACGTTTGGGATTACTTTTCTTAGAAAAAAATTGCTTTTAAGCTTATTTTTAAGCACAACCAGTTAACTGCTTCTTGTGCTTGTATGCTTTATTTGAGGTAAATCAAGCAAGTTTCTGATAAGCATGTTAAAACGCTGCCTATTCGAATTGCTTATCTGAAATAGAATTAAGATTATTTTCATACCAACCATCAGATTAAACTATTTTGTTTTCTACAAAAAATAAAACACAAAATCTTGAAGTGCTTATTTTTAAGCAGGTTATAAGTAGTTATTATAAATGCGAAAAATGTGAGAGAAAGAGGGTTGCTTACAGCAATGACAGGGTCAGTAAGGCTGACTTGAGAAAAGAAAAGTGAAATCCAATAAGCAAAAGATTCCAAACTGGGTCTACTTCCATTATAACAAATTGGGTTCACATCCAAAAAGAACACCCTTTCCTTCTTCTTCTGTTTTATCTTTTGCTTCTTATTATCATCATCATTGTCTATAATTAGTTGGTTGTCCTGTTTTGGTTGCAACAACAACCCACCAGCTGTTCGACAGGTATGAGTAGAAGAAGGTTTGATTCGAAGAAGCTTGGTGGACGACAGAATGAAAGAAGTGCTCGTAGGATAATGAGCAGCAGTGGGTTTTATAAGTGTCTGACCTTGTAAGATATCTAACATCATCATCGTACTCTGTCTCACCTCATCTCCAAACTAGTACTATGTTTGTTTGGCTAAAGTGGGATTTTCTCGAATAGAAGAACCATTGTAAAAGGGAGATTTACACTCCACAAAATAATATAATTGGCTATGTTTGGGGCAGAGCATTGGTGCTATCGGCGCGAATGCATGGTAGAACGAAAGTTTTTTTTATTTTAAATGTCTTCACGTAAGAAAAGGAAATGCTGTTTTGCTAATTTTTAAGAAAGTTCTCATTTTTCCGACGCTTCTTTAATAGCTGTGAGTTGATGAGTGGTGAGCAGTACACCGCCACAACCTCATCAAGCATCGCCACTGCCTACTTTTACAAACATAGCCAAACATAATAAATTTGAGTGTATCAATTATTTGTGAAGTTTGACTTCCCATGGAACACTCACATTTTGAGTATTTGAACATTTATACACTCATATTATTTTTAGTTATGTTTATTCTGTAAGGGTATAAATATCGAATCACTCACAATTTGAGTATTTCAATTATTTTTAAAAGTACAAGAAATCACCTCTCATTATAAAATGTTCATATAGGCTTTTTGTATTTTTTTTAACCATCAAAATATAAAAAACAAAAGCCGAAGCCAAATGAAATTTGCATCACTCCTCGCTATAGAGGTAATTTCACAAGGAAAGTTATCAAGCCAAATGAAATTTGCATCAGAAACATAAGCAACTTTTGCAACATAATGAGCGCAAAGTTACATGCACGAGAAGTCCAACACAATTGCAAATTCGTTTGAAGTTGAGGGGGTGTTGTTCAATTACGTGAACTTCCATGCGAGATGCAATTTTTAGCCGCTCATGTGCAACCGGTCTACTTCAGAAATTTTCCCAAATAATAATTACATTTTATGTAATTAACTAACTCCAATTTTACTTTTTTGTTTTCCTTAATTATGTCTTAAAATTTCGCATGAATATCATACAATATACTTTTATATGAAATGTCGTGGTATTTATATAGTGCCGCTCATTACATATTAAACATTTGGCTAAGATATCTCTTTTAATCAAGGAATAAAACAAGAAAGTAAAGTTTATATTTTCAACTTTCAAGTACACATATGTACATGGGAATTGTGTTATTTATATTCCGTAAAAAGATAGACTAAATTTATAATTTGGTTAAGACAAAAAAACGTAAAGATAAAGAAAATTGTAAAGCTTTTAATACTTTATAGAGTTAATTGCATTTTTGGTCCTTGTGGTATGGCCAAATTGTAGGTTTGTTTCCTAAAATTTTGTAAGCTGTAAAAATTTTTCTCAACGATACCCCTATTTCTGCGCTCATAATCTGTGAATGATCAAATTACCTTTGTCTTCTTTGAATAAGACAAAGGGTATTTTAGTCATTTCACTTTATTCAGAAACCAAAATTGCAATCCAATCTTCAAAATGGAGACTACCATTGTACTTTCAAAGTTTTAGGGATCAAACATGCAATTTGGCCATATCACAGGGACCAAAAATGCAATTAACTCTACTTTATATGAAACCTTGGCGCAATATAACAAAAATCATTTGACGATCTTCACTTTAACAAAATTCTGACTATCAGCTTAATGAAATTTGGACTTCAAAGCTTTTATTTTTCTTTCTGGCAGAGTAAAACAATGAGGATTCGATGGCACAATTTTCCGTGATTTCTAAAAATAAGCAGTATTCAAAAGCAATATTAAATCTTGTGATAGTGTCGGGTTTTTGCATTTGCTTGTAAGTTTGCTTTTCTTGTTGTTGTTTTCTTTTAGGGGCTCATCCTTTTTAACTATCTTGTTAAGGAGGTGGGTGGCCATTTCTTTTATATCATGTATTTGTTTTTGTTTCCATCATATACATGTTGCATTTCTAAAAAAAAAAAAAAAAAAAAATTAACATAAAATAATCCCAAACACCCGAGATAGTTAAACCCATCGTTGTTATTTTGGTAAGAATTGGTTGAAACCTCCGCCCAATTTCGATACACTCGAGAGTTCAACAACATAAAAAACATTTCTCTTTATTTGTTTCATTCATCAAACAACAAACAATGTCTCAGCTTCTCAATTCTTCATTCACACCCACAAACACAACTCTCCGTCGTATATCTATCACCCAACCAACATCCCTCAGGAAATGTACCCAAATTCAAGCCAAGATCCGAGAGATTTTCATGCCTGCACTAAGTTCCACAATGACTGAAGGCAAGATTGTCAACTGGATTCAGTCTGAAGGTGACAAGCTTTCCAAAGGCCAGTCTGTTGTTGTGGTTGAGTCTGATAAGGCTGACATGGAAGTCGAAACTTTTTACGATGGCTATCTTGCTGCTATTATGGTGGATGAAGGTTCCGTGGCTCCTGTTGGTTCTGCTATCGCGCTTTTGGCCGAGAGTGAGGATGAGATTCCTTTGGCTGTTTCTCAAGCTCAGAAACAACAGCAGACGCCCCCGCCTTCTGATGCTGGCGCTGTAGTTACAGCGCCAGCACCGGTACCAGCTGCTGCAGTAAAAACTGCAGCAGGGGGGACAATGTCCACGCACCCGGCTTCTGAAGGAGGGAAGAGGGTAGTGGCGTCTCCTTATGCCAAGAAGCTGGCCAAGGAGTTGAATGTGGATTTGAGTTTTGTGGTTGGGACTGGGCCGTTAGGGAGGATTGTGGCCAAGGATGTGGAGGCTGGCGGTTGTTGTGCGGCTGCTGTTGGTGGTGAGAAGGTGAGTAAGGAGAGTGGTGTGACGGGTGGGGTGGAATTGGGTTCGTTGTTCCGCTTACTACAATGCAGGGTGCGGTTAGTAAGAATATGGTTGAGAGTCTTGGTGTGCCTACTTTTAGAGTTGGGTATACTATTACTACTGATGCGCTTGATGCTTTATATAAAAAGGTATAATTTTGTTAAGTTTGTTGTTGGTTTGAATTATATGCACACTCAATCGTTAGTTTTAATTAGTTAGTGGTTCTGTGTCATGGTTTTATATTGAGTGAATATTTATGGTTTTTTGGAGTTTATATGAATCTGTAGGAAATGCTAATCTTTGTACTTATTGCTTGTCGATGAACGATTTTATCTTTAAGGAGAACAGTAGAGTAGAATTAGACTGTGAGTGAAAAAGAATTATGTGATATTTGGATAATGAGAATCAAATAACTACGTGTAATGGTAAACCATTTTGCTTGATATTGTGTTTTGATAAGGTTGGCTCCTTATAGTTCTAATTATCACATTGCTGAGTTTTTGGCAAGTTGTGATTACTTGTTATTAGTGTATCATACTTGCCACTTTGTCATTTTGTATCATCCTTTTGTTTCAATTTTGACACCAACCTTTTGAATTGCATATTGTGTGTACTTTGTGACTATTGTGCCATGCAAAATGATCATTTTACCTTTTAAAATTTGAAAAAAGTAAGGGTAAAATGGTCACAAAGTACACACAATAGCAAAATTCAAAAAGGTTGGTGTCAAAATTGAAACAAAAGGACGATACACAATGACAAAAGTGTCAAGTATGATACATTTTCGTATAATAGAGACCGTTAAAGTAAATAAGGTTGCAACATGGAAAGGCAATAACATGACAATCATTTGGCTCATTGATTCTGTGAAATTAGTGTTCTCATTGATTATGAATCATCTATGATGGTCTGCAATTACTCACTGTGTAGTTTCTCATTGATAATATGGGTTCAATGTATTTGACCTGATCACTCTCTCACTTATGTAAATTTATAGATAAAGTCGAAGGGAGTGACAATGACAGCATTGTTAGCAAAGGCCACCGCACTTGCATTGGCTAAACACCCTGTTATAAATTCAAGCTGTAGAGACGGAAAGAGCTTTACATACAACAGCAATATCAACATTGCTGTTGCAGTGGCAATTGACGGTGGGTTGATTACTCCTGTGCTTCAGAATGCAGATAAGGTCAACTTCTTATATAATAAGATGTTAGTGAACTTGATGTGATGAGGTATCTTTGTGTATTTACATATATGTTGTGTTGTTTTTGCTTAAGGTTGATATATATTCATTGTCAAGAAAGTGGAAGGAGTTAGTAGACAAGGCCCGCCAAGCAACTTCAACCTCAAGAATACACCACTGGTATTATTTTTTTTTTCAACTTTTGATATTAGGTTCGACTTGTTTACTTGTCAATGGGTCGATTTGGGTTGTGTTCTCTAAAACGGGTCAATGTGACTGTTACAACTTGAACCCGTTACCCAACTTGACTATCTATCATCCTCTATTTGCTACTTACATTATATTAGATCTCTATAGTGCTGTCTTATTCCCATAACTAGTGATGTTCAGCATTTTGTTTGTTTAGTGTCTAATGAATGTTTTGAGACAAAAAGTTATATGGTCTCAAAGCTTTGCTTTGTAGACATACCTACCTGGCTACCTGTTGTGTAAGAGGGAAATTGAGATACATCGACAACTAATTATGTAGTCAGCACTCAGCAATCATAGTTCGTGTTGATTGTAGATTTGTAGCAACTGACAGAGCTGGACACAGAATAGAACTTAAGGAGTCGTTTATAAGCAACAGTACATGTAAAACAGATAGGGTATTAGGTATACAAAACACATTGTAATGCAATAACACTATAACAGTATTCAGTTACTATGATTCTTATAATCTTATAATGATGTTTGGTTTTTAGTAAATTTAACAATAGCTACAACTTAGTCATTGGTGCATGACGAAGTTGTAGTATTTTATGTATGTTTCATAGCTGACAACTTTGACTCGACTTCTGTTTGCCGGTCACCACCTCTTGCTTTTACTGCAATCTTTTAGCTACTGATGATCACTAATTAGGAACTAACCATTATTATATGATGCTCTTTTGTTCTTTGGGAATCTTAATAAAGTTTTTCTGAATCTTTTTGTATTTGGTCTTTTTCTTAACCAATTTTGACAAAGATGATCATAAAAACAACCATATTGGAAATGATACCCTTACTCATACCCATTACCATTCCACCCTATACGTAAGCCCATACCCATATTGATCCCTAGCAACAACCCAAACGCCGCTTAAACAGTCAAATATTCTATAATATATCACTTTTTTGCTATATCTCATGTAATTCTGGAGCATTTGTTATGTTGACAATCTTTGTTTTAGCATTGCAAAGTTATAGTTAAGACTTGTAGATGTTTCCTTGTGGGGTGTTATAGATCCCAAGAAAGGCATAGTCAAGTGATACATCATAGTCATAGTCCTTTACTGTGCTTTATTTTTTGATAGTGTAGTGATTGCCATGCATAAATTTGTGCCTAACAAGGATTTTTATCCACTTGGCAACTTGATGAGGAGGGGACACTTAGACATTATAAACCACCGCCCAATCCCATACTTGGGCTGATGGGATCGAATAATACCCCACCTTTGAAGAACCAACGCCCTGGTCACGGCTATGTTGGTCACGGTTGACACCCCTCTTTGGGTCCAAGCCACCACTCCATAGGCCACCACCCGAAAGTGTTGGAACCCGGAAGGTTGGGTCGGCTGAACCAATTGATAACTAACCTATCCATACTAGGCTCAGACGATGTTTATAAGTCCAAATGTAGAACTCACTCAAAAAGCTAGCTTGATGAGGAGGGGACACTTAGACATTATAAACCACCGCCCAATCCCATACTTGGGCGATGTGGGATCGTAACACAAGTATGAGGAGAGATAAATTGTGCAATCCATGTTTGCAACAATAAATAGGTTAGGCATAATGGTAGTCAACTAGTCATATGACTCAGACATTCAAATCATTTCCCTTTTTTATATGTATCACATAGCTAAAATATGGTTTGCTTACATTCATATGGATATTGATCAGATACATCATGCAGTGACTCCCCATCATGGTAACCAAGATTACAAAGAAGGCTCCTCAGTAAACTGGATTAACACTCACTGACCCTAATATTGTGTTTCCTCTAGTAGTATGTATGCCTGTTTACGTCTCTTTGATGTTGTCTTGTCAAATTTGATTGAGGTTTAGGATGGCTTTATATGATTTAAGTCTTTTATTTACTATGTGAGAGGACCTGATGTTCTTGAAGAGTAACATGCAATGTAACACAGGTTTTACAGTTTGTAGTATAGTTGTTGGGCTAGGAGGTTTCTTATCTCATTTTGTGGAGCTGCATTGAAGTAGTTATTGAAAGATTCATTTTTTTTTTAGTTTATGGTTGTTACTTGTGTCAACCCTGATCTATAATATCAGTAAGTATAGAATAAAAGATTAGGGTCGTATGTGTCAGCCCCGTGTCCAATATCTGTTTATTCTTATCTCTATCTTTCACATACATGTTATTTTTGGCTGGTTTACAACCAGAAGCCTTGGCGCTTTGGGTCTACATTTTAGAGCCAAAACTTTATGTGCAGTTTCATGCTTGATTATTATGGGTTTAACATAGAAGTATTTTTGAATCTTTAAAGAAGTCGAGCACCTTAAAAGTTAAAACCACTATATGTATCTTAATATTAATATTTGCAATCAACTCATTTATGGGACAAAGAGATGTCATAAAATGTACTTGTTAATTTTGAAGGAGGGACTAGGGAGTACCAACTTCTTGCCACTCTCATTTTCTGGATTTGTTAATGTCTCTACAAAAGTTGTTTATGAGAAAAATATTTATTCTGTTGCAGGTACATTTACTCTTTCCAATCTAGGAATGTTTGGAGTAGACCGCTTTGATGCCATCTTGCCACCAGGAACTGTGAGTCTCTCTCAGATATGCTAATGGCATGAGGTTTTGAGCTACATGTTCTAATTACTTTCTGTAATATCATGTTTGTGCAGGGTGCAATCATGGCTGTTGGGGCATCTGAGCCTACTGTTGTTGCCACCAAGGATGGCCGGATCGGCATGAAGAGTCAGATGCAGGTATGACTAATCAGATATTCCCACACCACTGTTTTTACTGGCCATCATCCATAACATTCTAGCGTTAGTCATAAGCGGTAACAAATTTGGGTGTTAGTAACGGGTCAAAATAGATAATTATGAAACGGTTTGAAATGAATCTGGTTGGGTTGACCTGAGACACTTTGTGTACTAAATGTGATCACGAAAAGTATATTATTACAATCATAATATAGTTTTTCAAAGAAACAAATAGAAGGTTGTGTGCATTGAGCATATACATTGGGCGACCTTTGACTAATTTGCCATATAGCGTTTTAGCTACAATATTTTTTCTGTTTACTCATTTGACCCCTTTAATGGGGAAAATATATAACCGAAATCAATCAGTTCATAAATAACTTGGTTGAAACTGTCAACTCTAGCATAAATTAGTTCACTGTTATCTTCTTCCCACTTGATTTAAGAAGCATTTATTTCTATGAATATGACATTAGAAGATGAAATGTGGAGAATACAATTAGTTAAGTAAAGTATGCATATAAGTATCGAAAAAACATGCTACTATTTACAGGGGTGTTAATGATTTGTACAGGTAAATGTTACAGCTGATCATCGTGTAATATATGGAGCGGATCTTGCTCAGTTCTTACAGACGCTAGCGAAGATAATTGAGGATCCTAAAGACCTAACATTCTAGTTGAACCATTTCTTGTATTTACCATGAGGTTCTGCTTTCAATACATGGCCCTTGTTGTCAATGCCATTGGCATAAGGTTCTTAGTCGGTTCGTTGGAACGCAAAGTGAGCATATTTTTGAAGAGTATCAAACTCTCTTTTGTCAATTTTCAGACTAATTGTATTGTTTTTGTCATGTCTTCAATGAAAACTGTTATTTTATCATATTTGTCTATTGTTCAATGTTGCTGTGACACACTTATTAGGTTATGGGTTAAAACACAAACCTTTATGGTATGTTGGTATGGGCGGGTAACTATTGACTAGGAACTTTGTACCAAACTATCTTTTGTCATATTACAGACAAAATTGTATTTGTTTTTATCATGCTTTACTGAAATTGTTATGTTTGTCTTCCGTTCAGCGTTATTTGACACAGTTTTGGATACATTGTCTCACCTTATTAACAAGTAAGCTTACAAGTGGATTTGGCATGTATTCAATCTTTTCTGGCTCAACAGAAGTAAATGATGAGAAGTGATTCGGGGGTAGGGGTAGTTAGATGCCATTTTTTGGAAGGATCATTAGGTTTCCAAGATTGCAGAAGTTACAATGACCCTTTTGCAATATTGAAAGTTATCAGTTTCTTGAATAATGTTCCATTGTATGACAACTTCCGGGCAAATAATTTGCTCTCAACCTAATGTCATGGAGCTTTCCTTTGTTACAATGGCAATAATCAGAAGTAAGAAGGTAACTTAGTATTTACAAGAAGTAAGAAGGTAACTTAGTATTTACAAGTAGCAATTACCTAGATAAAAAGTAATTGGAACATTGATGGTACAACTCTAATTATGATTATACACTCTCTTGCACAAAACAAAATAACACACAGTAGTATAACAAAATAGGTCTCAGATATTTCATGTGGTATATAGCTAAAGATCTAAAAAATATGTATCGCCTTAGTTTCTCACATTAAGGAGCATACGTAGCACACTCCTCATTTTCGGTCTTGCTTCAGGGGATTCACTCACACAGGCTAAAGCAACCTTTAAGACTGCTAACATCTGGTCTCTAGCAGCTGGCACGCCCTACTCACAGCGGAATCAAGTATTTGGTCCAAGTCATCATTTTGTTTTGACTTGCTCAATACCCACTTGGCTAATTCAGATCCTTCACTAATCGCTGCCTTTCCTGTCAACAATTCAAGCAAAATCACGCCAAAACTGTAGACGTTTCCAGCCATTGTCACCCTCATTGTGTAAGCATACTCTGAAAGTTAAAAACATCAATTTTATTTTAGAATTTACATTTGAAACGAGTATGAGCTACATCAAAACAGTTATATTTTGTGTTACATATATGAATATGGATCAATGATATATATACCTGAGGACATAACCAACAGAACCAGCAACAGCAGAAAGATTGCCTGTGCTCTTTGAAGGGTCAATCACTTTAGAAAGTTCGATATCTCCAATCTGTGGTTCATTAAAGGACTTGAGCATAACAACTTTACTAGAAAGATCAAGGAGGGTGATTGGGCCCGAAGTGTATCCATGGAGAAAAGCCAGCCCGTTAGCAACACCTAATGCAATGCTGTAACGGTTTGTCCAATCTAAACCACTTCCCATGCTTCCATGAAGAACATCAAAAAGACTCCCTTTATCGGTGAATTCATAGAAAAGATATGCACTGTCGCTAGTCAATGTATACGCCAGAGGGATCATGACACTTGAATTTCTCAGTCTCCCAAGAATTTCCAGCTCTGTTTCAAACAAATCATGGGTGCCAAGTTGGAACATTTTGTCACTCCAATCGAGCTTCTTAACAATATAACTCATACCCGAGGGCATGATAGCCTTGTAATAAGTAGAGAACCTCGTTTTCACAATAACATTGGAGGTATGACTCACAGACTCCATCCCCTTGGTGAAGTCAAGATTAGTTCTATGAATCACATTTAAAGTCAACAAATTGCTTTTGATGACCTCTGGCTTAGTAGAATGTGTTTCCTCATCATTGACCTTATGAATTCGCCTAGAAACAATGAGGGCTACACAGACAACTATCACAAGTGCAACGACCGCTGCTGTGGAAGCGACAATAATTGCCACAGACACATGTTTGCTATTCTTCCTCGCAGGTATAGAAGAAGGGTCCGCTAATGACAAATCTGTATTCCCTCCTATGAGCACATTAACATTTTGACCAAACTGAGGAACCGATCCTGTAAGCATATTGTTGGAAACATCTATCTCTGTAAGGCTTCCCATTTGGCGTAGGAAAACTGGAAACTCACCCGAGAATCTGTTGTTTGAAAGATCCAAGACTTCAAGTGATTGTAAGTTGGAGATAACATTAGGTATCGGCCCTCCAAAGTTGTTGTGACTGAGATTCAAAGCAATCTGCAATTTGGTGGGTAGTGACCTTATAGTACCTCCAAGTTGGTTGTTACCGAAGTTGAAGCTCCAACAATGAATCCATGCTACCAAAAGAAGGAACTTCACCACTCAATTTGTTGGCGTGGAAGTCGAGATTAGTGAGCTTGTTTAACATTGACAGCGATGAAGGGATTGAACCATTCATCGAATTCCCACTCATATTTAGTCTCACAAGAATCTGTAGATCACCGATTTCATTTGGGATCTCACCATACAGCTCGTTTTGCTGAAGTTGAAGAACTTCTAATCTATTAAGCTTACCCAACTCACTAGGAACAAAACCGCCAAGATTATTATATGATAAGTCCAGAAGTGACAAATTCATAAATAATCTCAACTCTGGAGGAATCGTCCCACTTAAACTGTTATTATTGACTTCTAAATAAGTTAACGATGGAAGCACATTCCCAAAGGACCATGATGGTATTCTACCTGTTAACCTATTGCTACCGAGCCTCAACCTAACCAAAGTGGCTGATATATTTGAAGGTATAGAACCTTGTAACTTATTAGAAGACAAGTCAACAGTGAGCAAATTCTGCTGGGACAAAAGATCACTTGAATCGAATCTGCTTAACTCATTATAACTGAGGTCTAGATTCTTTAGATACGACGTAGTTCCACGTGGGATTCCACCAGTGAAACCGTTCTGGTTAGCAGCAAATCGTTCAAGAGTGGTGATGGCGGAAATTGATTGTGGGATTTCACCAGTGAGGTTATTGACTGAGAGAAGTAAGAATTGCAATTTGGAAAGTTCACCAATACCAGAAGGAATGGTACCGCTGAGTCGATTTACACTGAGATCAAGCAAAGTAAGATTTAAATATTTTGTAAATTGATCAGGGATGCGACCCTCGAAAGAATTACTGGAAAGCTGAAGCTCCTGAAGACGAGTTGAGTTGCCTAATTTAGTAGGAATAGACCCTCTAAATTTGTTGTTACTAATGTTTAAACTCCTTAACTCATTTAAACCATCAAACTGTGAATCAATAACGACGTTTTCAAAAGAATTACGAGACAAGTCCAAAACCTCTAAAGGACCCTGGAACGTTGGCAAAGAGCCCGTCAAATCATTGTTACTAACGTTCAACGCTTTCAAACCACCAGCACCACAAGTAGTTAACAGAAATGGTTGTGGGATCAAGTTAAGCTGGTTATTTGACATATCAAGTGATTCCAATGTTTGAATATCACAAACAAGCGACGACCAAGAATTATCTACGTTTTCATTAGAGATAGACAAAGACGATAAAGAAAGTTTGATGATGGAGGTGTTGTTTCGTGTGCATGAAACGCCTGACCACGAACATGGATTCGTCGAAGAGTTCCATTTGGTGTTGTTTCCTAGTACTTGATTAAGTTTGTTCATGGTTGTTACTAGACTAGATGGCAACTCGTCACACGAAACATATTTAAAAACGAACAACGACAACAACAAGAAGTAGAACAAGTACCTGCTCATTTTGATCAAGTGTACGTCCAGACCAGCTGTTTAATGTTTAATGTTCAGTTGAGTAAACTTCACAACATGTATGTAGGAAATTTAGTGACAAAATATTTGAAGAAGATATGTAAAGTTTTGTGTGGATTTTTTTGGTTTAAAAGAATAAGTCAAGAAAACAAAGAAGGTTGACTAGTAGTGGAGACGACTCGACTTGTGGAATTTTTGTATGGCGTATGGAATTTTTGTAAATAAATTTGGCGTGTGGAAAATGGCATTTGAATTGACCAACGACTTATTTTTCTATCAAACAACCAAAATTACTAATATACCATTAAAAAAACTTACTAAAGTTTTAAAATTATCCAACTTATTTTTAAAGTTAGCTATATTTTAAGGCGACTAAGAGGCATCTGCCACGCTGATGCATGCGGATACCCCATATGACAATTTTTTGGTGAACAAATGTTATTTGTTTTCGCCTACCTGGATTCAGATTTATGTTTTGCAAGTTTAATTAGATTGTACATCAGTTAAGAATAGATATTTTGGTGAATGAAATGAATTAAATTGTGTATTAATCATGTGTTGAATATGTTTTTTGTTTTATTTGTGCTTCAACTACTTGTAAATTACAATGATGTTTTTTCACATATATTTTTGAATGAAGGGTGTTTTTAATAGTGTATTAATCAGTAATATATGAGTAGTGTGTTTTTAGTTTTATATGTACTTTTGGTAAATAATGCTTTCAATATTGTATTTGTTTAAAATTCTATATATAGAAATCTTAAAATAATTAATACGGTAGGTCAAGACTCCTTTATTATTATAAGTAGTATAGATTGCTGCTCATTGCCGTGGGCAATTTCTAAACATTTATTATCCTTTTATAATTTCCATTTTTGATACCATCTTACATTAATTCACTTATTCATATTATGTAATTCCTATTCTACCATTTTTTTTTAATTTGAGTTCTTTGATTAAATGTTGCAAGAATAACAGACGGAACGGATTCTAGCAATTTGTACCATTACATGTGTATCAAACGTATATCGACAACACATGTTTACCAAATACATATTTCTAGCTATCTATTTCTTTAAAAATATAATCTTTCTATTTTCTTTTTCTCAAAATACAACAAATATTTTATTTTAGTTTGCTAACAATTTATTCTTATGATCATTTTTAATTTTCATATCTTTTTTTGCTTGTGTATCGTGCGTATATCATGTTTACAATATCGAGATTTCTAGCTATCTACTATTTTAAAGATATAATCCTTTTCTTTTTTCATCAAGATACAACAAATATTCTAATTTAATTTGGCTAGCAATTAATCCTTCTAATTATATTTTGGCGCCAAGTACCATGTGTATATATATGAGTTTTGTATTCTCTTACAACTACAACATTTTCAATTTCTTTCTCTCATTTCTTACATATCATATTACGTCAAAGTGTAAACATTCATGTTTTAGTGATCTGCATATTTTTAAAAGACGCATAACAAAACATTTTTTTTATCATCATCATCATCTAAATGAAATTCCAACTGATTCAGATTCTATTAATATTGATTTAAATGAAATTATTTTTGGAGAAGATGAACAAATTATGCAAGATGCTCTCGATAAACCATTTGTGGGTCAATAATTTCTTAGTCAAGAAGAAGCATTTGCATTTTATCAAAATTTTGCCAAAAAATGGATTCTCAATTGTACACGGAAGGTTTAATAATAATAAAAATGGAGAAAAGACACGGCGGATTTTTATCGAAGGAAAACCAAAATCTAAAATGGTGGATTACTCAAAAGTACAAATAAATCGACGCCTTCAAAATGTGGATGCAAGGCGATATGCTAATTACATTAAGAAGAGAAAATGAAATTTTTCCTAAGAGTGGCAAGTCACTATTTTGAATTTAGAGCACAATCATGAGTTGTTGTCTATGGACGAGGTCCAGTTTCTTCTTTCATATCATAGTATTACAACGGAAGATGAAAAACGTATACTCTTGCTCAAAGAAGGTGGTTTGTCGATTAGACAAATTATGCGTGTCATGTAGCTTGAAAAAAATGTAATTCATGGACAACTATCTTTTCTTAGTAAGGATGTTTGTAACTTTTTTAGTAAAACTTATGAAAATTACTCACATAATGATGCAAAAGACCTTTTGAAATATTGCATGAAAAGTAAGAGTGAAAACTCTAACTTTCAATATGCATTTACAATGGATGATGAAAACAAGTTAGAACACATATTTTGGTCTCCTCCCCAATGCTTTGAGTGGTACTAAAAATATGGAGATGTGATTGCATTTGATACTACATACAAGGTGAACTCAGATGACATGTGTTGGGTTCAAGATATACCCAAACCCCTTAATCTAGGATTTGAATAGAAAATAACCTAAGTGCTTAGACCGTTAAACACTAACAGGTCACTAAGTGCATAGTCTCTCAAGAAGCCATCTTCGTGACACTCAGATGAGGTAAGAAGAAGTCTCTCCACTCAGAAGGCGAAACTTAAAGGGTGAAGATGAGTCAAGAAGAAGATGGTGGATTCAAAGGAGTGATGACAATAACTCAATCCCTCAAACTCCTCTCCAACTACAAACACCGAAGACAAAATGAAACCAAGACCTAAGACTAAGAAGACTGAAGAATGGAAGGGACAAAACGGTTATGCTTGAAGTAATAAAGACGGAGTACTTATCTTCAAGAAGTCAACCTTCCCTAAAAGGCTCAGATCAAGATCGACATGAAGAAAGTGACTTGGTCCCTTTACCTAATATAGTCTTTCTAAACAGAGTCAAAATACATCGGATTTTGTCTTCAAAAATTGTCAGGTTGTCACTTAGGAAAGAGTTAAAACTCATACTTGTATAAATAACATAAGAGATGGAGTGAAAGGTTAAGCATGTGAATTGTAAAAACACACATATACAAGCCATCTTTCACTCCTCTAAATACAACTTAATCCCTGAGATAGCTCAGTGGGTACTTGTAGTTGTGCTCGCATTTAGCCTTTGAGCTTAGAGAGGAGTTACAAACACTTTGTCATTTCAATCCCTAGTACCGCATTGCCCGCAAGTACTAGGGTAACGATTCTTCGATTCATTTCTAATAAGAATATGACGTTGAAAATTACTCTTGTGTTTTATTTATATCTTTTCAGTCATTGATTCACTATTAGTTTTATTTACTTTACTAAAACTGTTTTATACTATAGTGAATAGGGAACAACAAGTGGTATCGTGAGCAAGGCGGTTATAAACTGCTTTTTAAGCCGCTCTAAACGCTTTAAATCGTGATCCTAAAATGGTGAAATTGATGTACCCCAACTAGTCGATAAAAGGGTAGAGCTTATTCACCAAAGCGTTGTTCCCCAGACTTGAAGTTGGTAAATTCAACAAATGGAAAAAGCGTATGCTTTGCTAGTTGATTGGGATGGAACCTTATTATATCAAGTGTATAAATGAAGGTCCATTTATCCCAAAGACTGCTTAAGGTTTGCCTAAACCGAAGCTCGTGACTCGAGGATGAGAGGAGAGTGGTCAACCAGATCAAAGACTCAAGAGTATCATAATATCTTGTCTTCCCGACGATATTATGGAGTCCGTATAAGTCGTAGTACGCTAAACAAACCCGGGATGACCTAGTTCATAGTCATGAAGGCCCATATGATACCAAGGAAAATAGGATAATGGACTCAAACTTGAGTATAACACCTTCGGGCTAAGGACTCGAAACTCTTCTCAAACTTACACCCGACACAAAACTCTTTTAAATGAACTGTCAAATGATGGTGTTAAGTTGTCCAAACATGAAATCAATGTTGGTTTTGTCAATAGTCTCCCTGAGAAGTGGTTGAATATCTTTCGTGAACTTAGGAATGCTAATCATATCCGTAATCTTGAGCTTCAAATTTATGGAAATTTGTCTATGAGGAAAACCTCATCAAGCACGATACCTCGACTTAAAGAAGTCTCAGAAGTCAAGAAGTCCTCGACCACCACCTCATCACCAATATCAACCGCTTTTCTAACAATGTGGTTCAAGATTTCCAAGAAAACTCGGATGATGAGCCTGATGAGAGATCAAGTGAGGAGTACCTAAATGACCGAACGCTGAATTTCGTGAAAGGGCACTCCTTGCTAACTCTCGAGGTTTATAAAAGAAACAAAGGTTTTTCAATCTAAAGAAATTGAAGACACGAATACTTTAAGTGTCATAAAAGAGGCCATTTTGCAAAAGACTGCTTTTTCAAAAACAATTTCGAACCTTCTTACAAACCATCGTGGTCTAATCAGTCTTCAAGCTTTAGCAAATTTCAACCAAAGATCTATCAGTCTCATCAAAATTTTCAAAACAAATATGATCAAAACAAAACTGTGGATTTTGAAGCTAAATACAAGAAAGCCAAAGCTAAGCTAGCAGTGCTTGAGGCCTCACCCCTAAACAACACAAACTGTTAAATCTGCAGGTGGTAAAACAAAGGCCTTGTTGTCAAACCTTCGACCGATGAAGAGCCATGTCATCGATGATGAAATGGTGCATGTCACAGTAATCGATGGTGTGACAACTTCGCAATTTCGGTCATTTTCAAAATTTACTATTCACCGGTTACTATTCAAAATTTTACTATTCACCGCTTTTGAGTCAAGTAATATTTTGAGAACGTATTTCAAAATTTACTATTCACGAAACACTATTCATTCCAGGAGAAAATTTCTACTCATGCTTCATTATTTCATCATTTATCGTAAACTAGGTTTACGAGCATCAAATTCGTAACCTTAATGGTTTAGCTGCGAATTCATGAACAATCATCAAGGACATTTCATATAGACTAGGTTTAGTCTACATGTCATCACATCATTATCATCATATTAGTTCATGCATGGATTTGCATTTTTCATTAAACGTTTATTTTCCTATTAAATAAACGCTATCGCATAATCATTTATTTTGAATATTTGATCCAACAATTCCAAAAATTATCCCGATATATTTTTATACTCATATTAAGATTATAAAAATAATATTATTAGTTTACCCAGTGTTTTAAATTTATTTCGTATATAAATTGTTATATTTATATAATTATGACGGTTTTCTTAAATACTACACGATAATTATTATTTCACTCAAATTTTGCAAGAAATGTATTTTTATAATTTTATGACCTTAAAATATTTTATCTTGACCATGCTTAAAATTTATTTTAGTTAACGCTACCCTAAATACTCAAATGTGTACACAAGTTACCATCTATCCTTAAATAACTTTACATTACTAATATACTTATACATCATACTACCATTCCCAAAATAATTGTCCTCTTTTGACTTTTTGAAGTCTTTTTTTGTCAACTTTGATCTTAAATTTTTTGTTTTGTTATATAATAATTGATGCAAAATATATGAATGGATTGGTTTTTAAATGTTTTTTCACTGATATAATTTTCATCAAGTATTATATAACACATAAAAAAATATTAAAGATCAAAGTTGAGAAATTAAGACTTTAAAAAGTCAAATGAGGACAATTATTTTGGGACGGAGGGAGTATTATACAAGTAAGTGATTCATTTTCTTTTTCTTTCATATATGTCGACCACCATTAGGGTGAGTCATTTAACTTGCATAATATCTACTCACATATAATGTATTATACTTCTTATACAAACATATTCAACTCTCTCTTCTTCCTAAGACCGGCAATCGGAGCGGATATTCATTTCAAATTTAAGACCAATTTATGAGGGAGTTTCGCTAACCCTTTTTCGTGAAACAGGACGAAGACGCATATGAGCACGTTGAAAATGTCTTATACATCGCTAGCCTTTTCAACATTCCTAGCGGTCTCATGATGTTGTTATGCTTAGGGTATTCCCAATGACTCTTACTGGAGCAGCTAGAAGATGGATCGAAGATTATTGCCGCGGGTAATTAATACTTTGGCTACTAAAGAAACACTTTATCCAAAGATATTGCCCACCATCGAAGATTTCTTACCAGCTTTTGGAAATCCATAATTTCAAACTAGACGACGAAAACATCGTATCAAGCTTGGGACAGATACAACGATCTTCTTTATAAGTGTCCTACCAATGATCTGAATAACCAGCAGAAGGTCAATATTTTCTACAAAGGAATTAACGTAACTACAAGGCAAATGCTGGACTATCAAGGACCTATCCCGAACATGACTCCTACCGCTGCAATTGAAGCCATTCAAAAAATGGCGGATGGTATGTGCTAAAACACATACCTTTTTGTTATCAAAAACTGACCCAAAATAACCAAGAAAGAGCCGTTTATTGCTAATATTTGTGGTTTTCATGAGTTTGTGCTTGTGGTGTACTGGATATGTAAAACACGCAAAAGGAACCAAATCAGATGTAAATCCGAGCACGAGAGATCAAGAGAGCTTAAGCCGAAGCCGGGAAGATCAAAATTGAGCATTTATGAAGATTTTATTCTCGAGGATGATTTTGGAAGTTTTAACCAAGTTTGAAGAATTGGCAAACCGGCCCCTCAAGTTTGAGAATTGGCAAAATTAGCCCTTGAAGATTCAAAAAGTTGCAAATTCAACCTTGGTTTATTTGAAGATTGACAAATTCAGTCCTTGGAAGATAATGTCAGATTTACATGTATGGTCCCTAGAATTTCAAAGATTTACATTATTGGTCCCTATGGTTGCTCTTGGATTGCTATTATGTCCTAAGTCCAAAACACATTATCCAAGTCCAAATCCTCAAACACTAGCCACGGCCCAACATCAAAAATACCAACCCGGTCCAATAAGCAAATCACACCCGGCCCCCTTTATTAATAAAACCTCAACCCGAATACACCTTTTACCCACTCACCCGCTTCTTTTACCCGAGTCAAAGCACTATAGACCCGGTCAACTATATTTTTGAAAATAATATAATTAAACCAAACGCGCCCCACAGTAACCTTCTTCCCCAAACGCCCATTTACCCTCCAATTTACCACCATTTACCAATCCTCAAACATCCAACCTCGTACTAGAATATTTCTAGAAGCCTTATCCTGCTGACTTGATGATGGAATGCCACGTGGACAAATGGCACTATCTCATTGGCCGAAACAACTCATCAAAGGATTTGGAGCTCTCTGATTGGTTAAGGTGACAATGGATGAATGAGTGGCTGCAAATGGACTTCTAGGTTCTTCTACAAAAGGATCCCAATTTCGTTTCAAGGCTATAAAAGGACCCTCTTGGCTCACAAAGGATAGTGTGCAATCCTTTAGTTTCATTTAGCTTATTGTTATTGTATTTCAGTAGTTTATTAAATGTTTTTCTTAAGCTTTTATTCTCAGTTTCTTGTAAACCTTTTTTAATATCAATAAAAATTTCAAGTTTTTACCTTTAATCTTGCATTTCTGTTTTAAAATAATCAATAAGCTAATTGGAATGATGGAATAAGCTCATTTCAGCTTATTATAACTCTAGTGAGCTTACATTGCACCTCACTGTCCACTTAACTCAGTTACATTCACAAAAGTCCAGTCAACGAAAGTCAACTGTGTGCTCATTTGATGGTTATGGTTTGATTTGATGATGGATCTGGGTTGAGTTTGATGTTATATGGTTTAGGTTAGTGGTCCTTTTGCTGGTTTGCAAGCCATTGTGGCTGGATCTCTTGTAAGTGGAAGCTTGTTCTCATATTCTAGCTTAATAAACAGTGGTGGTTTAATATCTATTAGATCTGTTTTAGTACTGATATTTGCTGTCTCATTAGCTTTAATTTAGTGTATTAAATCTGTTTTAATGATTAGCATAAGCTGTTTTTGTATTTGAGCTTGATTAGATTGCATTTTCTCACATAAAGTAGTGTTTGGATCAAGGTTTTAAATTGTTTTAGAGGTCATTATATTAGAGTAGATCAGTAGTTTGAGGCTTATTATAGTTTATTACTCTTATATCTGTCCTTGTTTTGCATAATTTTCATTGATAGTCAAAATTTTCATTCTAACTGTCTTGATCACATTATTGTTGGAATCAGTCACCATAATCATTCATAAAGGTTTAAAACTTGATATACTAGCTTGCTTAAAGTGTATTTCATCTAGATTCATCATTGTCAGTTCAGAATTTGCATCTAAATCTCAAGAAAGTCAAAGTATTAAACTGTTTTCAAAAAGTCAAACATGTCAAAAACTGTTTATGCGAACTTGCAGCTTGCACCTGAGTTCATTTTACATAGTTAAGGTCTCATTTTTGGTCTACTTGCAGTATACTAGGTGGTCTTCAAGACCACATATCTGTTTTTGGCTTAAGCTTTTCTGAGAAGCTTGTGCATTAGCTCAAACATAGGACTTGTTCACTGTTTTGCTTATATAATCAGTTAACATATAATCTAGTGAATCTGCTTATTTAAGGTTAGGAGTAGTTGGATTTAGCTTATATTAGCTTATTTGAGTATAATCTAGTTTCTGTAGAAGTTTGGTGGCTTATTGTGCTTGTTTGCTTATTTCTAAGTGCTTATTTGCTATCAAATTACACTGCAGCCCTTATATTTCACACATAAGCATTACATTTTATATTTTTCACAGAACTAGATTAAGATTTTAGAATTTTCCTGAAATTTTCATTAATTTTGGTCACTGTTTAGTATTTTTCTTATTTAAAAATAGTTTTTAATCACTTTTAATTAGCTTTAATTGCAATTAATTAAGAAAAAGTTCAAAAAAATAATTTTTCAATTTTCTCAGTTTAAGAAAAATATAAAAAGCATAAAAAAGATTTTTCCTTATTTTTCTCCTTTTATTTGGTATTTTTCACAATTTAAATTAGATTAAAATAGTTTTAAGTTAGTAGAAAATAGAATATTAATCTGAAAAATACAAAAATAGTTTTGAAAAGTCTTTTACGATATTTTAGATTTTATAAAAATAGTTTCACATTTTTCCCTTTGATTTTTATAATTTTTAGTATTTTAATTTAGTTTAAAAGGTTAAAAATTAGTTTTTAATTTAAATAAAATCCAGAAAAATCCAAAAAAAATGTTTTAATTCTAAATTAGTTTTTACATTACATTTCTAGAGTAAAAGTCATTTTAGGCATTTTTAGGATATAATTTAGACGTCCTTGCATTTTAATTACGTTTTATTAATTACGTTTTAGTATTTTGCACTTAGGATTTCCCGTAAAATAGATTCCCTTAATTACTTTCCCCATTCCCGTAGTTTAATAAAATCAAAATCAAACAAATCAAAACATCGAGCATTAAATTCGAAACCAAGAACGACGCTATGGCAATTCACGCTCGTTGGGAAACGATTCGGGTTGACTAATCCGTATACACGATCACACACGGGATTTGATTTATTATTCTTTTCCTAAAGGAATTTGAATCTATCTTCGTGATTATTTTTGATATCGATATTGAGGTTTTATCCATACACACACCCTTAAGCCTTCATTATCATAGAATCAGTGTCTGAGCCGTTTTAAGTTTCTTACGGTTAGTCATTCACAAGTGGCTAGCTTGTGTGAGTAAGCTTGACGGGTTTAGGTTCTGTGAATCAAATTTTGGCGCCGCGCGGGAGGTTGTGTCACGACAATATCGTTTGAGGTTTGACGATTAGTGACTCGAGATCCTTCATTCGTGAAGTTACTATTTTTCTATAAAATAAAAAGTAAAAAATATTTTCCTTTTTCTTTTGTATATATATATAGCATATTAAAAATACAAAAGATTTTCTCTTGTGTTTTTGCTAATAAATAGAAGACACCAATTATATAACATTCTCAACGGAGGTGTTATCATTATAAGTTCCCGAACTAAAGATCAAAAACTTACCTTTGTGTCGCTTGTGAATTTATTTATCTCTATCGGATAAACAAAGCGTGGTGGGTATAAGGACGGCCCGACATTAAATTGCGGCTGTAAAGAAGCGGGTTTTTAATAAGCTTCGCGCTGACCTAAAAAGCTTCTCCGCTCGCACGTGCGTTTGTCTTATAGAGGTGATTTATTCACTTGGGATTATTGGTTAAGTTCATTGTATTTTCGAATACCGTTCGCTTTAATTGCCCTGTTTTTGAAAGTGCATGCGCACTCGTTCCAATAAATACAGACCGATACGTGAAGCCGCTACAATTCGCCGGCGAAATAGATGTGCTCCCTTAGTCGAACCCGAGATTCGAACTAATCAAGACCCGCCCATCATCGAAATGGCGGAGGACAACCGATCTATGCTAGAGCAACTCCAAGCACCCACCGAGGGTTATGGAGAAGCCATCGTCGTCCCGGAAATCGTTGCCGATAACTTCGAGCTTAAACACGGATTGATAAATTTGGTTTCGTCAAGCCCATTTTACGGATTCGAGAGACGATCCTCACTCTCATATCCGACGATTCAACAAGCTCACGTCTACGATCAAGTACCGTAACGTTCTGGAAGAGGCTATCAAGCTACTACTCTTCCCGTTTTCACTCGAGGGACCGCCGGATTTGGCTCAAAACTACCCCTCGATCGATAACCACATGGGAGAATTTAGTATCAAAATTCGTGAACGAATTCTTCCCACCGTCTAAAACAACAAGCCTTAAAAATGAAATAACAAAATTCACACAAAGATTTGATGAATCATTTAGTGAGGCATGGGATCGATTCAAAGATTTGCTTAGGCAATGTCCCCATCATGGTTTTTCTGAGTTGCACCAACTTGATACGTTTTATAACGGTTTGAATGAGACTGATCAAGACTCTCTCAATGCCGCCACGGGTGGTAATTTGTTGACCCGATCAACGAGAGATGCCTTGTCCATTATTGAGAACAAATCTAAAGTTCGTACATCACGTAGCAAATCGGTTGCTGCCCGAGTGAATGATACACCATCGTCCTCGTCTCACGGAAATACGTCTAGCACCGATGCTAAGATTGATAAGCTTATGGATATGATCCAGGCTTTGGTTAAGATTAATTCTTCTCCACCCGCCCAAGTCAAAGCGGTGGAAACGACTTGTACTACTTGTGGTGGCCCGCATGCCTACTACAATTGTACCGCCACCGATGGACATCCTTTCGATGCTAATGCCGTAACCGGAGGTAACCAATACCGTTCTCAAGTTGAACCAAACCCTCGTGTTAGTAATCAAATGGTACCTCCGGGATTTTCTCCATCAAACAATCAGAATCATTTTAATCGAATCAAGTTCGTGGACCAAATGTTCAAAACCAATTCAAAGCTCCACCAAATCAATACCCAAACCAAGGAGTTAACTACAATCAAGTATATCACAACCCAAGCTATCAAGCTTCACCTTTGCCTTCAAATGAATTCACAACTTACGTTCAACACACCAATTCTACCATCAACACTATGCAAAATCAGATTACAAGTTTGAGGAACAAGTTTCAATCTTCGTTAACTAGACAAAGCAATGAGTTTAGGAATGAGATTCGACTTCAGAACAACAAATTAGAGACTTCACAGAATAAACTCGAAAACATGTTGAATGCTGTTTTGTGTAAGGTCAGCCAACCCTCATCTTCGGTTCTCTTCCGAGTGATACCATTCCCAACCCGAAGGGTGAGTTGAAAGCTATAACCACACGGAGTGGTAAGGCTTATGATGGACCCTCGTCTCCTACCCCGTTGGTGAGGGAAGAGGAACAAGATACCGAGGTTATTGAAGAAAATGTGCAACCCGCACCCGTACCACCTCCGGTAGTTCAGACTCCGATTCCGAACCCGATGTTCAAGACTACTCTTAAACCTTCACTTCCTTATCCTTCAAGACTTCATAATCAAAAGCTTCGTGATAAAACCGAAAACCAAATGGAGAAATTTTTTGAAATCGTTCAATCATTGAATTTTAACATCGGCCACCGATGCTTTACTCCTCATGCCGAAATTTGCTGCTATGATCAAGAATTTAGTGAGTAACAAAGAAAAATTGGCGTAAATAGCAAAACACCGTTGAATGAGAATTGCTCGGCGGTACTCCTCAAGAAACTTCCCGAAAAGTTAGGAGACCCCGGCAAATTTCTTATACCTTGTGAGTTTCCGAGAATAGTGAAATGCTCCGCTTTGGCCGATCTTGGTGCGAGTATTAACTTAATGCCTCTTTCGATTTATAACAAACTTTCTCTCCCGGAACTCACCCCTACTAAGATGACTTTTGAACTCGCGGACCGTTCAACCTCTATTCCGAGAGGAATCGCCGAGGACGTCTATGTGAAAGTAGGACCACTGCATTTTCCCGCCGACTTCGTTGTCGTTGACTTTGATGCTGACCCCCGAGTACCTCTTATTCTCAGGAGGCCTTTCCTAAGAACGGGTCGTGCGATGATTGATGTTTATGAAGGAGAAATCACTTTACGATCTAACAAGGAAACCGTCTCGTTTAATATTAACCATCCTTCGAGATACTCCTCCAACTACGATGATGCTTCTATTAATCGAATCGACGTTCTCGATATTGCTACTGAGGAGTATGCTCAAAAGCTTCTTGATTTTATGGGTGGCAATCCCACCATTCCTTCCGAAAATGTTGAACCATCTTCTCGAGCCTATTATTGCCGATTCTTCCCCCTCTCTCACTCCGTTCGAGGGAGGTGATTTCATTTTGGAAGAAATCGATGAGTTTCTTGTTGATGATGAATCGATTCCACCGGGAATTGATGATGGTGTTTATGATTCGGAAGGAGATATCCGTTATCTTGAGCAATTGTTAAATGAAGATCCATTACCGTCACTCCCTCCGAAAGAAATTACGATTGAAGAAATCAAAGAAGTACAAACGTCTCATGAAAATCCTCCGGAGCCCG
Organism: Chrysanthemum makinoi; assembly: GCA_910596185.1. Lineage (NCBI taxonomy): Eukaryota > Viridiplantae > Streptophyta > Magnoliopsida > Asterales > Asteraceae > Chrysanthemum > Chrysanthemum makinoi. Next base: position 246,908,508 of record OU343222.1, on the reverse strand, counting down.
AGCTCAAGGATTTACCTCCTCATCTTGAATACGCTTTTCTTGAAAAACCGAACAAATTTCCCGTCATCATTGCTAAAAACTTAAAAGATGAGGAGAAAACCGCACTTTTGGATGTCCTACGAAAACACAAAAATGCAATCGCTGCAAATTTCGACATCAAAGGAATCAATCCTCGTTCTCGTACCCACAAAATTCTAATGGAGGATGATTGTAAACCCGTGATTCAACAACAACGTAGGGTTAACCCAAAAATTCATGATGTTATCAAAAAGGAAGTTCTTAAACTCCTCGACACCGGAATCATTTATCCAATCTCTGATAGCTCATGGGTTAGCCCTATCCATTGTGTCCCTAAGAAGGGAGGAATGACCGTCGTTACTAACGATGAAAATGAGTTGATTTCCACACGCCTCATCACCGGATGGAGGGTGTGTATTGATTATCGAAAATTGAACGATGCTACTCGTAAGGACCATTTCCCGCTTCCTTTTATGGATCAGATGCTCGAACGTTTAGCGGGAAATGAGTTCTATTGCTTTCTTGATGGTTTTTCCGGTTATTTTCAACTCCGATCGATCCAAAGGATCAGGAGAAAACCACTTTCACATGCCCTTATGGAACTTTTGCTTACCGACGCATGCCTTTTGGGCTATGCAATGCTCCCGGTACGTTCCAGAGGTGCATGATGGCCATTTTTCATGACATGATCGAAAAGTCTATGGAAGTTTTTATGGACGATTTCTCGGTTTATAGAGATTCTTTCACTTCTTGCCTCTCTCATCTTGACCACATGCTCAAAAGGTGTGAAGACACCAATTTGGTCTTGAATTGGGAGAAGTGCCATTTCATGGTTCGAGAGGGCATTGTCCTCAGCCATAAGATATCAAAATCTGATTGAGGTCGACCGAGCTAAAGTCGACGTTATAGCTAAACTCCCTCATCCCACTACCGCCAAAGGTATTCGGAGTTTTTTGGGTCATGCCGGTTTCTATCGCCGTTTCATTCAAGATTCTCTAAGATAGCCCGCCCTCTGACCCATCTCCTTGAAAAGGATGCTCCGTTTATCTTCACCAACGAATGTGTTGAAGCATTTAACATTCTCAAAAAGAAATTAACCGAGGCACCGATCTTAGTTGCCCCCGACTGGGATTTGCCCTTTGAACTCATGTGTGATGCAAGTGATTACGCAATTGGGGCAGCCTTGGGGCAACGTAAGTCGAAACATTTTCAACCCATACACTATGCGAGCAAGACATTGTCTGAGGCCCAACACAATTACACGACTACTGAAAAGGAATTATTGGCCGTTGTTTATGCTTTTGAGAAATTTCGACCCTACCTTGTCTTGTCGAAGACCATAGTGTATACCGACCATTCTGCCCTAAAGTATCTTTTGGCAAAGCAAGATGCTAAGCCACGATGACTTCGGTGGGTTCTCCTCCTTCAAGAGTTTGATGTTACTATTCTTGACAAAAAAGGAGCGGAGAACCTTGCTGCCGATCACCTTTCTAGACTTGAGAATCCCCATCAAAGTGTGCTCGAGAAAAAGGAGATCACGGAAACATTTCCTCTTGAGACACTTGGGATGATTTCTAAGAAAGACCCGAACACCCCATGGTTTGCCGACTTTGCAAATTACCATGCGGGGAATTTCATCGTGAAAGGGATGTCGTCCCAACAAAAGAACAAGTTTTTCAAAGATGTTAAGCATTATTTCTGGGACGACCCCTACTTGTTTAAGATTTGTGCGGATCAAGTAATCCGGCGGTGTGTTCATGGCCAAGAGGCTCTTGATATTCTCAATGCTTGCCATAACGGACCCACTGGTGGCCATCATGGTGCAAGCTACACCGCTAAGAAGGTTTTTGATTCCGGATTCTATTGGCCTACCATATATCGAGATGCTCATGATTTAGTCAAATCTTGTGATTCTTGCCAACGTCAAGGGAAAATTTCACAGAAGGATGAAATGCCACAAAATGCTATTCAAGTTTTTGAGATTTTTGGCGTGTGGGGCATCGATTTTTTGGGGCCATTTCCATCATCTAGAGGCAATAAGTATATCCTCGTGGCCGTCGACTACTTGTCCAAATGGGTTGAAGCGAAGGCACTCCCCACTAATGACGCCCGAGTGGTTGTTAAGTTCTTGAAGAATTTGTTTTCCCGATTCGGGCACCTCGTGTATATCATCGCTGATCGCGGTACCCATTTCTGTAATGAGCAATTTGCAAAAGTTATGGCTAAATATGGAGTTACCCATCGTCTTTCTACCGCGTATCACCCGCAAATGAGCGGACAAGTTGAGGTCTCAAATCGTGGTTTGAAAAGGATTTTAGAAAGAACC
>OU343222.1:246885522-246906064 GCA_910596185.1 Chrysanthemum makinoi | reverse complement strand
GTAGGAGAAAATCGAGCTTCATGGGCCGATAAGTTAGACGATGCATTATGGGCTTTCCGCATCACCACAAGACACCCATCGGTGCACCCCATTTAAGTTGGTGTATGGAAAAGCTTGTCACTTGCCCATCGAGCTCGAGCATAAGGCATTCTGGGCCTTGAAACATGCTAATTTTGATCTTAAGACCGCGGGTGATCACCGAAAAGTTCAATTGAATGAATTAAACGAGCTTAGGGATCATGCCTACGAGAATTCTTTGATTTTCAAAGAGAAGACTAAGAGGATTCATGATTCTAAAATCAAAAACCGTGCTTTCAACGTTGGTGATCAAGTTCTCCTCTTTAACTCTCGCTTGAAGATATTCTCGGGCAAACTCAAATCCCGTTGGTCCTGACCATTCACCATCGCTCAAGTTTTCCCGTATGGAACGGTGGAGTTTTCACCGATGGACCAAATTTCAAGGTGAATGGTCATCGTGTGAAACATTATTTCGGAGGGGACATTCCATCTATGGTTGTCCCGAATCTCCAAACTTTCTTCCCCATGGACAACTAAATTCAGGGATCGAGTCAAGCTAGCGACTCGGTAATCAAAAACAGTAGCGCTTCGTGGGAGGCACCCCATGCTTATCCATCTATCTTCTTTCTATTTTCTAATAAGTGACGCGAAGGGGTTAGCCTCTTCGATTTCTCGGGTTTGGTTGTTTGTGATGTTGTGTAGGATTTTCCCGATATGAAGACTCTCGTGCTCGAAGTTTGTCTTTTCTCCACTCGAGTTTCATGATCGATGCTGCTGGAAATCCGATATCCTAATCTTATCGACTAACGTTTATCTTTGAGCATACTTAATAAACGGCTTTTAGATTTTCGTTGACACCCTTGCTTTTAAACATTGAGGACAATGTTTCGTTCTAGTCTGGGGTAGGGTAATCTTCGATTTGATTTGACCGCACTTGCTTATTTTTGTCGTGTACTCTCGTAACCCCGTTTTTCCTTAGAAAATAAAAAAATTGTGCAAAAATGAGAAAATTTTAAAATTTTTGAAGCTTTTGTTAAGTCTTTTTGATCGAAAAGTTGGCTAGTCTCTTAGATAAGAAGCTATAAAATGCAAATTCTAGCTCACAAGGCCAAGATTTTGGAAGTTTCCCTGAGTGACTTTAAATATGCATAACTTTATTTCATTAGACTAAGCATTTGCTAAGTTAATATATGTTTTGACACCTTGTTGACTTTCCGCTGGTGAGAGTAGGAATAGAATTCTGACTTGACGGGCGTGTTGAGCCCTAGCTTGTTCCCTTAACCATAGATAATCTAAAAAATATCGGCTAAGCATCTCATGGATCTCATTATTTGGGATTTTAAATTTCAGAGATCGAGAAATGATAGAGTTACTTATGAGTTTAGATGCTAAAGCGTGGAGTAGTTGGTTCTCTTTAGAGCCCATCGAAGGTACTTATGGCTTTTTGTTCCCACAAAATTGTTTCACCCCATATCTGTCTAATAATAATTAGAGATGTCGAGTTTTTGGCAATAGTTAGTTCTTTATCTTCTTAAAAGAATCTTTGTTTTAAAAATTGGGTACACATCAAGGATCCGTAATAAATAAATGATTAATAAGTGATATGTGATAATGTAATAAGTAAAGTTGTGAGCTGCGGTGTCGAGATCGGACCCTTGGATCTTTAGCCGGGATTGAGTGAGGTCTTAGCCTAGCCAGCCGGGATCCTCATTTCATGAAGCCTATAGTCTTGGAATTACCCCGTGAAGCTTCGTAGTTCATAGCTCATATAAATAAAAAAGTATAAGTGCAAAAAAAAAAAAAAAAAAAAAAAATGTTGAAAAATGAAAATGAAAAATAAAGTATAAGTGAATAAAAATTCCTTGATGTGGACCTCATTTTTATGACAATGGTTCTTGAGAGAAGGCGGATAACTAATTATCGACTTAGCTTTATATCTTTATCGGATTAATTCCTATCGAAACGAGAATTTGGAGAAATTCATTTCTCACAAAAATAAAAAAATCTAGAGGAAAATAGGAAAATGGGAACAAAAGGTAATTACACAAGTAACTTCCATGGGTAGTGTTAGCATCTAGAATCATACTTAACAATGATTTCGGTTTTACGCTTAGTTTGGGACTTGTGAAAAATCAGGGACGATGTATTCTATCCATATGGTCACTTCACGCTGTGTTGTGTTTCTTACTCCGTGATCCTAACGTGTCGCTTGAAAAATGTTGGAGTTATTGATCGACATGAAAGTTTAACAAACCGTCATTCATAATCGGAATGTGCTTAACCGTAATATCTATACATGAGAATTGAAAGGTAAACGGGGCGCTTTTAGAATTAAGGCTTTCTTAATCTCTTTTGAGGAACCTTGACTACTTCTTCTCTTATAATTGGTTTGTCCTGAAGCTGTTTTAAGTTTCTTACGGTTAGTCATTCACAAGTGGCTAGCTTGTGTGAGATAACTTGACGGTTTGGACATATCAATGGTTTAGTAGAAAGAGATTGAAATCCTTGGTTTTAGAAGCGTGAGTTGATTGCATTGCGTGAGGACACGACAATAGTCTCGTCTGGGGTATTTTGGTATGTGCTAAAACACATACCTTTTGTTTATCAAAACTGACCCAAAATAACCAAGAAAGAGCCGTCTATTGCTAATATTTGTGGTTTTCTTGAGTTTGTGCTTGTGCAGGTACGGATATGTAAAAACACACTAAAAGGAACCAAATCGATGTAAATCCGAGCACGAGAGATCAAGAGAGCTTAAGCCGAGCCGGAAGATCAAAATTGAGCATTTATGAAGATTTTATTCTCCGAGGATGATTTTTGGAAGTTTTAACCAAGTTTGAAGAATTGGCAAAACTGGCCCCTCAAGTTTGAGAATTGGCAAAATTAGCCCTTGAAGATTCAAAAAGTTGCAAATTCAACCTTGGTTTATTTGAAGATTGACAAATTCAGTCCTTGGAAGATAATGTCAGATTTACATGTATGGTCCCTAGAATTTCAAAGATTTACATTATTGGTCCCTATGGTTGCTCTTGGATTGCTATTATGTCCTAAGTCCAAAACACATTATCCAAGTCCAAATCCTCAAACACTAGCCACGGCCCAACATCAAAAATACCAACCCGGTCCAATAAGCAAATCACACCCGGCCCCCTTTATTAATAAAACCTCAACCCGAATACACCTTTTACCCACTCACCCGCTTCTTTTACCCGAGTCAAAGCACTATAGACCCGGTCAACTATATTTTTGAAAATAATATAATTAAACCAAACGCGCCCCACAGTAACCTTCTTCCCCAAACGCCCATTTACCCTCCAATTTACCACCATTTACCAATCCTCAAACACCCAACCTCGTACTAGAATATTTCTAGAAGCCTTATCCTCAGCTGACTTGACAGATGGAATGCCACGTGGACAAATGGCACTATCTCATTGGCCGAAACAACTCATCAAAGGATTTGGAGCTCTCTGATTGGTTAAGGTGACAATGGATGAATGAGTGGCTGCAAATGGACTTCTAGGTTCTTCTGAAAAGGATCCCAAGGCTGCTCAAGGCTATAAAAGGACCCTCTTGGCTCACAAAGGATAGTGTGCAATCCTTTAGTTTCATTTAGCTTATTGTTATTGTATTTCAGTAGTTTATTAAATGTTTTTCTTAAGCTTTTATTCTCAGTTTCTTGTAAACCTTTTTTAATATCAATAAAAATTTCAAGTTTTTACCTTTAATCTTGCATTTCTGTTTTAAAATAATCAATAAGCTAATTGGAATGATGGAATAAGCTCATTTCAGCTTATTATAACTCTAGTGAGCTTACATTGCACCTCACCGTCCACTTAACTCGTTACATTCACAAAAGTCCAGTCAACGAAAGTCAACTGTGTGCTCATTTGATGGTTATGGTTTGATTTGATGATGGATCCTGGTTGAGTTTGATGTTATATGGGTTAGGTTAGTGGTCCTTTGTCGGGTTTGCAAGCCATTGTGGCTGGATCTCTTGTAAGTGGAAGCTTGTTCTCATATTCTAGCTTAATAAACAGTGGTGGTTTAATATCTATTAGATCTGTTTAGTAATCGATATTTTTGTCTCATTAGCTTTAATTTAGTGTATTAAATCTTTTTAATGATTAGCATAAGTCGCTTTTGTATTTGAGCTTGATTAGATTGCATTTTCTCACATAAAGTAGTGTTTGGATCAAGGTTTTAAATTGTTTTAGAGGTCATTATATTAGAGTAGATCAGTAGTTTGAGGCTTATTATAGTTTATTACTCTTATATCTATCCTTGTTTTGCATAATTTTCATTGATAGTCAAAATTTTCATTCTAACTGTCTTGATCACATTATTGTTGGAATCACCACCATAATCATTCATAAAGGTTTAAAACTTGATATACTAGCTTGCTTAAAGTGTATTTCATCTAGATTCATCATTGTCAGTTCAAAATTTGCATCTAAATCTCAAGAAAGTCAAAGTATTAAACTGTTTTCAAAAAGTCAAACATGTCAAAATCTGATTTATGCGTAACTTGCGCTAGCTTGCATGAGTTCATTTTACATAGTTAAGGTCTCATTTTGGTCTACTTGTAGTATACTAGGTGGTCTTCAAGACCACATATCTGTTTTGGCTTAAGCTTTTCGAGAAGCTTGTGCATTAGCTCAAACATAGGACTTGTTCATCTGTTTTGCTTATATAATCGCTAACATATAATCTAGTGAATCTGCTTATTTAAGGTTAGGAGTAGTTGGATTTAGCTTATATTAGCTTATTTGAGTATAATCTAGTTTCTGTAGAAGTTTGGTGGCTTATTGTGCTTGTTTGCTTATTTCTAAGTGCTTATTTGCTATCAAATTACACTGCAGCCCTTATATTTCACACATAAGCATTACATTTTATATTTTTCACAGAACTAGATTAAGATTTTAGAATTTTCCTGAAATTTTCATTAATTTTGGTCACTGTTTAGTATTTTTCTTATTTAAAAATAGTTTTTAATCACTTTTAATTAGCTTTAATTGCAATTAATTAAGAAAAAGTTCAAAAAAATAATTTTTCAATTTTATCAGTTTAAGAAAAATATAAAAAGCATAAAAAAGATTTTTCCTTATTTTTCCCCTTTTATTTGGTATTTTTCACAATTTAAATTAGATTAAAATAGTTTTAAATTAGTAGAAAATAGAATATTAATCTGAAAAATACAAAAATAGTTTTGAAAAGTCTTTTACGATATTTTAGATTTTATAAAAATAGTTTCACATTTTTCCCTTTGATTTTTATAATTTTTAGTATTTTAATTTAGTTTAAAAGGTTAAAAATTAGTTTTTAATTTAAATAAAATCCAGAAAAATCCAATTTTTTTTTTAATTCTAAATTAGTTTTTACATTACATTTCTAGAGTAAAAGTCATTTTAGGCATTTTTAGGATATAATTTAGACGTCCTTGCATTTTAATTACGTTTTATTAATTACGTTTTAGTATTTTGCACTTAGGATTTCCCGTAAAATAGATTCCCTTAATTACTTTCCCCATTCCCGTAGTTTAATAAAATCAAAATCAAACAAATCAAAACATCGAGCATTAAATTCCAAACCAAGAACGACGTTGGCAATTCACGCCTCGTTGGGAAACGATTCTGGTTGACTAATCCGTATACACGATCACACACGGGATTTGATTTATTATTCGTTTTCCTAAAGGAATTTGAATCTATCTTCGTGATTATTTTTGATATCGATATTGAGGTTTTATCCATACACACACCCTTAAGCCTTCATTATCATAGAATCAGTGTCTGAGCCGTTTTAAGTTTCTTACGGTTAGTCATTCACAAGTGGCTAGCTTGTGTGAGTAAGCTTGACGGGTTTAGGTTCTGTGAATCAGCGGACCACTCTCAAAAATGGCACGACGGTGGGAGCAAAAGAAACCAAGGCGGATGTTTTGACGGAATTGCAAAGAATAGCTAGTAAACTTGAAAATCTCGGTAGAGATATGCTAAAAATTAAATAAACTGTTCATGCCATCCAAGTCGGCTGCGAAAACTATGGTGGTGGACATTTAACTAAAACCGTGCCCTAAAATTGACAAGGAAGATACGATCGAGGAAGCTAAATATGGAGAGAATAGGCCTTTCTACGGGGATAATCGTAATGGGTTTCGTGGAGGACCCCCACCGTATTATTAGAGAAGAGCTAACTGAGGATATTATTAACAAATACCTTGTGGACACTACCAAGAGGAAAAAGGAGCAAGAGGAATGGCTTAAAAATTTCCAAGATAATAAAAACAAAAGCCTTTCTTCTCATGACATATCACTTAAAAACTTGGAAACTTTAATTGAAAAGCTTGGCGACGAGGTACAAAGGAGAAACGAAGAGCAAAAGAGCAATTCCACTATATGTAAGGTTGTGTTCTCTAATAACAACAAGAACTCGATGAGTTGGATACGATGGGGAAAGTGAGTTACGCCGTAATCACACTTCAGAGCTACGACGTAACCCGAATTCTAGCAAAGACATGGGCACCAAGGACGACAACCCTAAAAGAAGAAGTCATTGGTGTAAGGCTATTGCAATTGACGATGGAGAATGCTACAACTTGTGGGCCTCATGTGATCCTCGAAAAACCTACGATGGTGGTGTTGATAAAGAAAGGATAAAAGATGACAGATACAAGTGGACTACACTAAACGACGAAGAAAGGTTAGCCAAATTCTCAATTAACGGTGGAAGGGCGCCCATTAAGCATTACTGCAAACCCTTACTCATCATGGATGATGAGATTACTCACGCTTGGCCAACATGCAATCCTTTTCGTGATTATTGCAACGGAGGAGGTAATGTGAAGAATGAAGTTTGGATATGCCCACACGAACTGGAGACACGACGTTGATTCGGAAATATGTCATTCGTGATTGGTATTCGATAAGATTCGGGACGCAATGATTAATTCAACTCGCTTGAAATTTGGAACTCAAATATGAGAAACACATTCTTCGGGGAAAAACCATTAAGCCCCTCGATGAGATTCCTTCTAAAGATGATCATGACGGAGGAGTTCGAAATCATTGGTGCGAACAAATTAAAACCAGCGATGGAAAAGTTTGGGCTTCCTGCAACCCTTTTAAGTATGAATGTGATGGAGGAAGCTGCATTAAGAGAGGCTGGGAAGACGAATTCCTTTGGACTTCAACTAATGATTTTGAAAGAACGTAATTGCCTTGGCCGATGATCTCGGATTCAACGATTGGGTCAAAATCAAATATGGAAAAATTGACACGTTAACTAAAAAGAAAATTTGGGAAGGGTGTATGAGTAAAGATCAACCTAACAACGATGTTCACCATAAACCAGAAGGTGACACCGAGGATCCGTCTAAGGTAGATAATGAAGAATGCAAACGAATTCTCAACCAACTTGAAGATACCGATTCCGACGATGACGATTTCGATTATCTCGAGTTACAAGGCGAAGATGGTTTCATTGACCCTGATGATGAAGTACACGAGAAAAGAAGATGCAAGCTTCTTGGCATCCCATTTAAGAGGCCACCACCAATTATAGCCGAAAAATCGAATTTGCGATATCACTTAGGGCTCGATGATAAATTTTACAAGATCCGTAAAATTGAAACCAAATAATATCTCCGACCGCCACAAATGTTGGATGGGTTAGAGCAACTTAATGAAAGACATGGAAGAAGTAGGGGAGGTTCAAAGGCCCCCATAGAAGCCCGCTGCTCTGAAGTCTAACTTAAAGACTCGTTAAAAAGAAAATGCTCTTTCGAGACAACCCGAATTATCCCTTTATTTTGTTTTTATTTCTTTTCTGTTGGGTTTTGTGTTTTCTAACAATTGATGCAGGAAACGAGGAACGAATTGCTGCTGTAGTTGCTAATCTGAACAGAGTTACGGCGTAACTCATCTTGGTGATTACGCCGTAACCAATGTTTTAGCAAGAGAAATCTTGACGATTACCAATTCACGGCTAATTCCATCTCGTGGTTACGCCGTAACTACTCGCTTTACTGACTCATACGGGTTTTGCCTCCGTAACTCCCTTATAGGAGTTACGACGTAACTTTCTCTACTTTAATTCTTTCATTTTAAAACACAGTAACCTTGTATTAGTTTTTAAATGAACTTTGTGGGTGTGTTCCCTGAAACCCTCACGAGACTTCACTCGTCCACTTGGGACACCAAGTGGTTTAAAAGGCTTGTTGCATACGCTAAATGCAATCGTGATTCTTACGAAAGTGAGTTAGGTTGTTTTTCATTTTTATTTTTTCTTTTTAGAATTATGCTTGTCGGTATTGTGATTTAGGGGATTGAAGTTTGTTCATGATGCTTAAACGAAGGCACGGTTCCTTTTCGTGGGCCTTCTTCTTTTTGAAGCAAATTTCAGAGAAGTTCTCGCTCTAATTCTACCTTTCTCTTCACCTTTATTTTAATGCCTAGTACAAAAGGGTCTTTGTACAATTCAAGTGGGGGGACGGGAGTAGAATTATCTCTTGAACTTTATTTAGCCCTCATTTTTCTAGTTTATTTTGAAAAATTATGCCATTTTTAAAATTTTGACATGTTTTTCTTAACTAGATTAGACCTGAAGAGCACATACAACCCTTAACATTACATGGTGAGATTAGCCTTATCCGTTTCCAATATTTTACCCCAAATCCACCAAATTATGAGTGTGCCGGTAGCTTGTAAACTTTAGAACTTGGCCTTTGCATCATTTCGAGACCATAGACGAGGTATGTTGAGTTAGCTCGATGTATTTGGACTTTTCAGTTTTAGAAGGCAATATTATAGGATGGATTATCACCCAAACATTTTGCCATTGTGAGTCTATCGATTAGTCACCTCGACTTTTCAACCCCATGTGAAACCCTTTTGTTGCACTCACCTTTAGTGCAAGATACCCCTAGATACACCCTTCTGAGCCATTCCTTTCATTTTGTCAACCCAATATATTGTTTCGTTACACCTATACACCTTAGCCTACCCTGTAGTCTTTATTTGTGATTGGGAAGTCATCATTTGCCTAAGTTCAAGGTTCGAGTGGAAAGGTTTGGAAATCACGCTTTCATCGACAACATTTGTGTAGATCATTGAAGACCCTCAATTCCCATTGTTCATCTCAAGTGGGGGGATGTTATGTTATTATGTTATGATTCAAAAAAAAAAGAAAAAAAAAATTGATTGAGTTATGATATTGTAAAGTGCGATGTTATAAGCACTATAGTATGAGCTTTATTGATTAGTATCGAGGAGGCCACCTCGGTCACATTTGAAGATTGGAGTTGGTAGTTTTGCCAAAAGAAGAAGAAAAGGTGGTGTGCCCATCACGACGTCCTCTAATGACACATGTATCTTGCATTTCATGATCCAGTTTCTAGACTTCTAAACTTGAACTTTGGGCGGACGGTAAGTGGTGATGACTTGGTTATAGATTTAGACTACCTGTTTACTTTTCATTTTACACCAATTATATATCCCATGTCTTATCCTATCCTTTAGTCATGAAGCATGTCTAGGTGATGCAGCGAGCAATCTTTGGTGTCTTGGCCATGGATTTGGTCATGTATCATTGATTTTGTCCACTTCGCCGTGACATGTTAGTAATGACGAGTCACCCCTTAACCTTTTTCGTGTCTACCCATATTGCCTTCGAGAATTGTTTAGCCCTTAACTCTAGTGGTGGAGATTTGTGTAACCGCCAAGCTTATGATAGAATACATGCTATGACTGTGCGATTGAGTGATCACCCCAAAATTGACACTTAGAATAGTTGAGAGATTTGAGTGTTTTGCTCCCACTTCGTGAGGTGTTCGGCTTTGTTTTATTCTAGCATAAGGGATTTGTGAACTCATATTTTTCAGGTTTTGGGAGATATCTTTTTAGGAATCTATCTAATAAGGTTTACTTGAGGGCAAGTAGAGTTCAAGTAGGGGGGATATTTGATAACATCAAATAGTCCTGAATATTAAGTGTCAATTTCTTCCGATAATGCTCGTTATTTATATCATTTATATGGATTTACGCTTGTTTTCCACTTTCAGGTAAATTACAAGCATTGGAGCTAAAGAAACGCGGAAATAGAAACATTACCAAAGATTTATCACAAGTATGCCTATTTTGAAGAAGTTACGGCGTAACTCCTCTCTCACATTACGCCGTAACTATTGCATGACCCGGAATACCAACTTATCAAGAGGTTATGGCGTAACTCTTCCCAAAGGTTACGACGTAACTACATTAGGTCAAATAATGATCCACGCCACGATACTTACGCCGTAACTCTTGCATCACTTACGACGTAACCGAGTTTATTGAAGACTACGGCGTAACCACTTATTAGGTTACCGTAACTAGCGATCTAGTGCATTTACGATGGAATAGAAGGTTACGGCGTAACTCCTATATTGGTTACGCCAGTAACCCGACTCGCCTATAAATACCCCACTAATTCCAAGATTTCTAATCATCCCATTTCACACACAACTCTCTGAGAACGTGGGAAAAAGCTCAAGGCAGGTCTAGGGGAGCATACGGAGTTGTTTCCAAGGGAGAAGTCACACCATTACGATAAGCTTTAGCGCTTTATATTTCTTTTACTTTCAATTCATGTATTTCGTACCTTTGAATATTGAATTGATTTGCATGATTAATATGAGCGGCTAAGCACCCTTTGGTGCTAGCCTAGTTATGATTCCTTAATTGTTTTATTTGCGTTTACCTTTACTTCCGTAACATTATTTCTAAGTGTATGCATGCATAGTTCTTTGGTAGTCACCCTTGGTTCGGTAGTTTTGAATGGCGGTAGAGGCCAATTGCCTAGGAGATATGACCAACTGACCCTAGGTGAGCGGACTGAGACGGGATGGTAAGATATGACCAACCCGACCCTTTCTACTTGTGCGATTTGACCAACCGATCACCTATCGTTTGGATGAACTTAAGAACTGGGGGTGTAGTGTCTAAGTTCCTAACGGCCGGGCACTCAATATTTTGAATCTAGCATGTAGCGGTACTTAATGACTTGGCTTAGGGGACCAGTAACAACAGGACTTATGATATGATTTCTCCTGTGGTGGCATCTTTGTCGATAGGTTAGGGCTAATTGACCAAATGATGTCCTATCGAATTTGACCCCACCCAAGTAATTAGAAGTAGGTAGATGTAGACATAACTAGCTAGGAGGATTGACTAGGTTAGCACCACTATTCCTCTATTGATTTCTCTTTACCCATTTATCTCGCTTTTATTCTCGCATTAGTAGTTTAATTAATTAATTCCCTATCGAAACAATTCTTATTCTATGACACTAGACTTAGTAATAATCCAACACACATAGCTCTTGGGACGACCTCGGCTTTACCATTTACTACACTACACACGACCGGGTACACGCCCGTTAGTGCATTAGGGTAGACCATAGGTATAGCGAGATACTATAAATATTAAGACCAGTGGTCAAGTAAAACACGCATCACATTGCTCGCTCTCTCTTCCATAAGTTATAGCAGTAATAGAGAATCCACCTATCTTCTTTTAAGCAGGTGAGAGAATACCTACTCCTATCCTTCCGGTAAAGTGACTTGCTCCAATAAGCTAGTCCTCCCTTTCGAACTCTAACTCCTTACCTTCTTTCCACTATCGAACTCCGATCAAAAGGGAATCCCCTTAATCCGTTTCTCTATCGAGGTTCATTTAGTTAATACACATACTGGTTCTCCCTTCGATACTCTTTAAGAAAAAGTGCGATCGAAAAACCGAAGTTACACAAATAGACTTCTCCACACGTAAAGGAAACCGTGTGCTTTAGGAAATGATGATTTCTATCCTTTCCGGATTATGGCAATCGCCACACACCCATTTTCATCTATCACTTCCTAGAGCCGAGAACCAATGCGGATATGCTTGCGTTGTATCATCTCCACTAATGGCTGAGTAGTGAAACTATTCGAACCTTAGTAGAACATGTAGCGTGCCTATCAAGTTTGGCTATGGGTGGGATAGACACCTCTCGTTAGCCCAACTCTCTCATCGACATCTCGATCCCGACAATGGATGGGATGACACCTTCCATTGGCCAATTTCTCCTATAACCATACATATCACTTTAGTACCTCAAAAGCACCGTAAGAGATCCTCTATGGCCGTAAGTGCGATCCCATTGTTGGGTAGAAATGGAAATACCCAACCTACCAACCCTAAACCTATTTAAGAGACTACCAAGGAAAACGTTCTAAGTTGAGATGGATATGTAAGTTACTCACAAACCATTTGGAGATATAGACAACGTAAATCTCTTGAACCCTCCGAGATAACCTGAAATTAAGCTTACGGATCCACCATGAAATTATGTGAAGCGAGTAGTAAACATGAAAACTTAATCCCCGCTATTTTAACCCTCCTGAAAATCCTTGCTAGATTGAGACCAGTAGTTCAAGCCTTGAACTACCATCAAGACTCAGTAGTACTTCCAACATTTAGTGCGTTATAGGAAGAAGTGACTCAAGATAAGGCACCTGTTATCCCTCTGGGAAATCCTAATCTTTGAACGTTTAAAACCTTGTTGACCTATCAAAACCATAGAACATGAAATCGATCGACTTTAGTAAGGTTGCATCTCTATCTTCAAGCTCAGAAACTCACAGAAGAAACTAGATTCACGTAGGGAACGTGAAGATTAACCCTCGTGCTTTTGCATTCACCCCCTTCTAGACTCTATCGGATTACTTGAATTGAATCGCGGACGCCGATTCCTTTTAAGGAGGTGAGGCATGACAATTCGTAAATTTCTCGATGCGTCGTAAGTGGTGAAACATCGATTAGAGCGATCGTTTTGATTACTTTGAGATAAGACTCGAATTTATAGTCGTTTTTATTGGAAATAATATCTTAAGAGCAATGGCGTAACTTCCGAGTCACGAATCCTTTGTTTACTAGGTTAAACGAGCCCCGAACCTAATATATAATAAGTTTTGCAAAGTTACATCTAGGGTCCTTGGGATAGTTTACATCTCCACCCCTAGGGTTTCAAATGAACAATTTTGGTCCCTCGTGGCTATATAAATACACCCACTCCTCCCACTTTCCTCATTTTCCACCATCACTTTCTCTCTCTTAAAACACACACACACACAACTCTCTCTCTCTAGAATTATTATCAGGCCACCCCATCTAGGGTTCCGGCGCCGTCTAATTTTCCGGCCACTATTTCGACCATAACTAATACACCACCTACCCCATCTTGTAGATCGGGTCATGGTGGTTCCATTTCTACAAACCACACACCTCAAATCTCCCTCACGCTCTCTTAATCCCAAACCCTAGTTTCATAGTTTAGGGTTTTGTGATAAAAGTGTGTACAACAGCCAAGGTTGATGGCTACGGGTTGTACCCGTTGGAGACGCCATCACAACCTTCGTTTTTCTTCTCTTTTCTCACTGTAAACACGACTCACCCATTTTTGTATACACCTTATATTCGTATGATTCATTATGTTGTTTTCGTGAATAAATCTAGTATTAAAACGAGATATATTAATGATTTTGACAAAACATTCGTGTGGTATAAACTCGTGTTATGGTGGTCTTTGCGTGTTTGTAATCGAGTAAGATTAATTGTTGGCGTGATTCTGTTTTGGGTCTCAAATGGTAACGAAAAGGGGTGTTTGTTTTGGTTGGATTTAAGTTTAGGTGTTCATATGATTCGGTCAAATCCTACGTAAAACGGATCATTTACGGTCGGGTAAGAACCGACGTGACCTGGTTTGGATCTTGGTGATTGGTTTTATTTCGGGTCGACATGTTTATGTCTCAGATTTTCAATATTGTTTGTCGTATGTTTATGCACCCCGGTCAACAAGTCAATAGGTGGTGTGGAATAATTATATTGAAACTAGGTTGGGTTGTGTTGGTCATTTCTTGGTTGGTCACTTGAAGCGCGTAATAACTTGGTAAATTGTGTCGGGACTCGACGGGTGAAATTAATTATATGGCATGAGAAAATTGTTACGGGTTAAACTCGATGAGATGTGGTAATAATTTATAAGATACAAATGGTTGTTAAAATGAATTAATAATTACAAAAGAAGTGGTAATTAGTACATAACGACGGATAAACTTGTAAAATATATACCTAACGACCCGATTGTGTAACGGATCAATTATGTGTATCGATACCGGAATAAAACTATTGATATATACAATATATGACTTGATCGGATAACGGGTAAGTTATTATAAAACGGGATGATAATTATTTAGAACTAACTATGTGATTAATAACTAATATCGGATATTATATATATACATTATAACTTATAAGGTTCAACTATCGTTTATAAAATAAAGTAACATTTGACATGCGAGTGATATTGGTTATGAATTAGACTTTACTAAATGTTTTGAAGTAACCGAATACAATATATTGGACTCAGAAATAAGTTTAATATATTTATTTCATGATATGCCTAAGTATTCTCTTTTCACACTTTTACTAATAATGAGATGTTTATCTATATAATATCGACAAATATGACTTATTTATCAACTACGATAATAACTCGTGTTTTACTACGATAGTAACTTGTGTTTTATAAGTACATGATTAGCTTTTATAAATTTGTTGAAAACAATTATTTTGGATAAGTTAACTTAGTAAAGTTATAATGGTTTGGAAAAAACGTTGAATGAACAAGCGTGTCTTTTATTAAAATACTTGGTAATATAACTTATATGAAGTATTTAATTATAAACTTGTATAAATTACAAGTAACAACTGTGACACCTTCATTAAGCGATAAAAGGAAACTTATCTATTATTTCTAACATGAACGTTGGGATTATGGGGAAACAAATTCATCTATTGATATTTAATAAGATGTCGTCACTTCCTAGTCTTTGACTAGCTTGAGTATTGTCGGTATTTCTTGACTTTGTCAAGTCTTTTCCTTTTTGGCATGAGTTATGGTCAGTATGTCTCGACTATGTTGATGTTGTCTCTTCCTTCGCGTGAGTTGTACGTCGCGTCTATGTTTCTTACCACCACACGAAACATCACAACTAAACTTTTGAGATATTGATTATAAACTTTTGGGAACGGTAATGAACTTTTGAAAGTAACGAAATGAATGATCCACGAAAACTACGACACAATACTTTTATCAACTTCGTTATCATATGAGCTATATTTTAAGATTATCGTATACGCATTAGGTTGCGACACTTCTATTCTATCGTACTGTCGTGACGTTCATTTGGATGTCGTGGAGATTAGCTTTAGATGCCAGTCGTGTCAATAGTGAATAGTGCATTATTGTGGCTAAGGTGAGTTTCATAGCCCCAATTTTATCTACGTTTTGAACTATTTTGGGGTGAGAATCATGCATCGCTTTTGGATCTTTAAAACTATTTGGATTTGCTTATGGGCTTGACTGTTTAGATAGATGTGCGGTAGTTGTTTCCTTAGACTAGGTTGAACCGTTGCCTAGCTAAGAATAGACTTCTACCTCGACCTAGTCCAGGGTTGGCAACTGTTATAGAGGTTGCCACGACGATCTGTCGGACTAGAGTTGCGGGGCCGAAGTAATCCCTGGATGCGGATATGGTTATATCGCGCAGTGATCCGGTAGGATCTGGTGTGTGCAAACGGTATTTATCTATCTTAGGTCTTGCATAGCAAATCAATTCCTACAGGTCCACTATGTTTTATTTGAACTTAAACCTATGAACTCACCAAAGTAGTTTTGACCTTTTACATGTATTCTCGTGTTTAAGGCGATAGCTCACTTTTAGAAGGCGCTTAAGGGCATGGTCATAGGCGACTCCGATGAATAAACGGGACCGCTTTAATTATCTTTTGGGCCTATTTCCGCACTACTTACTTTCATGCAAACTTATGATTTTCAATTAATGAATCCTATTCTAAATAAATGGGATAAAAACCATTCTTTGTAGGGTGAAGGCTGAGAATACGTAACAAACTTTCTCAAATATACCGAGCACGTAACATACAAATTTTATTATTTATGTACGTAATATACTTTCAAATTTGGAACAATGTATGTAATATGACCGGCTCTGTTGCAAAAATTGGTCTAGGCGGCCGATTAATCGCCGATTAATCGCTAGGCGGTGATTAGCCGTTCCGATTTTCATTAATCGGCCTTATTGAAAAAAATCGGATTAATCGGCCTAGGCGGCCGATTAATCGGCCAAATCGGATAAATCGGAAAAATCAGTTATGGGTAAAAATCGGCAAAATCGGAAAAAATCGGCCAAAATCAAAAAAATCGGCTAGATCGGCCAAATCGGGCATATAGTTTCAAAATTTTATAATTTTATATATAAAAAATCCAATCTGATTAATCCCCGATTAATCCCCTCGCTAACCGATTAATCGTAGGCCCTACCCGACCGCCACTCACCGCCTAGCGATTTTTGCAACCTTGATGACGGTAACTAACAAGTTACCAGGTCAAAAGTTTGAAAAATGACATAAATGGTCCATGTGGCTTGCGTTGACTTTCACAGGTCATCCATTGACTTTATTTTCGGTTAAAAAAGTTTCAGAAATAGTCCTTATGGTCATTGGCTTTTAGATTTTGTCCTTTTTTTTTCTTCCGTTTTTGTCCATTTTTCTTACGTTTTGTCCGTTTTTATCGGTTTTCATCCGTTTTTCTTACATTTTTCTTCATTTTTTGTCCGTTTTTCTTACGTTTTGTCTGTTTTCTTTCGTTTTTGCCGGTTTTCATCCGTTTTTTTCCGCTGTTCTTACGTTTTGTCCGTTTTCCTTATGTTTTTGTCCGTTTTTCTTACATTTTTTCCTTTTTTCTTTCGTTTTTGTACTCTTTAAACATATTGAAAATTTTTTCCAAAAAGAAAAAAAATTGGAAAAAAATTTTCCAAAAAAAAAATTGGAATTTTTTCCCAAATTTGAAAAAAAAATTCCAAAAAAATTTTTAAAAAATTGGAAATTTTAAAATTTTTTAAAAAATATTGAAAAATATTTTTCAAATTTTTATAAAAAATCTTCAAAAAATATTTTTTTTAAAAACGTATTTTTTTTAAATCTTAAAAAAATTGGAATTTTTCAAAATTTTAAAAAAATCTTGAAATTTTTTTTTTTTCAAAATTTTCAATATGTCGGAATTGGAAATTTTTTTCCTAAATTTTTTATTGAAATTTTTTTAAAAAAAAAATATATATTTGAAAAATAATTTTTTTTATTCAATTTTTTTGAAATTTTTTATTCTAATTTTTTTTCGAAATTTGAAATTTTTTTATTTTTTTTCGGAAATATTTTTTTCCTATTCTTTTTTTTCAAAATTTTTTTGAAATTTTTTTTTTCAAATTTGCGAAAAAATTTCAATTTTTTTTTTTGGAATTTTTTTTTCTTTTTGGAAAAAATTTTCAATATGTTTAACTATACAAAAACGTAAGAAAAACAGACAAAAACTGATAAAACATAAGGAAAACGGACAAAACGTAAGAACAACAGACAAAAACGGATGAAAACGCAGAAAACGAAAGAAAACAGACAAAACGTAAGAAAAA
The DNA here is from genome assembly GCA_910596185.1 of Chrysanthemum makinoi. Taxonomy (NCBI): domain Eukaryota; kingdom Viridiplantae; phylum Streptophyta; class Magnoliopsida; order Asterales; family Asteraceae; genus Chrysanthemum; species Chrysanthemum makinoi. Next base: position 246,888,483 of record OU343222.1, on the reverse strand, counting down.
CGGACAAAAAATGAAGAAAAATGTAAGAAAAACGGATGAAAACCGATAAAAACGGACAAAATGTAAGAAAAACGGAAAAAAAGGGACAAAATTTAAAATCCAATGACCATAAGGACTATTTCGAAACTTTTTTAACCGAAAATAAAGTCAATGGATGACCTGTGAAAGTCAACGCAAGCCACAGGGACCATTTATGTCATTTTTCAAACTTTTGACCTGGTAACTTGTTAGTTACCGGTCATATACGATACATTGTTCCAAATTTGAAAGTATATTACGTACATAAATAATAAAATTTGTGTGTTACGTACTTCGGTATATTTGAGAAAGTTTGTTACGTATTCTACCGACACCTTCACCCTTCTTTGTACCTCATGTTGTGATACCAAGATTGTGGCACCAAAAGGCTCGTATGCTTCCGCTAGACCCAAATTTCGGGTGTTCAGATGAAACGAAGAGTGTGAGGCTTGTAGAGCTAGTTCAAGTGCCGAATCAGAAGGCATTGTAATAATTTAATAGCTATTATTACTATCATGTAATGTAATGTCGATTTATCATCATGTAATGTAATGTATAATTTTCATATTGGCGAAAAAACTTAATAAGAAATAACATAGTTCAATAACAATACAGTACGAGATAACAATACGATGCGAAATAACATAGTTCAATAATAATATCATATTTCTTCATACAAAGTAGATTCTTTAGATCTTTTTTAACCTTTACTTGATTTGCTAGAACATGACTACACACTTGATGCTATCAGAATAAAAGTATGTGATGGTAAATCTGATGGACAATCACGACGGTTATGTCCAACTCTTCTACATCGTGTACATGATTTTGGTGTAGTTTCTTCACCCTTGGATTTAAGCAATCACGGTTACGCTACCTTCCTCGGCTAACGCTTATCCATAATTGGTGGAAGGACACTTATAAGACTATATGGTTTCTCCCATTCTGAAGGATGCCCAACATCATATATAACCTCGTTGTTGGAAGCCCTCCAAATGATAGTCTTGAAACATGAAAATGCAAAGTGATTTGCCCTTGAGTGACGCAAATGTCACATAACATCAATAAGATGCCACAAGGTAAACCTGATAATTGCCATTGTCTACAACTACACGTCCAACTATTCAAATCAACTGTCCCATTTTTGTTATAATCAACAATATTATAAAGGTAGTTTGCAGCGGGTCTTACAGTCCATTTGGCGGATTTTGAAATTATTTTATCTATCTTGGCCTCTGCCTAGGGTGTAAATTCATGTTGATGTTCATCTACACATGGTATAATATTTGTGAGTAAAATATGAAAAAATTATAACTAACTTGTTATGTGTTTACGTGTTGTCTGTCGATGTTCAAAGTACCTTTGTTGCAAAGATTTTATGAACCAATCAATCATCATACAAATAGGGAGTTTTCGGGCATGTCGAGACAATGCGTTCATCGATCTCGCACTATTGGAGGTCATGTAATTGTAACGCATACCTAGGAAGTGAACTCTTGCCCACTTTTCATAACCCATCCTATCAAGTTTAGTAGCAACTCTAGGAAATATATTACTTAAAGTACTAACCGTTCTTCAAAATCTGAAATGCGATATGCTTTACATGCTCTTCAAAATAGCGCTTCTTTACTTAAAAATCGAGGACACTTTGCACGTAAGTTTATCAACAAGTGGTGACAATAATGACCATGAAACGCATTGGGAAATACATTCTTAATGGGCAAAGCAATGGATATAGCTCCATCAGATATGATCGTTAAGTTATATTGCTTACCAATTATACATTTCTTAAGTTTCACAAAACCAATCCCAAGATATAAATGTCTCAGACTTTCCCACTCCGTATGCAAGTGACATAATTTGATTATTACCATCCATTGCAACTGCGGATACATTGTACCCAAAAATTCCCCTTTAAGATGTGCACCGTCTATTATAATCAATTGTCGCATGTGTGACACAAATATACGAATCTACATAAAAAATCTTTCTGTAATTAGCATAAAATAGATAGCATGAATAATACATTTATTTGTTTGTAAAAAATGGTACTTACCGCAACACCCATGGCAATAAAAAAATCACATATCTGTCTTCATCGTCAATTTCTATATGTGTAATATTCATTGGGTTTTTTAGTTTCAAATTGTGGCAATACAAAGGGAATTCGGAAACGACTCCTGCGTCCCTCTCAACAATTGCAACGCATAACATTTAGCTCGCCAAACTTGTGAATATGAGATATCAACTTTGAACCTAGCATTCATATATGTCATAATCTCTTTCCCCCTATATATCCTGCTATTCTCGAACATTGCCTCCTTCAATATATGACTAAGTATTTTCGGGGAAGCATTACGATGATGTAGGTGAAATTGAGTTTTAGTGCATGTATAATGGTCGACAAATGTTGTTACGTAAAACGTTTTAGAGTCTTTGGGTATATAGGTTCGAAATAACCATTCACATGTGTCAACAACACATTTTGCATATACCCTTTGGGGGTCTGATCTTGAAAATCTAATTTTAAATCCTTCTTCAATAATTTTATACCGTTTATTTCTTTTTTATTATCAAAAGTACCATGTAAATGAACAAGACTAGATATTCCATAACACATACCTTTTTTCGAGTTGATATCTAGGACTGGTGTTTTGAGTAGGGGAGGCATATCCCAAAATTTATCCTTCTTAGATTCGCTATTATCTACGGGTATTTTTTCCGCATCCTCATCAGATTCCCTACTCTCCTCATCAGATTTTCTACTCTCCTCATTAGATTTACTACTTTCATCCTCGCCAGATAATCTTTTTACTTTCCCAAAAACGCTACCCATTACCTTTTCACTGAAAGGCCGTAATTTCTCATCATCTAGCTAGCCGTATGGGTTTTTGACGAACCAACAACCCTTTTTTTTATGATTAGCTAAATCACATGATCCTA